>OX388203.1:10000000-10738390 GCA_947578815.1 Epinotia ramella
ATTTGCTCAATAAAGTTATGAAGTAAATGGGAGAAATTGTATTGCTTGTTGCTCTTTGCTACAAATCAAAATATCTACGGCTCTTAAAGCGGAGTCAAAGAAAGCAGGCTCATAACCAGTTATATGTCCCAAGCCGTACTTTCCCGGCCGTGACGTCATCATATCATACCGGCCGTTTTTGAGATGTAATTATAGGACTAGAAACCTATATGTGGTTAACACATTTATATCTACCTACGTCATCGTCAGTTACAAAGAAGAGTGCTAAAAACGAATATGTTTTCTGGTTTTTCTCTGTATAGTATCTAGACTAAACAATAACTTCAACTATTTAGGCGTTATATATTTGTATCATAACATACTTCAACCAACATGCGTAGCATGTGGGAAGCAATAGAAATCTTGTTAAAAAATTAAAGGAAATGTTTTATTAATGTTTATACCTGCTGTGCGGACTAGCTTGAGAGACGGCCTATGCTATCCTCAGGTAACCAGCAAATGGGTAAGGGTTGAGAACGCCGATGTGATCCAACCTTAAGCTCATATTTATGATCTACTTTGAGAACTGCCTGCTATCCTCATCAAGTGACACCGATTATTGGGGACGGGGTGAGAGCGCCGATGTGATCCACCCTTTGTATGCCTATACTTAGCTAGGTTATATAAGTACCATAAGTTCTTTATTGTTTCGTAAGTTTAATGAATATACCGTTTTGGTTATCCTACTTGGCGTCTCATTCCATCCTACAATTGGCTATATGACGCTATAGGTAGGTTGGTTTGTGTTCCCTTGTTTTTACCTGGATTCTGAATCAAGAATATTATAGGTACTTAGGTACTTTAACGATTACCTAACCTGACCGACATTTCATAACAATCCTTGATTTATTCAGAGCAATGACGCGTAGTTGCGTGACCAAGAGGCAACCGGATGGCTCGCGGTATTTAAGCTCCCGAAGTGTTGTGGACCCGCCCTGTGCAACCCGAACTGAGCCAACTGAAACTACGCGTCATTCCTTTAACTAGTTGGTAATGAAATGAGAAGACGTTTCGGGTTTTTTTGCCGAGAAAGGCAGTCTTCATGACTCGGGCTTCGTAGAAGTTTTGCGCAAAAAATTGAAGGTTAGTACAAAAGTGACGTAAGATTGAACGAATTATCTAATAATCTATTGGGTTACGGTAGATTTCGAAATGGTCCAACACTAAACGTGCCGTGCCCTTAGTAGTATCATCATTATTTTTTAGGGATTGCTTGTTGTCCTTCCAGATGTTTCTCAGTATTTTAGTTCATTGTAACCTGACAATTACGATTCATACCACGGAATATAAAAAACTACTGTTTTTAGGGTTCCATAGCCAAATGGCAAAAAACGGAACCCTTATAGATCATGTCTGTCTGTCTGTCTGTCTGCCCGTCCGTATGTCACAGGCATTTTACTCGAAAACAAGGTGTATTTGAATAAAATTTTAAGGATACGTGTATTTTGTTCACCGCTACATAGTTTTGTAACTAAATTACTAAAAAAAGTTTTTTTAGGGGTGCACTCCATACATAAAACTGAAAGTCAAATTTTTTTTCATTGCAAGCCCACGTGTGGCACATCAATCGATAGGCCTTTCAAAATAAATATAAGGTTTCTCAGCAATTTTTTTGATTAAGTGAATAGAGTCGGAGATAATCACCTCGAAAGTCACTAAAATTGTGTCCCCCCCCCCCTCTAATTTTTGAACCGTGTATTTTAAAAATATGAAAAAAATCATGCTCATAGGGCTTAATAAAGTCCCTCAGCGAAAATTGTTTTGAACAAGATTGGTTCAAAGGTTTTTGAGATATTTAAAAAAAAACTGCCTTCCTTAAAGAAAAGGACGTAAGTGCCATAAGATTTCAGTAACGATACGACCTTTTTAATAGGCACGGAACCCTCGTTGTGCGTGGTCCGACACGCACTTGGCCGCTTTTTCTGTTCTGTGATTCATACATTGCTCGGTCGATAAATAACGATGTCCAGTAACCACCTTTACTTGTTAAACCAGCAAATTACGCCGAACCCGTAGTGGTAGTGCCAGGGTATACTACCTAATATCTACCTTTTATTAGATTTGGCATAAGAAACAACTCAACGTCTCAACCTTCCCCTTTCTCTACTTTCCTCAATCATTCCCTTGCTTTTAATTTCCATCGACATTACTCCTAATGGCCCTTCATGGCATCAATTCAGAGTAATGGCTAGGAATTTGATCCATCTCGATTACGGGAGGGAAATCACGAGGCGATACAATCGACCTCGATCGAGTGACTTGCAGTTCGGCGTATTCCTTGTGTTATTTTAGGTTTTCAGAGCATTTGAGAAACAAACACTGCAGTAGGTCAGCAATTCAGCATGCATGATTTATGCGTATCTGTAACGGGTACAAAGAAATAAATAGAGCAGAGCCAGAATCTGATTTTACGTCTGTGTACTCGTACCTGTCAACTGGTACCTACTGAGTTTCCAAGGGTTGATAAATAATAAATAAATAAATATTAAGGGACAATCGACCTAGTCCCACAGTAAGCTCAGTAAGGCTTGTGTTATGGGTACTAGACGACGATATATATAATAGATATAAATACTTAAATACATAGAAAAACTCAGAAACAAATATCCATGCTCATCACACAAATATTTGCCCTTACCGGGATTCGAACCCAGGACCTTCAGCTTCGTAGGCAGCGTCACTACCCACTAGGCTAACCAGTCGTGATAGTATTGATACTCGTATTCTTTTGTTTTTTTGTTATAGCAATATCATCTACTTGATAGTATCTTGACTAGTGCCCATTAGCCTACGGTCGCCTGCGATTCCAGAGGTGCAAGCGCGTTGGGCTTTAATAATAATAATCATTTATTTTTAGATATAAATCCATAATTATAAAATACAATGAGGCAATACAAATTATTTAAGATTATAAATTTCTGGCCTGTCTCGCATGTGCACGTCGTTCCAGTGCCTCACCACAGGGCAGTCGTACTTGTCCAGCACAGCAGTCAGGAGGCTTTATACTGTTTTTATACGGTTTTTTATTTTGTTTAATGCAGCTAATATGTAAAAATCATTACCAATGTACATAAATTATTAACTAATGGTTTACAACAAGCATTGCAAATGCGTTCCAATTCCAAATCACGCCTCCGCCTCATTAAAGAGCAACAAAACCCAACTATGTAAGTATCATAATACTTTGTATACAAGCCGAACGATTCTGAGTCATGCCTTCACTCGCTCCACATACCAATTATTCACTCAATTAAGACCGCATTACATTGATATTCAGGTAAACCCTACTTTATAGTGCATACCCCGTTTACATTGCATTAATTGCATACCTATTATCTATACTTACCGAGTCAGTTTTTTTACGGTTACACAGACCAGGCGAAATTCAATCGTATGTCAACGTTGTAAAGACCATCATTTAGGTACATAATTAGTTGAGTTGAACCCACATACAAATGCTTCACCAGCATGCCAATTGAACCGAACCGAAAATGTATGTTTGTTATACATATATATACCTATAAGTGGTTTGAGTGAATACCATGGTTGCAACAAATAAATGAATATGAATATGAATCAGTAAAACAGATGACCTTCGTTCTTTAGTGTTTTTTCGTCAAAACAAAACATATGATCGCCTAAATGTCCGTTCCTTTCCTAGCGAGCATGTGTGTGCAAGAGGGATGCTTTATGCCCGCGGGTCTAGTGAGACGAGATAATCTACCCTCTTCATTCTAATTCGCACAGAGCGAATGGGACAGGAGACACAAAGTCACGCGTGATGCGACTTAGTGCTAGAGGCATTCGCTGTCGTAGCTATTAGGCCGATCACCAAGCGATCACATTAAAATTTTCGGTTGTTTTTGTCGCATAATCAATTAGAAATGCAGACGAACCATCTTAATAAGGTGTTCTCGTCAGACAGACAAAACCTGTGGCGTGTGCCAGTGCTGTGACGGAACTGGTTTAACAACTGCCTACTTACTGTAGTTGTGTCTCGGCGTCACCTGCAGGCCACCTGCTACGCCTCACACATGTCTTTATAATCATCCATTATGATGAAAATTAAGTACAAGGACTTCACATTTAGGTCGTTACACTCATTGTTATCTCAAAAATGTAAAGAAACGCAAACGAAGATAAAGTGAACAAACTTCATCTGGCGTCCTTTTAAAGACATGAAGTGAAAAGTCTTGCATCTAATTGCAAGAGCCGGCTGAACAAATAAACACAATGTTGGGTCATAGACGATTCGAGTCCTTCATTTTGATAGCGAAAGGCTGAATTACTAATGCCTTAGGTAAACAATAAACAAAAGATGATTTGTCTTTTTATTCGTTACCGTGAAAAAGGAGTTTGTATATGTATATATTTGAAAGGCCGAATGTAGGTACTTAATTGTTGAGACGCCGAGCGGTGACTTTAAACGAGACCGAACAAAAATTAACATATATTACGCAGAATGGAACATAATATGAAGCAACCAGGTGGTCGCAGTCTGTAATTTGATAATGCCGAAAAACTACATAGCAGTAGGTACGCGCTGGGGTCCGCTTGCAAAAACAAACGCATAAAAAGATGATCACAGCGTCTCGCCGAGATTAGAAATCAACCTGTTTTATGAGCAAGCAAAGGTATTCTCAATTAACCTATTGTGGAACGAAAATTGATCATGTTATTCCTGGGAACTAGGAACGTGTTCCAAGGAATATCATGATCAATTTTCGTGAAGATTCAATTTTGATGAAGTGTATCCACATTATTAGATGTGTGCTGTAGACTTGTATGTATCCTCATAGAGTACATCTGAATGTCTGTCAATTTAGACCAGCTGGACAGTAGGTACTGGCTTACCACGAGGAAGCTAAACCCTAAATATGCTGTACCAAATAACTCTATCATACATATGACATACATAAACTCATGTCTGTATAAGGAGTAAGCAGAGCTCATAAAATTATTTCTTCAGTACTTACCGATTGTGTAGTCCAACAAAATCAATTATTTAACCTATACTATAAATGTGCAAAGTCCTATCATGGTCAAGCAAAAATTGGTTACTTACGCTAAAAAATTACGCGTGTAACTACATTACGCAAAGCCTGTGACCATAAGGATCTGGGGATGAAATCAAAATGGACAACACCGCCAAACACAATTAGAATCGGTTGGATATCTTAGACATTGAGCCGGTGAATTAGATAAGATGGTGCGTCAGTGATGACCATTGTAAAACTTATGTACTTACCGATACGTTAAGGCCCACGCTTTTTATCCTCATTCGACTCGAGGTTATGTATACGCTCTTTTTTCTCAGAACCGCAAATTGGATAATAGTTGCTACTGTCACACTGTTACCAGGCTTATTACATTTGTCTGCTCTTAAACACTAATCAGTACTCCACTCCATACTCGTAAGTATATATGTGCCTATAGCCTTTATGATGATGCCAGTAGATGAACAGATTGGACGATCGTCCGGACGATTGCATTAGAACTTGACTTGTATTATCCATGATAAGTATTGAGATAAGATAACCAATATCGAATATACAAAGTGGATATGACTTGTACAATATACGATAACAGAGAGAAAGTGGAAAGTTTTGACGTGTTTCGACGAATGTTTAGTTGTGTCAAATTGTAAGACTATTACTAAAGGGTCGTTGTGTTGATAAGTAAAAAATACAATCAATTGATATAGCTTATTAAACTCGTCACCTACTTACCAAAATTTCTAAGGTTTAGAATCATAATCCTAAGGAGAAAACGTGAATTTACAGGTACCTTGGGGATATTTTGCAAACCGGTGACCGCCGATTATCTGATTTTAGTGGTAGTTATTAAACACCGTTGCGTCAGGCCAGATGACCTTATAACACGATTGACTTAAGTTTGCTCCTTTTGGTATGACGTTTCATACTAGCGAGGCGCCAACTTAACACAACCGTGTGGCACATTGCTGGTCCCCAGACCCGACGCGACGGCATTTAACGACCTAATCTACATTCAAGGCGATGCTAGTTTAAAACGAATGTCCTGATTTGAATAGCTAACGCCTTCAGAAATGAATTTTACTGGACAATCACATTAAATTTCCGGTTTAATTTGGTCTGATTTGATAGATTAGTTACGGGCTCGTAGACTGGTTGTTCTCTTCAATGCAAGGTAACCGGGAAATATGTCTCAAAAAGTTGTCCTTGGTGTAATGTACTATGTCGATCTTTATTAAAAGAAGTTTATATTTCTCATAATAATCTTAATATCCCGTGATATGCTTATTAATAAAAGCCATTATTTACTTTCTCCCTAATTAAATAAATAAATATTAGGGGACAATCTTACACAAATCGACCTAGTCCCATAGTAAGTTCAGTAAGGCTTGTGTTATGGGTAGGTACTCACGACGAAATATATACATATTATATTATAAAATATATTAATACTTAAATACATAGAAAACATCCATGACTCGGAAACAAATATTCATGCTCAATCACATAAATATTTGCCCTTACCGGGATTCGATTACAGGAGCTTCTGCTTCGTAGGCAACGTCGCTACCCGCTAGGCTAACTGGTCGTCAAATTCCTTAAGTAAGTAATTCAATAATAAGCCCTATATTCTTCTTAATACTTAGGTAGTTTCTTTTATTATCTGTGTGTAACAAAAAAAGTTTTATTTGAATAACTTTACAGCATATTTATAGTAACAAATTCATTTTTGACTTATTGATATGTTACAAAGCTAATCGAAATCAAAGGAGGACAATAAGCCTCCGGAAGGTTAAGTATGTATTAAGTATGTCATGATGACGTCAGGTTTAAACAATAACGGATGATGTGCTTCAATATAGTAAAGTATAGTGAAGACATTGACGTTTTGGCCTGTGACTCCCTTTCAAATTATTAATATTCGTACCTAAGTGCCAGTGACGTAGTGTGAATCGCAGGCAAGCGGCTACTAATTTGGCTATTCTTTAAGAACTGTAAATTAATCGTTGTCTGGTACGTACTACGTATTAGAGGAGCCGTAGATTATAATTATAGGCTACCGTCATATTTATTATTTTTGATTTGTGGGCCGCGGGTATATGCCGCTTCGACCAGCAAGTGATCTATTGCGGCAGCCCTTTTTTTATATTTCACCGTTAAAAGGCCTTTTGTGCACTTTTTCCTCCTTATCCTTTTGGGTAGGTACTTCTTTTGTGCATATAATATGGAGGAGCAGATAATGTGCATTGCTATTTCCTCTGTCTCCTGCCTGACCTGCAAGTTGCGTCCTGTTTCATACCCATTTGAAACAGGTGCTTGTTTAATTTGCAATGTCCTGTCAGGATTCTCGTCACTGCGCAGGTTTTGTACCTTTTGAGTTGTAATAGCTCTTTAGACAGTTTATTATTGAACCCTTTGATTAGGGCTTTAGCCTGTTTTTGTCCTTTGGCGAACTTTGTGGAAGAACAAAGCTTTATTGCCTATGATTTTTCTGTGTTGTTTGATAGAGAATATGCTTTCCGTTTTGTGATACCACAAAACGGTTCTGGGCCGACCAGGGTTGCGCCCCTTCCTTGCAAGTTCATCTGTTTTAGGAAATGAAAAACAAAACTATGTCGGAATGTCCTGGTATGGTACCCATCTAAGTATGACTTTGTTGGTATTAGCCAGGGTGTAAATTGTTTTTTATAATTCTGGACTAGTTTAGAGTAGGACTCTAGGGATTCTAGTGCCAGCAAAGCAGCTTGGCTGTCTGAGTTGATATAGATGTGTTGGTTTCTTAGGTTTCTTTCAAGATTGATCTCTACACATTTATTTATTGCGAAGAGTTCAGCCTGATAGATTCAGGCCTCTTTCGTTTGTTTTTTTATCCATGTGTCTGTCGGAGGTATTTCCACTGTATACAGTTTGGTGAATTTGCATTCCACGTAAGTATCGTCAGTGGGCATGTTTAGGCTTTTGTTATCAAAAACAAGGGCCAAGGTTTGATAAGCGCTTGAGAGCGCCATTTTGGCCTTGTTAGTGTGCATATCCTGTAGATGCAATGCTTCGCCTCCTTTTGCACTTGCAGGTGGAGTGGCGTTAGGTCGAGGAGTGCATCCAAGGCTGCCCCAGGTGTTGAGCATAAAGCTCCTGTTGCTGTTAAGCAAGCTGTGCGCTGTAGATTGCTTAACTTTGTGATGGCTGTCTTTTGGTTGCCGTTACCGTCATATCTAGATGTACCTAAATTTATAGCTTTTGGGCTTGAAAAAAGTGTGAACTTGTTTACCGGGTTAACACCGACTGTGCTGGCTCTAAAAAGTCTAAAACGTCATTGCTTACAAATCCGATTAGACGCAGACTGCGTCACGCAGTCCAGTAGTCGATGTTTGTACTAATTTTAGGTAAAGTAGAAAATGGCTACATTAAACGGGGTTGCTATAGTTTCAAGCCGTCGCCCGGGGACACCAGTCAACCGCAGGGGCGAACTAAATCCTACGCTTCCCGTTAACCACAAACTTCCGACTCTCCAACTCCGGAACAACCTATTTATAAATCCACAAGTAAGGCAACGGTTTGTGTTTCTGCGTTGCATTGCGTCTGATTTCGTTCATTGCAAGCAATTATTAACCAATTACAACGTGTAATAGGAATGTTCACTGATAGTCAAATCAGTTACTTTTTATGAATTGTCAAAAACGCTCAACAAGTAGCGTCCAACCTGCTTTGGTCAAAAATTGTCCATTGTTATATCTTTTGTAAAATTAAAAACCATTAAAGCAAAAATAAGTTGTGATGTTTTCCGAGCACGTATATTCGTGAGTTTTTATTGATATCTAGTAAAAAAAAATATATTGTCTGGTGGCTATTGACATGTCCTAATTTCTATGTTATTAATCAGACAGAAAAACTGTAAACAAAGTTATGTCACTGTCAAAGTGACATATCAGGGGTTCTGAAAGTACGGGTCGGTCATGCAATATTATTTAAAGTTTACTTTAACAGCAAAATTGAAAATAAATATGATAAATATTTATAAGCAGTATACTAGTTAGGTACTAGTACAGCATTGAATTGTATAGTGCATCGGTTCTTAACCTTTTTTCCGTCCACGGACCCCTAGGAAATCAAGCACAAATCCAAGGATTAATAATAATAAACAGGCAAGACTTTTTGTGGGTTTACTAATATGTGGCCGAAAATTATGTGGCAATTATTGACTTCCCAAACAACTTATCCCATAGTTTCATTTGGCAAACTTTTAGGTAGCATACCAATGGTTCGTATATATAACATGTCCCAAATGATTGTTTTAGCAAAATGTTAGTTGGCAAAATATTTAGTTGGTCATGTTTTAAAAAGACTTTATTTGTTATGCCGAATGTTTTGATTGGCATGTATATTTTTTCCATATTATTGTGATACATATTAATAACATACCCTAACTATGTAGATAATATTATTACATTGATAAAAATACCTCTTTTGTGATAGCGGTTTAAAATAAACGGGTCCATATTGGCTCATATAAACTTGATGTGTCGATTTTTTCTTGTAATACCGCTTTGTAATCATAATCATCACTCTTCATAATTTTTTACTTTCTACCTTTTATGTTCCTACACTTCTGTAACTATTATCGGAACTCATAACGGACAGTTTTCATAAAATGTTTCTTCATAATTTCATTACTAATAACAGACTTGAACTCATAATTTGGGTTTTCATAACAGTTTACTTCATAATGGACCTAAGGTACTATATCATAATTTTGTTAGTCCTAATATCATAAATCATAACTAAGAATATAACTAGTTAAGTAATATTTTTTTGCAAACAAGTTTTTCAGCTCTTTTATAAAAAAAAATAACCTCGAAGACGAAAGCGGGAGCAAAGCTCCCGCTTCCGTCTTCTAACCTATCCGCGATCCGAGTCGGTTTTGCCACTAAGTCCCTGTTCCCTACTGCTACTTGAACTTATTCACCACTATCTTGGTATTAGTTGATCTCAGAGAGAAGTTTATTAATACAAAATTTTGCAATAACTACTAGTATGTATATAAATAAATGTGATATTAAACTATATTGCTAAAAACCACTATGATATAAAAGTTTATAAACATAGATAGTAGTAACAGAGATCCTTATGTTGAATAACATTATGAATATATAGATATTTCCAATCCATTTCCATTTCCATTTCAATTTTTTTCCAACCGATCTTACTTATAACTTAAATTATACATTAAAAAATCAAGAAGTAGTAAACTACATTAAACCTTTACCGAATGTAAAGTTGTGTCAATAAATTCTGATTAAAAAACTACTACGTAGTATTATTTGTCAAATATAAATTATGCGAAGTTAAAATTTGGTCAAAGGTTATTTGACAATAAATAGTAAGCTCAAATAAAACATTTGCCTATTAACTATTTTCCGAAATGATTCTTGGTAAAATGAATATCTGCAAAATATGATTGTGATCAAAGAAAAAGTATGCTAAGTAACATTATGCCAAGCATTGGTTTGCCAACTAAAAATGTTGCAATCAGTTGGTTGGGAAGTGAAATTAGGCGAAAAGTATTTCGGCCAGATGGCAGTACACCCTTTTTGTGGCATTTATTTATTATTGTGAAATGGTCTATGGGTGAGACTACTGCGAACCCCCGTACATAACTATAGGTACTCGCGGACCCCCAGGGGTCCACTGACCACAGGTTTAGAAACACTGTTACAGCCTTATCACACTTGCGATTTGCGAGCGTATTTTCTATACAATTATCAGTCGCGGCGTACACGCTGCGTCAACGCCTTCATACAAAATACGCTTGCAAATCGCAAGTGTGATAAGGCTCTTATAGTGGATAAAACTGTTAGAAGCCGAGTGAGCAGAGTGACAGGACAGGCGACAAATAAAATAAAAATCCAGCTACCGATATTATTAATTGCCATTCGCATTAAGAAAAAAAAATAGTAAGCAACCCAAAGATGCACAATCCCGGTGTATCTCAGCAGTGGTACCAGTGCCAAAAATATATTCTACACATAAAAACGGTAAGTATTATCTTTTAAAATAATTATGAGGAAGGATTTTGGTAAATACGTTATCAAAATTAATTTTCTTTTAGTAATTAGAGTGCATATTATTGAAATAGGACGTATGTTTCGTTAACTGCGAAAATTAAAAATCTCCTCATTGCTGCAAATGGTTCTTGTTAGCGGCAACACCAGTGTTTACATTTTTTCTGTCTGATTAATAATCAGAGTATAAGTATTTGTTATTTACTGGTGCTTAAATCGGTAATTAATGTGTTCTTTTTTCTGGAAGTGAATTCAACAGGTCTTTTTCAAATCCGACTGAAAATTCGCTTTGGAAATCATGGCGAACGAGAATAAAATTAATTAAGAAACTCATTAGGTGGAATGGAATAAATTAGTAAGTAATATTTATATTCCTACTGAACAGGAAAAGGCACATATCATATTTACTGAAAATCATGTTCTCTGAGTAAGTAAATTGCAATAAATAGTTTAATTACGAGGAAGGATGAAGGATGAAGGTACAGTTTTAAAAAGGCGTATATAATTTCTGCCTTACTTCGTTAAACAAATCGCAGCAATGCACGTTCAAAGAAAATCGCGCGTCTGAACATTTACCTTAAACAATATTAAAGTCATAAATCGCATGCCGTGCGTTGATACTATAATATGCTATAAAGTATCCTTTAATATTTCTTCCTACTTACGACACGACGCCCCGTAGCCAACTAGCTAGAACCAGTATAAGTACTTGCACAAGTTGACTAGCCACGCCTGTCCTATGCCTCGACGAATCGTTCTAACGAATATGCAAGCCTCGTATAATCTATACGACTACGTATATAATCGAATGCAAAATCGATACAGCAATTGGAACGTGAACAAGGAACATTCATCATTAGGCCACTGACCTCTGACATCTGTTTCTATGAACCTTTTCACTTTTAGAACCACGCTCCAATAGTAAATAATAATAGTGCAGTGTATCACGCCACTAACGCTTACCATAAAACTGTTTGTCTACATACGGCATGTGATTAATAACTGGTTTTGTTGTTGCAGGTTGCAATAAAGAAGTTACCGCTTGGCTGAACAAGGTCAAAAGGTGCGTAATGTTTTTTACAGATTAGAAGTTTTCAATATCCATTAACTGGCGTCCAAAAACCACCGACATCCTTTAAGAATTCTTTCGACATCAGCTTCACCCTGATCATCATTCGACTAAATGCTTTTAACTTTTGCAATCACTTGACTTAAATTGTATTTTCTTGTTAAAGTGTTCTGCAACAAAATTTTGCCAACCTACGTCCGACAGACACAGATACTTCTCATATAGATCTTTCAACATACAGGGCAGTTTCCATATAATAAGTCTAATAGTGATAGCAAAATGCATCTGCTACATTTTTATTCCTTCACCTACGTCCGACAGACACAGATAGTTCTCATATAGATCTTTCAACATACAGGGCAGTTTCCATATAATAAGTCTAATAGTGATAGCAAAATGCATCTGCTACATTTTTATTCCTTCATCGATTGTTTAAGTGCCGTTCCACAGCGCCGAATTTTGAATGAGAGCTTCAGCAAAAGAAAAAACTTTATTAGAAACCATATTGAATATGTTTGTAAATATTTAGCTTATTTATGCAGTACCTACATTGAAAGTAAATTGAAAAGATAAACTACAGGTAGATGAAATTGAGAATAACAGACCAATGCAAATGTTTAAGTCTTTGTAAATCCAATCAAGAACATGACACCTGTATCAAATCAAACAGCCGCTGTATTGCGGTATTGAGACCTACTTTATGACATGCATCTGGTTCAGCAGACTTTCATTGTAGAAATAAAATATAAATTACTTCACGACTATCCTATTTGGGCCAGGGATTTAAAACTGATTCATACACGTCCTGATTAAATGCAGTCGGTTTAATCGATTTGCATTTTTGCACGCACTTTGACAACGTTGCCCCCCCAGTTCCAATTGTATGCAAAACGAATAATTTATCTAACAGCTAGTGTTTAATATGCACGAGGTGGCGCAACGCAATGTCAGCTTTCGGTATCATCAATATGCCAAATGCTCTACGCGGGTATTTTATACGGCTAGCCTAATCAATCTTGTAACACAATCTTTGTTGAACATCGTATCAACATGGCTGGTCTATTTCTGCAAGGATTCGTTTATACAATACATTATCATGTAAAACTATGTCACCTTTGTTTACTGAAATTGTTTTCATATAAACATTTAGTTCTGAGAGATTACATGAGTCTCGGGCGAATGTCACATGTAGGTACAACATTAAGCTTATATTTTGTTTGGCACTGAATAATCTTTTGTCTCGTTTCCATTTTGTTATCATTTTAAAATCAAGATTCTGATGTAAAATTGCCATGGCCTTTGATGCAAGTAGTGGTTTAAAAGATTCTGACTTGTACGATTGTTTCAGTTTGTTTAGCAGTAACCGCTTTCCTTTCCCTTGATTTAGTGTTACATGATGACCAAACACATAATTATATCTTGAATGTATCATTGTTGATTCAAGGTGGGTGGATCGGCGCCCACGGCACTATCTAATCTTTTCTTATCTAGCTGAATCCTCCAAAGCGAAGCGTTCTCTAACAGTAAACGTTCATACTTTACATGAAACGAAACAGAATCGGTTTTCTCTAAAAACGTACCGACTTTCTTTGTGTTCTTAGTGTTCAACCCTTAATATAAAGACGTGAACTGATAATCGTCGAAGGTACGTTTTGTTAGTCACTCATTGACAAATACTTATATAGTGTACCTGCACGTCTAGCACACGACGGCCGCGACATACTCTCGATTTTTATCGCACTATACCTCTTGTTCTAAGTGGTCTAATAAGTGAGAGACGGATAGTGCGAGAAAAATCGAGAGAGCTCGCGCGCCGTCGCGTGCTAGCCGTGCTGTACCTATGCAAATGTTTGTTTGGAATTGAAACGACATTTCTCTAGCCATTATTTAGTGAATAGGTCGTTTCTCTTTTAAACTTGCATGTAAATGTGTAAAGGCTCACGCAGTGCCTCCACAAACAGCTGCCATAGTCTTTGTTGTCTCGTAATAGTGCGACGAAATAGAGGGCACCCTTCATTTAGTCACTATCGTTCGTCGTGAACAACTCTTTGATCTTCACCGGATTGTCGGAGCCCTATTATTCTATACGAAAGCCCGACTTTCTATTTAGTACTCACAGTGGTCACAATACAATAGGAATTGTTGACCTTACGCCATGCAAGTAAAATAGTTTACAAATAAGTAATTAAACCTGTTTTCTGTAGTACAATTTCCGGGCAAGCGAAGGAACGGATTGGTTTGAAGTTTGAAATTGCTTGTAATATAATTGAAAAGTAGAATATTTACTTCTAGTTACTTCTTTTAGTTGGGTATCTACCCAATAAGGGAAAACAACATTATTATAAGTAAGTGTGTTCTATTACTATGATACGGAATTTGTTGAAGCATTTATACTGCAAAGAATATATTGTTGACACTTTCAATAACGAAAATCTCGTCAGCTATATACGCAGTTTTCGTTCACTTTTTAGGGTTCCGTAGTTAACGAGGAACCCTTATAATTTCGCCATATCCGTCTATCCGTCTGCGGCTTAGCTCAATGACCCTAACTACTACAAATCTGTAATTCGGCATGGATACATAAATCAACTTTATTTTTTCTCGGTAAACCTATGGTGAGGGGGTTTTTAAAAACCACTTCTCAATTCAGGGATGCGTTTGCGTGATATTGAACTTTAAAACCCTATTTTTTATGAGTTATATGTCGCGCCCTCTGACGGCGAAATGGTTACTACTGGCACAGCTACTGGGTATATGAAAAAAAACATGGCAGTAGTACCTACATACATTTAGTTTAATTTAATAGGAAAACTATCGCGGATAAGTAGGCATAACTTCTTAAGGAGTAATAGTCGACCAACTTAGTAGGTAAATGTACTTGAAAAGGCCAACTTCCGTACAAATTCAGTTGGTGCGCGCGTGTCGATGTTAAAAGACAGACTGGCAACTACGGAACCCAGCACTGCGCGTGTTCCGACACGAGTTTGGCCGGTTTTATTATTTTATGTCAATATCTGTGTTTGCAGTTAATTATGATGAAATTAACGTAAAATACCACTTATGTCCGTAAATCATTCAGAGATTTACTTAATGTCATTGTGCCTTTGTCTTTTTAAATGAAATGACATCTCGTTGACCTTACTAAGTAGTGAACACAATAAGAATAATCGCTTGCCGAGTGTCACATGTCGCGCTCCTGCGATAGACTGACAGATGGACATACATAGTGCAGATAAGATTTCACTAGAACAATGCCAGGACCATCTGTTTATAACGCGGCATACCTAGATATCTACTATATCATTTACGCCAGCTGTTAAGTATCGCATTCTACGAGTGAGCACAATTTGAATTTATCGCCTTAACTCAAGACAAATGAAATGTAGGTACAATTGCAAAATGTATTCTACCATTCTTCCTCATCTGGAATTAGTTTTAATGCTATTTGTTTATACGTCTGGCAAAACATAACAATTATTCATACTTGTTTTGAACAACATATTAAGTCTATTGTACTCTTTTAAGAAAAGTTGAAAAATAGTATGATAAGGAAATGCCATTGTTTGGCACTGTTATTTGTAACGCGACCGACGCGCATGCCTTGATGCAATCGATTCCGTTCATTTGGCTAGTAGAGGTATTTTTCGTTTGGCTAATAGAGGTGTTTTTTGTTTTCCAGAGTTCACTACGAGATGGGAACGAGGCTCCGGGAGTTACTAGTGCTCCTGGTGGCATGCGCGCTGGCCCTCAGCGAGCCCGCCAACAAGACTGCCAAGACTGACAAGGACACGGAGAACTTCCTCTACCAGTATGACGACTACGACACCGCCGACGATCAGAAAATCCTCTTCAGCGAGGACAAGCCGTGCCCCAGAGATTGCATATGCACCGCGACGCAAGGATACAAAATAGCCAAGTGCAACCGCCTTGAAATCGGCACGCAGAAATTCGGCGATGACATCACAGATCTAGTGATAGAAAACGCTGATTCCAGATTCCCCATTGATCTAGACGATTTCATATTCAAGAAGCTCGGCCTTCATCAAATCGCAACTGTAAAAATTGTGAACAGCACGATCGGCACGATTGGACCTAACGCCTTCCACGGTCTGCAGGACCTCTACGCCGTTAACCTTTCAAACAACAAGCTTAAGAGTATCCACCCTGAAACATTCGCCAACAACAAAAAGTTGTTGTTGCTGACTCTCTCCAACAACCCCTTGAAGTTTCCTGCACCCAACACACAGGATTATTTCTTAAATGCTTCGACCGTGCAGGAACTTGATGTATCGTATTGCAACATGCAATACATCAGCCCAAACAGTTTCAAAAATTTACCAAGTGTGATGTACCTGAATGTGGCTGGCAACAATTTGTCAGAAATGGATCCCGATACGTTCAAAAAGCTCTTAGACCTGGAAGAGCTTGATTTGAGCGATAATAACATCCAGTCTCTACCCAGCGACATTTTCTCGGAAAATAATGAGCTCGCCACACTCCACATTCAAAGGAATCCGATTGATACTGTATATGACTTACAAGTCTCTGACCTACTGACGTTGAATGCTGGGCAGACAAACATCAAGTTTGTCGGGCCATCTATGTTCAATGGAATGACTTACATAGCCAATCTCAACTTGAGCGGAAACAACATTGAAAAGATACACAACCAAGCTTTCCACAAGCTGATTGAACTAAACTACTTGGACCTCTCATATAACGACCTGGACTTCATTTCAAGCATTCTTATTAAAGAAAACATTGAACTAGATATTTTCAAAATTTCTTATAACCCGAGACTGAAAAAGTTGCCAGAAGATGGATTCAACTGTTCCGCTGATCAGTTCAATATGTATCTGTTTGAGGCCTCCAACTGTGGCCTTGAAGAAATTTCTGACAACGCACTGAGAACTTTCACTGCTCTTTCTCAGCTTAATCTATCTGGAAACAAAATCAAATCAATAAGCAATCAGGTATTCTCTCGGTGCCCTAAACTTGTTGACATTAATCTATCGTACAATATGTTGACAACTCTCGACATTAAGATTTTCGAAAAAAACACTGAACTTGGTAGACTGAATTTGCAAGGAAACCCAATTAAAACATTCTCAGCCGAAGTCTTCCTTCATGCGCCCATGTTACAATGGTTAGATGTGAGCCACGCTGAACTGACTTCTCTATGGAAGTTGGACAAGAATCATCCCAAGACTCTTCTTAGCAACTTGAGCTACCTGAACGTGTCACATAATCGCATCTCAGAAATCAAGCTGAACGAAGTTGAGCTTCTAAACAAGCTGCGCACTATGGACATCAGCAACAATCCTTTGACTTGCGGCCGCGAATTTGAGAATCTTATGACGTGGCTCAGCAAGCGAAAGGTTTCGCCTAATGGAGAGTCCGCCAGCATCGCCAATCTGGTCCGAGACGCCAAGGAAGATGAAGGAACTTACAGCTGGGAGTTCCTTACAAAGAAAACGTGTGGTTCAACTATCATCCACCCTGTTGAGCCTCTTCCTCCTGTATCTGATGAAGAAATATGGGAGAGAATCGACAAAGACGATGAGGGCAACTTTGACCTTAAGGATACCCTAGACGACGGCAAAATTGCTGATGACGGTAAAGATACTTACAAAACTATCGAAGACAAGGAAGACGATGAAGACGATATGGATGGTGCTGACGACTCGGACGACGAGGACGAGGATGAGGAAGAGGATGACGAGGACGAGGAGGATGACTCCGGCGAAGACGAAGACAGTGACGACATGGATCTCGACGTCAAGTTGAAAGAGAAGCCCACCCTAAGCAAACAAGCTAAAACCACCGTGCCAAGTATCCGCGAGGACAGCAAAGTCGAGATCGATGTCAAATTGTTGGACAACGACAACGCTTTCGGGGATCCCGAACCAGACTTCTATCCGTACATCAAGGACGCATCCATGGTAAAGGAGGCTGAGCATGGCCACTACGAATACCTGTGGCCCATCCTGATCGCCGTTCTGGGAGCTCTGTTGTTGATGCTCATTATTGCTAAGGTAGTCATGATGATGTGCAGTAGAAGAGATAAGCAAATAAGATACAATAGTGCCATAATCGCTGCCATGGGTCAACAGGGCCGCACGAAGAAAGACTGCGGCCTGGTGTACCAGCAGCTGTCGGAGGACCTCACGGGTCCCGCGACTCCCAAGATGAACCGCTACGCGCCTCTGCACAGTGTGACCGTGAAGGCCTCGAACATGTACGAGAGCAGTCCATTCCACCACAACAACATCGTGCCGGAGGCGGTCTGAGCGCGGTGCGCCGTTACAGTAAGAACATGCAACATTAACAGCTGCTGTATTTTTACGTGAGCAGTGATGTAGACGTAAGCGCTAGTCGAGCACTACTAACAAAACGAGCATTTCATAATACGGTAGCTTCATTCTCGAACCTCGGGACCATTCATCATCAACACTGTCTAGCGCTTGTTTTAATTAAAGAATGAAAGTATCAAATGAAAAGTCAAATTTTTACAACAAATTAATTTAAGGTATACATATTATATATAATACAAATTAGTTTTAGGTTTATTTTATGTACTTATAATTATTAAAAATAAACTAGGTACTAAAATATTGTAGTTTATTTTATAGAAATCTAAACGGCATCCTCCTAAGTATAGGCATATCAACCAGGTAGTTACATTAAAAGGAAAACCATTGCTAATCATGAATTTATTTAATTAAATATATATATATATATATATATAACAGCACCATTAAATCAAGATTGAACAATAAACAACGAATAAAATTCAATCAGTATCAAATGTTAAATTCAATAGATGGCTAACGACTCTTCTAAAATATTCGATAAATCTTCTTCGGACTGCTGGAGCGGCGACATTTTCAACAATCGTTGCTGTAAAATAAAAGTACGAAAGTAAGTAAAACCCAAAGTTCAACTGTTCATCACAATCAGTACCTATTTAACGGGAACTTGAAAATTTCATCCAAATTAAAATGAAAAATGGTACATCCTTTAATATAATATAGTAGGTTTCTGGTATTTCCTTTGGTGTGCAACGCCATCTAGTGTATTTATTTAAAGGAACGTGATGCAGTATGGGAATTGACGTTCTTAATATAATTACTCTTCTCTAACACAGTTCACTGTCACTTAAGGTGGTTCGCCGACCATTCAAAACGTGTTTTGACATTCGCACTAGTTTTATGACTTCACCTAGTTTTTTGACTTCACCTAGAATACCTAAGTAATTTGACAAATTAGTTTGTCACGTGGTACTTTGGGAAAACGATTATTCTCAAATTATTCTAGTTTAAACAAGTTTTTTTCTAGGAAAGGGGCAATTTCGCGCAAATGCACAGCCAATTATGAAAGTGTGATACATAAGTTTCTTAAAATATCACGCCGTTAATCTGCGAATGTCAAAAAACGTTTTGCATGGTCGGTGAACCACCTTAAAGTTGATTATTCTTCTTTAGGAATAATTATTTAGATTGCTACCGATTTGGGATAGTAGCTATACTTCTAAGATTAGAATAGCCCCAGTATAAACCATGCAAGGTACATATCATATGCCTACTTCAGTTGTTTTAGTATTAATAAGTATAAGCACTACCATGGAGTAGTCTACACTAATATTAAACAGGAATAGTCTGTGAGATTATAGATTTGTAAAGGGGAATGCCCTCCGGTCATACAAGGTAAGTAATGCCTGATTTGTGCGAGACCCAATCACACATTAAAATATGTTAATAGGTATCGAAAATTTGCGATTTTGCTATTAATAACATTTTTCTTTACTATGAAAGAGGTTTGTTATGTTGACTTAAAAACTGCAATAGATGTCGCTAAGATCTATGTGAATGTTAAATAAATGTTCTAATGTGGCATAAGAACTACATAGACTGACACCACCGCCTATGTAAAACAATGTGAGATGTTCGTTACTTTATCTTGAAACCATAATTAGATTCCACTAAAATAACCTTAAAATTGCCATTCAAATTAAAAAATTACCGACACTGGCCAACTTACACTTCCAAATGATGGACGTAGCTAGTTTTTAGCTATTTATACCAAATACTCAGGTCTACTGTCCCTTGGAGCTGTGAAAAAATCAAACTTCTAAGCCAAGGCAATCAAAAGATACAGCCGTTTATGCCGCAAATTTTTGCAAATTTTCGAAACTCGCAAGGGAATCAAAACCTACAGGGTACTTCCCGTGAACTCAGAATCTTGATATTAGGTACGAAGCAACGCTATAAGAGCACGGATAAAGGAAAAATTGCGAAAACCGTAAATCTTTTAATAACATCATGTAATAAAAAATTTTAATAATTTAAAAAAAAACCATAACTATGACTCGATTGTCGTGATGGGTCAACTTTTACTTATATACCTACAGGTGTTGTACGGGACGCTCGGTGCGCGAGTCCGACTCGCACTTGGCCGGTTTTTTTTATACTGTCAGACTTTATAAAAAATATAAATTACCAGCACTACAAATTTACAAAACCCCTCACCTGTGGCAGCGCTCCTTTGACCAAATTAGGGATATCCGATCCAGAATACCCCAGAGCAACCAAACCGTTGTCAATCTTCATATTATCCATGTACTTCCGTATCGTATCGGCGAGGAGTTTCCCCGCATCAGCTTGCTTGACTCCAGTAGTATCTGCTCCGAGAAGTTCCGCGGCTTCCAAGTGCTTTTCAGGGTCGCTGACAGCTGTGAATTTGAAGACAGCAGGGGCTGTCATCACGACGGAGAGGCCGTGGGGAATAATGGGTTCCTTTCTGTAATAAATAACTTACAAAATAATAATTAAATTATAAATAAATAAATGATTAAGGTGGTTCGATTTCCATACATAAGGATATTTGACATTCGAAGGCTAACGGCGTGATATTTTAAGAAACTTATGTAACTAGCTTTCATTAATTGGCTTTCCATTTGCGCGAAATTCCCCCTTTTCTTGAATAAACTTGTATAAACTAGAATAATTTGAGATATTAGTTTGTGACGTCATACTTTGGGAAAACCGTTTTTCTCAAATTATTCTAGTTTATACAAGTTTATTCAAGGAAAGGGGGAATTTCGCGCAAATGGAAGGCCAATTTGTGAAAGTTACTTACATAGGTTTCTTAAAAAATCACGGTCCCCCGCAAGCAGTCTCGCGGAATGAACGTGTCTCGCGTGTGTGCACCATGAACCTATAATTAGTATGGACAGGCTATGGTAATAATAATACCACGTGCGAGCGAGCTGGTAGCATACAAATCTCGATAAGTGTGACAGACAGAGATATATCATTCGTTATCCTTGTCATAGTTCCACTTTTTTTCTATTTGGCACAACAGTTGTGGCATACAATGCTGTCAATGCTCGCGCGTGGCTGCATACGAATCCGAAATATTTAATATTATTGTGAATAAAATAGTGTCCTAAAAGTAATTTACGCACGATACTTAAGGTATCTCGTGTTCCGTCTGTGCCAAGAAAATGGTTAATTGTTGCGTGCTTGGCTGTAAAAGCCGGTCGGAACAATGTGATGAAAATATAACCTTTCACACGTAAGTAGAACATCTTTCACTTTTCTGTATACGCAATACGTAAAAATAGCATGGTAAAATTACATTACGCTCAAAATCTTGTAAAATTTGACGATTACAATAGAAATAACATCATTGTTTACATTGTACAAGAAAATATTTGTTGACAAATTATCCGCCCAAATTACGTAGATTGTTTATGGTAAGCTGCGAGAGGTGTTAGAATGTCTTCTCGATTTAGCTTCTTTGCAATCATTTTAGGGATACCAGCCAATACAACTTAAAAATACCCGATTTCTCGGGTAATTTATACTCTAACAAAATTCTCGTACTTGTTATTACATAACATTCGTATATAATGGATGGGATCTATTCTTATATACGTATATTTACTCTGTACTCATAGTAAAGATAAGCTTTTATGTAGCGAGTAATCTCGGACTGTTCATCCGATTTCAAAAATTCTTTCATCTGGCTTTATTTAATCCTGCATCTGCGCCTCCGCTTGTGTTCTTTCTACTACGCGGGTGGAGAGGAGACGCGTGGACAGCTAGTAATAAGTAAAGACGATCGACGGTTTAGAATGAATCATAATTTTCTATAAGCCCTTTGCTTGAAAAATTTTATGTAAAATAATATGTTTTTTTTTCTAGGTTTCCACTAAATGAGGATGCGCGTGCGCGTAGTATTTGGGTTAAGGCTACATATATATATTTGTGATCGCATTCTCGAAAACAGTTCTTACGATTTTGATGGCATTTGCAGTATAGGGGTTTATGGGGGCGAAAAATCTATCTCATCATCATATCAGCCGAAATGGCCGGTCCTGCGCCATCCGCATCCAGCGGACTCCCGCGACCTTTGCCAGGTCATCAGTCAACCTTGTAGGGGTCCTCCCACGCTGTGCCTCATAAAAAAAATCGATCTAGCTAGGTCTCATATCTGGGAAAAATCGTTATCAGCATATTTTTACCCGAGCAGAGCTCTTTATCATTAATCTGTAATAATTTGAATATTTGAATAGTAAATGTTTTTTAATATGGTTGTGTCTCATTTCGGTATTTAGTGTCATAATTTTTCCCGCCTTAAGCCTGCATCGCGGTCAATAGTAAATTTTACAGCTAATGACAAGTTTACCATTGATCGCCGCGGCCAGGCCACGCCAGTCTGTGAGAGACTTTAAGCCTCTCACAGACAGGCGCGGCCTGCGGTGGCGGTCAATAGTAAATTTGACACTAACTGTCAAGTTTACTATGAACCGCCACCGCAGGCCGCGCCAGTTTGATTCAGGCTTTATAATAATTAAGTAGATCAGCACGGCTATCACAGGACGCCCCGCGAACTGTGTCGCGGCGAGGTAGACTGTCCGTCTCTTTCTAGTTAGAACGATTAGAAACAGACTGATAGTCTACCTCGCCGTAACACAGCTCGCGGGCGTCCTGTCATAACTGTGCTGATAAGAAACTACCAGGTAAGCCGCTTGCACAAGGACTATTAATTACCTACATGTCATGTTCTGTTACTAGAATCATATTTCATGTTATTAAGCTGAATATTACTAGTGGTTGCGAACAGAGCGCCTGCTAGGCAGTGAATGTGTGTAAAGCTTCAGTAAAAACTACTTACAATAAAAGCGCATTATTTAAAATAAACATATGGAAGCGATGGGGTAATTTTTAGTTACATGGCCACCCCACGGGAATCATCTACTTTGTTGCCGTCCCTCATTGTGGCGACACTTACGTCGCCTCTGTAGGTATATACTCTAAGGTGTGCACCGATATCTCCGCGAGACTCGAAAAAAAGTTGGCAAAGTCTGGAACGTAAGTATTTGTTGAAGCATAACTTTTGAACTAGTAATAATTTTGATTCTGTTTTTACTATATCAACACACTGATATTTTAAGTACACATCTAACTGCCTATACTCGCTCCATTTTGTTTATTTTAGTCAAAAAATGAAAAGGCATCTATCCATATCGAAAAGGATAGTCGCCCCGATTTTTCGAGGTATAGTTGCCCTTAGGGGCATCTATCCCGTAACCCATCGAAAACGCTGAAGTTACTTTTTTTTTAACTAAATACCTAACTTTTTCTAATCAATTCGTACTAGTAGGTATATTGTTGTACAGTCGACAACACAGCTAAGTGACCATCGGAAACCTAATCTGACCTTAAGTGCATTGTAATAAGGTTCTAGGTTTTCACGGTATGGTTAGTTAGGTGTGTTGCTGTGTGTACAAAGTTTTAATAATATTTGTTGTTTTTTTTTATAGGCTCGGCCGCTTTCCATGAAATGGACAAGCAATAAATGATGTTGATTTGTTTAAAGTATTATTACGAGACCAAATAAACAGTTTATTATAATTTTTAACTTATATTATTCCATAGGGCGTCTATCCTTCTTTGCATTTTGATTCTGAGGCATATATCCATACCTGCGAGGCGTCTATCCTCAAAAACATGCTCTCGAAAAACTTAAATTCTACAATAACTGTAATTATTAGGACAACAGCAACAAGTCATAGGGAAATAAAAAAGATTAGACTAGCTTAATTCATTAAAATTATTCATGAATAGTTAAAATTTTCGGAATTATGAGGCAATTTCAAAATGTGGGGCATCTATCCGGGTTTTACCCTAGTCGGCAGTAAAATATTGTCCTTAATTGTTGTAACAAGAATCAACATTATGACAGGAACTTATTTTATTTTATTCATTTTACTAATTTACTAGCCAAAGATTTCACGTACGACTTAAATCGTGCATGGACGTAAAAGACGGATCATTAAGTAGTTAGGAGAATTTCTGCGCGAAATCACCTATTTATTTTATGCCTTCACGTTTTCCTTATACATTACACTACTCTGTCGTTAAATGTCAGTTAAGCATAATGCAACCTTGGGACCGTCCGAGACAGATTTGGTGCGGCTTATGAAAGTGCTAAACTGTACACGTCACGTCATATAGTTAATATGTGGTATCTACCTATATGTGGTCATTTTATACTTACTTACTCGTTACACTAATAATTACCCTTGAATGACTCGTCTTACCAAGTTTGGTAAGGCAAACTACATGTATTCGTAATATCGTTTCACTTTTATGTGAATTTTAGGTAGGTATTTATTCCGAAGTGTCCATATTCTACGCGGATGACAGCCGCTTGCTCAGCGACCCAGCCCGATTACAACACAACTTGTAGGAAGCTCACCCGGCCCTCAGCAGCGTAGTAGAAAAATAAAACGCTCAACTGTACAACGCCAGGCCGTGCCAGAGATTCACTTCCGAGTTGGCGATAACTACGCTGGTTATAATAGCCGCCAAATGCTATGTAAACTGCCAACCTACACTTAGTCTTGTCTTTCTTAGACGTAAACTTTTAGCCCTGCCATCTGGAACGCGAACCCGTGGCAGAGATTCACGCTCGCGTTGCCAAGTGCTGCGTAACCTTCACCTACCCATAGTTGTTCTTAGGCGTAAACTTCTTGACGAGCCCTGCGATCGGGCAGGCGAGGCCGTGGCGGAGACGCTCGTTCTTTTGATGATGCCAACCATTCTGGCCAAGTGCTGTCAATAACGTCAACCTATCCATAGTAAGGACTATGAACTTCTTCACATGCCCGGTTTCATAAAAAAATACTCTGCGCGGAATGACTACTTACCCATAGTCATTTTTAGGAGTAAATTTCTTCACGAGCCCCGCGATCGGGTACGCTAGTCCGTGGCAAAGATGGACGCCCGCGTTTCCAATGCCGACGCCCGCCATGGTAGCGGCCAGATGCATACCCGAACGAGCATCCAAATCGTCTGAGTTGTACACTGAGCGCGCAAAATACTTCTGGATAGTCTGGAAAAATATAGAACGATTAAACAGATCTTATCCCAACAAGGTCTAGTTGTCCCAATGGGAAGGTCAGGTGCCACCTGACCAATATTCCCTAACTAGTGTAGAAGGACCCTTCATTTAGGTCAAATCGGGAAAACGCTAGGAGAATGACGAGTGGTACTTCCACAAGGCCCGGTCACTTAGGCACTCTTTGGGGGAGGCCTATGTCCAGCAGTCGACGTCTTTCGGCTGATATGATGATGATGATGACTACCACAAGCTATCCAAGATGTTCCAGTGTGAAGCTGACCCGAAAATTCACAGGGTGGAATTCCTTGATGCGCTGCCACAATAAATATGTCGGAGACAGGATAGTCATGCATGAGTGCGGACGCTAAATAGTAGCGCAGCGTGGGAATGGCTACGATTGGTTGATTTTTTGCTGATGTCACATCGAACCATCTATTCCCACTCCGTGCGCTAGAAATGCTAGAATGGAGCCGGCTGGGCCGAGCTCCGGGCATTCTCTGGCTGAACACGCGAGTGACCGGACGCATTAGTTTTACCTCGGAACTGTCCACGCTACAATAGAGTTTTATATTAACTTGTGATATTCAGTGTTTCAATAAAGTACATTTTGATTTATACTCGATCTCCCAACGATGCCTGACGGTAACGCCGCATCCTGAACCCTCTCCGGCAAATATAACCAATGGTGATGTATATACCATCTAAGCTAGACTACTCTGAATCCAGATTATGGTAGTATCTTTGAAAATTTAGTTATTTTATACAAGTTCGTAGATCACTCCGAAACCGTTCTTACATGACATTAACTACCTAATCATTGTAAAGAATAAATCGATAGAACCCCTTTTCTGTCGGAGTCAGGTAAAAATTGTACTTTGAAATTAAATGACACTGACTCTTTGTCACTGCAATGCAAACCGAGGCGATGTTAAAATAAATGTTTTTGGGCTCGTTACCAGCATTAACAAGTTGTACACAATATAAAACGAGTCTAAGGGTAGGTTGCACCTAACTTGCCGTAATCGTAAGCGGTGTTCGTTAAAATTTGAATATATGGAATGTGTGAAAAGAATGACAGCGGCTGGCTCGACTACTCTACCGTTGATCGGTCTGTAATCGGAAGTTGGTGCAACTCACCCTAAATGCTATGATATACCTGCAAGCAAAATCTGGCCCAAACATCAGATATGGGGTTGCTTCCTTGGTACGCATCTGGCTTCTTCAACCTCGGATCCTCGGGCTCCTCTCGTTTTGTGTACGGAATCGCAGTAAAGCTCTCCAAGGCGTGACAGAAGATGTCGAATCCAGCGTAGTTGGCTACCGTCGTTGGCATAGTGAGAGTGTGGAGCGGGTCGATGATGGCAAGAAGAGGTCGGAGGGCCGAGTTAGCAATGCCGATTTTGACTTTTGGGGCATTGAGGCCGAAGACGCTGACTCCGGTTGTTTCGGCGCCAGTTCCGCTGGTTGTTGGTACTGGGACGTTAAGTAAATTCGTTAAAATCGTAAGTACAGCCTACAATTAATATTAACTGATCAGTTGGCCCCGACGGAAGACCAGCGCTGACCAATTAGGCACCATTCTGAGTCGGGATGATTTCATGGCGCGTTCATTATATTTTTGAGTTTTTATTACTTTTCCTTGTGCCATGAATAAATGTTTTTGCTTTCTTTCTTTCTAAGTGACTATCTCTAGTGGGAACACCGCGACCTTCAATGATGTATGAGAATTCGTTTTACTTTAAAACTTAGGAGGGAAAAAGAAAACAAGTAGGTAAGGAGTTTTAACTATCGCTTCTTCAACGTGCCAGGTACTTTTGGCTACTTCTGAATTTCAATTACGTCTCCACGTAACTGCTAAATCAGGCCGCGATGCTGATGTGAAAACGTTACCAGACTTATTCCCATTCGTCTCCGATTTTAGGAAAGGCATCTTAAATGACTGATAAAAAAAACTATAAATCAAATACTAACTCGCTATCAGAGGCTTCAACACTTTATCGATCTTCTTCGCCTTCCCAATAGGAGCGGCCAAGAAATCCAACAGTTCAGATTCTGGATAGCAAGACAACAGATTGGCGGCTTTGCAAGTATCCATAGTCGACCCGCCACCGACTGCCAAGAAGCTATCGAAGTTGTTCTTTCGGGCGAACTTTATTGCATCGTTGAAGCTGAAAAGAATAGCGAGTTTTTTTTTACAGCGATGCACCTGCAACATCCCCCTGCGCACTGGTTGTTCCAGCAGACTACGACGACTATAAAGATCTACCCTCCTCTTTCTAATTTGCATGGTGCGAGTGAGACAGGAGACGCTCAGTCGCGCGCAAAGCGACTTGTCAGCAAGTTGTGCTAGACGTGCTGGATGGGCAGAAGGGCTTAGATTTGTCTCCATAGCCCATCTCGGTGTCCTCCGTTGTCCTCTTTTATCACTAAGTAAGTACTTTAATATCTTAGTTATGGTTTATTTTAACCTTTAGACTCTACCTAAAGAAGATAACAGTATTACCCGAGCTCGTATCAGATATACTTATATCTATTTTTGTGTAAGTATAGTGTAGATAGGTACCTATTCCACATAATAATTATTGTTTATATTTTACATGTAGATTCAGACCAAAGGGCATTTTCCGACTACCCATTTCTTCTACGACTACCCTTTTCAGACTAATCTTTCCATCTCAGTATGAAGGTTTTTCATACACAGTTGGATAGGAATGGAAACCAATCTGGTCCTCTCGAAATACGGAAAGATGTCCCGCAAGATTGGGTCTTGGCACCTTACTTATTCTGTTTGTGTCCGCTGCTATTAAAAGTTGATTTCAGCAATGGTCAACCTTCAAACTCAAATGTTAAAGAGTTCCCCTCCTGAGGTCAAAGTGGTCGGGAAGACTGGTAGTAGTTACATAGACTGCCTTGTTTTCGTTGATGACGCAGCTTTATTGCCAGTTCTTCCCAAGAGCTCCGGGTAAATATGGTCAAGTTTTCATAGGTTTGAACTCTCTATATGGGATCTAAAAGCCACAAAGTGGGGTGAGGCAGTGGGGCAGTGGGGTGGGGTACGTACCTACCTGCCAGTGAATAATTTGGATGACTACCCTCGTATAGTGGCGAAAGGTGAAGTCATCGATGGGCGCCAAAACCATGACAAGAACTTTGTGAAATGGAAATCTGTGAGTTCCTGTCTAACTCTTCGGGAAACCGGCTATAGATAATATAGATATGTACTTAAGTAAATTACCCTTAAGTATAAGATAACTTTACCTTGATTCTGTTGGCTCTACGTGAACTTTGTCGTAGACCTTATAGTTGACTCCGGCTTTAGTCAGCGCTTCCAGCACGGCCTTCATTGGGCTCAAGTTAACGACATTCGGGTCCGTCATGACGCACACATTCTTGGCTCCTAAGTTGTTCAGGTCGTATCCGACCTCTCGTGTTACTCCAATTCCATATCTGACTGTTGAGTGTTTTATCTGTAAGGATTATAAATCTCAAAAAGATGTTTTTTTCCTAATGTATTTTTTGATCGTTCCAATTTTTTCAGGCATCTTTCCTAGAATATTATCTGTTATAGGATGGATGGTGGGTAAGTTTCACGGTTTTTTTTTCAAGGACGCACCTCGAGACTGGAGAGAACGGAAGAAGCTCGACGAGAAAAAAATATGTTGCCTAGTCCGGGTACATATTCCACCCTGTGTGTATAAGTAATGCTCCCAAGTTGGAACTAACGATGTTTAGGCCTGCAAGTCGATGGGCCCGTACGTTAGGTAGATCTAAATGTCACTTTTTATATGGGAAAATTACAGTTGGGCTGTCCTAACGCGCGTTCGGAACGTTACGTGATTACCCCTCTGTACCAAAATTGTACGTATTCATCGTTCGCATTTTCTCAATTTTCGAGATTTTGTATGTACCTAGAGATGTGTGTATTGACGATTCGTAGACAAATAAAAGTGAACGGGTATATTAATTAATATGTTTGCCCGTCCAACCAAGGTCGTCAGCATCGCATTAGCATTAGATACTTACGTACAGTCGACAACACAGCTAACTGACCATACCGTGAAAACCTAGAACCTTATTACAATGCACTTAAGGTCAGATTAGATTTCCGATGGTCAGTTAGCTGTGTTGTCGACTGTACTACCTATGCAATGTATGGTAACTTACAGTCATCCAAGAAATTGGTCTATCGGCAATTAGTTGAGGGCCTTCGGGTCCCAACTTAGGAACTTATGTAAGAAAAAAAAAAACAAGAAATTGGTCTATCTCTACTCAACTGTATCATAAGGTCATTAAGGTTTAGTTTGGTTTGAACTGTCTTACCGTAAAAAACATTACCTACTTACCTCAAATGAATTGGTTGGTAAAGGAGTTGCATTAGACACATGGATGTTACCCCGGTGACCGTGCGCCGGGCACCTGCATCTGAAAAATGTTCAAGCATCTGTGGGTAAGTAGGTTACATCACCTACTTTTTAAAATTGAATAAAAAAAAATATATTTATTAGAAAGAAAACCTTAATAACACAAATTATCAATTATTTAGTGAATAATTAAAGTTTTTGACAAAGCTTTTATCAATCATGAGACTTATTAGGATTCCTCACGATGTTTTTCTTCACGGAAAGCCACTGTTCAAATATCAAATGATATTGAGTATAATAATTATGTAGGTACTTATAGGTTTTTTTGAAATAAATAAACCCAGTGGTACACAAGCAAGGGTTTGAACCCGCAATCTCCAGATTGTAGTCGCTTGCCTTACCGCTCGGCTACAGTGTCTTCCAAAATACTAGTAATAAATATAAATAAAAACACTTACGATGCCGAATTTACTGTCCTCAATAGGTCAAACACTCTTTTCCGACTAGCCATGTTGAATATGCGACCGTCTCAGGCGAAATGTCAAAGCGTAGGTACCTTAAGTACTTATTGCAATAATAAACACATATTCTACTTCATTATCTCGTATACAATCCAAGAGAGATAACAAACATATAAAGAAGTAGGTAAGTACATACAGACTTGTTTATCATAAAACATGTTTGTAAGTAGGTACCTATACAATATAAGGTGCTTTGGGGTAATTTCGATATATTTTTGGGCGAGTGGAGAGTACCTACTTATGGTTCGTGTTCGTGCAAAGTAGGTACCTACCTATATATTCCTTACGAGTGATGCCAGTTTTGTTAAATTGGATAACTATTCATCAACGCTTGGTGAAAATGCTTTTTAAAAATATTAATAGATTTAGAAAAAAAAATACTTAAAATAATCTAATATTTAGCATATTTGTTTTTAAGGAGTGGGTAATTTCGTAAGTGAAGGTGAAGAGCGCCCACAGTCGTCACGTCCCTCAGCCTTGAGGATACCACAGGGAAAAAGCAGAATTTTGTAAACACGGGGTCATTTCGAAGTAGAATAATAAATACTATAAATAGTGGTTCCTTTGATATATCAGTTTAAGGTCCAAATATATTTTTTGTTCCAATTTGCCCCACAAAAAATTCAAAAAACATTTTTTTGGGCTCTATTGCGTTTATGAAGGCTCCCGATAAAAGTTTTTTCAATATATTTGCCATGTACAGACAGCGATCAGTTACGATTTTATTATAATGTACATATTCATGATAATGAACATGTTGTTTTTTAATATCTTAAAATAACCTCATTGCATATTACCTGACAAGTTAAATCATTGTCTGATTGTGTTACTAACGTTTGATTGACATTTTTAACCCACTATTGAGTACTATTAAGGTCTAACTGATGAGTGATGACTTTTCGAAAAAGTACATATATTCGAATTTTACCCATGGGGTAAAGTCGAATGCTTCTTTAACACTTCAGTTAGACCGTTATGTTATGACCTACTCGATAATGCGTTAAAAATTACAATCTAACGTTAAAACAATAAGACAATGAGTTAACTTTTCAGGTTCCTGAGTTGCATGACACGGGATAATTTCAAAAGTCCTTAGAGACACTAAAGTGCAGTAATCTCGGAAATTTGTTCATAGCACTATTTCCACAGCTAGCGACCGGAGCGAACAGAAGCGGAGGGCCAGATAAATATGGCGTCTTAGCAAGTGTTGCCAGAGATTAAATTGCTTTTAGTTTAGTAGATATTTGAGATTTTCTACTTAACCCCATTTTCGAGGTGACCCCAATGCACCTTACATTAATACATAAACATGAAATCGTGCGATATTTTGACTTCAAAACACTACATACATCTTTTGACCATGGTTGAATTGGGCACCTCTAACTCAAGTACTTGGCAGGTACATTATTATTTAAAGGTATGTCTGCCGCCAGGATAGTAATGAATCATTACTAATAATCGTGCCTAGTTAGTATAATCTTTTAGTGCGCTCGCACGAACACAGACTAATAGCACTAAAAGATTATATTTGATGGAAATGTTTTCATAAACAATAAATAAAATAGCACAAAATTTTTAGAAAGGGTTCAATGTATGAACTCGCCTCCTAGCCCTGCGCAAATAAGGAAGAGAGGAGGAGGTGAAATTTTCTTAACTCACGTCGCAGCCCGGCAGAAGTAATGTAACAATTTTTTTATGGATTCAGGTTAAACATACCTATAAATTGGTCATAGTGTTTGAGAGATGGTAATAATGTGTATAGAAAACCAAGCAGTTTGGTTTTCATTTTCATAGAGGGCACATAACTTCCATTAGAAGGAAGGCTAAGTGGTAGCAATTTGCAGCCTTTTGACTTTGGACTACTTCCTGTGTCTCACCATGCATCACACCTTTTATAGATGCAGGCAATGGGGTCCATTCTTTATGGCACAGACTTTCGCGATGTGAATATAAACTTGAGATAAGACCAACTTTTGAAGCGTTTTGCAGTCAGGGTAGGATTTGCCAGATTGCAGTGAAGATGGATTCGTCCATTCAAAAAGCAACTACCGTCAAAGTAGAAGATTCCAATTGCAGTGACAGTTTTATAAAAAGTCTGCACAATTAAATAATCCCAACAATAACACTTTCAATTGAAATTGTCCTTACCAATACCAATCTAGGGAATTAATCTTTGAAAATAAAATCACATAACTTGATATTTGTAACTTTTTTACAGATATAATAAATTACTTATAAGTATTAACTAAATTGAATTTTCTAATTATTAAAATCATGTCCTAGTTTAAATAAAATAAAATAGATTATTGATAATGAACAAAATCTTATTGCTTTTCTTGTAGGAATTTCCAAACCTCATACTGTTTTAGTTATTTAAGTAACATAACGAATTCAATACCTAATTACAATTGTCAAGACTCAAAATAGATGATGCTATATATTTTTCCGCTATCAATAAGAATTTAAAAAACAAACGAATTGGAGACTATACATACTGGTATACTAATCATTAATATAATCATTATATACTTGAATTATTTGACAGTGCATATCGAGACTGGGATTAATTATAAAAAAAAAAACAAATGATAAATAAAAGTTAAGCAACAATAATGATCGATGCACAAACCGTTTTGTTACATTTAAGGTATATCATAACAATCACATGATCACACGAAAGCTTAGTGTTAATTTTCTTATTCAATAAATCCAGTTACATAATCAATCGCCACTATAAGCTAAGTTGGATAAGTTTTTATTATTACGAATTACGGACCACGTAACCACAACAAAAACGATGTATTATCAATCACCACTATCATATCACATCCATCACAGTAACACTTGTTGATTGTTGAGTTGTTTTGTTGTTGTCCCTTGACAGTGACAGACGTCACAGACGTGACAGTGACATTTATAGTGACGGAATGAAGGTAGCGTTCACTTTAAAGGTTTTTTTAAGGCTGCTCACACAATGACCCGTCGTGGCCGCAACTATATGCGTATAAGGGAGTAAGAAATATTTTCACCTTATAAGTGGCTACGTCCTGTCCTGCGGCCCTGATGGCTCATTGTGGGGAGAAACCTTTCAGCCTCTCACAGACTGGCACGGCCTGCGGTGGCAGTCAATAGTAATTTTCATAGCTAATATCTCTATTAACCGCCGCCGCAAGCCAGTGTGATGCAGGCCTTATACATCACGCCATAAGCGGCCTTTGGACGTTGCTAAATGCAGTGCACTAACTGCAATCACACTCGCTGATTAGAGCGAGATGGTTTATCGCCCTTCCCCCAGTTAGTGCACTGCATTTAGCAAAGCCTAAGAGCTACATAGACTCGTGTCACCATAAGGGCCGAGTCGAAACCACGCCGAAACTTCCAGCGGCAGTGGCAGCGGTGCGCTATACGTGAGAGCGAGAGCTCAAAGAGCGGCCGAGCCATAGGGTGTACGGAATGGCTCCCATGCAAGTAAATTAAAAACGTGTTTACTTAAATAACTTGCTTACCATAAACAAACTTATATTTGAAGAGGGTAATTGTTCGGCCGTAATTCGGTTTATGTAGGTACTGCGGGCCTACCCGCTCTGGTGTAACTCCCTCTCTGTCGCACTTGTCAGTTCGAGCGACAAAGGCGGAGATACACGAACGAAGTTGGTTTTCGTTTCGCGGTAGCCCATCTGATTTTGTTTGACAACCATGGTTGCTGTACTGTATTTTGCCTTCCGATTAATGTAAGGCGCTAAAAACTCGTCCAACATATATCGGTCTCTTTTTAACCCGTGCATAAAGAGAGAAAGATACGTGGACTCGTATTATTTGGCCGTAGCGGACCCTTTCCGACTATCGGAAGTGAAATCTTATGTGTACTGCCGCCCTTAATCGTCCGTAACGTAACGCTCTAACGTCGTAATTTTTCCTTAATTACAATAATTGACATCCTACTTCTCACTCTTATTGCTATTTGAAATAAGATTGAAGACGCCTATTATTCGCACAGGTATGGTCAGTTCGAGTATGTGCGCCAGGGGGGAAAGTGCGCCTCATTCATCATTCAGTCATTTAAATCAATATAAATTCGCTGAAATCCATGCAATAAACTTGTTTTAATCTGTTGCATGAATGTAAGATGTCGTTTTTTGTGAAATATCTGTAGATCTCGATATGTTTGACGAAAGGCGCACTTACCCCGGGGGCGCACTTGCCCCCTCTGACTTTATATCCTATACTAAGTATTAATCGAGCATTATTTGTAAATATATATGACGACCGCTTTAGCCTAGTTGGTAGTGACCCTGCCTACGATGCGAGAGGTCCTGGGTTCGAATCCCGGTAAGGGCATTTATTTGTGCTGAGCACGAATATTTGTTCCTGAGTCATGGATGTTTTCTATGTATTTAAGTATTTATTTATCTATATACAATATCTATATATAAGTATGTTTATCGTCGTCTAGTATCCATAGTAAAAGCTTTGCTTAGTTTGGGACTAGGTCGATTTGTGTAAGATTGTCCCCTAATATTTATTTATTTATATTTGTCACATCACGTTCTCGAAAACGGCTCTAACGATTTCGATTAAATTTGCAGTAAGTACCTATGTGGGTTTATGGCGGCGACATATCGGTCTATCATATCTGGAAAAAAATCGTAATCTCCATAATAATGGAAAAATATGGACTAGGAATATGGTCGCCCAGGGAATTTACTGAATCCAACTTAAGAACACTGAACTATCAAAATGTTTTCGCATGATGCATAACGTAAAAACCAGTAAAATAATATCCATTATAAGTACATTTAACAAATTATGCTTCTCTGAATCGGCCATTTGTAAGTTTGAGTTCATATTTAGTTTAAAATCATTTATTGTTGTAGATAAAACTAACTAGGTAGATATTATAGAACAGAAGGTTAGATTTCGGTTGAAGTAAATTGGTGAATAAAAGGCAAAGTAGACATCCAAGTGATGTATTAATAAATTAATACAGATTGTCATTCACATAATACACAATAGAAAAAACTATTCAGCTACAACTCCGATAATATACTACAGTACAATAAAGAATAAAACATCTTATGCTACTAGCATCATTTGGTTAAATAACTTTTCAATAACTAACATACTGACAGGCTAAAAATGGCATTAAAATATTTCATCACAATTAGATTTTCACAATATATAAATAAATATCATTTATATTATAAGAGCTATAGAAAAGTACGTAACGTAAGATCAAGTCAGTACTTTTCTAACATCTTTATATTGTTACAATAAATTATGATTTTAATCTACAGACGTCTATGTTCTATACTAGTCTATATACATAATTACTGAACCTATTGCATTAAATTTCCACTCATGCACAATGAATCATATATTAGATAATATTTCCACAGGCAAGCTTATACTCCAGTTTAAAATAAATTATAAGGTGATCTAACAATTATTCTCCCACATGAGCATTGAGAATACAAAAAGAGTTTAAATCATTCATCATTCCTATTTCCCGTGTGTGTAAAACTTGAGTTTGCAATGGGTTCAGAAAGCCATAAGCCTTTTCGTAAAAGATGATACTTAAACCCTCGGCTATTACCGTTTATCATAATGCATAAGCTTAGTGCCACTCAGACTCAGGTCAGATGGCAGTCGCTTTCGTAAAACTAGCGCCTATGCCAAATCTTGGGATTAGGTGTCAAAGCGGACCCCGAGATAACCGGGAACAACGCTAGGAGAATGATGATGATGATAAGCTTAGTGCCACTGTAGTGAGAGGTTTAAATGTCATAAATCATCAATCAAATTAATAATAATTACAATGATTGGTGGATTTTGACACCCTCTTACAATGCCGCCAGCCTAGCATGATCGCGTTTAAGTCGGATATAAATGATTCATCCCGCTCGCACTTGTGTTCTTGCTAATAAGGGATGAATGCCTTAAGTCCGATATAAACGAGCCTGCTAGCTGAGCTGCTAAAATGCATTTTGGAACTCCCCATTATGCCGGCTGTACACATTGGGCCAACGTTGGCGCGTGATCAGGAGGCAGCTATGTAAACGAAAGAGATCGAGTTCTAGCCCTCTCCCTCTAACGCATAGCTGCCTTGCGCTACAGCAGGCTTTAGACTGGTAACCCACGCTAATGCGACGTGTTTAGTCATGTTAAACCACCGCTTGCTTGCTCACCGAGGCTTGGTCATCTTAATACAATTTACACCAAACCCAATGAAATAATTTAATATATACGTGGTAAACGCCAATATGCGCAGGCATTGCAAGTTCAGGCCTAAGTTTAGAGACAACTGAATTATCTGAACTGAGGAACTAATCTCAACTTCAAACTTTGTTATATTCTCTTTCGCCAGCAGTATTTTAGAACCGTAAACTTATGACCACATAGGTAAAGCTTCAACACCTAAAGGTAACGGTTTCAGAAATGTGCTGACATACGAAAATATGACACATTAATGGGGAACAACATATCTAGGTTTCGATCCGCTCTATACTCGCACACAACACAAACATACGTTTCGTTACCTTAATAAAATATACATTGTAACTCACGTTTAAATAATACTAATGTATGGCATCGCATGCGGTAATGTAGGTAACTCTATTCAAACTGTAACGCTTACATCTACTCGAGTAAATTAACCAAATATACAGACTAAGTGTTACATCGAGACTACATACGACGGTCGAGTATTACGAATAAAGAATCTATCTTTCTCGCAACCAACAAGCAAATTATATAAAGCTATTATTTTCAGTTTTACGTGCCCAAACTGGCAATACTGAGGCGGTTTGGCCAATGACGAATATCACTTTTCAGTGTTGCCGGTTCAGACTTGTAAAAATCTAAGTTAGGTTCGAGAGACAAGATTCTTTATCTAATTAGCAACAACCATCACACACCATCTGGTAAGGGAATGTGTCGATACTATGTGTTTTACGTAACAGATTTTGTTCATATATATAAAGATAGTCTACAACTATTGCTAAGATATTGAAATATATCTGCATCTTGATAATTATATCATCTATTTGAAAACGTGGAAATCGTTAAAATTTAACAGTTACAACAAGTTTAATTACGTATACTGAGAGATCACAGGACAATGAAATAGCCTTGGTCAAAAATGAAATCACACTGCGCTTTCGTGAATAAAATTCTAAAGTTTTCTGTTAATTTCCAATTTTCTGACAGCAAGTAAGGTGGATGTCGCACTGCGACGCATCTCCGGACGGAGGTGCGTTTCTCGTTGTGTGCAAGTAAGTTTGTATATTAATTCCGTGTGGTACGACACACAGCAACGCACCTCCGTCCGGCGAAATTTGTATGCAGCTCCGCACCTCCGTCCGTTGATGCGGCGCAGTGTGACGACCGCCTAATTAAAAAAATGTTCAATGTATGATTTTCTTCTAATAATTTGAATAAGATTTCATTTGAAAGTTGTTTCAACGACACTACTTTTGGCCAAGAATACTTCACACAAATTGGTCTTTCTATCTCACAGAGTTTGATTGTGGCCTGCGTCTCTCATTATACATACTGTAGACATGCATCAACAATCTAAGACACCTCAATAACTTCTACAAGAACAAACTAGATAACAAACAGCCACTGGTCCGAAGTTTGTAACTGATATCATTTCCCTCTACTGATCACATAGTTTTTTGGCAAATCTCTATCTGGATATACATATAGAATAAAGTTTCCGAGTTGTAATCGTGTTGTTACTTGAGCTCAAGACTGAAAGCTTAAATTACTCTCTACACTTTAAAGTTACTAATTCTAAACAACAATTTAGATTGACTCGAAAAGTGTTCTGGTGTTTTAAGTTATTGCCTTACTTATCCGCTGAATACTTAAGATATATTGGTTCAAAGTTACTAGTTTTAGTTATTTATTCATCATAAAACAAGCTACATTAGCGCCGAAAACTGTACGACACTGAAAATACTACGCAAAGTCAATTGTTATGCTAACATACAATTCCAATAAAAGTTGACAATTGAAAAACGTCTATCAAAAGAACTCGAACTTTAAAATACAAGTTTCGAAAGTGTCAAAGCCGCGAAGGGACGGACTAGCTACTGGCAAAACGTATAGTACTGGGGCTACTGATGTGCCGACGGAAAGTTTCCTATATTGCGAAATGTTTCCGCAATTTAACATAGGAAAATTTCGGAAATTTTCTTCATTTTTGTATGGGAATTGAAACTTTCCATTTCCAACATGGAAATTTCCTTAATTCCTTGTGAAACTTTCTAGAAATTTCCGAGAACTTTTCCAACTTTTTGGAAACTTTCCGCAATTTGCACATCACTAACTGGGGCGATATTCGACTGTCATTTGACAGCTCGAGACATCACAAGTCTTGTGACAAGGCCGTCAATATCACGAAGTTGGCCACATGGCTACATCAACTTTAACGCCTTTAACAACAATGTTTGACATATCTCTGCTGACGTCGCTACTAGTCTAGCAGGGAGACAAGAGGCAATACCATATTATTGACAATATAACAAAATTACTATTTTATCGCCAATACTTAGTATGAAATTCGGCCCTCATAGTATCACGGCGATGCTCAACTACCGGCGGCGATGGCAAGTCAAATTTCACCCTATATGTTATCATTAGAGCAATTTAAAACTGCATTCGAAACGGCTTCGCGACAATTTAAATTTAGGCAATGTTCAAACTTAACTTACTAATTTCGTGGGAACTTATCAAAGTTTAAATTTATATGAATTGGAATGGTTCAAATGTATGAGTATTAAAATTCCTGTATAAAAACAATAACTACTCTATTATATAAATGGTATTGAATGTCATATCACATCGATACTTGTAAATGAGTGTGCCGAGGTATTATCTTAGCCCTGTTTGATAACGGCCTTGATAAAAACTGGAACAGCTCAATTCAATGGATTCTATTTTAACAGTGTGTATATTAAATACCGAATATGAAAAGATGCTAGACTTAAAATAAGCTCATAGTGTTGGAAATTAATAGCGCTAGGCCAACGTTGCAGACCTTAAGTTAATCAAGATGATACAGTCTTAACATTTAACACATAACAAACAGTGTAAACTGCTAAAGTTCAAATATGTAAGTTATATTTAGACACATCACTGACGATTAATGTACCTTTCCGAAAACCTTTGAACACTTTTGTACACTATCACGATTTGAAGCAAACTTACTGAACACAGAACATCAATATAACCAATTGTATGACACGTTTACTAGACAATGGATCACCCTCTTCATTCCGTTCAGGTTCCTTACTCCAGGAACATAATGATATCCACATTTAACACGCTCAATGATTTGACGCTTAACAAATATAACAATCTGATTGTTATATTTCTGTTGTAAGAATAATACATTACTACAGAGGCCGGGAAGTAAGGGGTTGCCGGCCGAGTACATATAGACGGCCGAGCGTAGCGAGGTCGGATAGTTATGAGGCTGTTTGAGAAAATATTCTTTGGCGATTTAAATATACGACCAATTGCTGCATATACTCGAAACATCGGTATGTACAATTATAAGCGATTCAGCAGCAATAGAAATTACACGGAGTGCCAGAACAATATGGACATCACATTATTAACGTCGGGAGACCTCAGTGAGGTAAATAAAATAAGTTAATTATACGCGATTAAGTCCCGTTTAGTATAAATAATCACATTATTATCAAGACTCTTGTGCGAATCATTAAAAGCTAACCGTTCCAATCTTTAAATTTCCGCACGCATTCGGAAATTCTCACTTCCTGCTCAGGGCGGGACGTTAAGTTTTGTACTCACCACGAATGACAATAAAGAACGTCTCAGATCGCATATTTATCGCCCTTGCCTGCGGCTCGGGCGTCAAATACCTGCGCGGTCTAAGGAATTATTTGTTTTACCGCCCCAGGTGATTTATATACTATTACGTCAGACCTGGCCATAATGCGAGTTTTACCACACGCTGCGCGTACGGTAAAACTCACATTGTGGCCAGATGAAGACGTAAAATTGTGTACTCACCACGGGCGCTAATTCGTAAAACCCCAGATCGCATATTTATGGCCCTCACCTTTGGTCCGGGCCACAAACACCTGCGATCTGGGGCATTCACGAATTCACCGCCCTAGGTACGTAATGTACTATTACGTCACACCTGGCCATAATGCGAGTTTTACTGCACGCTGTGCGTAGAGTAAAACTCTCATTCTGGCCAGGTGAAGACGTAAAATTGTGTGCTCACCACGGGCGTTAATTCGTAAAGCCCCAGATCGCCTATTTATGAAACACCTGCGATCTGGGCCATTCACGAATTCACCGCCCTAGGTACGTAATGTACTAATTCTATTGCACTGGGCGTGTTAAAGGTGCTATCAAAGTATTACGTACACTTACTACACTGTAACTTATAGCAGGGGCTATCTAACCTCAACCATCTGTATCACCCCTAATACGGCAGCATGCACGAACGAAACGGGGAACATGCCGCGACGGCCCGTGCTTTCGACCACTTATGTTAGCAGGGGCTATCTAACCTCATCCATCTTTATCACCCCTAATCCAGCCGCATGTGCACGAAGGAGACGATGTATGCCGTCGATCACTTGTATTACAGCAGGGGCTATCTAACCATCTCTATCACTCCTAATCCGGCAGCATGTGCACGAAGGAGACGGGGAACATGCCGCGCCGCACCGTGCCCTCGACCAGGCCCTCCATCCAGTTGTCGTCCTCTGTGCGCTCGTTGATGACGACGATGACCTCGCCCTCGCGGAACGAGAGCTCGTCCTCGTTGTCGGCCGAGCAGTCGTAGAGCGCGCGGCAGCGGCGCATGCCTGGGCCCATCTGATAAAAGTACATGACACTCATTTTTAATCGACTATTTGGTATAACATAAGTAACAAAATATAGAGAATACTTCTTAACGAAACAAATTGTTTTATTAAATTATTTTTAACGAGGAAGTATGAGGAGAGCGCATAGCTCGCCCATTAGAGTGAGAGGTCGCTATTCGTAGCGGGAATATAGTTGAAAGATACGCGACTTCAGTCACTGTCCTTGTAGCTTAGTGGTCAAAGCACTCTCGGTAATAGAGAGATCGCAGGTTCGAGTCCTGTCGGGGGCTACAGACGAAGCTGGTTTATTTTTCCATTATATTCTTTCGCTCTGTATCATATCGTTTAAAACATAGAGAACTATCAAATCCCCATACAATCCGAATTTAACAGATATGTAACTATCGTGTACACGTCATGGTTTGAAACTACTCACCCTAAGGGCGGGTTGCACCAACTTATGATTACAGACTGATCAACGTTAAATATGGCGTCAATAGCTGTCGTTCCATAGAAACGTTAAACTTTCCATACATTCAGATTTTAACAAACACCGCTTGAGATTACAGACGGTTTGCTGCTACCCACTCTAAGACTCGGTTGTTCCATACCGTTGGGAATCGTAAGTTACGTATCTAGTATGCCAAAGCAATTGTTCACTAAGAGATGAGAGCTACCGGCGGCACCATAGTCGATCGCCCTAAAGGCATCCACATTATTAACGTTAAATATGGCAACGGCAGCTATTAGAGAAATTCCCATATAGAGACGACACAGTCGACTAGGACTTTTATACGAGTACGAAAGTTCTCTTTCAATTCAAATGAAGCTGTCGCACGACAAGCCTAGTCGGCTGTCGTCTAACTGCGACATGTCGCAGCTATAGCGACCAGTCTAAACACGTACCATAGTAATAGAAGCAGACGGTGACCGCGAATGTACGCTAGAAGTGTCGGACACGTCGAGCGAGCGACTATCACTCCGCCGCGCGCGCGATCGAGAGCTGTCGCACGACAAGCCTAGTCGGCTGTCGTCCAACTGCTACATGTCGCAGCTATAGCGACCAGTCTAAACACGTACCATAGTAATAGAAGCAGACGGTGACCGCGAATGTACCCTAGAAGTGTCGGACACGTCGAGCGAGCGACTGTCACTCCGCCGCGCGCGCGATCGAGAGCTGTCGAACTACAAGCCTAGTCGGCTGTCGTCTAACTGCGACATGTCGCAGCTATAGCGACCAGTCTAAACACGTACCATAGTAATAGAAGCAGACGGTGACCGCGAATGTACCCTAGAAGTGTCGGACACGTCGAGCGAGCGACTGTCACTCCGCCGCGCGCGCGATCGAGAGCTGTCGAACTACAAGCCTAGTCGGCTGTCGTCTAACTGCGACATGTCGCAGCTATAGCGACCAGTCTAAACACGTACCATAGTAATAGAAGCAGACGGTGACCGCGAATGTACCCTAGAAGTGTCGGACACGTCGAGCGAGCGACTGTCACTCCGCCGCGCGCGCGATCGAGAGCTGTCGCACGACAAGCCTAGTCGGCTCTCGTCTAACTGCGACATGTCGCAGCTATAGCGACCAGTCTAAACACGTACCATAGTAATAGAAGCAGACGGTGACCGCGAATGTACGCTAGAAGTGTCGGACACGTCGAGCGAGCGACTGTCACTCCGCCGCGCGCGCGATCGAGAGCTGTCGCACGACAAGCCTAGTCGGCTCTCGTCTAACTGCGACATGTCGCAGCTATAGCGACCAGTCTAAACACGTACCATAGTAATAGAAGCAGACGGTGACCGCGAATGTACCCTAGAAGTGTCGGACACGTCGAGCGAGCGACTGTCACTCCGCCGCGCGCGCGATCGAGAGCTGTCGAACTACAAGCCTAGTCGGCTGTCGTCTAACTGCGACATGTCGCAGCTATAGCGACCAGTCTAAACACGTACCATAGTAATAGAAGCAGACGGTGACCGCGAATGTACCCTAGAAGTGTCGGACACGTCGAGCGAGCGACTGTCACTCCGCCGCGCGCGCGATCGAGAGCTGTCGCACGACAAGCCTAGTCGGCTCTCGTCTAACTGCGACATGTCGCAGCTATAGCGACCAGTCTAAACACGTACCATAGTAATAGAAGCAGACGGTGACCGCGAATGTACGCTAGAAGTGTCGGACACGTCGAGCGAGCGACTGTCACTCCGCCGCGCGCGCGATCGAGAGCTGTCGCACGACAAGCCTAGTCGGCTCTCGTCTAACTGCGACATGTCGCAGCTATAGCGACCAGTCTAAACACGTACCATAGTAATAGAAGCAGACGGTGACCGCGAATGTACGCTAGAAGTGTCGGACACGTCGAGCGAGCGACTGTCACTCCGCCGCGCGCGCGATCGAGAGCTGTCGCACGACAAGCCTAGTCGGCTGTCGTCTAACTCCGACATGTCGCACAGCTCCAGTGATGAGTCTTGACTAGAACATTCCTGGAATGACAGGGGATAGGTCAGAGTGTTTTAGATGTGCAGTATAGGGTTTAATCGACAGAACATTCCTTAATATGCTTTTGTTTTTTATTTATACATGTAAAATTATAATTTTGTGAGACTTGATTATAAACTTGTCATATACTTTATATATAATACAGATATTTTTCATTATTGAGCATGCCAAATGTCCGGTTGATTACATAACTACAAAGTGTATAATCTTAGATTTCATATTTTCTTGAAATAAAGTGAATGTTGAAGCTGTAACTTTTGAAAATAAAACTGACTTAGAGGTGAATATAATTAAAAAGAAAAATGAAATTTGTAAATAAGACAGGCAGGTGTCTTTTTTTATAGCAGAGGCCGTGTAAAGAATATTTAAAAAAAAATAAACTAAAAAGCTTGACAATAATGTCGGAAAAATGTAGATAGAACAAAATCATGCAACTTGTGTTCTTGTGATCATGTTAATTTCCCACACAAAATCACCTGTTAGACAAACGGAATGAACGCTGAAATCAATTGTTATGTATGTAATGTCCGCCAAACCGTAACTCGTTCTTAGTCCTCTAATGTAGCATTTTATATTAAAAAATAAATAAAAAAGTTGAACTAACGAATATCTCTATTTATCTATTTCTAAAAGGTATTGCACGAGAGCTAATGATGTTGAGGGTTTTTTAGAATGAATTACGCCATCAACTGGCATGATTATGGCGAAAGATGTTGTTGGCAGCCATTGTCAAAATTCACCAATGAAATCAATGATTATTAGTGGATTTTGAAACCAGGTCTATTGCCACAGTGCAGTGCTACCAATTGGGCCCATTTCACGAACAATTTACATGTCGAAACAAAATGTCTAAATCTGCAACACCTGTCTATCGGCCAGTCGTTATTGCTCAAACTGCCCAATATTTCCAATTTAGACTTGGAAAATTTGAACTTATAGCTTTGTGAAATGACCTACTGACAGTAATGTATTCTCAAAAACCCAAATGAAAACACAACTTTAAATTGTTACGGTTAAGCTGTAAGCAGTTGTATCATGCAAAATGGTACAATCGTATCCATAAGCTACGCGAGGACGATGCTTATTGAATAACTTATGGTGTTGCGAAACATTCTAAACATTGCCAAGAGAGTTTTCGCCAATAAGGATAATGGATTTTTCGCCAATATTTTGTCAGAAGCCAGATATAATTTTGTTTCTCTCTGTGAGTGGATTTGCGACGTTTAAACCTGTGGGTCTGCACCTTAATATAGACGACTAGGTGCCGCGGCTGATTATTAAAAAGAGTACATTCATTCATTGTAATACGCCGAGTAGAGCAGGCATTCTGTGAATTACGCGGGCGTCAATGTTATAATAATGCAATAAGGTGAAAAATGGATACATCTCCTTTGTACTGTACTAAAGTACTCCATTAATTTTTAGATCTTATCCATCTTTATTCAAACAATGCTGTTTCTTAATTTTATTGTGAATAATACACCACAATATTACTGTAGGTACAGTCAGCATCATATAGTCAAAGTTAGCAGCAGCCAAATATATAGTAACACATCCTTACTCCTATAGTAATAAAGACGTGTAGCGATATTTTTGGCTACTTTGGCTGCTACCAACTATATGATGCAGACTGTACCACTGATAAACAGACCAAAGCACAAAGAAACATTTAATGCACATACTAGCGAAGCAGACCAGAATCAGACTCGTCTCTGGGTTCGCGGTCCATTGCTATGACATGATCCATCATCAACATTAAGTCAGATCCAGCAGTCCAAACGCTCAAATCCCCGCCCCGTGTACACATAAAAATAAACATAAGTAAGGGGTAAATCAAACAGGGGTAAGCGAGTAAGTACACTAAAGCTCTCTCAGTTCTTTACCCTTCTTAGTTTCGCTTTCACAGCCTTTTCCAGGTGCAATCTATTTTTCTTCTGAAGCAAAAACAAACATAACCTGTATCTTTTGTTAGTTGCTTTGTGTCAGTTTACTGACGGACCCAACGCATTTTTAAAGTGTTAATTTCTAAAATACTTATAGATAAGTGTTTACTATTTGGGTTGCTATTTACAAAGACTTTCTACTTTCAATTGGTTTGGAAAATATAGACAGTATTTACATGGTGGAGTCAGTAAAAAAATATAATTTAAGGCGTAAAATTCTTCTGAAAAGAATAATAAAGAATAACGCGACGTTGCGCGTTCGCGCGTTTTTAAACTTTACTGTGACGATGGCGGCGCCGGGTGAAGAGGTCGCGCTTCATACATATACAATTATACATCGCCATAGACGTCATAGTAAAGTTTCGAAATGCGGTGCTGAAACGACTATCCCGTTTTGTATCCAGTTTTAGACAGAAGACCATTCAAGCTATACATATTAGAATCAAAGTTATTGTTTTCTTGTGAGACTTGTGTATTAAAAAAGAAAGTAATACCTACTTTCTGAAAATAATCATAATATTTGAGATATTAGGGTTTAAATTTTCAAGAGACATACATATGTAGGTGTATACAAAAGTATTGATAGCTCTTTTTAGAGACCTGACCATGTCGGTTCGTGTCGTGGCGTCGGGAGCTAGTTCTCGGGACAAACGTCACAACCATAGACATACCCCTGCCGCACGACAAACTAGTTCTTGCATTTCGCGAAGGTTCTTTGCACTTGACGAAATGAGACTAAAGCCTCTCACAGACTGGAGCGGCCGGCGGTGGCGGTCAATAGTAAATTTGACAGCTAATGACGGGTTTACTATTGACCGCCGTGGCTAGGCCGCGCCAGTGTGAGGTGGGCTTAATACGTCATAATACTCGCCTTTGTCAAATGCAACAACTATCCTCGGGAATAGACTCGGTATGGTCAGTTCGGGTATGTGCGCCAGGGGGGGGAAGTGCGCCTCATTCATCGTTCAGTCATTTAAATCAATATAAATTCGCTGAAATCCATGTACTTAATAAACTTGTTTTAGTTTGTTGCATGAATGTGAGATGTCGTTATTTGTGAAATATCTGTAGATCTTGATATGTTTGATGAAAGGCGCAATTAGCCCGCGGGCGCACTTACCTCCATCTCACCATATATCACGTTTAAAGGTATGTAACAACCGATTCGACAGCGATTTGCAGGGCTGTTGTATTATGAATGGCCTCGCGTACATAATAGGGTATTTGATAATAGTGAACATAAATTATTTTTTCATTAGCAACAGATAAACATTACGAAAATACTCGGAGGGTATAAATATTTCATTTTCGTTTGACCCCTAAGATTATTTAAATCATAAAAACTAGGAATAAGGACGGTTTGATTGTGACGTCATAAGCAAGTAATTCTTACAAATTCCATACTATAGTATATACTAATTGGAGCGTTTTTGACGTTTCATAAAAACCAGTCAAGTGCGAGTCGTACTCGTGCACGAAGGGTTCCGTACCACTATCTATAAAAACGGCAAAAAAATCACGTTGGACGCTGTATGGAAGCCCCCTTAAATATTTATTTTATTCCGTTTTTTAGTATTTGTTGTTAAAGCGGCAACACAAATACATCATCTGTGCAAAATTCAACTGTCTAACCATCACGCTTCATGACGCCTGGTGACAGACGGACAGACATACAGACGGTTAGCGGAGTCTTAGTACCGTTTTAGCCTTTGGGTGCGGACGGAACCAAAAATTATCTGATTTGATTTTATTCAAATACCGTATGGGGAGGGTTAAAAGCGGCGGTTACCTTTCTGGGCGGCGGCGTGGGCTCGTCGCCGTTGAGCGCGGCCGGCGGCGGCGTGGGCGGCGGCCGCGCGGGCCGCGCGCGCGCCGCGCCGGCGCCGGGACCTGGGGGACCGCAATACTGGTTTAGGGGAGGTTGCACCTACTTCACAGACGACCGTATTTTGCAAAATGCTTCCTTTTTCATTCAAGACTACTACATAAGTATTAGTATTTTCTAAAAATGGCCCGCAAAGTGAACGTAACTCGCTACATATTGGAAGGTAAAGTGTATAGTTTAAGGTCAGATCTAAATTAAAAAATTAAAAACTCTGCAGGCTGCCTGGAATGTTATATATAAATTCCTTTTTCTCAAACATGCTCGGAAATGTACGCGTTAATAATAATACGAAATGAAGACGTGAAGTTTCTTGTTTATGGCCTTACGCCAAGAAGTAATGTATGAAAACCCTAAGTAAAACCATTATTGTCCGCTACTCTAACTTTTTAAATTTGCTTACTAATATTAAACTGACAAAGGAAAATTTACATACTGCCAACCACCACTAGACACTGTAAGCATACTTGCTTCATAAAAAAAATAAAAATAATCTATGGTACTATACTTTATGCGCGGTTAAACATGGTGCTCGAACGGCTTGTTCAAATGGCATGTTTAAAAAATAAAAAAGGTGCAAATTACCTATTATTTAATTGATTACCTAGTATTTATTTTAATTTTAATATTTCCTCACATCGTTTGAGAAAAGTACTATACACTCCTCGGCCGGAGCAGGGATTGCTGGACTCGTTGTATCCATCGTCGTCTACGACTCGGCCGTCTACCCCAATCTCGTCCGGCAATCCCTTACTTCACGGCCTCTGCAGTAATCTACTATATTTGTCGAGTACCAAATTTTTTTAAAGTAGATTCTGGTATATAAAAGACGGCACAGCTCGTATTCAGCCAATTCAACTCGTATTTTTCTCTTGCAAACACGACGTTTTTGTATGTGTCTCAAATAATTTGCATTTTTTTGGTGGAAAAATACACTTGAGATTCTGTTTAAAAAAAAACGGCGGGAAATCGTAAATATATTCACGTTGCGCAACGATATTTAAAGTTTATATAAATTTAGTATTTTTTATTCCCTTATTTTTGAGAAAAGCACTATATTAGCCTCAGCCGGAATGGTAATAGCAAGCTCGTCCGTTTAAACAAATACTCAGACTGCAATTGCCTCCTTCCCGGCCACGGCAATAATGTACTATTATCCAAAAACTGACAACAAAATATGCTCGTCTGTAGGAGTAACGACTGTTAATTTTACAGACCGATCAACGTTGAACATGGCGCCGGCAGAAGTCATTACATAGAAACTTGTCAAACTTGCCATACATTCAGATTTTAACACCGTGACGATCAAAGATAATATAACGTGACAATTACAGACAGTTTGGTGCAATCCACCCCTAGAGTGGCTTTAGATTACTGGTACTTGATATGGTGGTACTTGCTCACGTCATTTTATCGCAACTCAGATTGAAAGTCCTTTGTAGGTACCGTGTACTATCGGTATAACCCTTTATAAGGCAGAGGGAACTATATTCCCACCATGAATTAACCTTATTTCAAAGTGATAGGGTTCAATTCTATCAAAAACCGGATGCCTTTATGCCCGTTAAAGGGATAATGCCTGAATCTGTGTATTAATATTGAAATTATTTTTACTAAATGGAACTTAATATTGCGACACTTTCGAAAGCTCTTTTTTTGTATTACTTTTTTCTCCATGTGACTATATTTTTTCATCCTTTTTCGAGAATTGTTGATTATTTTTTTTGGTGTCACTATCCCTATTCCGTGCTATTTAGCGATCGCCCGCCAGCTCCCGACTGCAAGGGAACACATGGGAGTAGTTAACCATGCTCAAACGTATGCACAGGCACATAATAAATAATAGTACTACGTACAGAAGGCTCTCTGTTAACAAATTCCTTATTTAGGTATGCCGAACGTACCTAAACATGGCATCCCTTTCTATCACATGCAACACGCTGCGATAGAACGCATGCGTGCCGGGCAGCGCTAACAAACCGGCCCAACCCGTAGGGCCATTTAAGTGCTTTTAGCGGCGCGACCAAATCACGGAGTGAACCGCCCGAACAGGCTACGGCAGGGGTCGCCAAACTACGGCTAAACCAAAGTCCCTTGGCCCGCACGAATTTATATTAAGGCGCCGTAGATTCAGCGAAGTTAAGCGAATAGAGTTTTTGAAACAATATAATGCGTCTGTTTCTGGTAATTAAAAAAAAATACGAATAGTAATCTTGAGACTTTTCTGCAGCGAGATCAGTGATTCGAAACATGATTAAGCAATTTTCGATCGATAGAAAAAAATCACGAACATAGGTCTTAAATACACTTAAAATATTCGTTACGTATTATGCACAAAAGCTAAAAATTATAAAATGCTTCTATAAATCGGCAATATCATGTTTGAGAGAACTCAGTGATTACTTTTTTATTTAAACGGCCAAAAAAGTAAAATTAAAAAACATGATATCCGCGCTTCCAAGCGCGCACTTCCATCTCGCTCACGCTTATGCTCAGTGAGAGGGAGAGTAGACCATGAACCTACGGCGCCTTAAGTGCTTATAACTACGACCCGCGGCATGGCTGGTCATGAGTTTGAGTGAAACCAAAGTCTTGGACCGCACGAATTTATATTAAGTGCAGAGTGGCTCTTGAGTGAAAAAGTTTGAAGACCCCTGGGTTGGAGTATCTCACCGTGCAAGGAGCGCGTGCTGTCCGCGGAGGGCGAGGGCGTGGCGCGCGCGTGCGCGGGCGCGGGCGCGGGGGGCACGGCCGGCGGCAGCGGCGCCGCGCGCTTCTTCAGGCTACCGAGGTTGTCTGCAACAACAACAATAGCGGTCGATAACTATGGGTACATCAATCAATACGGGTGTACACTCCAAAATTATTATTACTCCAAAAGAGAGAAGGCTAAAAAAGTATGCCTAGTGACGAAAATCCCATTCAGATATCTCAAAGAATTACGAAGCTACAACCGTTTTAATACTGCTTGTTATGTCACAAACTGCGAGGCTGCCGCAAAGCGAGCCGCGCGCGCGGCAGGCCGCGTCGGCGGCGGCGCCGAACGCGATGGGGCGCGGCACGTTGCCGTCTATTAGTGACGTCACTAACTGCAAGCGTCATCGTTTCATATGAAGTTGCGTTTTGCGAAAAAGGGACAACACATACCCCTTCCTAAAACTTTGGACACTTATAACTTCGTGGTTATTTAACCTTTGGCGTTGATTTTTTCTGCATTTGACTGAATTTTTAATCCTTTTTCGAGAAAATACAACATTATTGATTATTTTATTTAGTGTGTACACCCCTATTCAATCTACAAAAAAGCTCTCAAAATGATAAATTTTTCGTACAGAGGAAAGGAGGAGGAGGATATGTTCACAGCAACCGTTCTCTGTATTCTCCTATGCGTCCATGATCGACGACTACTCCTAAAACGGTCACCTTTAATTTACGCCAAGTGGACACTACACGAGACATGTTCCGCTACTCACAGATATTGGGTTTCCTGGGCAGCGTGCTTGGCGTGGGCGTGGGCGGGTGGTGCAGAGAGTCGCACGTGGACGATCGCGAGCGCAGCACGGGGGAGTCGCCCCCTGAACGCTCGCGCTCGCCCACACCCGCGTAAGACGGTGGTCGGGAGCGCGGGCATTTCTTCTCGGGGGTTACGCTGCCGTTTTGCTGAAAAAAAAGAAGGCGTTCTCAACATAGCCTTGGGCTACGTACGCACTTAGCGGCTAGCCGCGTGCGGTTGCGGGCAACCGCTTAGAGCGTAGAGGTTTTGCGTTTGCGGTTTCATATGTTTTGTCCAACCGCGGCTTAGTGCGTACAAGGGCTTAGAAGCAGTGATGGGCAAAATGTAATCGACGAATTAACGATTAAGATTAACCTACTTAATCGCGACTAAGAATTAAAAATGACGATTGATCAATCTTAGTCGTAAGAGTTTCGACTAATTTAGTCACGATTAAATTAATCGTCGATTAGATACGAGCGACTAAATCTTTAACCCATATATGCCCAGACCTATGCTCGTTTTTGGTATCTCATTTGCCCTTGTTTCGAAAACGATGAACGGGCCTTATACACGTTAATACGGTTCTGGGCATATGAAGGTTCATATAATTTTCGAATCAATGGGCATATATGGGTTAATCGGAAGCCAAAGACTAATTTTTAAAAAGTTATTTAATACAAGAAAACTAGTATGATTACAAACTAACACAATTTAACTACACGAACTACACCCAATAGCTAGCTACTACCACGTCCTAATCACCGAACCCGAATGACCAATGGATAGAGTCTTCGCGACCTCTGCCCCCGCGCAGCACAACTGACGCCGCGCCGCGACGCGAGTCGAGAAAGATCAACCCTCCTCTTTCTAATTTGCACGGTGCGAGTGAGAAAGGAGACGCTTTGCTAGACGCTAGACGTACAGGACCCGTGCCGTGCCGCCTCGGCCCAGGATTGCTGACTTCCCCTCCTCTCCCACCGACCCATATATGGGTTAGGGTATTAACCAACGGACTTGTCCATGTTTTATTTAAATTAGAATTTTAATAAATAATATAGTAGGGTTTAAATTAAGTGACGCATATGTGTGTCAGCGGGAGCCAACGGAGACAACATACCCACACCCGGGAGAGGATGGGTATGAGAGGATGGGATTAGATTAATTTTCTCTCGATTGATATCAGGAATGAATAAGCGCTCTCGCTCTTTAATACATCGTTCTCTTTCTAATTTTCTACCTGGGCTTCATCTACTTAAGCCGTAAACCCCTATATAGGAGACCCTTAGAGTACTGCACTGTAAAAACCATATTGTGTTACAGGAACAAGTTTATACCACACAGCATACCTACTAGAATGATTTCCGAGTGTACAATACATGACAAGACATATTGAATTTTTGTAACGTGCTGTATTCCAATTATTAATCGAGATTTAATCGTGAAATTTAGTCGATTAAAATGATGATTGATCAATCGTCAATCGAACTCTGCGACGATTAATTCAATCTTGCTTAAGTAAATTAATTTCGTTTTCCCTCTGGGTTAGAAGGTCAGATGACAGCCGCTCTTTTTTAATCTCTCTTTAGGGTACAACCGCGAAAACGCTAAAAGAAACTCGCTCGTAATAAGCCCTAGGGCGGCAATAGGTATAGCCCGGCGCAGGTTCTCTAATGGCCTGCTTATACATTAGGTATCAGTGATTAGTGTGAGTTCAAACAAAAGCTACTCGCAAAAAACATGTTCCTATTCTATAAACTCGCTAAACACTAATCAAAGTACCAATAGGCCTCTCCAGCCCTCTCCGCCTTCGAAGAAGAATACGGGTGTAGACTCCAAAATTATTATTACTCCAAAAGAAAGAAGGCAAAACAATACGCCTAGTGACGAAAATCCCATTCAGATATCTCAAAGAATTACGAAGCCACAACCGTTTTGATATTGTTTGTTAGAGAGAGAAAACGCAAACAGTGTGTGACGTCACATCACAGGATGCTGCCGGGGGGCCGCGTCGATGGCGGCGCCGAACACGATGGGCGCGGCACATTGCCGTCTTCTAGCGACGTCACAATCTTCCAGCGTCATCGTTTCATATGAAGTTGCGTTTTGCGAAAAAGGGACAGAACATACCCCTTCTTAAAACTTTGGACACTTATAACTTCGTGACTATTTAACATTTTGCGTTGATTTTTTCTCCATTTGACTAGATTTTAAATCCTTTTTCGAGAAAATATGACATTATTGATTATTTTATTTAGTGTCTACACCCCTATTAGGTACACAAGTGAGCCGCGGTACGATTGTTTGCCACCATTGTGGTATAAAAAATGTAAACAACTGTGGACTACGCTATAAAAGCTATTGATATTTGTAAGTTTCAATTGATTCAATATATAATTACCCTTTCATCGATGACGGTATCGTCATCAGAGAAATCGGTCGATCCGTCGTCATGCGACAAATTCCAGTCGATGTTAATATTCTCGAACATACTTTTCTCCCGCTTATCCACATTGTCCAACTGTAACAAAATAATACTTAATCAATAAAAGTCGCAAATGGCTAGCATAACATTTCCTGTGATTACTTACTACTTTCATTGGCTTAGGATATTTCTGACTAAACTACTGAACGCAGCGCAATATGACGTGACAGTGTTACATATAATTTTAACAGGATGTTCAGTTTATATCTTCGCCACACAGCAATGTACCACCATCAGATATATCTAATGCCTCGACAATAGAGATATGTTCAGATATTTTTGAGCACTTTGGGCTACTATCATCTGAGCATAAAATGCTCTTTTCGATTTTTTTCTCACTGCACCTTATCAAGTTACATTTTACACACATACCAGCCAAACTTCCCGAATAGCTTGAGAACGCCTTGTAACATTAACACTTTCGCAACCGGACTAAAAATGGAAACATTCACCAGAAACCGACAGAATTCGCTAGGCGTGTAAGTTCATACTACTGCCCGCCTAGCGGGCTCAGCCGGCATCTGAGCAAACATTACGAGTGCCCGCTAGGCGGGTTCTTGGTTGCGAACGTGTTAAGTCCGCCTTTGTACTTATTTTATTCGTGCAATAAAGTTGAAATAAATAGCACACTAATAACAACTAATAATACCAAAGCTATGGCGACTGGTAAACTATTCGTTCCTAGGATAAATAATTACTATGGGGACAGAAGTCTCAAAAAGCGTATCCCATACCTACTGAATAGTTTTCCTGAAACCATTAGACTTGAAAAAAATAAGAACAAATTCAAGAGACCATTAAAAACGCATTACCTAGATGTACTCAGAGTTGGGCAAATTTTTATTTGAATAAGAATAAGAATAAAAACAGAATTTTTATTCTTATTCAAATTGATTTGAATAAGAATAATTCTTGCGCCCGTTATTTAGAATAACATGAAGGTGAATAAATCATGCTACTTTTATTTTAAATAAGAATAAAATACGGACTAATTATTCCACAAATGGGGTTATTCTAACTAACATTTTATTTAAATAAAACGTTATTCAAATAAAGTTAATTTGTTGGTATCGTCGGTAAAATTTTGTGAGTTGATTTAAAGACAATGGATTTTTTGATAAGTTTGGGTTTACTTGGTTTGTTTTGACGAGTTTTATAAAATACATTATACTTGGTGACGATGGTCTGATGATGGAGTCAGGAGGTGGATAGTGGAACTCCTCGATAGCTACTTGTATATCCTTCGAGTTTGGGCTCATTTGGTTTGTTTTGGCGAGTTCTATACATTATACGTGGTGATGATGGTCTGATGATGGAGTGAGGAGGTGGATAGAGGAACTCCTCAATGGCTACTTGTATACCCCTCGAGTTTGGGCTCATTCGCTTTGTTTTGTCGAGTTATATACATTATACTTGGTGACGATGGTCTGATGATGGGAGTCAGGAGGTGGATAGTGGAACTCCTCAATGGCTACTTGTATATCCTTCAAGTTTGGACTCATTTGGTTTGTTTTGTCGAGTTCTATACATTATACTTGGTGATGATGGTCTGATGATGGAGTGAGGAGGTGGATAGAGGAACTCCTCAATGGTTACTTGTATACCCCTCGAGTTTGGGCTCATTCGGTTTGTTTTGTCTAGTTCTATACATTATACTTGGTGATGATGGTCTGATGATGGAATGAGGAGGTGGATAGAGGAACTCCTCAATGGCTACTTGTATACACCTCGAGTTTGGGCTCATTCGGTTTGTTTTGTCGAGTTCTATACATTATACTTGGTGACGATGGTCTGATAATGGAGTCAGGAGGTGCAGAGTGGAACTCCTCAATGGCTACTTGTATATCCTTCGAGTTTGGGCTCATTTGGTTTGTTTTGGCGAGTTCTATACATTATACTTGGTGATGATGGTCTGATGATGGAATGAGGAGGTGGATAGAGGAACTCCTCAATGGCTACTTGTATACACCTCGAGTTTGGGCTCATTCGGTTTGTTTTGTCGAGTTCTATACATTATACTTGGTGACGATGGTCTGATGATGGAGTCAGGAGGTGGATAGTGGAACTTCTCAATGGCTACTTGTATATCCTTCGAGTTTGGGCTCATTTGGTTTGTTTTGGCGAGTTCTATACATTATACTTGGTGATGATGGTCTGATGATGGAGTGAGGAGAAGGATAGAGGAACTCCTCAATGGCTACTTGTATATCCTTCGAGTTTGGGCTCATTTGGTTTGTTTTGGCGAGTTCTATACATTATACTTGGTGATGATGGTCTGATGATGGAGTGAGGAGGTGGATAGAGGAACTCCTCAATGGCTACTTGTATACCCCTCGAGTTTGGGCTCATTCGGTTTGTTTTGTCGAGTTCTATACATTATATTTGGTGACGATGGTCTGATGATGGAGTCAGGAGGTGGATAGTGGAACTCCTCAATGGCTACTTGTATATCCTTCGAGTTTGGGCTCATTTGGTTTGTTTTGGCGAGTTCTATACATTATACTTGGTGATGATGGTCTGATGATGGAGTGAGGAGGTGGATAGAGGAACTCCTCAATGGCTACTTGTATACCCCACGAGTTTGGGCTCATTTGGTTTGTTTTGACGAATTCTATACATTACACTTGGTGACGATGGTCTGATGATGGAGTCAGGAGGTGGATAGTGGAACTTCTCAATGGCTACTTGTATATCCTTCGAGTTTGGGCTCATTTGGTTTGTTTTGGCGAGTTCTATACATTATACTTGGTGATGATGGTCTGATGATGGAGTGAGGAGAAGGATAGAGGAACTCCTCAATGGCTACTTGTATATCCTTCGAGTTTGGGCTCATTTGGTTTGTTTTGGCGAGTTCTATACATTATACTTGGTGATGATGGTCTGATGATGGAGTGAGGAGGTGGATAGAGGAACTCCTCAATGGCTACTTGTATACCCCTCGAGTTTGGGCTCATTCGGTTTGTTTTGTCGAGTTCTATACATTATATTTGGTGACGATGGTCTGATGATGGAGTCAGGAGGTGGATAGTGGAACTCCTCAATGGCTACTTGTATATCCTTCGAGTTTGGGCTCATTTGGTTTGTTTTGGCGAGTTCTATACATTATACTTGGTGATGATGGTCTGATGATGGAGTGAGGAGGTGGATAGAGGAACTCCTCAATGGCTACTTGTATACCCCACGAGTTTGGGCTCATTTGGTTTGTTTTGACGAATTCTATACATTACACTTGGTGACGATGGTCTGATGATGGAGTCAGGAGGTGGATAGAGGAACTTCTCAATGGCTTCTTGTATACCCCTCGAGTTTGGGTTCATCCGTATTTATACTTAGGGCTCGCGGTTGTGTCCGTGTTTCGTGTACAAGTAACCGTGCGCCCGTTTTCGTGTTACACAGCAACGGTTTTATGGCCCGTTCGGCACGTGAAATTCGGCTACGTGTAATTAAGTCACGTGTACCCGTGTAGATCCGTGTCACGGGTTCACGTACCTTAAGTACACGCGGATCCGGTCCGCCAGCGACGTTGAGTGAAGATAAGATGCAGTGTCTCTAAAGACGACGAATAAAAATATATCGTTAGTTCTTATTCGTAGCTCTTTATTCCGTTTCATTCTTTTATTTTTAAGAACATGGACTTTTAAATAATTAGTGAGTAGTAAATAAAAGGAAACCAACATTAAATATAATCAATGGGTAATACAGTAATTAAACGGGGGCTAAAATAACAGAAGTGTGTGTAGTGGTGACTAATGGATAATCACAACGAGTTAAGAATTCTAAACTGTCCCCTCCAGATTCGAAAAAAAAATCCCGCTTATTTGTAAAACAAAACGCGGTCACTTCTTTGAACTTCATGAACAAAACGGTGGTATACCAGGTAAAGCCGAAAGCTACTTATGAGTATTGTTTGTTTAATTACGTCGTTCGCAAACCTTTCGCATCGTTATCTGCAATTCTGCACGTGCAACTCCACTTATCTTCAAAAATACCACCCTGGTAGGTAAATTACAATGAATGACTCAATAATTTTTAAACCTTGAGAGAACTCAAATTATTGAATAAAATATTTATATAGAGATGCAAAATAAAATGTCACCAAGTCTGCGGCTTTTGTTTTTTACTTTCATAGAAGAATATTTTTAGGTGTAGTGTAATTAAACTCTATATAGCGACAAGACATTTAACGAAAAACTTTTTTTACCTTGTTAAGCAGTCGAACAAAAATATGTCACTATCTACTTTGTAATGTGCCGAAACCGATAAGAACTGCAGCTGTGTACTTTTTTGTTTGTTTAGTCCATGCACGTGTTGTTTGCCTGGATTTACCGTCATCATACGTACCGAAGATTCGCAGAAATTTGCCCTTTTGTTTCTTTAGTAGGATTGCCTTACGTGTTAACATTTTGGCTATGTTATATCCTTAGATAGTAAACTTGTATATTCATTTTTTTTATTCTACTCTTAATTTAACGATAACTGATTACTGATATTATAACGCTATACGTCGCAGTCTCTTAATTGTATAATAAATATAAGTATAACTAATGGCACTAGAGAATTTTGCATCGTCGCTAGCTTGGATTAAAATCACAATAGCTGGTTATACAGAAAAAAGAATAACGCCGTTAATTACTTAAATATCTAACCATTATAACTGAATCGACGCAAAAAATATAATTTAAACAAAAAACCACATAGAAAAAACCCGTTCGTCCCGTACTAAGTAATAATTAGGAATTCATTAATAGTCCTTATTTGTTTTAATTTTAACTCCAATTGGCGTGGCGGCGGCCCGGGTGTATCGTTCCGACCGGTGCAGACGAACGCAGGTACGGGTTACGTATCTTGGCGTGTCACGTGAATCCGGACGCGAACGCAGGTACGGGCTACGTACCGGTCGTGTTCGTGAAATTCGTGATCTTAGTACCGCCGGGGTTAAGAACACGTAGGGTTCGGTCACGGTACGGGTCGGCGTGTATCACGGATATCCAGAGCCCTACATAATATTTATACTGAGGTATGGAAATTAATCTTATATTAGATATTTTTTTTTACTACAGGTTTTTGCATAGATTTGCATACATTTTACTTTATAATCTCAATTTAAATTAGTTATCTGAAATAATTAATACAAATTTTAAATGCTTCAGAGGTAGACTAATATTAAGTATGTATGCTGCGTCGACCTCAAATAAATAGTACACTATTAGTATAAGTTTTGTGAAAGTAAGCCGAAGGACATCGCTGCGCCCATCTGTGAATATAGTGATAAGCGCAGGTAAAGCAAGGGTTATTGTTTTACCTGCCGTCATTTATTATCTCTTTTGCTCTCTGTAGGTGTGAAAGAGATAGCATAATTACGAGTAAAGTTATTTATACAAGATCATCGTCACCAAGTGAACTTGTATAGAACTCGTAAAAAAAACATATACAATACAACACATACAAGGGCTATACAAGAGCTATTGAGGAGTTCCACTATCCACCTTCTGACTCTGTCAAGACCAACAGACCATTCTCATTCCTCACCAAGTATAATGCAAAGAACTCATCATAACAAACCAAATGAGACTAATCTCGAGGGCTATACAAGTAGCCATTAAGGAGTTCCATTAACCACCTCCTCACTCCATCATCAGACCATCATCACCAAGTATAATGCATAGAACACGTCAAAACAAACCAAATGAGCCCAAACTCGAGGGTTATACAAGTAGCCATTGAGGAGTTCTACTAACCACCTCCTCACTCCATCATCAGACCATCATCGCCAAGTATAATGCATAGAACTTGTCAAAACAAACCAAATGAGCCCAAACTCGAGGGCTATACAAGTAGCCATTGAGGAGTTCCACTATCCACCTCCTCACTCCATCATCAGACCATCATCACCAAGTATGATGCATAGAACTCGTCAAAACAAACCAAATGAGCCCAAACTCGAGGGCTATACAATTAGCCATTGAGGAGTTCCACTATCCACCTCCTGACTCCATCATCAGACCATCGTCACCAAGTATAATGTATAGAACTCGACAAAACAAACCGAATGAGCCCAAACTCGAGGGGTATACAAGTAGCCATTGAGGAGTTCCTCTATCCACCTTCTCACTCCATCATCAGACCATCATCACCAAGTATAATGTATAGAACTAGACAAAACAAACCGAATGAGCCCAAACTCGAGGGGTATACAAGTAACCATTGAGGAGTTCCTCTATCCACCTCCTCACTCCATCATCAGACCATCATCACCAAGTATAATGTATAGAACTCGACAAAACAAACCAAATGAGTCCAAACTCGAAGGATATACAAGAAGCCATTGAGTAGTTCCACTATCCACCTCCTGACTCCATCATCAGACCATCGTCACCAAGTATAATGTATAGAACTCGACAAAACAAAGCGAATGAGCCCAAACTCGAGGGGTATACAAGTAGCCATTGAGCAGTTCCACTATCCACCTCCTCACTCCATCATCAGACCATCATCACCAAGTATAATGTATAGAACTCGACAAAACAAACCAAATGAGTCCAAACTCGAAGGATATACAAGTAGCCATTGAGGAGTTCCACTATCCACCTCCTGACTCCATCATCAGACCATCGTCACCAAGTATAATGTATAGAACTCGACAAAACAAAGCGAATGAGCCCAAACTCGAGGGGTATACAAGTAGCCATTGAGCAGTTCCACTATCCACCTCCTCACTCCATCATCAGACCATCATCACCAAGTATAATGCATAGAACTCGTCAAAACAAACCAAATGAGCCAAATCTCGAGGGCTATACAAGTAGCCATTAAGGAGTTCCACGATCCACAGACATATACAATAGGTATAAATTACACTACATTCAAGATTCTATACGTACTAGTGCCTCTATACCGATACCAAAATTACCAAATGCGTCGTGTTTATCCCCGAGTATCCGTCCGAACTACATTCATATATTATTCATGGTATATTAGTTAAAATAAAAAATCATGATTAGATTTATTTGAATAAGAATAAGTTAACTTTATTCAATTTTCTAACATAAGAATTATTCACGGCGAAATTATTTGAATAAATTTGACGGGAATAAAATCAACATGATTTTATTCATGCGTATTCTTATTCAAATAATGATTTTATTCTTGAGTGCCCAACTCTGGATGTACTTATTTAACACCAAGAAAGTTTAGTATGTATAACTGATTTATGGACAGTATATTACACTGTTATTTATATTGATGTATGTCTAACCTAGAGACTGCCGTTCCCACAGTCAAACTGTTACTACAGTTTTGTGGGGCTATGTTTTAATTTTTAGTATTAATAAATTGTACTTATTAAATAAAAAATAAAACAATAAAAACACGCACCAACTCCATACACGCGTGGTGTCCCAATGTCCTCGCGATATACAGCGCTGTCCTCCCACTCCCATCTTTAACGTTCACATCAGCGCCAGCCTTCAGCAACAACTTCATAGGCTCAGTTCTATCCGTCGCCGCACATAAATGCAACGCCGTCATGCCTGAAGATGTGGTCTTGTCTAGGAGCAGAGGCCCACCGTTTTGGACTAGAAAATCAACTATGTGCAGGAAGGAACCGTCGCCGAGCTCGCGGGAGATCGCTAGGTGCAACGGCGTTTCGCCGCAATCCTGGAACATAAGGTTTTTTATAAAGCAACCATAGGGATAATGCAGGAATCTGACTTTTGCTTGTCTCGGAGTCTGTGAAGCCTTTGAGGACAACAGGGCCCATATGTTACCAGTTAGAAAATCCATAAGTAAACATTAACCCTGGTAACTGTGAACCTAGAAATGTACCGCGAATTGTAATTGCCGTGATGGACTGATGGTTAATTAGGTGAAGTAGAGGCCTACAGTCCAAAACGCACTGACAGCGGTGGCGGAGCGGCGTGGAGGCGGTACCGGTTGTAATGTTCGAGCTAATATGAAAGGGCCCGCACAGAAAACAGCGCCGCGTCGCTCTGTGCGGATCCTTTCATATTAGCTCGATCATTACAACCGGTACCGCCTCCGCGCCGCTGCACCACCGCTGTCAGTGCGTTTCGGCCTTTAAACACAGAGTTTAATGGTCCTGGTAAGATACCATGCATAATGCCCGATATTTATTTAATGTGGAACGGCTACTCTTATTCTCATTAACGGGAATCCCTTATATGTAATTACCGACAAACTTTCGCCGATTGCATTGTTTTGTCGAATTTTCATTTTTTGTATTTTTATTTCTTTGTAAACGTTGATTTCGTAGGTATAGGTATAGCTAAAAGGTAACTGTGTAGATTCCATTAGGTTAGGTAAGGTTTGTTTCATAACAATTCTGAAAAGTTTACATACAGTTTCTGAATAAAATGTTTCAGATGAAATCAAAATTCGGCGAAACATTCATTTGATGAAACGTTTGTCGGTAAACAAGGGTAAACCCCCATAAACATTTGGTGAGGACAAATGCGAATAGCCCGGAAAAATTAAAACTAACCACAACCAGTAAATCAAACCATAACTCTAACAGTTTCCAATGTGATTACAATTTTGGTTTAATTCGACTAGCGTTCTCAACTCGGAACAACTATTGAATAAGTATGTCCCATCACTACATAGTAGTATAAAACAAAGTCGCTTCCCGCTGTCTGTCCCTATGAATGCTTAGATCTTTAAAACTACGCAACGGATTTTGATGCGGTTTCTTTAAATAGATAGAGTGATTCAAGAGGAAGGTTTATATGTATAATATAGTACGCGTGCGAAGCCGGGGCGGGTCGCTAGTACCGAATAAAAACCTTCAATAAATTAAATTATCTGTCATCCAGGAGAGGACGCCTTTGCCCAGCAGTGGGACGTATATAGGCTGCCGATGATGAATACATTTTTTGGCTGATCAATAAGCCATGTGGGACTCGCCTAGAAAAATGCATGTACATAGTACAAATACCTACATAGTAAATTGTCATTAATAGTCCCCATTAGCATACTACTATAAAGTTTATTTACATACGCAATAACTAGTTCTATAAAGTCTGACAAATTTTCCATCGTACGGTCAACTCTAAAAAGTATACGATTTTGAATCCTAACCCCCCGACATAAGTGCGAAAGCGTATTGAATTTTTAGTACATGAGCAACAGCAAGACGATAATTGAGTTACTAGCCCCACGTACTTACTGAGCAAGGGAGTGTCGCAGCCAAGTCAGCTCCTTCGGCGTACGCTTGGAGCAAGTTTTGTAAGTGTCCATTGTTGACTGCATGCTCCACTTCTGACAGTTTTTCTGCGGCATCTCGACACGTTTGGGCCGCCCACGCTCTGTATACGTATTTTTCTCTGATAAACCTTAGCCGTTCTTCCCTGAAAAAAGAGTTAATATTGACGCATTACCATTTTCTGCGACTGAAGGTAATTTAAATATAGTCGAAGCAAAAATTTCGACAGCCCTCAACTTTGCAAAGTTTAATAAATCTTATATATTTGTTGATTCATAAATAAGAGATATGAGAGAAAATATGATACAGAAGGTGCACGCAGAATTTAATTTGACCTTGACCGCCTGTCAGTAAATTCTCAATGTTTTTAGCACGCTCGTTCTAACACGTCCGCTCAGCATACGTGGAAGTGAGCCCGCCAAACTGATTGATTGATCGAAATACCATTAGGACGCAAACCGACTACCAGAGATAGTCGTGGAAAGTGGACAATTTAAAAATTACGACACAAACGAGCGGGATTTGAACCCGCGATCTCTGGAAGCCGTCCATCGCTCTTATCCAACCGAGCTACCGTGGACTCCGCTAGTGATGACGAATCTTATAATCTCTTCCATTCTTCAAATTACACCTTAGCACGTTCCCAACCAGGAACCCGCCTAGCGGGCACTCGTAATGTTTGCTCAGATGCCGGCTGAGCCTGCTAGGCGGGCAGTAGTATGAACTTACACGCCTAGCGAATTCTGTCGGTTTCTGGTGAATTGTTCTATTAAATTGAGTCCGGTTGCGAAAGTGTTAAGGAGGCTTTGCTTAGACGTTTTAGCTTAGTAAACATTTACCGTCATGTACTAGAATGTACTTAAGCCACTGATTTTTAGCAAACGTTAGCTCAATTAAAAGACGGTGCGGGCTTAGCAGACCTTTTTTATAAAAACGTCATTCTTAAACACTTACATAGAGCTCTCAGGTGTCAACTTGTCCCTCTCATCCAGCATATTCTCCATGATTTCGTTAAACATCTGGTTGCCCATATGCCGCGCGATCAGCAGTTGCGACGTACTGAGCCGGTCCAGCGTTAACGACTGAATCCTGGATATGTGCACGCCCAGCTCCCGGTGGCTTCCGGAACATTCTATACACACTATCACGCCGAAATTCGTTGATAGCCATGTGGGATCTGAAACGTTACAACACAAATGTTAACCAAACATCATTGTATGTACCAATAGGCAAATGGCCTGAAGTCCCCACGCTGACAAGTGCGGGTTGGGGTGTTAATTAGTTCACATACAAACGCTAAAGTTTGTGCTTGAACCAGTAGAATAGACAGACATATAATCTCAATAAGAGTAAGAAACAAGGAATTCCCCGTGTGGTGTCGGGTTAGAAATTAACCACCGCCATTCTTCCCGAGAGTGCCGTAAAAGGGAGCAGGGTTGTAGAGTGTTGTGAGCGATGGGCTAGCAACATATCACTGCAATATCACATTTTGTCGATCCTTTATAACCATATTTATGCTAAGAGTGTCACTGGAACATAAGTTTCATGTGCTCTGCCTACCCTTTATTCCCAAAAGGGGTAGTCCCTTTTGGGAATAAAGGCGTGAATGTAAGTATATATAACAAGGAATTGGGACCCAAGAGTGAAAAATAATATACGAGTACAACACGCACTACGAACTTGTCGTGAACACTGCCGTGCCCGCGATCTCATGTTTTGTTTTTCTACAAAAACTAAGTATATATTTAAACAGCGCATATTCAAATAGAAGCTAGTTTTAAATAGGCCATTCTAAATAAACAACCAATAACGAATTTATATTGGTTTTTGCCAGTATAAATTGCGTTGAACTAATTTTACTTTTAAATGAACCTAATTACGTATGCGATCGAACATAAAAACTTTCTGGCCTAATTAAAAAAAACCAATTGACTGCTGATAACGATTCCGTAATTAAAATGTAGATACGAGTCGGAAACAGAGTTCCTTCCGCGCGATTGGTGGTCAAGGTTGGTCTGTTTATTGCATAAGAGTTCTATCGGTCATTGTCATGAACCGATTGTTTTGTAAGATTCTCTTGAGAAAACATCGTTTTCAGGGTTCCGTAGTCGACTAGGAACGTGTGATATATTGTTGGATAGGTATTTAAAAATGAATAGTGGTTTGCTAAAATCATTTTTTGATAATGTTAATATTTTCGGAGATAATCGCTCCAGAAGTAAAAAAAAAATATTATAGTCTAGGAGAATTATTTTGAACTTGATAGGTTGAATAGTTTTTGAAAAAAAAATACAAAAACTACGGAACCCTACACTGAGCGTGGCCCGACACGCTACTGGCCGGTTTTTTTTATGACTATCCCTTGGTGGCAATAAAACATCGGCCCGTCAGATAAGCGATCACCGTCTATACTCTATGTCTGTCTGTTAGATTAAGCATGAAAAGGTCATTAACCTACTAAACCCGATTTAGATGAGTTATGACATAGGGTAGGAGGACTTCTTGGATGCCAGATTTTATGCCGGCTATTGTCACATTATGTGCCGGTTCTTTAAAGATTTATGGCGATAGACAGCATACGATTTGGGGCCCGTTTGATGATAAGCCCGAACCCCGAGCTAATATGAAAGGATCCGCACAGAGCGGCGCGGCGCAGCGCGGTTTTCTGTGCGGACCCTTCCTTATTAGTTCGAACATTACAACCGGTACCGCCTCCACGCCGCGCCGCGCCACTCCGCCACCGCTGTCAGTGCGTTTCGGCCTTTATGGACGATTGCAACTTCAAGATGTTATATGCATGTTGCTAAGCCCATAGCTTTATAAGGATTCGCTGTGTTGAAAGGTCTTAAAACTAGGCATGTATAGGCTTTCGTAAAACTAGGGCCTATGCCAAAGCTTGGGATTAGGTGTCAGCGGAACCCGGGCTCCTTTAGAGGCACAACCGGGAATAACGCTTGGAGGATGATGCTGTGCTGACAGGTCTGTCGGGGACAACTGTTACTCGCGTCCGCGGGAGCTCCCTACCACAACCCTGCACGTGTCCACTGGGTGCTTAAGAGTGACAAACTTTAAAGGCAAAATAATGTATGCCATACGATTAAAAAGATAGTACTGTCGTAGAGGTCAATCGTCGAATCCGACTCGGCTGGGCAGCGTTCGGGAAGCTACGGCACATCTTTTCGTCCAATATTCCGCAGTGTCTCAAGACGAGAGTCTTTGACCAGTGTGTGTTGCCAGTGATGACATATGGTACTGAAACGTGGTCGCTTACTATGGGCCTCATAAGAAGGCTCAAAGTCACCCAAAGGGCTATGGAGAGGGCTATGTTGGGAGTTTCTCTGCGGGATCGCATCAGAAATGAGGCTATCCGCAGGCGAACCAAGGTAACCGATATAGCCCTCCGAATCGCTAAACTTAAGTGGCAGTGGGCGGGGCACATAGCACGTAGAACCGATGGCCGTTGGGGCGGAAAGGTTCTCGAGTGGCGACCACGTACCGGAAGGCGCGGCGTGGGTAGGCCCCCCGCAAGGTGGACTGATGACCTGATAAAGGTTGCTGGAGTCCGCTGGATGCGGGTGGCACAGCACCCGTCACTTTGGCACTCTTTGGGGGAGGCCTATGTCCAGCAGTGGACGTCTTTCGGCTGATATGATGATGATGATGATGACTGTCGTAGACAACACAGCGCATATTCAGAAGCTCTTGCGTCCTTACTCACTACCATGAACACCACATAATAATATATCTATATACAAATAAGTGTTATTAACTTGCGGAAGGTACTTTATTAATTGGGCTGCTATACAGCGTGTCTCTGACTTAGGGGCTTTAAATGTAAGGCTAGAATCTACTCACCAAACTAAGCAACTTTTGTTTTACAATTTCTTAAAAAAATGCTATTTGTTAATTTAATTATTTTCATACAAAGTAAATGTGATGTTCAATGTACATCATCCATTAGTAAGTTTTCATACTTGTCAGTGTCATGGATGTCAAATAATGAGGCCGTGTTTGCAATACATTGATGGTACAGTTAAAGTTCAAACGCGAATAAATTATAGAAATAATAGTTATTTTACAAAGTTGCGGAACAAAAGTGGTTCAGTTTCAGGACCGTAATGGACATTTGCATTTAAAGCCCCTAAGTCAGAGACACGCTGTATATCTGTATCTTGTAGCGTGTATGGCTAATCCGTTTTCATGAAGTTACGAACTGAGCACATGACGGAATTAGTTTCGAAGTGAACGTCGAACTTACGGAGCCTATTAGACAATAACTCGATGCAAATGTGGATTTGGACTGCATATTGAGTTGTTTTGAACAACGAGTAATCTTGACTCATATCCGGGTGCAAGGCTAGATTGTTAGAAGTTAGTCCCAGAATCGGGATATAATAATAATAAATAGCTTTATTTCGGACCATTTTTTTTTATACATCCATATGTTGTTAGTATAACTTAACCTAGGTATATTAGTATACAGCCTCGAAATACACAGTGATTAATTACTTATATATAGGAATTTCTCAAATCGCAAGAATTGGACGCTCGAGCCTTTCTTTATACCCGTGATGAGCGCCTCTGGTCAGGAAGTGGGATTTTCCGCACACGTAATTGCCACGTAATGCCCAGAAGGCGTATCATGGTCGGCCTTATCACACGATAAGTGACAAGATAGAGCGTCCGTCACTGGCTGACACCGTTCGATAGAACGAGACGACGCTCTTATCTTGTCACTTATCGCTCGATAAGGCTATACGGGGCCATGTGTGACGAAAAGACTTAATATTTGCCTGTGAATTTTACGTTGAAATAAATATCTATTTACGAGCTTTTTTATAATAAGGTTTTTTTATCGAATGGAAATCAATAGGTATATTTATGTACTCTATTTGCCTATGGTTGGTATGGCTTATTCTCTTCTAAGGTAATGCGTCAACAAGTGCCAAACGATTACATCCAATGGTGTTTGCTTACATCATATATACACACAGCAAAAAATACAATTAAAATAGAATTACTCCGGAATGCACGCTATTCAGTTGTTTCATACACAATTTTAACTATCGGTCATGGCCTCTCAGAGCGTGTGAAATTAAAGCACCTCATGGAACGTAACAAGAGACGAGCTACTGTTTCGCGTGGTTCATGGGAGCTTTTTACTAAGTAATAACGATTAGGTTAATCGAAACAATAGAATCGATTTCACGGTTACGCACGTTATAACATGTTTCTTTCAACGTAATATATGTAGTAGATACCTAATGCTTTGGTATTTTATTAATGCGTGAATCATTATTTTTCCTGTAAAACCAAGTTCATTTACTATCCAATTATTACCAGGTTGTGTATGGTATGACTCAGTTGCGGTGTAAGTTTTACTCAATAAATTACTTAAGTAATGCTAGGTATAGATTCTCGTCTGTACTGGAATGTCAAATGGCAGTGGAATGGAATGTTAATATCGCAAAAAAGAGCCTCTGAGATTAAGATGGATGCCAGTTTCCGAAGCTGTTCCACATTTACTCGGAAACCTCCCTTAGTCAAAATTTGTTATGGATTCTTTCTAATAAACTCTTTCAAATTCACAAATAAAGTCAAACTTTTAACTAGCAACTATATAACAGAAGCATTTTAAGTTTTAATGATATTCCCAAAAGTGTTTACCATTAGTAGACCCGCAGTCAGCACACACTTGGTTCCCCGGCATCGACCTCACAGCCCTTATGATCGACCGTTGCAGGTCCAGTAACGAATGCCCGGAGTCATTGCTCTCCCCTGCCTGCTGGTGGAAGGCCCTCATCAGCGCGCCTTCCTTACAGTTGACTAGAACCGACGCCCACGCTCGCTGCTCGCTGTCATCCTCGGCTTGGAAGTGGTAAGTACGGTTATCTGTAAAACGAATTACAGATTTAAAGTTAGGCCCCGTCCGTCTAGCCAATTTGACAGTTAGCCCTTGTACACACTAAGCGGCTAGCCGCGTGCGGTTGTGTCCAACCGCTTAGTGCGTATAGGTTTTGCGTTTGCGGTTTCATATGTTTTGTCCAACCGCACGGCAAGCCGCACGCGGCTAGCCGCTTAGTGCGTACAAGGGCTAATTGTCAAATTTAGGTACTATGGACCGTCACCGCAGGCCGCGCTCGTAGAGCACCGCGTCGTGATAGACTTTAACGTTCGCACATAGTCGCGCGGCAGGCATTTTCACTGTCACTGTCACACAAAACGCGTCAACCTTTACCACCTTCACTTATTCTGTGATAAAGTAGAGAGATTTTCGAACATACGTATATTTGCCGTGGCTCGTGGCTTAATTTTCGGATTACTTACCAAGATACGTAATGGAGCCTTTAAATAAGATCGTTAATTGAAAATCAATCAGTGTGCTGTATAGAAGAGTTAAATCCGTGAATCCGTACAAGTTTCATAATAGATGCTTCGTCAACTACGATACATTTAACTACTTGACTCGAACTTACTTAGCTTATTGAGTGCTCTGCAAATATAATTTGCATATCATATTGGCATGGATGGATTGGCTATTAAATCAAAGTAAATAAGTAAGTTTAATAATATTGGGCGATGCCTAACTAATTGATAGCCAACCTCATGGTTTCCGAATAGCTAGCCCGTGGTATCAGATTCGGTATTAAGCGATTGGCTGAAGTCAGTAACGACTTAGGTACTAATACTAAGTTCGACACTTCATTAGCGTTGCTATTTTTGAATAACTTCGAATCGAATTGATTGTGTTAGTTACTTATGGGGAAGATGTCCAGGTAGACCTCGGCATTGACACGGCTCCTGCCACACCCTTATGATCTTCCCCAACCACCGTGAGCCACAGTGTATCCGGTTCACTGTCGCAGAGACACACTTGTTTGATGTTTTATCTGTTTTTTGTTTAATATGTGTGTTTGTGAATAAATGTATCTTTTTTACCTTTTGACTTTTTCAGCAAGCAGCCGCTCCGAGTGAAAACAGTAACAGTTTATAACACTTACATGAGACTAGATCGAACGCTCTCTTATCGTCGGCAGCGACTTTGATTTGGCACGTGAGAAGATTGACCCTCGCAGGCGGCTTGTTTTCGTCTGCGTGGAAGATGTCCAGGTAACCCTCGGCTGTGACGCGGCACCGCCGCTTCTGCCACACCCTTCGCACCTTCCCTTCTGACTTTTTGAGCAAGTAACCGCTCCGCGTAACGCCATGTTGTTTATCGCCTTGCAATTGGTGAAGTGAGTAACCGCCAACCGACGACGCTACCTAGAAGAGATAGCACATCATGCAATATAAAATACCATTCCCATCCCGGAAATCATCCCCCATGAAGTGGGAGGTTAAAGTTTGTATGGAGCTACGACATAAACGAGCGGACAGAGTCGCGGGCAGAAGCTAGTAATACATAAATAGAAGAAAGGTATCTTATTGCTTGTTTTTTTTTTTTTTCAATCTACTAAGAGAAAACAACAGCAACAGGAGTAATAAAGCAACCATTATTTTACTTCCGGAGCGCGCGTATCATATCAACTCGGTTATCTAATAAAAGATAATTTGTGAGTGCAGTTGCGCCGGAATCTACTATTCTTTATTTTACAGTGCAAGTACTAGAGTGAAAACACGGTGTCAAACTAACAATGAGAGTATTTCGCAAATGCGGAGTAAGATATCTAGACTCTAGACAGCCGCGCATTTTCCTCTGGCACGCAGCCGTATTGTTTACTATCAATACTGCCTATAGAAGTCATGATTCCTATAACCCCTGTACCGTATCGTATGGTATGTATCGGGCGTCCCAAAAGACTGGATTGAACCGGTAAAAAACACCCCTGTACCCACCTCCCTATCTTGCGGAGCAGCTGCCCGCAGCATATTCCGCAACTCCAACAACCTCCGCCTCTCGTCGTCCTGCTGCTGCCGTATCTTCTGAAGCTGCACGCTCAAATCCGCCACATACACCCCGAAATGCTCAATAGTCTTCAGTCCATCTTGGAAATAATTCGTCTGAGCATGGTAATACTCCACCAAGTGCTGCAGCAGCTCTATTCCCTTCTTCGTCTTTATCTCGTTGAACTTTATCAGGTACTAGAACAAAGCGTTGAGGATTAAATTAGCTTTTATACGTGCCAGCTCCGTCTAAAATTGACTACGCAATTGATATAAGTGATGAGGGAGGCAAATGGGACGCGGCGTGCCCGCAATGAGCGGCATGCGGACTGTGGAAACGCACAAATATTACTAGCTGCCCTTCCGCGAGTTAAAATTACTCTTGATGACGCGTACACACGCGCATCCTCGTAGTGGAAGCTTGTCTTGCGGTTGTGCAATAATAAAGGCGGTGCGCGACCTTGCACAACTTGGCGACGCGCCGGCCAACGTCACAGCATATCGATACTTACATCATTGATTGCCGTATCATATTGGACTAATCACGGCCGTGAACAGGTGCAGTTAAGTTTCGTAACAAAGGAGCGTCTATTATCTCAAGTAAAATGGTGTAGAAGAGTGATTTGCGTGCAGCGAGCGATGAACAAAGCAAGGGTCAGGATTGCACCGGCCCTGCGCGGCGGACGCAAGGCCGGTCGTCGACCTGACGCGCGCGGTACCGCACCGCCGGCGATAGGGCTTCACTCCTATTTTTTTCGTGAAAGCCTTTGTGGCTCGCCAATCGGAATCGCAGACTGAAGTTTATTTTTTATGTGAACTTTCAGGCTTTGAATGCAAACACGTCTCAGTTAAATCTACCTCGCCAGCTCTGCACTCAATGTTTCGATTAAGCCTCTGTTAAAAACATGAAAAGAATATGTTACACTCGTTTGTTCATTTGACGGGTAGAATACTTGGTTAGTTTTACCGACGATCAATCCAAACTTATATAGTTATATATCTCATTTGACATTGAGATTGGAGCAAAAACAAAACACGATCACTTAGCTAAACTACTTTCCGAGAACCATGACGCAGGAGTCGATGAATGATACTATAAACACCGCATGATCCGTAAAGTGTAATCGGACGGCCAATGAAATCTCCAATCCAAACATATAAACTTTCCTTGGATAGACTGTGGAATTTTCATTACACAGTTAGTAAGTAATGCCGCTAAGGCGCTAACGCAAAGTAGGTACCTTGGAGGAATATATTCAAAATGAAAAATGATAATAGGGAATATGCATGTGATTTAGAAATGGACAAAAAAAATCACGTGTAATCTATATTGCTTAATAAATATACACACATGATTATTTTTTCAAATTATCATGTTTCTATTGATAAAATAAATTGTTTAAAAGTTCTATTTTTCAAATTCCCTCGCAAATTTCCAAAACGCAACGCTATTGGCGGAGCGAAACGTGACGTCACCGTGCAGGTCGTTAGTATGATTATTGAAAGTTATTCGCATTGTTTGGCCGCTGTTTATGATAAATAATCAGTGTTTTTTGGTAATTATTAAGTGAAAAAAGACTCGCCACAATGACTGAAGGCGGTTTTGTCAAGGCACAGTCGGATAATCTGCCTAAAATTGATGTGTTCATGATGACTAAATTTAATACATACTTCGCAAATATTTGTGACTTTACGTCCGCTGAACTAAGAGGAGTAAAAGCTGCAAGGTAAATAAGTTACAGATATTCAATAAATTTTCATATTCCTTGTTTTTATACTCGTGAGATTGGTCAATTAAATAATTATAACCTATTTTGGCGATTCAAATAGCTAGACTTTTAAACTACTTCAAATAGGTGTCTTTGTTAAATAAGTGGAATAAAAAACTAGTAGATATTTATCCATACTATATACTATTTTACTATACTATAACTTTATATATTATATATACTAACTTCTGCCCGCGACTCCGTCCGCGTGGAACTCATTTATATCGTAGCTCCATACAAACTTTCACCCCCACTTCATCCCTTTGGGGGATATGGGGGGAGCTACGATATAAACGAGTTCCACGCGGACGGAGTCGCGGGCAGAAGCTAGTTATATTATATATTTTATATATACTTACTTAATAATAAATTATAAATGCGAAAGTGTGTCTGTCTGTCTGTTTGTTACCTCTTCACGCTTAAACTGCTGAACCGATTTGGATGAAATTTGGTATAGAGATAGTATAAACGAGTTCCACGCGGACGGAGTCGCGGGCAGAAGCTAGTATTATATAATCAAAGATATGTAGGTACCTATTAGGAATGTTAAATGTTGAGAACATCTTTATGAACTTTAACAAACTAGGTTGTTTTCGTCAAGGCTTATAAATAAAACAAATTTGTGTAGGTCACTCAGTAAAAAGGATTAAATTCTTTTAACTTTCTTCGATCAACAGTGCAAACAAAGAAACTTAGCTAAAAGGTTTCTTGATCAAAATCAACACTCGTAGTCAGCTGTTGATCAACAAAAATCATAATATTTGTAACATTAATAACTAAAAAAATTGGGAATCAGAATAGTTTTATGAATAAGTATATAATACAATTTTGAGGTTAGGTTATTGTTTACCTATATTGTTCGCGAGTCGTAATAAAAAAGATTTTAGGTACATACATATTTAATACTCACGTCGAAATGATCTTCACAACAATATAAACTACTCAAGCACGATACATTATCTCTCCTCATCGCCTTACACCACTTTATCCTTATATTTGCACCTTTGGGCATATGAAAATATTTGCAGTTTTAATGTGATTTTCACACATAGGGACAATACAATATTTATAATAAGCTTTTGTGTGCTCTTCCATTACAATAAGTTGATCTTATAAGCTTTAATCACTCACATTTGTTAAAAGTGTGAATCAAACACTTTGTTGTTAATTTGTTTAAGAACCGCCGTGCACTAAGCTGCACGGTGACGTCACAAATGAGCGCGCCAAAATGGTGGCGTTTTGATCGTCCGAAAATGATAGTAATTTTAATTATTTTTTTTTAGCTTATTTAATAATATTGTGAAAGTGTTATATTTTTTTCCGGTTATATAATTACTTATAGAATAGATAAAAAAAATAAAAAAATGTCATGAATATTCCCTATTAAAGTATTTTTATATGGGTGGCTCTCTGCCCATTGATTAAGGGAAACGGAGATATAGGTTTATCTTAGAGTTAACACACATTCAAAAACTTTGCCAAGGGATATACATTGAGCACCCACAATGTATATCCCTTGGCACAGTTAGGCTTAGTACAGTGTTTATTCCGTAAACATTAAACAAAGCTACTGCCCCGCGATTCTGTAACTTGTCTATCTTTACGCCGCAATTCGTAGTAACTGATCGTAGGTAGAGGTCTAGTTTCCCTAGGCGTGACGGGTGCGGCGCATGAGCGCGTAAAGAATAACAGCCCTTGAAGCATGTATATTCCGTCCGTCCCATAATTTCCGTTACGTCCACAACGTTACTCAAATTGTAAAACCAAGCCAGCATACTCTGAGTTTCGAGGAGAAACCGCCGGGATCAGATTGCAGCCAGGAAATGAAATCAGCAGAGCGCAGCGGCGTCGCCGGGTTACAATACAGACGATGTGACTTGTGGACCAAAGGATTGGTATTGCGGTGAGGAATAATAATAGATCTATTATGGTCAATGGGAAATTCCGTAACTTGAACAAACATACAACTTTCACAATTCTAGTATTGAATGTGATTGAAACTACGAGTGATAAACGTTTGCATTACAAGTGCACGAAACGTCATATTGCAATTTGCAGTACCATTACGCCTTGTCCACGACTTTGGTCTTAAACGACCTGCGGCAGCGTTTTATCTGTTCATTGCGCGGTCGAGACGCGCAACGCACTGTGGTTAATTGGGATCACGCGCAATATATTAGAAAAACCGCTGCCGCAGGTCGCTAAGACCAAAGTCGTAATGGTACTGCAAATTGCAATATGACGTTTCGTGCACTTGTAATGCAAGCGTTTTTACAGTAAAAAGCATAAGTAAAAAACAATTTCACATTGCTATTATTATTTTGTACTTAACTTTCAATTGCTTAATTTATCTATGCACTTCTCAAGATGAAATTGTCAGTTCTAAACAGTATATCAACCACCTCTGACTACTTGTTGAACACTTTAATATAACTAAGTTGGGAATAACTTGATTAATTAGCAGATGGAATAGTGTAGCCTTTATGCTACAAACAAAACTATAAAATAGAAATCTAAACCCGGCATCATAAAGATAATAGAAACACGAACCAAAAAACCCACGAGGTTGAATTACTCGTATACTCTCGTACTACATACATTCAACTTCACGGTCATAAAACGTACATGGGAGACTCCGTAAATACAAAACGTACACACATAAGGAACTAGCATAAAACCTCCGGTGGTAAACTATACGTGACAGATCTGTTTATAGAATCTTTATCACGCGAGACCTTTGGGAATTACTTTTCTAGAACATTGCGTGATAGGTCCTTTCGTGGTGATGTTAACTAGTTTAGGTTAAAGCTAAAGCTAATTACGCCTAGTTCCTTTAAAAACATACAAATATACTTAGTCGGTTATGGCGTGGAACTTTTAAAATTATAGTCCATATTCAAATAGACGCGGTGTATTTGGCTTATAAGTGATTGTGTCTCGTTTAGATTTATCATCAGTTTTTTTAGCACCTTTTCAGTTCTATAAGCTAGAAGCTACGGTAGCGTAGTGGTTCAGGCATGCAGCTGTCAAGCGGCGGTCGTGGGTTCGAATCCCGGCTCGTACCAATGAGTTTTCGGAACTTGTGTACGGAATATTGACCGTTAGCTTTTCGGTACAGGAAAACATATCGGGAGAAAACCGGTCTAATCCCAATAAGGTCTGGTTTTCCCTCTGGGTTGGAAGGTCAGATGGCAGTCGCTTTCGTAAAACTAAAGCCTATGCCAAATCTTGGGAGCGGACCCCGGGCTCCTTTAGATCACAACCGGGAATAACGCTAGGAGGACGCTCATTCAAATAGACGCGATATTTGTGAGCAAACTGCATTCAATCATCGGGCGTAAGATGGTTTACCATTATATTTGTGGATAAGACACCCGTCACTCTCGCACTCGCATACTTGTCAGAACGAGACGGATGTCTTATCGACAGCGATAAGTGATAAAATGTCTCATCAATTGTATTGAAGACCACCCTATTGATATAGACTAGCACGATTTTATTTGTCGTCATTTGTGATGTAGCAACGTGTCCATGAACTAAGCACGAGCTATTTGGCATCGGCTGGAGATAATTTGGCATTCTACCGAGACAGACGCATCGATTTTGCAAGCACGGTGTCAACGAACTGTTACTTTCAATTTCCCTGCATATCTTTATAACTCAATCTACCCCGTCCCGTGCCCCGTGAGAGTTCCAAATAATTTTAGAAGTGTATTCTGGAAGCCCTAAGAAGTAAAAAGTCATATAAAGTAAGCTGAGTTCGGCTCACTTTTTTTCTTTTCATAATAACTGGTCAATATAAAGTAAGCTGAGTTCGGCTCACTTTTTTTATTTTCATACTAACTGGTCAACTAAAAGTTTGTAACGTAGGTATAAGTGAGGCGACCTCGGCTATCTTTATACGGATTTGTCTACTCCTTAAGACGCTGGCATCACCAAAATGCCCTTGAGGATTTTGGATAGCGCACACACTGTCTATTTGTATCGGAGTAAACGAGAACGAGTGTTACTGGGCGCCCGGTTTTTGAAGATAATAGTACAAAAATATTGAAATAAAAAAAGGGTGAATTATTTGTGAAATATGACTCGTTAGCGGTTTAGGTATGAATATTTTGACTTCATGTTTTTAATTGCAGACCCATACCTCAAAAAAACAAAGACATAGAACCGTTTAATGTGATTTTAAGACCAATCTTTGCAATTATTTTCTATCGAGCCGATTTCGTCCAATTATGTATCGAGCCCGTCCACGGTCTTTGAAATATGGTAAATATTAACATATATTTTATTTGATGTGCTAGAACAAATGGTTTTTTTAAAAAACTGCTTAAACAACATCAATTTCACCAAATTAGGTCTTGTCAGCCTCTTAAGGCCTCAGAAACACGCTTTTAATTATTAGGAGTCTTCCCGGGCTCTGAATGTATTCGGTTTAGTTTATAGACGTAATGTAAAGTGTGGACATGCAGCAATTTGCTAGTAACCACGTTTAGAATAAGTAGTTATGCGTTTGAACATTTAGGTTTTTAGGCGTGCACGCTATGTAATCAAATACAATGCGCAATGTGTCTCGGATTACGGTGGAGTAACCGTATCGCTTGCTTGAAATCTGACAACACTTCCACATAGGGAAACTTTTGTAAATAAATTGATTTAGAGAGCAGAGCGTCGTTTGGTTATGGAAAAAGTCAGTATCTATTAGTATTGACTACCGTCAGGGTTCGAAAGGTTAATTATCAGTGATAATTATCTTGATAATAGGTAACCCTACACTAACATATTAGTGCTCTCCTCTCGCCATTCAAGCCGAAATATCGTCGCGAACTTTCGTCGTCCGTTAATATGACGACCGTTTAGCCTAGTTGGTAGTGACCCTGCCTACGAAGCAAGAGGTCCTGGGTTCGAATCCCGGTAAGGGCATTTATTTGTGTGATGCGAGCACGAATATTTTTTCCTGAGTCATGGATGTTTTCTATGTATTTAAGTATTTATTTATCTATCTGAGTATGTTTATCGTCGTCTAGTACCCATAGTACAAGCTTGGCTTAGTTTGGGACTAGGTCGATTTGTGTGAGATTGTCCCCTAATATTTATTTATTTATTCGCAGATTCGCGGCAATGCGAGTGTTTACATTTATATAATTAATTACGGTTACTGAGGTTCTAGTACAAGTTTTACCGAAACAAAACGTTACGACCGCGTTTGCGTTTAGCTGTCAAATCCCATACAAATTGAGGGTAAAACGCAAACGCGATCGTAAACTTTTATTTCGGTAAGACTTACACTAGAGCCTCTGACTATGAAATTAACTTTTCACTCTCTTTCTCGTTTTTCGCGAGGTCCTGCGCACTGTTATGGGTTTTTGTATAATTCTAAAATAAAATCTCTCATCAGTAATAATTATACCGGAGTATATTTCCAAGCCAACCGGCACTGGGCTAACGTATATAGGCTCATTAATTTATTGTTATTGTGTCTTAATCATTTTGAACTCTGACTTCCATGAGAATCAGAATGTCCGCAAGTTAACCGCAATAGCGCGCGTCAATTCTCATACATTACCAAACTTGGTAACAGTAAACCAGTGTCACTGACAACCCGCGACCTTTTCAACGGTGGTAAGTGTCGTGTATAACGGTCATAGTGATGACTGCGTCTGGCCGTTTGTGTAGTAGTGAAGAGTACTGTAAAATGGGGTGAGTAAGGTTCGCGGGGAGAGTTGGGTTATGAATGAGGAGAGAAGGGATGAAAGGGGGGTGAGATGGGATTTTAAGGGTACTGCTACAAAAATAATGTATTCCAATTTAAAATGGAGCTATAGTAATACTCATAGATAAAAAATCGATCCAACAATCTTCCAATATCACCTTTGTATGAAAACCCATCTCAGCCCAATTACGAGGGACTACGGGGTGAAGTGGGATTTCCTGTTTACCGTCAAAGTTATGAAATGGAACTACCCAAAATAAAATAAAAACTAAAATACAAACGTCCGGAACACTTATTATATACACCATTCAGTTTGCGTATGTAAAAATAAAATGTTATCGAGGTTTGAATGTCAGTTTTAACCCTACTCACCCCGTTTTACGGTAGTAATTACAATAATGGTAACAATACACAGCCCAATATGGTTGTCATCGCAGCGTATACCGGTATTGAAGTGACGCATAATAGTCATTATTGATTATGTTTTCATTATGATTATTCAGTTTCCTTATTAACGGCTTTTACTTAATCATAATTATTAAATATACTTCATTATATGTATAAGGTCTGTCTATGGTAATGATCAGTTTTTTTTTTATTGGAAGTCAAAACTGAAGAACCGAACTGAGCAATATACATGATTGCAAACAAAACATTGAAGTAAAACAAAATGTATATGGAGACAAAACTACATAAAAGGAAAATGTGTAAGTAATAATAAATGAACGAAGTATAGTAATTAGTTTCGGTCCATTGACTAAAATGTTATTATAGGTATTAGGAAAACAACTAAGTAATTATTCGAGATTTTAGTAGATCTTGCTAGACGCAGGCTACGTTTGACTTGACGTAATCAAAATTAAACCAAATTAGGTACTTATAATTTAATCTGGGACAAGAGGATAGTTTTAAGTAACTTATTATTGTCGTAAAGCAATAAATAAACAAGTCTGTAACTATCTAAACTAGGAAATAAATACACTTTTATTTAATTCGTATTAAGGATTTTTTTGTTCCACCCACATTAATTATGTAGCAAAAGGAAGTCATTTCGAAGTCATGTTTCAATGAGTCACTTAAAAATAAGATACTATCAATGCTTCTCACTAATCATGTATACACGATACCATGTTTACAGTATTACTGAAACGATAATAACCGCATGACACACAAGCACGCGACACAATCAAATGCGCTAATGATGTACTTATTTATTGCATAATTAAGTATATGAATGGAGAATAATTAGAAAAAAGCTTTTCCCTACAACAATACGAGTGTTTATTGAGGTCGGACATTTTATTATTAAACAGTGGAATTATAATAGTCGCGTCAACCCAGTTTCATATAAAACAATTGACGGTCTGAACAGATGTCCAACTATATAGGCATTTAGCCTAGATAGATTTCAAGCACCCTCTTAGAGCTAAATAAGCACTGTGGCCTCTTGTTAAGGTCTTGACCTACAAATACTTGGCATTCGTATCGCACATTTTATGGAACTTTAGAACAAAAACTAGCTAAGTTAGTAGGAAGTCGAATGCCTGGAGAAGGTGCCAGGTAGCGGAGCGGTGGAAAAAGCCACCAATGGTAGGGGAGGCTCACTCCGTGATTTGGTCGCGTCGCTAACAGTACTATACCTACCGGCCCCAGGGGGTATGTTAGCGCTGCTACGGCACACACGCGTTCTATCGCAGCGCGTTGCATGCGATAGAAAGGGATGGCCACCTTTAGGCTCGGTCGGCATTCCTAAACAGGGGATTTGAGAGAACCTTCTGTACTAAGTACTATTATTATGTGCCAATGGGAAAGGATGCGTGAGCGATGCTAATAGCAACGGTATTAGTGTTTTTGAAGTGAAAACTTCTTTAGCGGCGCTGGGCACTTTTTGGGATGGGGAAAAATTGTTAAATACGCGACAGAGTTTTGTGACGTCAGATGTGAAGGAGGTCACTTTTTGCTGCTTAGCCGATTCGACTTCATTCAAAACTGAACGCTATTCGTAAGAGTATAAAGCCACTTTTTGCAATAGCATATTCTGCAAATAAATTTGTAATAATACCAACGCGTCCTTCACCGTTTTGCTATTGAGAAAATTCGAATAGTTCGAATTTGGGCGTTATTCCTAAAGAGATAAAGCTTAGAAATATATTTACGAACGACAAAAACAAATTGATATTTTGGTCGCCACCGTGCACCGCCATCTGCTGTTCTTGCAAATTCGAATAGTTCGAATTTAGACGTTATTCCTAAAGAGAAAGCTTTGAAAAATATTTGGCAATGGCAAAAACAAATTGGTATTGTGTTTGCCGCCGCCCGTCGGCGCGCAGGACCCCGGCACCGTTGCGCCGTGGCGGCGCGTTGGGCCCGTCGCACCCAACGCGCCCGCGGGGCGTCCGCCTAAATAATTGATAATTGTTTATAAATTTGCGTCAAATTCATTTTTAGGGTGACACCGTAAGATGTCACGTGACCTGATCGAAAAACTGTTCCAACGTTATTGAGTTTTCACTTCTGCCGGCACTCCCGAAGTGCAACCCGGTTTTTTTTTCCACACACCGCGGCGCTCTCTTCTCGCCCAGCTCTGTACGTCTAGCACAACTTGATGTTTAGTCGCTTCGCGCGCGACTGATTGTCTCCTGTCTCACTCGCACCGAGCAAATTAGAAAGAGGAGGGCAGATCTTTCTCGACTCGCGTCGCGGCGCGGCGTCTTATGTGCTGGTGGATACTCACCCTAATGAGGTGAGTGGTGCCTAATCAGTGGGTCGTATGATAGCCCCCGGGGCACCGTTAGCGGGAAGTGGCATACGAGTACGTAGGTAGTCGAGAGAGACTAGAGACCAACAGGTCCGCCCTGTGCGGCAGTTACTGCAAATTAGGGATGTAACAAACATTTTTTTTTTTCCTTGACATTAAATTTATAATTTCGTTAGCAGCGTTACTGCTTAAGGCGCCGTAGGTTCAGCGAAGTTAAGCGAACAGAGTTTTTGAAACAATATAATGCGTCTGTTTATAATAATATGGTTTCAAAAAAATACGAATAGTAACCTTGAGGCTTTTCTGCAGAGAAATCAGTGCTTCGAAACATGATTAAGCAAATTTCGCTCGATAGAAAAAAATGACGAACATCTAAAACACACAAAAATACACTTAAAATATTCGTAACAAATTATGCACAAAAGCTATAAATATTAAAATTGCTTCTAAAAATCGGCAATATCATGTTTGAGGGAAATCAGTGTTTACATTTTTATTTATTTAAACGGCCAAAAAATGAAAATTAAAAAACATGATATCCGCGCTTCCGAGCACGCACTTCCATCTCGCTCACGCTTATGCTCAGTGAGAGGGAGAGAAGACCATGAACCTACGGCGCCTTAATACCAAATGAATGTAAAACACTGTTTGGAACTTTCGTGAATACGAATATATGTCGTTATGTGAACGGGTTTTACATTCTTCGTGTTCACAGGTTTTGTTTGATTGGCGGCGATGGAGACGGCATTTCGATTAGATGCAATGAAACGAGGTTCTGGATGAAACCAATCGAAAACGAAACAATATACATATATACGAAAGCGAACACATTATAAAGTAAATCATGAAACGTCAGGAATTAATGTTTCTTTGAAAAGCATTCTAAACTGTTTGACATTATTTATTGGGGTGACATAAGTTTAACATGTGTATGAATGTGTCTCATATTTCCTAAACGGGTGAACTGTGTCTGTATTTGGCAATTGTAGCTCCCAACTGCGAGTTGATTTGGGTGCGCTTTATTTAAATCGAAAGTCTTGTCTCTCGAGATAGCTATGTTTGTTGTTTCGGGGGTGTTATTTTTTTTTGTACAGACAGAATCTGCCTAAAATATACGCATTCATCCCTGCGAATGCAAATGCGACCTAACAATATATTCGCTAATGCGAAATTCGTTACATCCCTAGTGCAAATTGCACGGTAGTAGTTAATTGCTTGGCTTTCTTCGTTGCCTGAAGCTAAGCTAAGTGCTAGGGATTTATTTATTACTAAGACCGCCGGTTTTTGTTTTCTACGTGATCAGAAAGCTGTATCATAATTAGCTCCCTTATTGTTAGACCAAACTTCGCCAAACAATCGAGTTCGATAGAACCCTATTACGATTTCATACGAGGGTTTCCCATTTAGGCAAATTAATAAGCCTTAACAAGGTCGCAGAACAGGTTTGTGATTAAAGTTTCGTGGGCGTAGATTTGGATCTTGGCACGAACTTGAACTCGACCGTAACGGTTAAAGTACTTCACAGATTTGCTAAATCTATTGAATTACCATAGGAATGTACAATCAGTATGATATATAAAATGACGAAAGCAATAAAGCTAAATAGAAACGGTACCACGTCAACGGATCTAGGCGGAGGATGTAGGTTAAACGGAGTATAAAAAGTTTAAAACGTCCGGCAATATCAACAACTAACAACACGACGATAAAAATAACGATCACCAGCTTTTATGTTTAATTTGTAGTTAGCAGGAAACTCGGTACGTTGCAGTTTTCTGCTCGAAAACTAGGTTGCAGTGTTCTTCACACTTTACTTTAGAAACGGGAAAAGACTGCTAGTTTTTTTGTAGTACGAGTAAATATGCAAACATAGAATCACACCTTTATTGCCAAAAGGGTTAGGCAGAGAACATGAAACTTATGTTCCAGTGTCACTTTTAGCATATATGATAAAAGATTGACAAAATGTGATATCACAGTGATAAGTTCCCAGCCCATCGCCCACAACACATTTCATCCCTGCTCCCATAGTCGACTTTTACGACACCCACGGGAAGGAAGGGGGTGGTGAAATTCTTACCTGACACCACACGAGTTTTATTTGATACGTTTGTTAAATTCATTGACAACCTGTTATTCGCCTTAATTGCTATGTACTAAGATTGAAGGTGTCTACGAATGTGGTGAATTTCTAATGTCAAGAAATAAACGCTTTTCTGTAAAACCTATCATAATTCCTCGTTACGTGTACATGCACTTGCAACAATGTCAATAAACCATGGCTTGGATTCGTAATTGAACAAGCGAGGTCCGGCTGTCCATCTCTACAGCAGGTCGATCACGTAACGCAGTGTACGCGCGTCAGGTAGATTTAAATGACACTTTTTATATGGAAAAATGACAGTTCAATTGTACTAACACGCGTTCGGAACGTTACGTGATTATCCCTGAGGACTCATTTCTCAACCGACTCTAGTGAAATTTTGGGAGCAGGTTCTATACTTATAAGGTAAACGTCCGAGTGCTCGACGCTGTACTAGTATATGGCAATGTTTATGTTTGTTTGTTTTGTGTAATATTTATGAGTTAAATTCGAAATTTTTCTTCATTCAAATTTATGCCATGTCACTTTGACATAGAGTGCCCATGCCATATACTAGTACGGCGTCGAACACTCTGACGTTTACCTTAGATGATTACGTCAATATTTTTGTGGATAAAACAATGTTTTTCATAGGCAGATTCGCAAGGGCTGCGTTATAGATACTTATATTTATATACATATTAATAAGCCGTATCACAGATTACTATTAAAACCATAACTTACATCACACATCTGCAACTGAAATAGCCTTCGTTCCTTCTCCATTTCATCTGCTATTTCGGCTGGAGTGACTTCGCTGCGAATTAGGCCAGCTTCTTTCGCTTGCGATTTCTTCTCCTTCTCGATTTTCAGGTACTTTGACTCATAGTCTTTGGACGCCTTGTCAAAAGGCCTCTTAAGATCTCCCTTCACACCGCGAAGGTCACCCTTTAGAAGACTGTCCACCGGAAACATCACTATGTTGTTTATGTTTTGCATCTGAGGACAAGAGAAAGTGCTCGTTAGTAATAATAAACTTACTAATTCATTACTTAAATGCCTGTTAGGTACATGCCTTAAAAGTCGGCTTGTTTCTTAATTAGTAAGGATCACGCATTGCGAGTGCATCGCTATAAAGGTAACCATGATCTATTTCCGTACCTACAGACTAAAATATACAGCCGAGAATAAAACTGTTTTGTGCACCAGACAGGCATATGCACTTTCAGCCAAGCAAACATGCAATTTGCCAGCATGCACAATTGTCTGGAAGCACCGTCGAGGCGTAGCCACAATAGGAACTTGCATAACGCCTGCATTCCAAAAGCGTCGCGCTCTTGGCTTAACTCAGTGTTACTTCACCGTGCAATTTGGAATGACAGCTGCAGATAAAATGCCCGAATAGGCGCCAAGCCCGTGAACTGAATAACCATGCCAATTCATATGCATGTGTCGATGATTCTGGCAAGGAAACAGCCATTACTACGGCTAGTATTGCGAAATCTAATCGACCGCCAACTCAAAGCTAAACCAATTGCAAGCTACCAGATATTTACTTGCACCCAAACTAGATTCGCTTCATGCAAACTTGGAAAGTTAACGATTTTATTCACCTAGCTGGTGAATAAAATCGTTAACTTTCCAAGTTTGCCTGAAGCGAATCTAGTTTGGGAGTTCGCCGTGATTTGATATCGTTTAAGGCGGTTTATTTTCTACTTCAATCTGCCGGCTATTTTTAACATTTTATGTGATGTTGTTCAAAATAAACAGATGACTGGCTGCATGTACATCAGCACTGCGCCTAATGCACTTTTAATATCTAGAGCACGGTATAAGTACCCTTACGGCTTCAAAAAATAAAAACTTCGTGTGATGTAAGGGAGTTTAATGTTGGTATATGATGATGAAATATGTTTACCTATAGAAAGGCTATATTTTGTATGTATAAGGACGTTATTCTAGTTGAAGCAACGCAGCGACGTAACTGGCTAAATGGCTATAAAGAAAAACACGTGTAAATAATCTTAACGGATACAGAGAGGCTTCGTAAAGAGGCTCTATTATTGAGTCAATGGAGGGAATGCGTCCGTCAGTCGGGAGGGGAGATAAAGGGTTGTACAACATAATGAAGCCCTTCCTGGACATTGTTGCCGACCTGCTAATTATTACACGCCAGGCAAATTGTCCGGAAAATGTCGCGGATTGAATCGAGTGGAAATGTTGTGTTTAAATTATAAAGCATAGGTTGTCTAACGCTGCGCTTATATAAGCGTAGCGACATGTAATGTCGGAAATGGAAATGTTATAAATTTCAGTTAAATCCGACTAATATTATCACAGTTTATGAGGATATTTGTTACTCTTTCACAAAGTAAAACAATCCGTAGTCCGTTTTTTGGGTTCCGTACCCAAAAGGTAAAACGGGACCCTATTAGTAACACTCCGCTGTCCGTCCGTCTGTCTGTCTGTCCGTCTGTCACCAGGCTGTATCACATGAACCGTGATAGTTAGACGCGATAGTTGACATTTTCACAGATCATGTATTTCTGTTGCCGCTATAACAACAAATACTAAAAAACAGAATAAAATAAATATTTAAGGGGGCTCCCACACAACAAACGTGATTTTTTTGCCGTTTTTATAGATACCTAATGGTACTGAACCCTTCGTGCGCGAGTCCGACTCGCACTTGGCCGGTTTTTTCCGAAGATATGACTTCCGCAACACGCTGCGCTTCAATATTCAAATAATAGACGTAGCTCGGAGAACGGCTACGTTGAAGTGGGACTGAGCTGGTCATGTCTGCCGCCTGCCGAATGTGGGCCAAAATCTCTATACTGAGTGCCAGCCCGACAGTTCGAAACGGAAACATGGCAGACCTAGGGTTAGATTTCTTTAAAAAAAATGGCCGGAGAAATGATCAGAATCGGGACGAAATTTTTTTGCAATGCTTTACCAAGCTACGGGACGGTACAGGCTCTTTTATATGATGACACCTACATTTTTTATCGATGCGTCAAGTCCAGCACCCTCGAGGACCAACTAGCGTGATCTTAATGTGATTCTCACGCCACCGTACCCAACATCAAAAACCCCTTATCTATGAATGCAGTGAAATTGCACAGTGAAGTGCCGCAATAATTTTCCGTTATCACCCGAAAACTAGATAGTCCTGAATACGCTTTATCAGTGTTTATCTTTTAGTATCTTTCCTCTTACAAGGTCTAGCGGATCATTAGGAATCACCTGTGCTTTTATTAGGAAATTGAAGCTAATTACGCTTGTATGTCGTGAGGATTTTTGTTACGTTTTTACCTCTACACAGTGTTACTGATATGCGTCTTTGAGATGTGGTCCTGGAGCCGGCTCTTACGTATCCCTTGGACCGCCATGAGCACCAATGTGTCCATAAAGGCCGAAACGCACTGACAGCGGTGGCGGAGCGGCGCGGTGCGGCGCGGAGGCGGTACCGGTTGTAATGTTCGAGCTAATATGAAAGGATCCGCACAGAGCGGCGCGGCGCGGCGCGGTTTTCTGTGCGGATCCTTTCATATTAGCTCGAACATTACAACCGGTACCGCCTCCGCGCCGCACCGCGCCGCCCCGCCACCGCTCTCTGTGCGTTTGCAGCTTAATAGAGGGACTAAAATCCGCACACGCCTCTCGACAGTTTGCCAGCAACGTATACTGTAATTTTTGGACATGTCCGGCAGTAGCCTCGAATACATCAACATCAGACCGCCAGCCAAATGGAGTGAACAAAGCTGGACTACGAGCGCGCATGGAGATGGCTTGCCACCAAGTTTTGGCGAGCCTACTGCACCCCCGTCAGTGACATAGCGGCCACGATCCTCAGCATTGAGGGACCGTCTGAAGGAATAATAGTGTTACTAGTTATGTATCGGGTATGAATTATGTGTGTGCCAATTGCACTTTATTCCAGGAACCAAGAGTAGTATAATCTTATAAGATAATGTCCAATTAAACCTTATTCGCACGCATTGTACGGACGTCATCAGGTAGATCTAAATAACAAATTTTATATGGAAAAATGACAGTTGGGATTGTCCTAACGAGCGTTCGGAACGTTACGTGATTACCCCACGGTTCGGTCGAATTTGGCCTAAGTGCTTTCACAACCTCGACAGAAACATGAAGGAGCTTCCTGTTAAAGTGTTCTGAAATAAAGGACAATCTCCAAAGACAATGGCATTGAAATGTGATACTGAGACAAGCTTAAAAATAATTTGCTAAGTGCAACCCAAGATTCTAGACTGACGGAAGGAGATGATGCGACTGTTTATTAAAGCTTAGTACATTCTCAATAAAACATTACTAGTGGCCCAAAAAAAATGTAGCGCTCCAGATTTTGTATAAAAGTCTGTGCATCTGGTTTACCGCAGGCAGACTTCTCAAACATCCGTCAAAGTACAGGGTTTAATTTCCATTACAGTTTGAATTATAACCGTAAATAAAGCTTCAGCACCTAGTTTCCTTTGAAGGAAAACATTAGGTACCCTTCCCTAATGTTTTCCAAGTGCATGTGCTGGGTATGTAAATTTCTTAAGTAGGTACGCTTTACGCTATTCAGCGTGACAGGTGTACTTAGTCGAGTTTAAAAAAGTAAGTCTGTAACGACTAATGTTTACACAGCTTGTCGTCGATTGGACCAACTTTTGAGCACATACTTTTTCCAAAGCACAATTTTTTGCTCACGGCAATATTTCTAGCTAATGAAATGTTGATGTAACAATGATCATTGTTAGGAATGAGAGCACGTGCCTTTATGCCTTTCCATTGTATGTTAAGTGGATGTCGCACGCTCAAGATGATATTAATATGTTTTGCAGAACGAACATTATGTCTGGTTTCATAATTAATCGTTTACGAGTGCGTATAAACCGGCGATTAACCCAGTTTTGTCGTTTTAATATGAAAGTAAGAGACTGGGGAAGAAATTATGTAGTAGTTTCTATAAAAAGTTATTCATTATAATTTATTATGTGCGGTTTATTAAGTGCGGCGAGTTTTAAGCGTATAATCAATAAGTTCCTGGGCAACCGAGCTCTGCTCGGGTGAAATGAAAATAAAGACATTTATTGCCAGATATTAGACCTAGCTAGATCGATTTTTCGAGAACGTGATTACAAATATATAATAATTATTGCTCATTTAATCGTATAGGATAGGATAACGTATTAATTAACATTTTAAAAGATTTTGCTTGCGTAGGTATCTTTTATTTTTTACACCTGTTGATGTAAAAAGGTATCCGCTCAGCAGGCACACCGTACAAAACATGTAATTAATCATTTGAGCAAATAATTAGAAACGAGACTGAGGAAAAAAAATACTACTTAATAAATAATGAATCCAATATATAAAAGCTTTTAAATAATTGTAATATAAAAAAAAATTACAAGGAACTCCCCAACCAATATTGAACAAGATTGAATAACAGATACATAATTCATAGTAGTGTTTTGAAACGCGTCATATTTACCCGGGGTTCGCGCAGGACAAAGGATTGCACGCCGTGTCAAGGGCAGGCCAAGGATTCTGCGCAGAGGGGTTTGGGGACTTGGGAGCGAGGACTGCCGAACAAGCTTGGAAAGTATGAGAGTTTACGCTAGTCGTCAGCCCGCGGTTTGGCTTAGATTTTTCAAAGCGTACGTCACGCCACGTGCCTTTAGTCCGTCACAGACTTAGCTATCCATACTAATATTATAAATGCGAAAGTGTGTCTGTCTGTCTCTCTGTTACCTCTTCAAGCTTAAACCGCTGAACCGATTTAGATGAATTTTGGTATAGAGATAGTTTGAGTCCCGGGCCAGGTGAAATGCCTAATTTTGTATTAACATCCAAGACTCAATAACAAAATATTGATGCTCATCACACAAATATTTGCCTTTACCGGGATTCGACCCACTATGGCCACTATATATAGGCGAAAACAGGTCTTCATATTTATATGATTACCAGCTGCCCCGCGGCTTCGCGTGATAAAATATGGCCTATAACCGTCGAGAAAGTCCATTCCACACGCAGGTGAAAGATACTACACAACTTATAAGTTTGTATGTAAAAGGTAATCTCCGGATCCGCTTATCCGAATACTTGCATTTTACAAAGCTACAAAACACTGACTTTTCCTCTTTATTATATTAATAGTAGGTATAACTAAGTTTTTGACGGGTCCCACATAGGGACAGCTGCTGGCGGAGTCGCGGAAGTGTGAAATTTCGCCGGACGGAGGTGCGTTGCAGTGTGTCGTACCACACGGAATTTATATACAAACTGAGGTACTTGCATACAACGAGAAACGCACCTCCGTTCGGAGAAGCGTCGCAGTGTGACATCCACCTTAGTATGTAGTGTAGCGACGACGTCGAATGTATAGATAAGCCGGGTCTAGGCTTACTTTTTCTTCAAAGCGGTAATGAGGCGCTTAAGTAACAAACCGGGCGATATGATTGTACAGCATAGTTACGTACTTTTGCTTTTTTCTACTCCTGTACCGTTATCTGTCATTTATATAGGCTCTAGCTCAAATACAATGACACCGATAATAAGTCGTCGAAATACTCTATGCTCTATGGCCCATAAACGCACTGTTTAGTGTACTTTTATGGTTCATACATTTTTCATAAAAGCACTGTTTACCACGATGTCAAATCATGTAACTTTTTTTTTTCAATCGGCCGCCATATTGCAGTGGTACCTAACTAACTTCATAAGCAAATTTTTCGAAATAAAAAGTTTTACTATCAAACATTTGTAGAACATAAATTATTTACTAAAATAAAAATAAATGATCATATACATATTTTACCAATTATTGGTATTATTTATAAATATAAACCGATCCGATTCGGTTCGGATCCGCATTCAGTTTGGTTCGGATGGCAAGTTCAAGGAAATTAAAAACAAAACAGACCACAAACAAGAGGTATCAATGTGTCATATTTCTAATTTCCCACCAAAGTTCCAATTTCAAATGAAAAGACGAAATATGATAACTATTCGTTATTTGTAACTTATTAAGATTTTATTCGTGTTTGTGAAGTAAAGAAAACTGTGTACGTTCCTTTTAAAATGGACGAAGAAGAAAATAACTGCACCGCTGAAGAAATTGCGTGAGTAGTTTAGAACTAACGGAAAAACTACTGCCTGAAAAGTCAAATGCTATTTATTTAGAATTAGTCGTAGAAAAAGTATTGTATGTAACGGTGTATAACTTGGTCTTAAAACGCTCGTGGCGTCTTTAATTGCGATGCTCGCCAAGGCTCGCATCGCAACTCACGCCACTCGCGTTTTAAGACCCTACTTATACAACAGTTGCATAAAATACTATATTGATCGACTGTGTCGGAACTAAAGCTGTGACTTATTCTTATAAAATGCTTTGTATATCCGTAGCTTCCGTCATCTATTGTGTCAAGAGAAAGATGAATAGCGAGGGTTGGAATAGACGTAAAAAAAAAATACGTTCCGGAGTAAGCAAAAAATTGCTTATCACGCTGGCAATTTGTTTACCTACTGAAATCCGAGGTTGTTTGTACCTATCCTTTCAATAATCTTTGCAAATGCAGTGAAACCTAACCACAAGCGTAACCAATGTGGTACGTATACGTATACGTACGCTGCTATACACAAGATGTTTCACATCGATATGGAAATGACTCTCTAAAGTTAAAGTTTTTGAAGACGTGATTAAAATACGTAAGTCCACTAATATTTATAAGTACATTTTTTTGTGAAATTTCGTCGATACTCGCATTGTAAGTGTAATACGCGTTGTGTCGGAACACTCGCAATTACTTTTATCGGCATCGAGTTTACTGTAAGTATTTTAATTTAGGAAATTTTAAATCACTTACAAAAAAAATACTGACGCGCACCAAGAAATACCGACTTGCACATCAAAAGCGAATTTTTATGAACGATTACTATTTTAGGTGTGCAAAATCAGAGAGGTTTTTTTATGCGTCTTTTAATATTACGAGGCACTGGGGAACCACACGCTAATAGAGCAGGGAAACCCCTCTATTATAGTCACAAGTTTGCTTTGACCATTACTCAACTATTCACGAAGCTTACCGACGACATAGAATTTTAAATACGTACTGGACGAACTTCCTGTTACCAATCGATATAAAATTCACAGTATTCACGACGAGTTAAATAGTCCAGCAGTGTGAATAGCGATGAAACCATCAAAATAATTGTGCTACGTGCAATTTAATTGATAACACTACCGCCCGCATTTTACACAGAACGCAAGAGCGGGTTGAAATATAGCCTACTAGCTTCCGCCCGCGACTTCGTCTGCGTGGACCCGGGATAAAAACTATCCTATATTTTAATCCAGGCTATAAACTATCTTTGTGCAAAATTTCATTAAGCGTGATTGAGTAACAAACATCTAAACATCCAAACATCCAAACTTTCGCATTTATAATATTATAGTAGAATTCCGAGAGTCCATTCAAAATACCTACTGGTGGAAGAATATTGGAAATCGGTTGAGTAGTTGCGGATATTACACATACAAAGCCTCAACCTCACAAAACAAACTTTACCTCTTTATACTCTACTAGCTTCTGCCCGCGACTCCGTCCGCGTGGAACTCGTTTATATCGTAGCTCTATACAAACGTTCACCCCCAATTTCATCCCCTTGGGGGATGATTTCCGGGATAAAAACTATCCTATGTCCTTCCCCAGGACTCAAACTATCTCTATACCAAATTTCATCCAAATCGGTTCAGCGGTTTAGGCGTGAAGAGGTAACAGACAGACAGACAGACACACTTTCGCATTTATACACGCAGGTGAAATAATTTTTGAAATCAGATATGTAATTCCGGAGATTACCCAAAATACAAACTTACAAATCTACTTCGCACAGACTTTTCCTCTTTATAATGTTAGTATAGATTAAATCGTATATGTAGATTAACTGGCTGACAAACGTACTACGGCTCTAAAGTAAGCTATGGTTTGATACTTTGGTTTTACTTTGCTATTTTAGATCTGTGGCATGCATCCTGCGTTTCAAAGGCCAAGTTTGTCTTTTCAAGCCGCATCTGCGCTCATTTTAAATAGCCAGGATGTCACCGTCGACGGACACATCTTTACTACGAGCATTTTAGTACAGCAGTAAAGTCTTTCATTTCTCTGGATGAGTTACATCCAGAGAAATGAAATTAATTTCAATCATAGTGGAAAATTGAAAAATTATTCGCCACGAGCGGGATTTGAACCCACAACCTCTGGAACCCGTCCCGTTCAGAGGTTGTGGCTTCAAATCCCGCTCGTGGCGAATAATTTTTCAATTTTCCACTATGATCGAAATTTGAAATTTCGTTAGCGGACGTTTATGCTTAATAAAACATTTAATGAAATTCATGTCGTTATATAAGTAGGCATCTGAAATGTATGGCATGACGTTTTGTTGCTACGTATTAATATTATTAATGTCTCCCACCAGCATGGCTATCACAGGACGGCTCGCGAGCTGTGTCGCGACGACATAGAAATAGTCTTGTCTCTTTCCTAACCGTTCTAATTAGAAAGCGACGGATAGTCAATTTTGCGGGTCGTTCCGTAATAAATAGTCATGCAGTCTTGGTCAAAGACGTCTAGCTCGTCTCGCCATCTCCGACGATGTCTACCGCGACTCCTTGTTCGGTTGACCCACTTGGTGGTGTTTATAGCCCACAAGTCTTCTTCATGTGGCATGGTGGCAGGTATTGTTTGGGAAAAATATACTGAGAACGAAGAAGTACCGATACTATAAGGTGTGGTCCTTTCGGTCACGTTGCTTGAATTGTGTGAACAAATAGTGGTCGTAAACGTATGAAAAAAAAAAGAAGTATTGGACGCGGCGACTATGATATTCTGTGTTTTCAACGTATATGAGTGAAGAAGTTCTTCAGACCAGTAACTGGCAAGGCAATAATGGGACGTCGCCACGTCGTCACCGTGACCCATTTGCAAGAGAACTGCGCCTACGCAGTTACTGCGTCAGCGGTTGCACCGAGAGCTCGCTCCGAACCAAGAAGATACAAAACAGATTTTAAGCAATATGCATCTTCGGTACGTTTGGTATTGTGTCTACCGAGATGCAGCATGAGCGTTGTTCTGCAATCGCCATACCAATTTCTTGAACATCGACGACACTGATGGCCGTATTTAAATAAACTGTTTGATACGTGTTCAGCTACTAGTCATGAAATGGCAATGGCGACTTTGAGAGCAATTTTGTGAAAAGTTGATGTTATCAGCGTACTACGAGTCAAACGAAGATGGCCGAGATTTATATAAGGTGCACAATATAGATCTACAATACAAGGAGCTATAAGACAAGTAGAATTGAAACCCGGTTCTTTCTAGAATTACCACCTACCTCTATTATTAAGTGATATAGGCATTTCTTATACTTTCAAGAAGTAATTCGAGAAAGATATTTAGGTAGTCTTAATTGCTACTTAATTTTTCGAGTAGTCACCCGGATCTCCACTTCCACGTGTATGCTGTAAGTTAAATCTTAAATGTAAAATGAGACAGCTCTCGGAGCATCAGTTGAAAGTAGCTCCGCGTCGATTTCCAGGAAGGACGATACATAAAACAGCTATTAAACGCAAAACAATTCTTAGCATCGCGTCGGAATCTTAATAACAAAATCGCAAATTCCAGCTGCAGTCTACATCTACAAAGTCCACGGCATACGTCCGTTCACCAATAACAAACACGCGATGGGCAGATACTCTGTCATTATCATGTTACATTGGTTAGCGATAATACGATACCGCAATTCTTATCTAACTTGAATTGAAACAATGCATCTATGCAGAACTGATGAGCTTGAGATTCACTGGAGAATTAAAATGGTTCTGTGAATAGAAAATGGACGCGAAGGCATGGGTTAATGGATGGCCCTGCCTTCCCAGATAAGACTTCATGCAAGTCATGCAACCCATGTGTACCTGATTTTTAAGGTAAATTATTCATGGCACAGCAGATTTGTAATAATAAACGTGAACTAATCTCTATAGATACACTACAATTATAATCTTCTACGCGTAAGTAAGTAAGTTCCTGATTGTAATTAAGATTTTTGTTTAAAGAACGAGCGAGTGAAGAGAAAAAAATTCTCCGTTTCGCTTGGGATAACATTATTTCGTATGTCCGGCGGCTGTCCGACTGTTTTCCACTCCAGACCTGCGGCTGACACCGTTCGATAGAACGAGACGACGCTCCTATCTTGTCACTTATTGTGTGATAAGTATCATGGTCGCATGCAACGGGGTCTGGTCGCCTTTCTCAGCCGATTCTTGTGAACTTTTGTAAGCAGCTTCAATAATTATGTAGTTACTTAGATTTTTTTACCGATTCAGTTACTCGAAATTAAAAAAAAACTGAAAAAAGACAGGCTAGCGACTTCTACAGCTCAGAGAGCCACAAGCGTATATGGCTACCATTTGGCCTTTCAAGTGTTGACCTCGCGAGTCTTAAACAGGGCAAGGAACTAAAAAGAAACTAAAAAGAACTAAAAAGTTTTTTTTTTAAAGAAGCGAAGATTTCTAACGGTAAAAAGTTAAAGCGAATGGAATATGTAGAGCGCTCGAATAGTAAACTCAAAACTGTCCCTAAAGTTGCTGGTGGACGGGGAGGTAATGCTTGAATTATTCAGACTCGGCCAAACGTTTTGTGGGCCAAATGCTAATAGCGGTTCTCGCCAATGTTACTACAAACGGTCAAAAAACGAGACTTAGGTACCGTTTTAATAGTAATAAAAGATCACGATTTCTACACACCTTAATGGTGATACAAACGATTCAACACGTAATTTTCTACATAAATTATGTAGTGCCCACAGTTTTTTTCTTTTTCACAACAGCTTCAAATTGCTTACGTTGTTGAAAAGTAGATCAGTATAATGAAGCCAAGGATGAAATGATAGTTGAGTTATATTAGCAGTATTACTAAAAAAAATATCGGAAACCCAGCCAAGATACTAAAATTAACATTTCGTAGACAGACGGGAAAGTATCGTTTTTCCGCGCGCTATAGATCCCTGGAGATCGTCGCGCCGGCAATGACAATTTCCGACACGGCTCTCATTATTCGGAGCCTTCGACCGAGCAACCGGGATTTGCACTGGCTTGCCCTTTTCTTACCATTATTTACGCGAGTTATACTAAGATTAACGCAAGAACGTATTTTTTTATTCGCAATTCTTCACAACTGCAATTTTCCACGTTCGTTATTAAGTACGTACAGAATATACCTACTGTACAACATTTCAGTACTCACTTACATGCGTTATTTATACTCAACAGCCTGCCCTCTGACATCAGGCAGGAAGCCAATAAAGCTAATCTTGGTAAAAAGCTGCGTAGTTACTTTGTCAAATGTATAAAATAATTATTGTACCTATAGAAGTAGATAAATAGTACTTATAGGTAAATATTATAAATAGAAGAGAGTAGAGACTGCTCGATCCCACAGTCAAACTGTGCAAACGGTTTTGCGGGACCCTGTACTTGTTTGTGTTGTATTATTGTTTCTTTCTTAATAAATAAATAAATAAATAAAATAGAAATAAGTAAATATGACGATTGCGAAGAATAACGAATACGGTGAAATGCAAATACAATTACGTTTGTGCAGAATCGCGAAAAGTAAGAAACGCTTTTGTGTAAAAATGTGTGTTGCGAAGAATTGCGAATAGGTAGAAACGCTTCTGGTGATGATGTTAAAGAAAGAAAGAAAGAAAACACATTTATTAACGGCTACATCTTACAACAGACCGAGTTTATTAGTGTTACGAGTCTAGTTATTAAGAAAATATTTTACGAGTATACTGCCAATTATCAGCATGTTTCGAGTACCTAGTTCTCAGATTTCGAAACTCGTTATCCCTAAACAAAAACTTAAATAGCTACTAATTCACCAACTTCGTCATTATGATAATGCTTTATAATATAGAAATGTGTCTGCTTTTTCAATATTAGTCACAAACTCGTTCTCCAATATTTCATGCAAATATTTAACAACCAACAAGTGATACATATCCGGTCAGATGAAAAATATCGAGTTGGACAATAGGCGTGCGTTTACCAGTCGTAATAGTATACCAGTTTTGTGCAAACACGCCAAACTGGGGCACATACTAGTGCCGGCAAACTGGTTGTTCGGCACACTTTTCTACCGCTTCCACTGTATCAAGGCTCTAGTGAAGAAAGCACACAATAACCGCACTGATAAAACAAATGCTAGTCCATAAACACGCTGTTTAAAATAATGACAGTAAAACACAAGGAGCGAGAGAAATTGAATCAAGTGAGTCATTTAATGCGTCATGATCATAGCATTAGTAATTTCCGAAGCAATAAATTTTTATCACGATTATGATGGTATCCCGCTACAAAACAGGTTCTAAAATTCTGTGCTAAAATTGAAAGTGCCGTAACTCATCTTGATTGGTTTCACCAATTACGTTTGAATATAATATTCTGCGGATTAGCGGTAATGTTTAGGAGGGTACGTATTAGAAGATCAAAAATTGAAATATCGACAGTTAAAACATCGAAGTAGAAAATATCGAACGATCGAAATATCTAATGTTATAAAATACAAATGACGAACGGTTAAAATATCAAAAGTACAAAATATCAAAATAGGCGATATATTAAAATTTCGAATGACAATAAATCGACCATTGAAATGGCGACGCCCAAATAATCGAAAAGTAAAACGTCGAACCATCAAAATAACTAACATCATATGTTCTCTTTTATAAACACTCTAGAGGTAGGGCAGACAAAACCACGTGGATGATGGGGTGCTCCGATTCGGTGTTGGGTCATTTTTGGATTCCAAATTCCTACTTTGACGTCAAATAACTACGTACGTACTAATAATAAGAATGCCTGAGACTTGGTACTACGAAATACATATCTCACAACTTTTTACGGTGGAAGAGTTTCGAGACTTGGCCTCTTTTTACATGGAATGTTTTTATGGGTCATATTATAGGGTACTTACCTATTTAAGAGATTGTGCAATCGACATTCTTGTTGACTTTCGATGCATCTTATTATGTTGATAATAATATTTTCGACAATTAGGCAGTTGATCTTAAATCATTCGGTAACTAATACTTTTGACGTTTTAAATTATGGCATTATGAACTTTCGATGTATTAAATTCGATATTCTCATTTTCAATATATTTATTTCGATATTTTAATCGGTCGGTGAATTATACTTTCGTTATTTTGAATTTAGACCATTCAACCGTTCGAAATTGAGATTTTCGATATTTTGTGCTTCGATGTCTTCTTTTTCGATGTATCAATTTTCGATCTTCTAATACGTACCCGTTTAGGAACAAGTAATTAAAATAACTGGACCAGAAAGGCAGGAGCCAGGGAGACGTGGAGACACTTGGAGGAGACCTTTTTCAGTGGCCAAACGGACGAAATAGAAAAATAAAATAAGAATGACTAGCTAAACAATGTATAAGAAAAAGTCCGAATAAAGGCTATATTATTATAATTATAATTTAATATTTTTTTCTCGAAACTGATCAGCAAAGTTGCCTTTATTGGTAAAAAATCGGGACGTGAAGTGCATAGTTTATGGTTACTCAAAAATAAATAAAAATCTTGCCGGTTCGATTTTGCTCGACGACAATGTTGAATACTAATTCTATTATTTGTCGTGGTACAAACTTTTTAAAAAGTTAAAACGGTCATATAAATAAAAGGCATAGATCCTAAGCGGCCAAAACGGAAGCGCGCGACTTTTTAGTTGTCTCAAATGACTTATGGCGTTTTCGGAAGAAAAATACACTTCCAACTTATTATTAAAAAAAAAAAAAGGCGGCAATGCAAAAATTGTTGTTGTTTTTTTGGAAAATATAGAAAATTGACTTAAAAATGATTCCAGATTTAACAAGAAGCTGCAAGCTCAGTTATTGATAATTTGTTCCCTGCAAAGCCAAAAGACAAATACCTAAAGGAGTACGACAATTTCATGAAGTGGCGAGAAGAAAAGCATGCCTTATCATTTTTAGAAAGTATATTTTTGTTTTCTTGTACAATTTTTGAGAAAATCACCATATTAGTCTCAGCCGGAAGGGCAATTGCTGTGGCTTCGTTTAAAATTAATACTCAGCCAGCAATTGCCTACTTCCCTTGCTTCGACAATAATGTACTATTAATACGATACGGATATTTATGGGGAAACAAATAAATAACTATGATACATACTCGAGTCTTCGAGTCTGATTGATTCTAAAAACATGCGTAAATAAATACCAAAGGAATGTTGTTTTTTTCTGTCCGGAAGGCAACACTAATTAGTATTAAGTTCCGGGACACGAACACTTGATATCTCTAGCCCAGGGAAGCACTTTAACGACAGTTCATGTTCCTTAATTGGATGAACAATTTAATATACTGTCCCAACAGTTTAAGCTCAAGGCGCTCAATACTCTTTATTATACTGTGTCAATACGGTGGCCGTGAAGCTCGCGTCTTCACGGCCACCTAACTACCCCCAGTTGCTAGTATTAACTGGCATCCCGAATATAAAGCGGATTTTATTGAAAACAATGGGGAATCCGCGGGAATAAGGAGCTCTTGGAAAAGCAGCTCCTCCGAAAATATTTACTTGCATAGCTTCGTGTGACCCAGCATATATGAGATATGTCGTACTCGAAAATAGTACAGTAAAATACGGATACACGCGGAAATATGTCTCAAAGTATTCACATTGCAAAGCTGACGAATCTAGTAAATGTGGTACTTTTAACCCTTTAACGTTTTTCATAGAATCGAACCCTATCACATAGAAATGAGGTTCATTCATTGGTGGGAATATAATTACCTCTTCCTTATAAACGGCTGCTCTTGGTGGTTACGCTTTATTCCTCCGATACGCACAGCGAATACATAAATAATGATAATAAATATTGAGGGGACAATCTCACACAAATCGACCTTGTCCCAAACTAAGCAAAGCTTGTACTTGGTACTCGACGATAAACATACTTGTGAGAAATAAATACTTAAACACATGGAAATTACTCAGAAAAACATATTCGTGCTTAAAACACAAATAAATGGTATTTCCGGGATTCGAACCTGTGACCTCCGGCTTCGTAGGCAGGGTCCCTAGTCCCTACCAACTAGACCAAAGTGGTCGTCAAACTTTAGATCAAGCTATCAACATCACACTGATATTATATAGTCTCATAGTGGCGTTGTCATAAACTTTTGCACACCTGCCATTCAGAAAAGAGTCATTGTTGTCGTCAAATTAGGGATCAAAGTTATACTTTTCGTCCCTGATATTCCCTGTTCAATTTTCCTCATAGAAAATGTGAAAAGCAGTATGTGCCACTTTCGTCTTGTACATACATGTACATAAACACTGGAATCCCTCGTTACACTTAAGATTCTACATTATAGTACATAGAAGAACTAGTAGAATCAAGATTCAACTAGTTCGCAAGCGCTTCACTTCGAATTCTATACACCGCCCTCTCCGTAAATATAATGTTGCTCCCTTGACACACAATCCTATATCACAAGTAATCCTTACCAGAGTTTTCATGAGTGCCGACAGCTCCTTGGTGACCACAGCGAACTTGAAGAACGCTGCGCCGATGTCAGGCTCCGAATCCTTACTGAGAGCGTTCCCTCCCAGGCGTTCCAGCGCCCGGGACAGATACATCTCATTATCCACGTGAGCTGCAACAAACACACTATGTTAACCCTGACGTCCCTGACTTCTAAGCTTCTAATCCATGTGTGAGACTAAACGATTGGTACAAGTTGTATTTTCAAAGGTTGTCTGGAAAGCTTGTGGTTGTCTGTTGGTTGGTTGTCTCTTTAGCGATAAGACCGCCTGTCGTTTGTCTCTGCTCTTATATTAGCTGTTTTCTGTATTATACAAATACTCTCAGAAAACAGCGAATTGTTTAATTTCTCGCATGATAATCCTGCTACGTAAAAAAGAGACGCACGCCGCACGGAGTGAGGACCAGGCACTTAATCTAAAGTGAAACGAACGCGCGTTGGAAATATGAAGAAGTTATTGAAGGTGCATGACAATTACAGTTGATATGTGTGGAATCACCTGATGGTTCCACCGGAAGACCAGCGCTGGCCATTAGACCAGCACCATTCTGAGATGGAACCTTTTCGTGGCACTTACTATTTACTGATTTTAAATACTGATCTCAGTCCATGTGTATCGACATGTTGTTCTCACAAATAAATGCGAATTGATTATTCTATTCTATTATTTATGCCCCAGCACTTGTTTTAAAGGTTCACAATTACCCTGATAGAATAAACTCCACTCCACTCCTCCAATAAGTTATAGGAATCCATGGATTTTGGATTCGGAACTTTGGCTGAAATGCTCATGCATTAGATCACAACCTTTTACGGTGCTTAAGACAAATCATTTATATACCTACAGCAGAAACAAAATAGTGTTTAGCTTGGAAATCCCTTTTCAATTTCAGAACGCAGTCTCCTGCTATAAAGTTTCAACGTATTTATAAAACGGTACTCGACGAAATCCGTCTTCCTTGCTGGACATTTAATTAGTTTCGCTGTTGGATTAACTTCATCGTTCTAAGGAAGCCCGGGTAAGTTACGACGTCTCATCTCTAGTAGCAGTAATATTTCCGTAACAGCTTCACAAGACACGTTTTTTAAGGGCTTCCTGCAATTTTGGTATCTTAATTGCCTTAGTTTCTTCATTCAAGACGATAACAGCGGATGATGTTCTAAAACCGAAACTACGGTATCTAAATCGTTAATGGGTTAACTGGTACTGATAAACCGCTCTGTCTACTACTTATATGTAACCATGTTTGTTCATTCATTACCAACAACGTAAAAAAAGTCACGATTAAAACTCAAAATATGTCAGCTGCGTTTCCAAAATATAGATACAAGAACCTACATTCTGATTTGAAAATATACGGGGTGTGGCCTGTAATAGGAGCAATAAATTTAAGGGCTGACTCTATGTATATCCGCAGTGATTCTGTAAAGGTACCAGTGTTTCAAGATTCTTGAATTCGGAAATAATCTTATCTGAAGTTGTGATACCTAAGTAATGGATCTCGACATCAAGATATCGTAGCATGCCAGTCATTAACTATCTTGGTAGAACACTGGGCACTTTCGTAATTGCGATTATACTAACTTTGGTTTTCTAATTCTTTTTGTTTTTTTTTTTCAATTTTACAAGATTTTTTGGTGTTTTTGAAGTAAAACAAAATGGATATCATTCCAGTTAAGCAAAAGAACACACGTACGCTTTTACTTATTTTTTTTTTCTATTTTTTTTTTCAATTTAACCACTTGGAAATAATTACTGATTAACTTAATAAGCCACCGTTTAATTTTTTGCTCCTATTACAGGCCACACCCTGTATATTGTCTCTCGAAGTAGGTTTGAAGCTAAGAACCAGGAAAAGAGGAGACATATAAGAACTTGACTAAAGTCGTTTTTTGCAAAATCACTACAAAAGTTTGGCGTGAATATAAACACTACAATCTAGTTTGATATAATAATCCTCCCTTGTGATATGCAAACATATATTGAACAGAAATTCAGTCTAGACGGACAGACGGATTCCGACGTTCTGTCAAATAAAACTGCTACTAATAAAATGCAGCATTGTTTTCACCGTCATTGCAGATGAAACGTTTTGTTTTCCATTGTTCTCGAGCCCAGAGACATAGCATGTTTTTTCTAATTGCAACGTGTTGAAAGGTGCGCCATAATAAACACAGTATAACTAGGAGATATACAGCATAACCAAATATCGAACTGGATGAGTGTGTGCCCTGCCCAGCAGTATGAAGTATATGACCTGATGATGAACTTGACAAGAGCCAGGGAACGGTTACCTATCGCAACCTCGAAAAAAGTAAGGAAGTGGCCATTTTTTCGTTTTTGTCCGTAGCTTTCCTAGCTTCATTTAGGCAATATATTTTCTGTGGTCCGCCATTCTTAGAATACTTGAGAAAATCAAACTATAGTCATATTGCGTTCTAGACTCTCCGAGACCAACCCGAGTTGAAGAGTGTTGTCGGTGATGAACTTGCAACCTCATCATATCAGCCGAAAGATGTCCACTGCTGGACATATGCCTCATCCAAAGAGTGCCACAGTGACCGGTCCTGTGCTACCCGCATCCAGCGAACTCCCGCGGCCTTTACCAGGTCATCAGTCCACCTTGTGGGGGAGGGGGTCACCACACGGGAACCTTTCCGGTTAAAATATTTTGATTGTAAAAATTCGATGAAACTTTTCGGACTAGTAAAATTCGGAAAAAAATATTTCGAAACATAGATAGATTACCCCTGGGAACGTCTTAAATATCACCTTAATAAAAATTCTAAATATCTTATTGAAAGAAAACATTCATGAACACAACTCACTTTGCATAACATTTTTTTATGAACTTCCAATCTATATAGTACCGAAATATGCTAATAAACGACAATAAAGCTAAGAAACTTAATTCTATTTACACGAACTTTAATTAAATTAGAGCTCCAAGTTTAGGAAAAACACGAAAATAGCGGGCTGAATGAAGCTCAGTGTCGGCCCACATTTGCCTAGCTCAATCCCGACGGCATCTGAATACTAAATGTGAAGTCTTTCAATTTCTCCGCGGGGCATTTTCCTCCAGTCTGCATGGGAACTACAGGGACGCCTAGCTATTAGGACGAAGGACGGTGTATAATTTCTCTAAAACCCTTTCCAACATCAGCGAAAACTAGCACACTTTTAAACCAATTACAGCAATAGTAATCTTCGATCGTGTTACCGCAGTTTGTTAGCCAATCTGAAAGGTGGAAGCGAATCATTTTATGTTGAGTTAAAAACTATCCAGACAGCTATTTGATTACCGGTGAGAGGCATTGTAAGATTCTTTACAATATCTAGCTTGGGTCATACATTTTAATCATAATTATCAAACGTATAAGTAGAATGCCGGAAAAGTGGATATTGGGATATTGACAAACAAAAGACAGGCGTGTCAGAGGCGGAAGAGTACTTATACTTAGTCACTTATCATAAATCTAAAGCCAAGAGCCACCGATAAATGCAATGACACGGTGTCGAGGCGAGACTTGGAAAGGATCCAAATATTCCATTGCTGCTTGCTTTAAAAAGCATCCATAATAGTTGCCAATATTAAAAAATGCCACGGGAAAACTTTTTTAATGGTATAAATAAAGTGGTTGGCCTTAAACCAGTTCACCTAAGACGCCGAAGAGGAAAACTCGCAGCAAACGTGTTCGCAAACTAGGAAAGGCAAAGTTACTAGCTTCCCATGAGGTGAATGAAATTCTGCGAAATCCTAGTCGAGGCAAAAAATGTAAACATGGTCCTTAAACACCAGCTCATTCTATAGGAATGCTTAAGGTTTTATTGGTCGATTTTGCACGCGCACGACCTTGCCGGTTGCGGCGTGCAATCCGAACTCGCGCGACGAGTTCCAGCCGCTTGCGCAGCCGCAGTAAACAAACCCACGTTGGAAAGTTAACAGACCTGATGTTTCTAATTGCTCGAACAGTATACTTTAATGGTTCAATTCACGAAGAAGCGCCCCACTTCTACTTAAGAGTCCGCAGTAAGCTCGATTCTCCATACAAACGTAGTTACGCTCTCATTTTAAAACTACGTGTTGGATTGTAACGAAACTTTGCATGTACAATGACATGAGGTATATCTATGTCTGTAATTAGTTTATGTAGCTTCAGATACCATAGTAAATAAAATACAGCGAATTAAAAATTTTCATACAAAACTTGTTTTTGCTGTATTACGTTTGTTTTATAAACTGGAACCATATAAACTAATTACAGACAAAATATAAACTACGCAACGAAGGATCACGTATATATTTTATGAGTATTAGAATTAGAACTACTATTGGCAACCACGTCACGATTGCTTTGTTTGATCTACGAGCTTCACCGCTCACGCATCGTATGTATACATAGGTTTATAGACCGCTCCTGATTTTGAACGCAATAAATATTTCCCTCGATCTTGTTTATACGTAAATAAATTGCGATCTATCTTGTTCGCGAAACATAAGCCAGGAGCAGGTGCGAGATGTTGGATAAAACGATTACTTCGTTCGAATCTTTACAATAGATATATTTCGATCAGATATTTTTATTACAACGCTTTCAATTGCATAATATTCTTACTGTCTTCATCTCCAAATGATTATCTCACAGAAATCAATGACAACGTATTGAAAGTCTAGACGGATACTAGATTTAAACCGTACTGTAGTAACATCATACTGTGTGGCGAGCGAAACCAGACGTCCATCGACCCACTTTCCTGGGCATGTGGCTAAGGGAAATGCATGCGACATCGACGGCAGACAGACATTCGATTCTTGTTTTAATCCGATCCATATCGTATCCGTTGATCGATGTTACATCAAATAACCTGCTTTTTCACGAATATTTCGTTAATTACGTTAATGGAAACGCAACGTATATGTACAAGAAATGCTTTTAACGCTAAAAATAAAATACGGCAGTTTTCCGAGGGGAGAAAGCTCATTCCAGCCTACCGGAGTCTGAACATCTTGAAGAATAGATGGGAAATGGGCTGAAATGGCAAACTCCAATGCCTTTAGAAAAGCTGCAGTAAAAGATACATTTACTCCATCTACGGCAGTTTTATGCCTTACGGCTCCCATACGCCAATGATCTTTGATCTGAATCCCTTAGTTTTCTTTTGTTTTTTGTAACTTATTATAGTAACAACAACGGCTTTAAGCAATATAGTATCCCATAGGTACTTCAAAGTTAATTGTTTTCGAGATATTTGGCATCAATATTGAACAATTTTAAGCCAAGAAACTGGTTATCTGGCAATAACTTTTGTGTTAATTAGTTTAAAATGAAAACCCTAGACACGTTTTTAGAGACGTCAAAGAGGAACCCAAATATGTAGTTAACGTATATGTTAGATCTTTCACGTCAATAGAGATACGAAATAAGTGTTTTTTTAGACAATGTTTAATAAAATCATACAAAATGAAGTATTCATTTCTTTCAAAATCCGGTAGACGAAAATGGAGATAAAAGATTGAAGAACCGATAGCCGTTTGGATTATAATTCTATCTGTAGTGCAAAAGTAGGAGATACGATTCAAAACTTGTCAAAAATCGATGAAAACCTCGGGTAGCCCCTTAAGCAATTAGAGCTGTGCCTTTTTCTTTACGATTACAACGGACACGCAATACAACCATATTTAGAGTTTAATTTGTCTTACGCTCGGTGTTTAGTCGTCTCTGACTTTAATTAGACTGGATGTATACAATCCTGAACAATGTAATCAGTTCTGGTGTTTCTACTGAACGGGCTTTAAATTCCCTTCACAATATCGGTAGTAAATTACAGTCCGTTAGCCCTATTATTGCGATATTTGGGTCATTCTAGTTCAGTAGACTGATCTGACTCGTCAACGGTACTGGAATGTTATTGGCAATGGCAACACTCACAACGCAACAATAGAGACGAACTAGTATAAATCTGACATCCGATTACGTATTCTTGTTATGAATCTAGGGGTCAAATTATACAAGGGGCCAGCTCAGCCGAGACGAAATGATCTGTGAACAGTTAGGGAGACTATTGAGTGGTAGATCACGAACAGGGTTCGAAAGGATAATTACCAATAATAATTATCACGATAATTATCATCATAATAATCGTGATAATAACAGATGGATAATTATCGATTGATAATAACAAAAAATTGCGCTCGTGAAGTGGACTGTATTCGAACGTGTATTTCCGCACTTGCGTCTATCCGAACGGACGAATTGTCAACGTGACCGCGCCGTGGGGATTCCCCTTACAAGAAGAATTCAGTTCGGATTATGCAAAGTTGAGGGAATTCGAGTGTCATTGGTTCTTATACTGGTGATAATTATCCGATAATTATCGGATACTTATCAAGAGGCGTAATTATCTTGATAATTTCGAACCCTGATCACGAACTACGCTAATGGCTTGTTCGAATAGTAACGTTAGGTAAGTAGGTAGATACTATAGTGTATGCTTGGTGAAAAGTAACAAATGTACTTTTCACCAAGCATACACTATAGTACTTACCTAACGTTCGTAAATTCAATTCTTAGTTTTAAATTGTAAAAAAAACCGGCCAAATGCGTGACGGGCCACGCGCAGTGTAGTCTTCCGTAGTTCCCTTTCTGTACTTAGACCTTAGACTTACATTGACACGCACGCGCTTAGTAAATGGTGTGGTTGCGTCAGCCGAATTTGTATGAAAGTTGGCATTTTCAAGTACATTGTAAGTTGGTCGACTATTACTCGGTAACTAGTAAGTAATACAATACAACACAAATACTCTTTATTGCACACCTCACACAAACAAAGCAGTTAAAAAGAGAAACAATACAATAACATGTAGGTAGAGGTAGACAACAGGCGGTCTTATCGCTGAAGAGCGATCTCTTCCAGACAACCTTTGGGTATCGGAGAAAGAGATAAAACTAGATTATGTAGTAGGTGGTGCAGAGATTATAATAAGCCAAAAATCAAAATAATTATATTAATACACGTACATAAATAGCTTTCAAGTATTTATTCCACGATTTTGTAGGCGTGATTGGTAACCATGCCGAATTACCGCTTTCTAGCAGGGATCGGAACCGGTTTTTTGCAAAAACCTCGAAATAACCACATATCTCGAACTATTTTATACTTCATATGTAGGACTCAGTTGTGTTTTCAGGTAACGACTGCGTATGCTTAGATTGCCCAATTAGAAATGAAATAATTAACAAACAAAGAAAAAATAACGTTTTCGTTCCCATACAAAAAATACCGGTTTCCGATCCCTGCTTTCTAGTAGTAATAAGGGCCACTGAGCTAAGCCGCAGACGGACATGGCGAAACTATAGGGGTTCCTTGTTGACTACGGAACCCTAAAAAAAGCCCAATCCTGGATTATCATTAGTCAGGTAGCAGGGTTGGTTTCAACACGTAAGAAAACTTCATATCCTACATTTTAGGATACAATGAATTGTCCTTAACCTTTGACATACTACACGTGTCATATAAGTCGCTGTAAACCAAATTGGACAAGCAAATATTTGTCTATGTTAAACAAATCAAGCTTCCCTCAACACTGATTTAGACCTAGTAGCCTAAAGGTACTGTTACACATGCTCTTTAGTAGCACGAAAGCATGCTAGTTTCGAGCAAATAGCATGTGTAAATGTAAAGTTGCTAGTAAGTAGCATGCTATTTGCATGTATAATAATTGAGCATGCTCAGACAAGCATGCTACTAAACAGCATGTGTACCAGTACCTTAAACTAGGCCTATAGCATCCACAGTATACCCACGTCCCATTGGAACACGAGACGTGTTCCGCTCCAAATATAAGCCAAACTAAATACCAAGCGAGTTAAGTATGCAGTAGACAGTTCAACTATTCCAGTCCTATCTATTCATATTGCTTCCGCCATCCCCTATTTTAGTCCGACCGGTCGGGAATACAAAACAGGAGATCCATATTTATCTCGTTTTCTTCCAACAATACTGTAGGTTGTTAAGTAAAATACTCTGTGGGACTCGTTGTTAAGTAAAATACTCTGTGGGACTCGGGTCACATACCATTTCCAGAATTGTGTATCGCCTTTATGGCCTTCTTTAGCTTCGCTAGGCCATCTCGGTCGAAGTCCAAAGTCTGAAACAAAAAAGCATTTGGTATTCGGTGCCTCTACATCACATTTATTGATCGATATTGATTAAATAGAACACGTGAAGAAAATATTCTGTGTACACAAATAAGTTTTTTGTCATTTTGTTCACATGTTCTTTCGTATCTTATTTTATTACACGTTCTTATGGTAATTTATGGACAGCGGTTTATTAACTACTAAAGCGTTCGTGACCAAAAATAAACTTCTGCTCGTTACGAACGAATCTTCTTATAGGGCGTCAAAAGGGTTGGCAGAGATTCAAGCGTCACTTATAATTGCAAATGCACGACTTCTCTACCAAGGCAACGAGCAAACAGCGCGAGGAGCACGCGAGTACGCATCCAATAAACAAATTAGCTCAAGTAAGACCTCTTATTCACAATCCTCACCAGTTGCAAGCGGACCTCTTTAAGACGCTGTCTACGCCAAAATACCCTTGAGGATTTTGGATAGCGCGCACACTGTCTATTTGTATCGGAGTAAACGAGAGCGAGTGTTACTGGGCGGCCCGGTTTTTGAAGATAACCCATGCTAATCCATACTTCCATACTATAATATATATAATATTATAATTATAATATATATAATATTATAATTATAATATATATATAATATAACAATATAAATGCGAAAGTGTGTCTGTCTGTCTATCTGTCTGTCTGTCACCTCTTCAAGCTTAAACCGCTGAACCGATTGCGATGAATTTTGGTATGGAGATAGTTTGAATCCCGGGGAAGGACATAGGATAGTTTTCATCCCGGAAATCATCCCCTAAGGGGGTGAAATGGGGGGTGAAAGTTTGTATGGAGCTGCGATATAAACGAGTTCCACGCGGACGGAGTCGCGGGCAGAAGCTAGTATTACATAAATATTGAAATAAAAAAAAGGGTGGATTATTTGTAAAATATGACTCGCTAGCGGTTTAGGTATGAATATGTTGACTTCGTGGTTTTAATTGCAGACCCATACGTCTAAAACACAAAGTCATAGAACCGTTTAATGTGATTTTGAACCAATCTTTGCAATTATTTTCTATCGAACCGATTTCGTCCAATTATGCATCGAGCCCGTCTATTACGGTCTTTGAAATATGGTGATTATTAACATATATTTTATTTGATGTGCTAGAACAAATAGTTTTTCTTAAAAAACTGCTTAAATAATATCAATTTCACCAAATTAGGTCTTGTCAGCCTCTTAAGAATGACCTCCGAAAACTAATAGTTGTTGCAAATCTATTCATTAGGTTCTAGAGACGAGCACAGCGAATAGACAGGCTGTAGTCAGTTCATTCGTTCATAAGTTAAGTTATAACATACACTCAGAGGCAATGAAAACGGGTCACTTTTCATGGATTACTTTACAAAGTGACCCGTTTTCATTGCCTCTGAATGTAATTCCCAATGTGAACTATGAAGGTAAGCTACCTCAGAGGCAATGAAAACGGGTCAATTTGTAAAGTAATCCATGGCAAGTGACCCGTTTTCATTGCCTCTGAGTGTATTATCCCAAGTGACTCGGACGCCCGCAAAGTAGGAACAGAAACGGAACTGTAAGAAGAATGCCATTATCCTGCTCAAATTTCAACTGCAAATAAGTATCGAGATTGGGCTCGCTGCATCGCAGTTACCTATAAAATGGCCACGCGTCTAAAGCCGCGGCCTCAGCTGTACTCGAACATCTGTCGCCCCAACTGGCGATTTATCAAAGCCCCCTCCGAATTGAGCAACAAACCGACAACAGAACTATATGCCGTGTATGAACGACGTATGTGACTACTTATAATCATTTATTTTTAAAACCAGAGTTGCGGAGTAATAACAATTTAGGCTGTTTTGGTGCAAGACCTTAATTCGATGGCTTTTTAACTTTAGAGGATGCTCGAGTGGATTCCAATTAAATTGAACACTTGATCTCAATTAGAAATGGGCTCATTATTTAAGAGTATTTCGCTTTTATTTATGGGCAGCAGTACATTAATCATCCACACAAAGAAGTGTTTAAGCAATCTCTTTGAAGAGAACACTTTTAACAAGATGAGCTGGGTCCTAATACGCAAACAAAAACAAAGCCACTCGCTAGTGGGTCAGCCGGCTTGTAAATTTATAACTTGAATACATTACCGGAACTTACGTAATTGTTAGCGTTTATGCACAATATAATGATAATAAGCATATTCGCTTTCTCGGTTGCAATCAACGACGCATAACATAACGGAGCCACTCGCGCAAAAGAGTCGACACAATTGATTACAAAAACTATTTACATTTGGTATTCACATTTATTTATACTTCACTTGAGTATAAGCCGTGTAGATTCTTGTGTCAGGCCAGGCGCAGTGTAGGGTTCCGTAGTTGCCTGTCTGTCCTAGTTACATCGACGTGCGGTGCGGTTGCGTCGGCCGAATTTGTACGAAAATTCAAGCCTTTCCAAGTACACATTAAATTGGTCGACTATTACTCGGTAACTATTTATGCCTACTTGTCTGTGATAGTTTTCCTTTTAAATTCATTACATGTACTACTACCTCGATTTTTTTTCAAATCCCCAGTAGTAGCCACTTAGCCGGCATGCAGGGGGGGACATGACTCGAACAAAAATTAGGGATTTAAAGCCCAATATCTCGCAAACTAATATTTTTGAACGAGCTATCCAATCGAACGCAGACAGACAGACGGACGGACATGGCGAAACTATAAGGGTTCCTTGTTGACTACGGAACCCTAAAAATGCGTCTTCTGCTCGTAAAAGTTAAGTTTATTTAGTCCTTAAAGAACATTATGCGCACCCAACGGAGTTTGACAACACTAAGTTTTATTAGCTACTAAAGCGCAGTTTACACATGCAAGAAATAGGGAATATGCATGTGATTTAGAAATGGACAAAAAAAAATCACGTGTAATCTATATTGCTTAATAAATATACACACATGATTATTTTTTCAAATTATCATGTTTCTATTGATAAAATAAATTGTTTTAAAAGTACTATTTTTCAAATTCCCTCACAAATTTCCAAAACGCAACGCTATTGGCGGAGCGAAACGTGACGTCACCGTGCAGGTCGTTAGTATGATTATTGAAAGTTATTCGCATTGTTTGGCCGCTGTTTATGATAAATAATCAGTGTTTTTTGGTAATTATTAAGTGAAAAAAGACTCGCCACAATGACTGAAGGCGGTTTTGTCAAGGCACAGTCGGATAATCTGCCTAAAATTGATGTGTTCATGATGACTAAATTTAATACATACTTCGCAAATATTTGTGACTTTACGTCCGCTGAACTAAGAGGAGTAAAAGCTGCAAGGTAAATAAGTTACAGATATTCAATAAATTTTCATATTCCTTGTTTTTATACTCGTGAGATTGGTCAATTAAATAATTATAACCTATTTTGGCGATTCAAATAGCTAGACTTTTAAACTACTTCAAATAGGTGTCTTTGTTAAATAAGTGGAATAAAAAACTAGTAGATATTTATCCATACTATATACTATTTTACTATACTATAACTTTATATATTATATATACTAACTTCTGCCCGCGACTCCGTCCGCGTGGAACTCATTTATATCGTAGCTCCATACAAACTTTCACCCCCACTTCATCCCTTTGGGGGATATGGGGGAGCTACGATATAAACGAGTTCCACGCGGACGGAGTCGCGGGCAGAAGCTAGTTATATTATATATTTTATATATACTTACTTAATTATAAATTATAAATGCGAAAGTGTGTCTGTCTGTCTGTTTGTTACCTCTTCACGCTTAAACTGCTGAACCGATTTGGATGAAATATGGTATAGAGATAGTATAAACGAGTTCCACGCGGACGGAGTCGCGGGCAGAAGCTAGTATTATATAATCAAAGATATGTAGGTACCTATTAGGAATGTTAAATGTTGAGAACATCTTTATGAACTTTAACAAACTAGGTTGTTTTCGTCAAGGCTTATAAATAAAACAAATTTGTGTAGGTCACTCAGTAAAAAGGATTAAATTCTTTTAACTTTCTTCGATCAACAGTGCAAACAAAGAAACTTAGCTAAAACGTTTCTTGATCAAAATCAACACTCGTAGTCAGCTGTTGATCAACAAAAATCATAATATTTGTAACATTAATAACTAAAAAAATTGGGAATCAGAATAGTTTTATGAATAAGTATATAATACAATTTTGAGGTTAGGTTATTGTTTACCTATATTGTTCGCGAGTCGTACCTAATATAAAAGATTTTAGGTACATACATATTTAATACTCACGTCGAAATGATCTTCACAACAATATAAACTACTCAAGCACGATACATTATCTCTCCTCATCGCCTTACACCACTTTATCCTTATATTTGCACCTTTGGGCATATGAAAATATTTGCAGTTTTAATGTGATTTTCACACATAGGGACAATACAATATTTATAATAAGCTTTTGTGTGCTCTTCCATTACAATAAGTTGATCTTATAAGCTTTAATCACTCACATTTATTAAAAGTGTTAATCAAACACTTTGTTGTTAATTTGTTTAAGAACCGCCGTGCACTAAGCTGCACGGTGACGTCACAAATGAGCGCGCCAAAATGGTGGCGTTTTGATCGTCCGAAAATGATAGTAATTTTAATTATTTTTTTTTAGCTTATTTAATAATATTGTGAAAGTGTTATATTTTTTTCCGGTTATATATAATTACTTATAGAATAGATAAAAAAAATAAAAAAATGTCATGAATATTCCCTATTGCATGCAAGTTCTACTACATGGCGGGGTTAGATAGATCCATTGAACTCAGTATAGCTCGGTAACACGCATTCTAATGCGATGAAGAGGAACCCTCGTGCGCGAGTCCGACTCGCACTTGGCGAGCATTTGTTTATGATATGAGTATACATATACGAGTATACATATATGAGTATACATACACGCAACATTTACCTGACATCAATATTCTCTCAAAGCAAGTCAATTACGACCGAACAACTAACTCCATCTGTTCCGAAACAGTGCATACGGGTGCTTCAGTTCAAAGGTATCTATGTTTGGGCGTATACAGAACCAAATAGAGTTTATTTTCATTTTTCGTTGCTATAAACCGGCCTATAATATACGAGCTTTTATTTAGCTTGCAATGTATGTATTTATATAACTAAGTTTGTTCGGGTGGAATCTTGCAACTCAATTTTGAAGCAGATATCTTCAACTAGTTGAGCTGAAATTTTGGGTTTAAGTATAGTTTGTATGACAATTCAATATTATGGTACCATCGAGCTGATCTGATGATGGAGACAGAAGGTGGTGATGGGAATTCAGGACTTAACAGTCGTCACCCCGTTGAGTTTAGGCTCGTTAGAATCGTCTCAACGAGTAGTTGATGACGGTATACAGGAAAGTACAGTTGGCAATAAAAGTTTGGAGCAATTTTTTTATTTTTGACAGAAGCTTAACTATTTATATTACTTTGCCATAGACTGGCCTATATCATAGTTGGTCTACTTGTTCTATTATTAACTTACAGGTTGTCACTTGTAAATTAGAAGAGCGAAAATGATGAGCTTATTTTATCGCTTTCCGGTTTCCGATAGTGAAGGATGGTCGGGCATTTAATGCTCGTCAATTTGGATATAGGACAAACCTTTGATATCCCAATACCTTTCGTTTCAACGCCTGAAATTAGGCTCTTCCGTCCGGAACTTTTAGGAACACGTTCGCAACCAAGAACTCGCCTAGCGGGCACTCGTAATGTTTGCTCAGATGCCGGCTGAGCTCGCTAGGCGGGCAGTAGTATGAACCACGCCTACCGAATTCTGTCGGTCTCTGGTGAATTGTTCCATTTTTAGTCCGGTTGCGAAAGTGTTAAAGTTTTAATCGACTTCTAATCAGTAACTAAATTCAGATCCTGACCTGATGATCATGGAACCACATGTGAAGGATACCCATTCAAACAAAAAAAAACAAATCGGTCCAGTCCATGCGGCTTTGAGTAATCGGGAGAAAGAGATACAAAATAAGAGATTCCGAAAAATTGGGAACCTCCTCCTTTTTGTAGTCTGTTAATAAATGAATGACTGATGAATTGATGAGATAGAAAGATTATATTACCATTTACCTACATGTTATTTATATTTCGTAGGTCATAAACTATTTTATTGAGCAAGTGAATTCGTTTCCAACATACGTAGGTACTACAAGAACGATAAACCGTAGAACAGCCATATCATACACCAAAACAAGAAGGCAGATTTATAGAAGGGACTTGCGAAGATCTTGCCCGATCCTAACACAAATATTGACGGCGAAAGTTGTTGACCTTGTAACCTGATGTGGCATCGAACATTCAAGACCACTTTCGAGACTATAAGTTGGCTTTTCTGTCCGTATGTTTAGGAACGGCCATATTAGTCAGCTATATAATTACATAATTAGTAATCACTAGGCATGAGGTAAAATGTACACATATTGTAAAATGATTACAATTATTGACGAGAAAGCCGCTAACAAGTAACGATTTGCTGGCTGAGTGCAACAATTTTGCTGAAAAGCATATACAGAGAGAGAAGGTAGTTTTAAGCCCAGTGCAAAAAAAAGCTGCATGATTCAATAAAATCATATTGTGTTCTGAAAACACGCCACAAGGACACTTTTAAGTGCTTCCCAAGAGTCCAATGACCCATCATAAAAGAAACGCAAAATTGATGATAATTATGATAACGATGACAATTGATGGTTCACCTTTTTATGCAATGGCGGTGGCAAGCATACCAGTTTTTTTTACCTAGCCTGTTTAATTGTCCTACTGCTGGGCAAAGGCCTCTCCTGTTTTCCTCCACTCGGCCCTATTGCTGAGCATGCTCCCGCCAATCCAAGAAGAACGCGTCCAAATCGTCCTGCCATCCCCTTTTTGGTCTGCCTCTGCTCCGGTGGCATACCCCAGTTGCGGTCCTTTTATTGTTATAAAGATTCGTTGCGTCAACAGCTAGAGACATGTATAAATCCCTCACTCTCAGCACAGCGGGTCCTCCTGGTGATCCTACCACCAGGAACCCAGCACCATCAGCTACACATCTACTATATGTTAACAGATCAAAATATAACATGATAGTTTATTCTGCAAGTGTTCCATCCTATCCTAACGCCACTAAAGATCCTACAAACCGAGGATCTTACTTTGTCATTCCCATGAAGAACATAACCACTGAGCGGGCTGCTAGCATGCAAAGTGACATTTAAGTGATGTTGACGATCACGTAGATCGGATATGTACCTCACGCACATAATTAAAGAGAAAGTCTATAAGAACACGTAAGTAGGCTCCTGCTGCAACTTGTTTAGGGACTTTCGATTCGTTCAACGTGTTTCAAGTTTAGTAGGATGCCACTCAGTCAATGTAGCTAGCTACTCTTGCTAGTCTGGGCGACGACAAAATAAAAGTTGCAATGATTTCCTTTGCATCCTAACCTTAACTTTTCATCTGTATACATAAGTATCGCATTATAAAGTACGTAAAATAGAACCGATTAGTGACGTCTACTAACGAACCATGTCATCGGAGACTTAAGTCGATAAACTCTCAAGCATTTACCCACAGTACCTCTAGGTATTACTATAAGGTTGCATAATCGCTTTATGCATGCCAAAACTGCACCGCGCATAAACTCGTGCCTCGTGATAAAGTTACCAGCACTTGGGCACGCCACCTCAAGGGACATCGCAGCTAAGTGCTTAAACTCTGATTTAATAACGCCTTTGAGTGCTCTTATGCAGGCTAGTTAAAATCTCAAACACAGCACGTATCATAAAAAGATCTATTGACTCTTAGTATACCTACTCGTAAAGCATACATGGGTTTGCAAATGCCTTTCTTTGATAGGTATACAATATACAATATGCATACATACAAAAGGTATTCTATTCTATTCTATTCTCATTCTATACTAGCTTCTGCCCGCGACTCCGTCCGCGTGGAACTCGTTCATATCGCAGCTCCATACAAACATTCACCCCCCATTTCATCCCCTTAGGGGATGATTTCCGGGATAAAAACTATCCTATGTCCTTCCCCAGGACTCAAACTATCTCTATACCAAATTTCATCCAAATCGGTTCAGCGGTTTAAGCGTGAAGAGGTAACTGACAGACAGACAGACATACAGACAGACACACTTTCGCATTTATAATATTAGTATGGAGTATGGATTATAGTCGTAGTGTATCTCATGTCTATCTGAGATCTAAAACGGTTAACTACTTTAATATTAAGGCTTGTACCCTTTTCATCAAGCAGCAAGTGATAAAGGTGGTGTCATTTTACAAAGTGTGTCTCAACTCATCTCAAGAGACGGTTTTATGATTCAAAATAGGTTAACGATGCAGGTAGCGTAGCGCCCAGTTCCACTTTAGTACCAAATCAGGTACGTATAAACATTTAACGTCTTAATATTTTAAGAACTCCTCAATAAATCAACCACCAAAGAAACGGTATGGTTGAAAATTGAAATGGACATTTTAGAAAACTATCGGCGAACACCAAAGTCTCGCGAAACAATAAGAACATTGTTATGCGTTAAAAAATGTCCGCGCGTAAAATCCTAAGACAATACAATGCGAGTTTGAAGCACATCGAATTAAAGACGAGCCTCGGAGGTAGAAAAACGTATTGATCACATATATTTGTGAAGGAATCGGATTATGCGTTTGTTTTTATAATTAACCAAGGTGTTAAAGTGTTTAATTATCTGTATGTAACGTGAATAAAATGTGTTTTGTGTAGTCTTAAAACAAGACTGTCCAGTATGCATAATTATGTTAACTAGGACACATTAAACAGTGTTCTAGTATCGAAAGCGCATAAGAACAATGACTCACAGCGGAAGCCGAGTATTTCTTTCATTTGTCAGTTGCATCAGGTGTTACGCAGTACAGAAGCACCACCGTTAAAGGGGCATATGCGCATTATTCTTTCAACCATGTATGCATCTTTTTATGTCAGGCTTGCTTGGGGCCCAGCGCATTCACGAGTGGTGACTCATGTAGTTTTTGACCTAAAGCTGCAAGGGTCACAGTTTGGGGCGCAACTGAAGGTTGTTCGCTACCATTGAGACGTTTCGTTTTTTAAATACGTTTCCTTATCTCTAACAAAATGAAACTGCGTTAAGGTTTTTATCCTATGATGACCGTCTTGACGTTAAGATACATCAGGTGAAGCGGTATTTAAGACACGATTTATCTGTTACTAATCAGCTTGTGTTAATCCTATTGCAGCCAAATACTGCATTCACGTATGTTTTATTGTTTTATCGTGCACTTAGCGAGCTCTGCAACCGGCAAAGATAAAGTATCAATTTGCAAAGTTTGCTCCGTTTAGTAGTTGGCACGAAGCCCACTCTTTAAGTGGTTACTTAGATTAGAAATAAGATCGCCACTTAATTGTAATTTATATGTCATCTACGTGTTGATGGTTTAGACCTTAGTAATATCACAGAATAATTAATAGTACCTAAAGGTACAACAGATTAAGTTTTACAAAACAGCGGCGCTACCGCTACCACGAAAATCGAATTTCGAAGTTCGTATATCTCTATCTCAGTCCGTTCGAGTACCATAAAACATAAGTGCGTTAGAGATGGAGATATCCGAACTTCGTAATTCGATTTTCGTAGTAGCGCCGCAGTTCATATTTTGCAATTGGATTACTTCTTTCGTCACGTTAGCTAAATGTTGAAAAATTTAAATTCGTTCAATGATGTGAAACGTCATTGTGTGCGCTATACAACGTGTTAATAAAATAACGCAAAACCTGAAAACCGTTTGTTCAGAATCGAGCATAGAATGCGAAAAAAATTAAAAATAAAAATTTTGACAAGATTTATTTTTTACACTTGTATGGAGTGTTGGCCGACTGGGGCGACCTGCTCCATACAAATGTAAAAAATAAATCGCGTCAAAAAATTTTTTTTTATTTTTTTCGCATTCTACTCTCGATTCTGAACAAACGGTTTTCAGGTTTTGCGTTATTTTATTAACACGTTGTATATCCTTAGACCTCCACAGGAGGTTACCATAGATAAGAATCGTTTCGCGCCAAAATGACAGGCCTGGTAATTGCCTGGTAATACATTTTTAAATTCAGGCATTTTCTTAACTTTAACATAATGAATGCATTAGGTAACGGATAGCTGGTGATGTGAAAAAAGGGTGCGTAACGATGTCTATATTTTTTTTTATATAATATTAGTCGCAATAACGCTCATTTGATATAACTATTCAGTCATATAACAACACTTAATATATTTACATATGATATAATTATCATTTCATATGTATGTATGATGATCTATTGATGTAATAGAAATTAATATAACATACTTTAGCACATTTCCTATAATGAACATAAGATATAAATGATATAATGTTTCTTCTAATGTTCAATTAGCACTTAGCATAATATTTTTTTTTCGACTCTAAGGCAGGTCGGTGTAGTACGACGACGAGCGAAGCGAGGAGGAGTGTTCGGTAAAACTGCGACCCTACAGCGCGCGAGCCGAGCGAGCGAAGAGAGCGTGCCGCGGCAGCGGCCGGCGAACCGCCAGAACTGAACACTTTTTTACTACGTAATACTGATACTATAATATATATAAGTACAATTTTTAAAGCGTAATGTTTGCTATACTTTCTTTACTTTATTGGCGTTACCAAGCTGTTGTAATAAAAACAATATTATACTAGGTGTGTATTGTATTGTATTGTATTTTTATTGGTAAATATTGTAATTTCATTAAACATTAAAAAAGTTTCACATATATGTCAATTTCATACTATTCATTAATTCATGTTTTATTAATTTAAATACATAATAACATTTCAATAATCTTAATTTTAAATTAGGTGCGCGACTGAGCCAATGTCCTGTGGCCATCGAAAAACTCGTCAATCGTATAGAAAGCCATTTCCAACAGAATGGCCTTTAGCTTGCGGACAAATATTGCATCGCTAGCGAGACGTTTACACGTCGCATCTATATGAAAATGTACTTGATAGTTATATTATGTAACATGTGAACTATACCATATTATGGTTATAATAAATAACTGTTATACCAGACGATAGGTAGACAAAATAAATATATATATATTTTGAAATACCACACGTTTATTAATGCAATGAGTGTTTTTATATACTTTGAAATTATATCATTTATTTTTATACCCATCATTACACACCCGTGAAAAAAGACCAGTAGGTCTCCTGAAACCCCCAAAATGCACTTCGTAAATCACTTTACGAAGTGCATTTTCATGAGCATTATTCACAATCGTGATGGCATCGAATTGGAATCGGAGCGAACAAGATACTCACAAATATTTAAACACCACTCTATTGTTAAAGCATTAGAGTGCATGTTCATATATATTTGCCCAGTAGGGTACAGCTAAATTTGAAAACCGTAGCAGCTACACTGACTCTTCAATTTACCAAAAAAAAAACAAGTAGAATTGTTAAGTTTTTGGAAAACTGGTCGTACCGCAACCATTTTTCTGCAAAAGTCAAACGAGCAAAACAAACCCAAGAATCACGATGTCCTTGGGTCATTACTAAATATGCAGAACGCCAGTTGAGCAATCTCAAAGTTGCTACTTAAATACTCCCTTTGAACCCGATTCCAACGCAAAAGTATAACGCCTAATAGAACAATAATGGATATTATCTCGCAGGAAAATGGTTCTGTTCCGCAAAACGCCATAAATTCCTTGGCGCAAACGTCTGAAAGCCCTAATTACTGAACGGTTAATTTTTAATAACCTCACCCGTACCCTTTGTTGCCTAATTGAGTAGGCGTGTAGGCGGGAACAAGCGTAACGTTTGGAAGCACTTTAATATTTATACCACATGTGACATTTACCCTTAAACAGCAATTAACAACCCTCCAAATGTTATTATACTTGATGATAGCAGTAAATTCGAACGATAAGTGATGGGTTTATTATGGAAATAGTTTCGGAGTGGCCAATGTCAGGCCAGTTCAATCAACCTTTAATCGGAAATCCGTAAATAGAATTTCAAGAAACTTTTCGTCCATAGACAGTCTTTAAGTTCTAGTTATTTATGGTTAAGTTAATGACTTTTTAGTACTGCCCCATAATATGACTACTGACCATAACTACATCAGGATTACTAAATCGACCAGTATTGAAGATTGTTATGAAGCAAGAAATTATCCTGCAGGTCGATCACGTAACGCATTGTACGTTCGTTAGGTAGATCTAAATGTCAATTTTTATATGGAAAAATAACAGTTAAATTGTCCTACCTCGCGTTCAAAACGTTACGTGATTACCCCTCTGGTCTCGCAAATGGATACAGTTGCATTTTTAGAGGTGAACCAACCATGAAAAAACGATATTTGCGGGCATCTGATTTGGGGCAGTCATCTTCACGAGGGTGTTCTGCTGTGTGGAAGTAACTGTTGCTTTCTTGGCCAAGTACTGAGCCTTGTTCCTTGCTGAGTTAGCATCAACCAAGCTCCTGGGTGAGGGCACTTTCTCACCTCTACTCGCGAGGTGTAGTGTAACTAAGCCATTAAAAATCGCCTATTCGAAATCCTAAAAACTATAATCGTGATTGCGGTACCTATAACTCCATTCACGTTTCTTCCTCGACATGTCTGCTCAATTAGATAGATGCGTATTAGATAGACTAGATGCTATAGATACTAACAGCTATTTTCGCGATGGGGGCGTACGGCAAGGTCGCGCTCCCGTCGCCCACACCACCCAGCTCTAATCACACGTATGATCACGAAATCACACTCAATTATAGCTTCGTAATGTATCTACACATTGGTGTACAATATATCCAATAAGGGACACGTTACAGTGGAGCGAGCGGGAGTATCATTAACTCGGTTCAAAGGAGTGCTGCACGGCTATCACGAGACGACGCGCGACCTCTCTCGATTTTTCTCGCACTTTACGTCTCTTTCTTATTAGAACACTTAGAACAAGAGGTATAGTGCGAGAAAAATCGAGAGTATGTCGCGGCCGTCTCATGATAGACGTGCTGGGCGAATCGTTCGCTTCTTCGTATGTTTTACATCTATAATGATGGTAAGGTGACGACGGCTGCATTTTACCACCGAATCTGTGACACTCCCAAACTCAGAAGCGGGAATGTTTCAGGCCAAGGAGATACTTTAGCTCCTTGTATGTCTGCAGCTGTTAGTGCCGAATATGTTTGAGATTGAGATACCGTGATCCTATCTGATGCTTTGTGCCAGCGCATCACGTTGCAAAAGCGTTTACCCCTACAACTTCGACCATTGCCCGGTCCCGCACGCTACGGTTCATAGAATCTTCGGCGAATTCTTTTCAAATGCTTCGGGTGTGAAATGAGCTGCTGAGGTTTTCCCGGGTAGTTAGACACTGCCGAAGCATTCGCATGGTTTCGTTCTCTAGTATCTTCTAGCTAGATAGTACAGCGAAGTTTGAACAGGTACGCAGAGCAGTGCATACCTAATACAGAAATACTGATGGCTTGCCCGTGCTGTGAATCTTGCCTCTCAAAATACAGTCACTAAGGCTAAAAGCATACCTATCAATAGCTAGCGATCTTTGAACGCCGGGGCCCGTGAAGTCTTTGCAAATTGCAAAGGCCTATTCTCATTTGTCTCCCGCTTGGCAGTGGTCTGTGTCAATGGGATTCAGTTCACTGGTGACTGCGAAGCTAGGACAAATTCGACTTAATAGCCGGCGTGTTCGTAGGAACACACAACAAATCAACCTGTTATGTCTCTGCAACTTTTCTGCTTTTCTATGCATAGGAACAAAATTCAACACCAACATTTAGGCAAATACGGGCAGGTGAGTTGCCAGCATAACAAGCACGCACGGCAATTCTTCAGCTAGTGATGTGAAGGAAATAGACGACAAAGACGGATACGTATAGTAAATAGACACTAATCCACAAAAGCTCAACGCTAAGGGAATGAGGATGCTCTCTGTTGAGAGTGTGGGTCCTGCTTCCAAGTTTCAAATCAATAAAGGGCCGGTAACTTGACTCTTCAGACGCGAGCGACCATATGCTACCCTGTCCGCTTACCAACAGGCCAAAAGCTTGTTTGCCGCAAAAAGTAGGACAACAATAGTAACAGTGCTATCGCGATTGATTGCATCCTGAACGAAAGTTCGCTGTTACGTTTCTTCTTGAAATCTGCTCAAGATACCTAGGTATAATCTTATTACGTCAAAAGTTAAGCCATTGTCTTGTTTTGATAGGGATAGTGGTATTTTTTATCGTACCATTCCTACCCTTAGCAATCATTGATATTAATATTCAATGCAGATTCGTCGCTGTTGCTTGCATACGCGCTAACTTGCTGATCATGCTGTGTGCACTTGCCTTGGATGTCATGCTAGTCTATAAGCTATTCATAAAGAACCATTGTATCTCATAATGTATGATATCTGTAAAGTGTACCTAATAAATAAATAAATAAATAAATAAATCAGCATAGGCATAGTTTAGCCTTGTACTTAGCGTCAACATGACTTTGAATATTATTCAAAGTCATGTTCAATTTTTTATTTACTTTCACAGCCGACCCAACTTCTCAGAGTCCAAAAGAATTGAAATTCTGTACGTAGGTACCCTACATTAAGTCGGGTGGCGATGTAATATTATGATTGGTAACGTAATTGAGCTGGTCTGATGATGGAGTCGGAAGGTAGCCAATGTCCATAGGAACGCCTACTATTTCATGATGAAACCATCGTGTCAGGGCTCGTTTGAATCGCCTTGACGAGTAGTTGGGTACTACTCATAAAAAAGTATAGTCGGGCGATAAAACGTCGTCTCAAAGATTGCAAGTTGACGAAAATGAAGATACTTAGCTGGCGGGTAGGTAGGTATGTAGGCAGCCGGAATAGTCCGCTTTCTGGACAAGAGGCCTAGAATCTTGCACTCACCACAGGCAGTAATAAAGAACCTAAGCCTCAGTTCGCATATTGATCACCTTCGCTCTCGGCTCGGGCGTCAGATATTTGCGATCTAAGACATTCTTCGTTTTGCCGTCCTGGGTGACTAATGCATATTTTTATGTGCTTAGATGTTATGCGAAAATTACGTAGGTACCTAATTGTTTTATTACCCGACTGCGGAAGGAGTTATGTAGATACTTATTATTACGAAGCTAGGTAAGCAAATAATATTTATCTGACGTCTTTAAAGATAATTTACCTAGTAGTACTAATATTCATAGCTAGGTGATTATGCTTTAGTAGATAAACAACGTTAAGCACTGCAAACAGTCATACTACTCGGTACCTAGTGTATCTACATTATTAATTAGTCATTACTTAAGTTATATCGTACGCAGCTTTTACAACTGCCAAACATAACAAAGACCACAAATACCAAAAATAATTGAAGTCCTTCTCAAACATATTTCAATCACATAAAATCAGTCAAACTAAAATAAAGGAAAAATTAAAACAATGTTAACGCATTTCCTGTCCACGGGCGAACGAATCCCTTATCTTGCCAGCTATAGAATTAGGCTTGGTTATTATAAACAGAAACACTGTTACCTCTTCCAAAGCACCGATGGTCTGCCGACATTGTGGCATACGCGACACGAATGTGGAAGTGGTCGGCGAATTGTAATCCTCTCGAGTTTCCTCGATAAATTCACCAATGCCAATAAGACCCGGCATGGTGATCACTATCACAATTACACACTAAAAAGTTCTAAACTTCACATTCAGTTCCGCTTAACGCATCACTAAGTGCAATAAACAAACAATTAAACGAAACCTTTAACCACCATTATCGCCTTCAAAACACTTCTGCGCAAATAAAAACAATATCGAACCTAATCCATTAATTTAACGTACGCCCATCTACTACGCGATGAATGAACTTACTAACCAAAGACTACAATATACATACTGAGATAGACAGGCAACTCAGCCAAATTGAGAAGGCATTTTATGCTTGCGTACAAGCGCCATCTGTGCTGTGGCGGATAAAACTTTTCAAACGATAAAAAAAAAGAAGGAACTTCTCAATTCGGTCGTATTTTATTAATCAGTATTTTAAATGTTTGTAATAACTGTTGTGAAATGAAACGTAAAAATGAGGAATACACAGATTTATTTAAGTTATTAACAATACATTAGTAACTTCATGCATGGAAAGGAGCATATTATTAATATAAAGCAAGAAACATTAAAACGACACGCTCATCCAAAACCAAGGTCACTCGGTACTACATTTTCCTAGATATTTCTCAACAGACCGCCGCGCTCGGTCGACTAGCGGTGTCTATAGCCCTTCCAGGTCCTCCAGCACGTCTAGCACACGACGGTCGCGACATACTCTCGATTTTTATCGCACTATACCTCTTGTTCTAAGTGGTCTAATAAGTGAGAGACGGATAGTGCGAGAAAAATCGAGAGAGCTCGCGCGCCGTCGCGTGCTAGCCGTGCAGTAATAGATAAATGCACAAATCACAAACAAACTTCGTTAAATATTAAAATTTTAATTGGATTTATTGACGCAAATTATGTCAACATATTTCACGCAAAACGACATTATACTTATGTCAAGCAGACACAATGTTGTGTTACCATTATACAATATACTGTTCTCCTTGACGTGATATGATCTATTTGCCACCTCCTTCCTTGCCAACCTCTAATTTTACTCCTGCCTGCCATGTCATTGTCATTCAATATTTCTCCGTGTATTATTTCAAATAATGTACAATTTTATGTTTATTAAAACCTGAATACTACAGGTTTTCTCATTATTTAACTCCTCATATTCATTTACGTAGCACGTATCAATCTCCCTACATCAAATAAAATATTTGAATGTAACAACACTGATATTTTAGTTCGCTACAGCAACAGCTACCTAGAAATGTGGCGAGTAGGTGGCATCACCGTTTTCAATCAAAATCTGGATTTGCAATATGTTCTAAGTTTCCATAGCATGTTACTAACTGAACGAATGTAAATTAGCAGAACGAGGAGTTGAATGTTTTGAGTGAATGAATGGTTGAAATTGATTTCTTGTCAGTCATTCGTTCAGTGTTACTAAAACAATAAAATTACCCCGAACTCATATTTTAACGTTTGCTTTTTTAAAATAATTATAAAAATAACAATTTATGTGCTTTCAAACGCATAATATAAATAATATTGTTTAGCACACGTACGTTACGTTATATGTAACAATGAATATTTAATAATGTTACTCTAATTTACAGATGGCAACATTAACACGCTAATTGCGTTTGGTTCTCAGTAAAAATCAACTTTTGGTGGAATTAGTTATCATTAGATTAATTATCATTTTATAAAAATTACGTCAGCCGAATGCTCACTGATTGCCTACTATATTTTTATTTACGTATTTTTATAATTTTAAGCAATCTCAGTAAGAGAAGTCCAACTTTTAAATTTAAACGAAACGCTATATGCTATAACAATGATGACGGAATTGTCACGAGGTATGTATGTATGGCCTAAGAATTTTTATTTATCATTAGGCTAAATTGTATAATTTTTGCACATCACGTCCATTTAAAATAGGTCAAGTTCCATCCGCATAGCGTCCCGTTACAAATACTATACCCCTGATACAATAATAGTCGACTTATTATATACAATTGCCAGGTCAACATTCAACACCTTGTTTTTTCTAAAGAAATAATGTTTACTAGCTAATTACTATTAGGAAAAAATATTTTCGAAAGCTTGCGATATAAAATTTCGTAAAAAATGCATAATAAAATGAATAAAACTTCAAACTGGGTCACTGCAGTGTCAAGTGTTTAATGTCAAAATGATTTTGATTTCAGAAATTGGAGAAGTTTGGGCCAGATTATTTGATCATAGACCATTTTTAAATGGAGAAATAAAGTTTATGCTAAAAGAATTCGAGGTAGGTAGGTATTCATAATTCATGTTATACAAATATCAATTCTTAAAATTACTTTGTAACAAAACGATACCTGGAGCTTCTCACTAAGAGAACTTTTTTTTAGGAAAGGCGTGGAGATCGTGAAGTTGAGAATCTATTCTCGTTTCTTGAGAAGCTCACTGACATAAAAGACAGTCAGGTTGAGAAGATAAAGAAAGGCAGTGACACTGCTTTACCTGTCCTCGGTGAGAAACTCGACCAGGCTCTACATTTGTGTGAAAGTGTTGAGACTGAGTACCTTAAAGTACAACAGGTATGTTTTGCTAAATCTACTTATAGTATTCTTCTAAATTAAATATTACCCGCACTGTCTCACTGTTTACATGCAATGAATAAGTCTACAATAGTACTTACTCAACTTTTATAGATAGCCACCTTTTTGCTCACATGAGTCAGTTGATAATAAAACCATTAAAATTGATTGTTTATGCAAATAAGAAGTGCCCTTTGTTTTTCAGACTAGTGAACAGAAAAGATATGAAAATCGCGAGAAAAGGCAAAAAGAATGGGATCAGTTCATTGATGATATGAACTTCAAGTGCCAAAGGATTGACAACGCTTTTGAAGAAAAAGAAGAAGAACTTCGAGACCTCTACGCTGACCTGAACCACAAGCTGAACATCACCAAATAAAACCATGGACCAAAAGTCAATCCTCACAGATCCTACCCTTAAGATTTACCCATCAGAGAAATTAGTCAAGTTCATACAAACAATAAAAGACAACTATGAAATACCTGAAAACATTATGAAATTCATGAAATCACAACCTGCCAAAGAAAACAAAGTTAAGCTGAAGAAGACAGATCAAGTACATCACTTGTCTGATTCTGATGTATCTAATTTAGAGAAAATCAAAGCATCTATCAAGAAATTAGACCCTGAAGAATCAGTAAAAGAAAAAAATGATTCAAATTATGAAAATGACAAAAATGTTGATAATGTGCTCAAGAAAACACTCCATGAGGATGGTAGTGGAGACACAAAGAAACAACTAGAATCAGACGCAGCAGCAGTCGAAAAAGTGTCAAAGGATGATGAAAAAGAGGAGCAAAAAGATCTATTCCTAAAGACCTCAGACCTAGACTGGTTATATGTTTATCTAAACACTATCAGAACTAAAGAAAAAGATACCCCATACTTACATGAGCTCATGGAAGGGATACACATTGAAATGCCAGAGAATAGTGTTATTAAAAGGAACCCTGTGTTGGAGGAGAGGTGTGTCAAACTTAGGTCTCAGCAGGATGCGAGAGATTACAGGAAAATGACAAAAGGTGTTGACAATGTGAGGATCAGGTTCCCTGATGACTCCATTTCTTTTCAATGTAAGTACTTGACACATTATTTGGGCCAGTGTATTGCAAACAACCCAAGCCGGGGATAAGATAATAATTACTAGAGAGGCCAGGAAGTAAGGGGTTGCCGGCCGAGTATATATTGACGGCCGAGCGTAGCGAGGTCGGATAGTTATGAGGCTGGCAACCCCTTTTCACGCCGAGGTATGTATAGTGCTTTTCTCAATCATGCAATGAAATAAATTAAAAAAACTCCCAAGAAATCAAACTTTAATTTTCATGGCTGCACACCGTGATCCTGAATGGAAATTAAAAAAGACCATCTTGCAGGCCTAGGCCTCCAATTTTGTATGAAATGCCATTACGGGTCTCTCGTCTCGCTGTGCCTGAAACGTGATACTTCAAAGCCCATGATGAACAACACAACATTATCGTCAATATTTCATTGCATGTTTGAGAAAAATATATTATATCCATCCAGAAAGTCCATTCTACATGTAGGTGAAAGAATTTTTGTAATTGGATAAGCACTTCCGAAGATTACCCAAAACAAACAAACTTACAAAACAACTAATTTAATTCACAAACTTTTCCTCTTTATGACATTAGTAGGTATAGACCAGAAAATCTCTAATTATTTAAAAGGGTGTCCCCTGCATAATTTGGTATGGTAACACATATACGCTGCTTGCTGAGCCTTATTACTAAGCATTTTGTCAATTCTGATTCAGTGAGAATGTTGCACAATGTGGAATAATGCTTAATATATTCCGGATCATTTCAATAAATGGTCAGTCATAGTAACAATGATTCATAAAAAAATTATACCTATGAATCATTTTATTGTTAGCCTAATATTTAGCAAATAGGGCTCCTTTAAGGCATACCCGGGAATAACGCTAGGAGGATGACATGATTAGCAAATATAAACATGAACATGAAAACCTTACATAGGTAATTGTCTTTCCATTTTGTGTAACAACTCTGTGAACTTTTGATCGCAATAGTATCAATAAACATTTTAATTTTCAGTGAAACAAATGAACCGGCAGCTGATTGCCATAGGCCAGTTTATAATTTCAATATTTGCTGGCTTCCTCTTTGGGTTCAGAGGAGTGGAATGGATGGTTGGCAACCTAGATTTCGGGTTCCGGCTACTCCTTGGAGTGATGTGCGCTCTGGTAATAGCACTTGCGGAGATCTACTTCCTGGCCAAGAAGCTTAATGAAGAATTAAATGTTCCCGAAACCACACAGCTAGGAGGACCACCAAAGTTTGTTGATGAAGAAAAATATGGAACCCAAAAGAAAGTTAAAAGTGTTGGTGATAAGGAACATCAAGATTAATATAAGATTCCAATAGGTTACTAGTTACTACTGTCTTTATGTATACATATGTACGGTTCGTTATTATTATTACAATAAATAAATTAAATATAGAGGTGATCCTAATTATTGAATTCCCAAAATCACATTCATATAAACTGAACTGAACTGAGCATATTTCTAGTACTTACATCCTAATTTTGTTTTTTTTTTTGTAAGCCACGGAGAAGGACTTCGGATATTTTTAGCTCTGAAATGGTGGCAACTGAAAGTTCTACATTCTACCTAAGTCATGGACAAAAGCTGGCAGTTACATACTTGTAACTTTGTTGAGTCTGGCCAGGGAAAGATAAGCCTGAGATCTATTTTTTACTTTTTATATGGCAACAGTCAGCCGCATCCAAACGGTCCTGCGAAGCAGACTGCAAGATTGTTACTAACCAATGAGATAGGGCAAGACAGCACGTCTATCATGGGACGGCCGCGACATACTCTCAATTTTTCTCGCACTATACCTCTTGATCTAAGTGTTCTAATAAGAGAGAGACAGATAGTGCGAGAAAAATAATGAAATTGTAGTTGCAAAATACCGGTTTAAAAAAAATACAATATTACAGTTGTACAGTATTACAGTGTAAAATATTAAAACAATATTCTTTAGTATATATTTTTTAATTTTCATTTAAATTTATTTGAATTAAATTTGTGAGAAAAAAACACTTGGCAGATCATGCAAATTCCATGGTCCAAATTGTGATTTTCATGCAATTAGTCATGGGCCATATACATTACATGATTAGTCAGCCCCAATTCATCAGAATCTGACTAATTGCTATCGTGTGGATGCATGTTGCGCTGCAATCCAACCGTCAAACGAGTTTTCCTGCCGGTCTAGTACACTAGCACTTTGACAGCTTCTATCGTCATGTTTTACGTCCAAGACAGACGTAAAAATTGTTAACGTCATGGGCTAATATGGTAGACCGTCAGTTACGTAAAATGTAACCATTCATACGTCTTGCACATAAAACGAAAATTTAAACGTCAAGTGCTAATATGCTCTTGATTTAGACATATAAAATTGCCGGTATAAACTGATGACGGGCGTAAATTTATGTAGGTCGCTCGAGACCCCCGGTAAAATTTAACACTATGAAAACATCTTCTGTCACAAGTTCACAATACATACGGTTCAGTCAAAACTAAATTCGTTTGCTGTTTTGTCTATCTACATGCTCGGATTGATTTAGTTTTTTACGACATTTCGCTTGATCATTGGACTTCGATATTACCGCATATCACGACGACCCTCGCTTACGTATATTGAACAAGGTTTCGCACCGGGACTTACAAAGTGATTTACTATTATTTATCATCATCGTCATAGGCCTTCACGTCTATTACAGACGATTTAAGCATTGCTGTGTAGACATCGTTTTTGGTGACTGTGAAGACCGATACGAGACCGGCGTTACAATTAATGCAGAGCAAATGTAAGTTTTTGATGAGTCCATTTATCATAATATTTGTAAGTTACAAATATTATGATAAATGGACTCATCAAAAACTTACATTTGCTCTGCAATCATCAGTATTCAGTCAAAACTCGCGCAAGGAGAAAAGTAAATAGATACACTAGCTTTCACAATAATCTAGAGACACAGCTATAAGACGGAAAGAGACAGAAAACACAGGCTTTTATCCATAGACTATAATTGAACGAATAAAATGAATGTAATACTTGGTAGAATTACAGTTTTACACATTGGCAACACCATAGTTTTTTGGGTACATATATTTTATGCTAGGGCATAAATATACGTCACGTCATTACTGTGGTAGCTAAGTAACGTAAAAATTTACACATACATAAGGTTATACGGCGGAACGTAAATATATGGCCGATTAGTGTACTAGACGGGCTGACTAATTGCATGAAAATCACAATTTGGACCATGGAATTGGCATGATCTGCCAAGTGTTTTTTTCTCACAATTTTCATTCAAATAAAATTAAACGAAAATTAAAAAATATAAACTAAAGAATATTGTTTTAATATTTTACACTGTAATTATGTAATTTTTTTTAAACCGGTGTTTCGTTACTACAATTTCATTCAGTGTGGCCAGTTAATAGTAAGAAAGTGAAAATTGCCGCATTCAAACGGTCCTGCGAAGCGGACTGCAAGATTGTTACTAACCGATGAGATAGGGCGAGACAGCACGTCTATCATGAGACGGCCGTTACATACTCATGTGATTTTACCCCAATTTGTCAGACCAACATGTCGAAGTCATAATTGGGTGTAGCGTACAGACGTAACAATCGCAACTACAATTTCATTCAGTGTGGCCAGTTGACAGTAAGATTGGCCGATCATGTCAATTCCATGGTCCAAATTGTGATTTTCATGCAATTAGTCGGACAACTCGTTTGACGGTTGGATCAGCAGCGCAACATGCATCCACACGATAGCAATTAGTCAGATTCTGATGAATTGGGGCTGATAAATCATGACATGTATATGCCCCATTACGTGTGTACGCTACACCCAATTACGACTTCGATATGTTGGTCTGACAAATTGGGGTACAATCACATAATGTGGATACCACATAAGATGAGGCAATATGGCCCATAGCCTTAGCCTATCCGAATGGACGAATAAAAAAAAAAAAAAAAATGTTTTGACATTTGTGTTGCACAATGGGAGCCAATAATGCACGGCCCAATAATGTACAGCCTGATAATCCGCGTCCACTTTTTGTGGACTCGGATTATTGGGTCGTGCATTATCAGCCCGGACAAAAGTGGCTTCCAATTATTGCCCCGGACCAAGTTTGCTCAGGGTGATGATGCACGGCCCAATAATGTACAGCCTGATAATCCATGTACAGTATGGACGCGGATTATTGGGCTGTACGTTATTTTGGCCTTGCATTATTAAGGCTGTACATTAACCGGCACCTGAGGGGCTACCGCGAAACGAAAACGAACTTCGTTCGAGTATATCCGTCTCTGACGCTCGAACAAGCAAGTGCGACAGAGAGGGAGATACACGCACGAAGTTCGTTTTCGTTTCGCGGTAGCCCCTCTGCACAACTATTGATTATCTCGCATCTCGCGTCGTTCTACATCATTCGATACGTATGTATTTTGATGAATCGTAATATTCCATGGTATATTTAAGCTCGCACACCGCCAGACAACATTCGCTTTGCGCCGTACCGTGAGCCTCACGTTACTTATGTGATTTTGACTACAAACGCCCTTTATTTTTTGGTCGATCGATAGTTGCATTATTTTTTGTTTTCAAAAATACCTGTTGCGCGCGCATACCAATTCGCTCTTAAATCGACGTTTCTTTGTTCCTACAGCTACAGTTAATGACTTGGTGGATTTAAGGTAAGATTGGAGTAATGTTGTGTTGTGCAGTTTTAGTACAGTATCAAAACGGCACCTTAGTGTAAGGCCTGAGCTGGGCGTCCATATAAAACAGATGCAATTTATATGGACGCGCCACGCCCGGCTCTGAGCGGGCCGTCCACTCAGGCCTTACACTTAGACGAAAAGAAACAACATTTATATAATTGCATTTTGTTATAAGTTGCACCTGAAACAGTGATTACATTGTCCTTCCTTCACTAAACGCTTATGCGACGCAGTGAATTTGGTACAGTGAATAGTTACAAGTTTCTACTTTTTTCTCCAAGTTGCATCATCTGGAAGTGGCTAACTATAATTATGTCTATCTTTTATATTTTATTGTTATACATAAACAGTTTATATATTATAACAATGCTTAACTATATGTTCGCTTTCTAGACAAGCCAGACATTATCATTTTGCAAAAAAATGCCCTGGATTGACCTTCCAAAGAAAGAACAAGCTAAATTGTGTGGCCAATTTTAAGTGATAAAAGCAAAAATTAACTTTTGGCTTGATTTGGAATAACATTCACTACAATTAATTCAATTTTGCGCAAAGGAACTGCTGTCAATATAATATTATTTTGATACAATTTTACTGTTGGATGTTCCTGACAACATTGGTTCTTACATGTTTGGTTTAATTTTTATTGCACCATATTTTTTTATTGTACCGACTACACACAGTATTGCACAATATTTTTTGTCTATGCTTAGCCGCCACGAGGACGTATCAAATTTATTGCGCAATTTTCGCGTGATAATATTCATCGTTTGATCGCAATTGGTAGTTCAATTATATTGCGCCATAAAAATATTGTGCAAAGTTATTGTAGGTCTAGGGCCGGCCTTATAAGCAGATGTGATGTAGGTCGTTTTTGCTACCCCTGGCGGGGCACAGTACATCCCATTTATTTCATATTTGTGTAGTAAGTCTATCTATGGGCATATACATTACATGATAAGTCAGCCCCAATTCATCAGAATCTGACTAATTGCTATCGTGTGGATGCATGTTGCGCTGCAATCCAACCGTCAAACGAGTTTTCCTGACTAATTGCATGAAAATCACCTCATTGCATGAAATTGTAGTTACGAAACACCGGTTTAAAAAAATGGACAAAATTACAGTGTAAAATATTAAAACAATATTCTTTAGTATATATTAGTTAATTTTCGTTTAATTTTATTTGAATGAATATTGTGAGAAAAAAAACATTTGGCAGATCATGCCAATTCCATGGTCCAAATTGTGATTTTCATGCAATTAGTCGGACAACTCGTTTGACGGTTGGATCAGCAGCGCAACATGCATCCACACGATAGCAATTAGTCAGATTCTGATGAATTGAGGCTGACAAATCATGACATGTGGATACCCCATGACACTGAAACATACATTCACAATTCTCAAAAAGCCAGAAGTCAGCGGCGCTACCACGAACTTCGAAAGTCGAAGTTCGTAATACATGCATCCCTGTCACTCGAGTAAGGGAGTGCGATAGAGATAGAAATACCCGAACTTCGACTTTCGAAGTTCGTGGTAGCGCCGCAGAGGGGCTACCGCGAAGCGAAAATGAACTTCGTTCGTGTATTTCTCTCTCTGTCGCTCGAATATGCAAGTGCGACAGAGACGGAGATATACGAACGAAGTTCGTTTTCGTTTCGCGGTAGGCCCTCTGGGCAAAATATATCATGTAACAACTCAGAGTGCAGTTAACAAGAAAGTAATGTATTGGATTGCAAAATGTTTATAAATTCGTTCTATGGTCATACTAAAACGGGTATAAAATACAATTTAGATATTTTGTTTTCTACCTATAGTTTATAGTGCTCAAGCTTACCGGGTCAGTAAATGAAGTCGGAATTGTCATTTTAAAATTCCGTGCAAAGAAACAACTTAAACATGACTTTTTGTTTCGACATTAAGATGAAACCCGTGGTCTTAGCCTATCCGAATGGACAAATTAAAAAAAAAAAAAAAAAATGTTTTGACATTTGTGTTGCACAACTATTGATTATCTCGCATCTCGCGTCGTTCTCCATCATTCGATACGTATGTATTTTGATGAATCATAATATTCCATGGTATATTTAAGCTCGCACGCCGCCAGACAACAACATTCGCTTTGCGCCGTACTGTGATCCTCACGTTACTTTTGTGATTTTGACTACAAACAAACGCCCTTTAATTTTTGGTCGATCAATAGTTACATTAATTTTTGTTTTCAAAAATACCTGTTGCGCGCGCATACCAATTCGCTCTTAAATCGACGTTTCTTTGTTCTTACAGCTTCAGTTAATTCAGTGACTTGGTGGATTTAAGGTAAGATTGGAGTAATGTTGTGTTGTGCAGTTTTAGTACAGTATCAAAACTGCGCCTTAGTGTAAGGCCTGAGCTGAGCGTCCATATAAAACAGATGCAATTTATATGGACGCGCCACGCCCGGCTCTGAGCGGGCCGTCCACTCAGGCCTTACACTTAGATGGAAAGAAACAACATTTATTTAATTGCATTTTGTTATAAGGTGCACCTGAAACAGTGATTACATTCACCTTCAGTAAATGCTTATGCGACGCAGTGAATTTGGTACAGTGAATAGTTACAAGTTTCTACTTTTTTCTCCAAGTTGCATCATCTGGAAGTGGCTAACTATAACTATGTCTATCTTTTATATTTTATTGTTATACATAAACAGTTTATAATATTATAACAATGCTTAACTATATGTTCGCTTTCTAGACAAGCCAGACATTATCATTTTGCAAAAAAATGCCCTGGATTGACCTTACAATGAAAGAACAAGCTAAATTGTGTGGCCAATTTTAAGTGATAAAAGCAAAAAATGGTTTTTTGCTTGATTTGGAATAACATTCACTACAATTAATTAAATTTTGCGCAAAGGAACTGCTGTCATTATAATATTATTTTGATAAAATTTTACTGTTGGATGTTCCTGACAACATTGGTTCTTACAGAAATGGAAGACCTAGTGCAATTCAAGGTGTTCATGTACTGGGCTCCGGATGACAATCCGGAGATCCGCCGTTTCGGTATTGAGAAGAGTGTGGTGACCAGCTTCAACTGCTTGAATGCTAAGCTGCAGGATGTCTACCCAAAGCTCAAGGGGACGCGTTACACTGTTATGTGGATAGGTAATTATTTTAGATGGCTACTACAATTATCTGATATCTGCAACATTTTCATTTGAGTGAACTCGCTTAGCCTCCGGAAGGCGCGGCGTGGGTAGGCCCCCCGCAAGGTGGACTGATGACCTGGTAAAGGTTGCTGGAGTCCGCTGGTGGCGCAGGACCGGTCACTTTGGCACTCTTTGGGGGAGGTCTATGTCCAGCAGTGGACGTCTTTCGGCTGATATGATGATGATGATGATGATGATGAACTCCCTTACATATTGTATGATCTGTGCCCATATTGACCTGCCACCTGCCACCGAGTAAAACCTTAGAATTGTTGTCTGGGATTAACCCATATAAGGCCCAGCCAGTAAGGTAGGGGAGAATTCTTTGCCCTACAGTGGGACGCTCAATAGGCTCTTAAAGAATAAACCCGGTATCAGCATTTTCCGTTTTGTAAGAGCATGACTCATGGGCTGTCAGTAGGGATTGCAACTATGACCAAAAATCGAATATCGGTTTTTATTAGGTTAAACTCGAACTCGAATCGAATATCGGTTAATAATCATGATTGTGATGTTACTTATTTTTCGAATAATATAGTTATTCCCAGTAATATGAAAATGTGATAAAAAAAACATTGAGCATCGCTCAAATCGACTATAAAGTGCGTTTTTATGGCTCTATAACACCTTTAAAATAAAAACTATTTAATAATGCGTATACATTTGTGGAAAAAATTCTTACTAATATTTTTTATATAGTCTTAATATTTCTCTATATATAATATATACTTATATAGGTATTGATAATTTACTTAAAAATTACCTGGCAGAAAACTTGGCTGGTAGAAAAAGAAGAGATGAGCATGCAATTTGTTAGTACCACTTAGCCGAATGCTTATAGACAACAGCGATTCGTCAGCTTCTGATAAATTGGGGCTGACAAATCATTACATGTATAGAACCCTTAAAACAACATAAAAGGGTTTTAAGCAAAATGTAATTAACAGAATAATAGATTTTAAGCTTTTGGTTCCCAGTATCACTAATCGTGAATTATTGCATAATTCTTATAAAAAAGTATTCAATAAAACCAAAAAAACAACTAACATTCTGTTTTTCAATTCTAAATATAACAAAATTAAATAGTTCACAATCAATAAGTAGCTTCATAGTACTAAAAGGAATTCTAATCATCTATCAAAAAAATAGGTATTTGCCTTTGTATGTGCCTATTAATATTGTCATTATCTTACATGCATTGGTTATCCGCGCAGGGAAGATGCAATATTTTCAATTTTGCTTTCATTTGAAAGAATCGCATGTAGAACCACGAAAGTATTAAAAAACTGAAATACTATGATTTATAGTAAAAAAAATCTGTTACAAACTGACAATTTAAACTTTTGCGCCTAAACGGATCTACAGTTCCTGTGACGTCACTCATGTGTGACACTCGCCATAATTGTTTGTCCGTGGTTCGTCCCTAGATGTCATAGAGTTGCCTAAGTTTTAACTTTTGACAGGACTCTAAGAGGCTTGACCGCTCCTTTCTTTGATTGCGATTAGGTTTTGGGGAAGGGGGTGAGCCGCATTGGCGAGATTTTTGAATATACCTTTCTCTTTCTAGATATGGACATTGGACATACACATTTTAAATTACTTATTTAGTAAAGTTAAAAAAAACTGAGGCTTGTATAAGTTTTACCGAACAAAACGTTACGACCGCGTTCGCGTTTCACCCTCAATTTGTATGGGATTTGACAGTGATAGCTAAACGCTAACGCGGTCGTAACGTTTTGTTTCGGTAAAACTTAAACTAGAGTCTCTGTATAATTTCGAAACCGATGTGGATTCGGTTAAAAACCGTCGCTACTCGGTTTTTTCACTACTCGGTTGCAATCCCTAGCTGTCAGTAGGGTTAACAATATCCAATCCCTAGCTGTCAGTAGGGTTAACAATATCCAATTTATTATTCCTTGAGAATCCCTTTTCATGTAACTCATCTAAATGCATTCAAATATATTGTTCAAGCATCTGGAATTAATTATCTAGATTACATTTTAGGCATAAATATAATATAAATGGATCTGTTAATTGTTTATACATATGTGGGGGTTATCTATGAAAAGGGTCCTTGTTGTTGGTGCTTTCGCTATCATTAGAACCGCATTAATACAAATGCGATGATTCACGACTTAAGAGGAAACACTAAGGGCGAGATAATTGAGAAATATATATTTGTTAAATGTATTGCTGTCGCGCCAACGGCCAATCTCAAGCCTCCCCCCGCAGAGCGCGATAGAGACAACTGCAGCTTGGACCGAAAATACCTATTAAAAGTATATAAAATCAACGTTTCGTAGTCCCCTGATTTCTTCTCAAAACTTGACCTATTTAACTATTTTTTTTATTAAAAATCAAAGAAAGGCTTTGGCCGTGTTCCTGTTTTTCTTTTTTTTAATAATCTAGTCAAAATTGTTTTCTGGATGTTTGAACACAGCGGAAAATCTGGCATGTTTTTTAGGTTTTTGAAGGTTATTAAAATATATTAAAAATTGCTATACTGCCATTCATTATGCAGGGAGAAAACAGGGGACTACGTTTCTATGGAAAAACGGTCTCTTAATAATAGGTCCCTTTATTCTGAGAAAGCCACATATGGCAAATAGGCATATAAACTATAGCCTTTATGTTCTACCTAGCTAGTGTGATCACTTTCACACAGACTAGTAAGTTTAAGTAAGAGAGTCTAATGTTTTATATTGGACATGAACATGATGATCGTACCAATGCTGCAGTGGCGCGCCTCGGGTTTCAGAATAGGGCACACAGAACTATATTTCTATGATAGGGCAAGCCGAGACATATGAAGATGTCTCAATTGGCGGTTGTGTTTACCAAAAGAACTAAAAAAAAACACAGCGTTCATATGCTTTTGGGAATTCATTTGCCTTTCTGCGCCAGCTAAGTTATTTAAATCGTCAGGTCCTGGACGACCGAGCTCAGCTCGGATGAAAATACGGAGCCCATTTTCACAGACATGAGACCTAGCTAGATCGATTTCTCGCCCCCGTAAACCGTATTCCAAATTTAATCGAAATCGTTGGAGCCAATCTGGGGGCGACCCCCCAATAACTTCGTTGTGGATAAAACTAGGAGCTTGCATTTTCAGTAACTAACTAAGTAAGGCATTGTATAAACACGGTATATTTCAAATTTCATTCAATTTGAACCAGTAGTTTAAGAATTATAACTAGTCAAAGTTTCTTAATTTTGTCACTAACTGACTAAGTCAATGACCGATCATCAGAAGTCTAAGGCACTTCTAGCAGACATATAAATTAGAAGCTTCAAATTTAGAATACAATTAGTGTTTAGTGTATAAATCAAGGGAAAACTAAAATATATTGATTTATACTTTCACGATTCTCACACATTATTTATACTAAACGGGACTTAATCGCGTATAATTAACTTATTTTACTTACCTCACTGAGGTCTCCCGACGTTTCGGATGTGTTGCAACATCCATGGTCACGGGACAACGGGACGGGTGAGGTAAATAAAATAAGTTAATTATACGCGATTAAGTCCCGTTTAGTATAAATAAAACTAAAATAATTTGCAATTTCGGACCAGTTTTCTAGATACACCAACTGCATAAATAATAGGATTACAAAGTTACATTTGCCGTGAATGGGACAAAAAATGAAAAGTAAGAATGGCAACTGCATTCATAATTTGTATGTATTGATAACACAATAACCTACCAAAAGAAGTGCGATCCCATAAAAAATCATTTCATGTAAAAAAGAGGCCAAGTCTCGAAACTCTTCCACCGTAAAAAGTTGTGAGATATTTCGTAGTACAGTCGAGTTCTCCAATATCTACACAGACAACCTTTCAAAAATATATATACAGAGACATAAGACACATGTGTAGATATTTTTGAAAGGTTGTTAGTATAGATATTAGAGAACTCCACCCCAGTCTCACTCAGGCATTCTTATTATTCTTTATTTGCTAGCTAAATAAATTTTCGTGACTTGGCAATCTTTGATTTTTGATCGATAAATAGTTTTGTAAGGCAAGCCCGGCTTTTGGGCTTGTATGGCACCGCAATGCTGCTTCTAATTTACCAAAATATTTCATCAACATTAAAATCATAAAATTTGATCGTGGTAGCTTCCACGTTAAATTGACACGAAACAAAAAAGTGTTTCGTTAAGAGCCGTTTCATCAACATACATTTGGTAGTTATTGTATGATAGAGTAATCACCTCACACACTTTCAAGTTTATAAAATTAGGATTATGAGAATTACTAGTACCAAGATTTTAACTATTTTCTCCTCCTGTTTAGATGAGGATGGTGATCATGTTACCATTTCATCCGATGAGGAAATGATGATTGCGCTGGCATCGCTTAATACTCACATTTACAAGCTGGATGTGAAGTCTAAACTTCGACATTGTAAAGATCATACAATCGTCACTGATCCTCCGGAGGTCTCTTGCGGTAAGTGCATTATTTTTATTTTTTCAGGAATAGATGAGATCATTTGAAACCATTTGATTTTTCGTTGATAAAACTATGCATTCAAAGGTTTGTAACCTCTTATGAAATAATTGATTTTGTGTAATCTCGGTTTCCGTAGTTTATTGAATTTACGTAGTTTGTACCATGGTAGATTTCTTATCATATAAATATAACATAAAGTTCCATTCATTATTGTCGATTGTAGAGCTATTTTTTAGATACATATAAGTACACAGTGTTTCCTGTTTTGCGTAACATTATTTAGTTCAGTGAATCACACTAATATTATAAATGTGAAACAGTGTCCATATGGAAATCCATGTGGTCAAAGATACATAATAAAGTAACAACGAAGTAAATTGTATTTATACAACTAACGTTAAAAACTTCAATAGTGCGATGCAGAGCTTCACACATTTCCAGGCATATTCTAGCCGTAGTAGGTAATTCTTCCGATTTTTCTATGCGTTTAAACTCTGCCAAACCATATGAGAACGTATAAAGTAAGTAGTTTGATGGAGTTTAGGTATCGTAGACAGAGTTCGAGAAAGAACGATTTAAGAACACATCACCAGCGCCATCTTTTGGTAATCAGTAGAAACATGGATTCTTCTCTAATGTGGTATAGTGGCGTTGAGGACAAATTAAACAAAAATATGCGAATCGATTTTATTGAAACTTTCCAATATTGTTGTTTATACCTCAGAGTAGGATATAGCGTGCCGTTTTTTTAGATATAATTACTTCAGAGGGTGGAATAAGGAACCAAAGATTGTATGGGACTTAATTTTTTTTTTTAAATAGAAACTTGAAACTTCGTAGATTGATTTTATATCAAAATATTAGAAAACTAATTTCTGCGTTTTTGAAAATTCATTCCCTAAGGGGGTCAAAAGACGTTTGAGAATTTGTATGAAAAAAAAACGGTCACCCATCCAAATATTGACTTCTCTCGACGTTGCTTAACTTTGGTGATTGTTGCGAAGTGTTCATCGCTATTAGACTACATATATTATAGGCAAGTAGTTTCTGAAGGTTACATTATCTTTTAATGATTTTTATAATTACAATAACAGTGTTTTTAAAATAAAACTACTGTTTACTTATAATTACATATCAGTGTTTTTAAAATAAAAATGTACTGTTTACTAGAAGGCGACATATATTTGTATAAGTCAGCTACTAGATGGCGAAACCTGTCGCAATAAAATAGTATATTTTAACTACTGGTCACTAGATGGCGCAAGCTGTCCCACTTTTTCCATGTATATAGGGAATATAACCGTTATAATATAAAACGGGATATTGCGAAGTGTTCATCGCTATTAGACTATAGGCAAGTAGTTTCTGAAGGTTACATCACCATCAACGCACAGCCGAAACTACTGGAACTGAAACTTCAAATTTGGTCCAGAGCTTACTTTTATGACGTATGCAAGGGATAAGACGGGATTTTTGGAAATTCCATCCCTAAGAGGGTTAAATGGGGGTGCAAAGTTTGTATGGGGGAAACATTATTTTTTGAGCTAGAGACTTGAAACTTTGTAGGAAGATTACTTAGTAAGATAAAAAAAAGTAATTTCAGCGTTTTAGAAAATTCCACCCCTAAAGGGATTAAATAGGGGTACAATGTTTGTATGGGGGAAACATTATTTTTTGAACTAGAGACTTGAAACTTTGTAGGAAGATTACTTAGTAAGATACAAAAAAAGTAATTTCAGCGTTTTAGAAAATTCCACACCTAAAGGGATTAAATAGGGGTGCAATGTTTGTATGGGGGAAACATTATTTTTTGAACTAGAGACTTGAAACTTTGTAGGAAGATTACTTAGTAATATACAAAAAAAGTAATTTCAGCGTTTTAGAAAATTCCACACCTAAAGGGATTAAATAGGGGTGCAATGTTTGTATGAGAGATACTTTATTTTTTGCGCTAGAAACTTGAAACTGTAGAAAGATTACCTATTAGAATACAATAAAAGAACTGTCAGCGTTTCAGAAAATTCCACCTCTAAAGAGGTTAAATAGGGGTGCAAGTTTTGTATGAGGGAAACTTTTTCTTTTGAGCTAGAAACTTGAAACTTTGTCGAAAGGTTACTTATTAGCATACAAAAAAAAGTACTTTCTGCATTTTAGAAAATTCCACCCCTAAGGGGTCTAAGGTTTCTATGGGAAACACTTTTTTCGAGGTAGAGGTTTGAAACGTTGTAAAAATATTACTTATTAGAATACAAAAACAGTAAGTTCTTTCAGCGTTTTAGAAAATTCCTTCCCTAAGGGGGTTAAACAGGTATGCAGGATTAGGATGAAAAACACTTTTTCTGAGCTAGAGACTTGAAACGTTGTAGAAAGATTACTTATTAGAATAAAAAAAACACTCAGCGTTTTGAAAAAAATCCACCCGTAAGGGGGTTAAAACGGGATTACGGGTTTATATGGAGAACAAGGAAATATAGTAAGAATTTTGTAATGTCAGTCTTAGCATGTATTAAAAGGCTACAAAACTGAAGTCATTTTTTTTTAATTCGTGCCCTATAGGGGTTAAAGGGGTTTCAAAGTTTGTATGGAGGGAAAAATATTTTTAGACTGTTTATTAAAAGACTACAAAACAGATTTCAGCGTTGTTTTTTCATTCATCCCCTAAGAGTGTTTAAAGGGGGTTCGAATAGATCAAGACAATTTTGAAATCAAACATTTGTTACTTAGATTTTAGATGGTTTGTTTAAAACTAAAAAATAAATTTCAACGTGTTTTAAAATTCATCCCCCAACGGGGTTTATAGGGGGTTCAAAGTTTATACGGAGAGCAAGATATTTTTAAAGTAAGATATTTTTTACTTACATTTTGGACTGTTTGTTTAAAGATTAGAAAACGATTTCAGCGTTCATTTTATTCATCCTCTAAGAGGGTTAAAAGGGGGTTTGAAGGTTGTATAGAGAGCAAGACCTTTTTTGAAGTAAGAAATTTGTAACTACGGGTTTACTCTTTGTTTAAAAATTAAAAAACATTTTTTTTTCATTTCATTAGTGTTTTTTTTTTAATTCATCCCTTAAGAGGGTTCAAAGTTTGTATGGAGAGCAAGACATTTTTAAGGTAAGAGATTTGTAACTTCTGTTTTAGACTGTTTGAAATTGATTCCATAAGGGGGTTAAAAGATACTCATCCCCTAAAGGGGCTAAAATGAGTTGGAAGTTTGTACGGGGAACGAGACAATTTTAAAGTAACAAAACTGTAACTTCGTTTAAATTACAGCGTTTTTTAAAATTCATCCTCTAGGGAGGTTAAAAGGGGTTGGAAGTATGTATGAGGAACAAGTAATTTATGAAGTAAGGGAATTCTTCGGTTATACTATATAAGGAAGCCATTTATTAGTCAAAATAGGTAATCCAACTTACCAAAAAAGTACGATAGGTAAAGTTAAAACCACGACCCTTACAGAATGGAACAGCTACCAGAAATGTAGGTTAGGTTAGAACTGCGATTCTCCCAGAACCGAAGAAGGTAATGTTTGATTAAACCTGCGGATTATTTTGTTAAATAAAAAGTTTATTTTGGTTAGTGAAAATAATGTATTCTCACAGTTAAATGGAGCATAAGATAATTTTGCTTTCAAAACTATACAGGTAGCCCGGACTAACGTAAATAAAACTACTGGAAGGATTTCGGCAAAAATTTCCAATAATCTAGCTTAGTAGACAAAACAAATATGTTTCAGAAAGAGAAACTTCTGTTGATGATTATTAAGATATTTATGTTTGTAATAACGGAGTTTTCAATTTAGATTTAGCAATTTAAACTGACGAACTCATCGCACTGTTACCTTTTAGGCTTAATCCCTGTACGTCTAACACAACTCGCTGACAAGTCGCTTCGCGTGCGACTGAGCGTCTCCTGTCTCACTCACACGTTTAAATTAGAAAGAGGAGGGTAGATCTTTCTCCACTCGCGTCGCGGCGCGGCGTCATTAGTGCTAGCCCCCTGAACGGATTTAGATGAAATTTTCCGTACAGATCATTTGAGACCCTTTGAAAAATATAGGAGATCTCGGAAATCATCCCTTAAGATGGTACAAGTGTGTTTGGGACAGCGATAATTAAGCTTGCGCCTTACATAATTTTATAGCAATATTTTTTTTAAGACGATTACAAGTTCTACGCAGACGGAGTCGCGGGCAACAGCTAGTAAATAATAATCTGCAAAAATTACATTTTCAACGTACTTTTGTGCACAATGAAGAACTATTAGATAGCGATTATCCTTATACAAATTAAAAAAAACTACAAAATTATTGCATCAGCAAAAAAGGTAGCTACCATAATAAGCTGTGATTTATTTATTTATATTGCGGCAAATCCAATGGAATTTAGTGTTTAACATTGAATGTGTGCCTTGCTTACTTTAGGTGCTAAGGCGAACAACAATACGAAATATAGGTGTATTATGTGAATGTATGTGTAATATGATGTGTTATCCGAATAAATTCTTATTCTATTCTATTAGACAAGCACGCATACAAATAAGTGGCGACTAGGCAGTAAGGGCTCTATAGAATAGATTCTATACCAATGCTTTTTACTAACTACCCATTACACGTGGCTATTACCTAATTCCCCTAAGCACACAATGTAAACAAGCCCTTAAGCTGCAAACGCACAGAGAGCGGTGGCGGGGCGGCGCGGTGCGGCGCGGAGGCGGTACCGGTTGTAATGTTCGAGCTAATATGAAAGGATCCGCACAGAAAACCGCGCCGCGCCGCGCCGCCGCTCTGTGCGGATCCTTTCATATTAGCTCGAACATTACAACCGGTACCGCCTCCGCGCCGCTCCGCCACCGCTGTCAGTGCGTTTCGGCCTTTACTGAATAGTCACCGTCACCACTTGTTTGTTTGCGTTACTCGTACATCGTAATCACACCACGTGTGGCGGATTTGGTCAAAAGTTCCTTTTCGCATGAATAGCTGATTTAGTGAATTTCATCCATATATTATCATAATACTTACTGACGTCATTCTGATTTTAATATGCTAATTTGTTTTACTTGCTATTCTTGTTTTAGATGAAGTGGCTTGACTGCTTTGAGTTATAATCAGTCTAGGTATATAGAATGATGTTATGCTACTGATTACTTTTGTAATTTATGTTAATTACTTTGGCTTATTGATGTTATTATACGCTTACAACAAATGTTGTTGGTCATTATACGTACTCTCGTTGTAACTACCATTACACATTGCACATGTGTGCATAAATTAAACGCCAGGGCAATGACTTGCTATTTCCCCTTGAGCTAGTAAAATGTTGCTTCATTTTACATTTTATTTTTTACTTTTATTTATTCAAATTAAAAACGTATGCTTACTAATATACATTCTCTATTTTATTCTTACTGATGCCTCATTAGGCTTACATTACATTATTAATTAGTATAGAAAATAGGAAGCTGCTGATTCAAAGTAAATACAAGTACAACTGTAGGCCAATTTCGATACACCCAGTAATAAAATAAAAAAATAGAAAAAAATATTTATAATCTTCTTGTTGCATACTTAAATTCAAAAAAGCTTTCTTTAAAAAATACAATACGGTTTTAGAAATAAGTCTAATACGCTCTCAGCTACGATCTTGTCACCAAAATAAACGTGAATATCGATCAAAACCAAGTAGTTCTCGGGGTTTTTATAGATCTGAAGAAACCCTTAGATACAATTAGTCATGAACTGCAACTATACAAACTCAACGCTATAGGTATTCATAAAACTGCACACAAAATGATTGAATCTTATTTATCTGAACGCTATCAAATTGTAAAAATAGCTGATAACGAAAGTAGCCCGAAAGAACATACATGCGTAGTGCCTCAAGGATCCGCTATTATTTCTTATTTACATAAATGATATACACCAGCCCCCCTAGCACACTAGGTTTTATGTCCGACATAAAGCATTTGTCCCTCTTGCACTCGCATATTGGCCAGAATGGGACGAATGCTTTATGTCCGACATAAAACCTAGTGTGCTAGGGGGGCAGGTGGGCCTAAGAGGGGATATTACGCTATACGCTGATGACAAACCAATTTTTTTTTGGTAATACAACCACACACGTCAAAGTGACCTCAATATACTAAATGAGTGGTTTCAAAATAACTTACTTACAATAAACATAAACAAAACGAATTATATAGGTAATATTTTTGGCAAAAAACAAGTAAATAACTGAGTATGATCCCTTAAAAATAAACAATCAGATATTTAAACGTGTAGTTAAAGAAAAATACCTTTGATATGTTCTCTATGTAACAATTGGGTGCTGTAGAAAGCTAGATTCGAATCCTGGTCACGGCATCTAATTGTAAAAAAAAGGTTTTTTTTTTTTTCGTAAAACATAATAGGTAAAAATACTAGAGATTAGAGATGCAACGGATAGTGGTTTGGCCGAATACCGGACGACCGGTTAGCCTAGTGGGTAGTGATGCTGCCTACGAAGCTGAAGGTCCTGGGTTCGAATCCCGGTAAGGGCAAGTATTTGTGTGATGAGCATGAATATTTGTTTCTGTTGAGTCATGGAAGTTTTCTATGTATTTAAGTATTTATATCATTTATATATATCGTCGTCTAGTACCCATAACACAAGCCTTACTGAGCTTACTATGTGACTAGGTCGATTTGTGTAAGGTTGTCCCCTAGTATTTATTATTTATTTATTATTATTTACGGGATACCGAATATCCGGCGCTATAGCCGGCCGGATATCCGGCCAACAGTTGAATGACTAAAGTGAAGTAAATTCGACCGCGACGTGTGCGGCTTGCAACTTGTTGAACTTTGTCATTATATTTTTTTTTTTTCGAAGATTAAACTGATCTTAATGGTTGCTTACTTTGTAGTTTCTTATTTATTTGCCATTTTAGCTAGGTAGTCTTGTTCTCTCCTTACTTGTTCTTCCGTGTTAAAATACTATCCGGTATCCGGCCGGACACCGGATAGTATTTTATACCGAAAATATAACTTTTTTTCGGTATTTAATGTAATGTATAGGTCTAGCATATAATATTACAATGGTAAAAAGAGAACTACAGTAGGTAAAATAAAGTTGCATAAATAACGAACAACAAAGTAATCAATTGTCAAAGTCAGTTTAAAAATTTGCGCATGTTTATATTCTATCAAAGCCTGCCATAGCGAGTGACAAGTTACAACCTACACAGAGCGCCGCGCACGGGTGCGGTCGAATTTGCTTCATATTAGGCATGTAACTTTCGGCCGAATATCCGGCGGCCGGATAGCGGATATCCGGCCAGCTGCACCGCCGGATATTCGGTATCCGGCCAAACCACTATCCGTTGCATCTCTCAAAAATACACAAATGTTGGGATATCCTAGTAGATACCAGTGACAGGAGATCCTGATGCTCTAACCACCGACTTTAAAGTCTTTAAATATTGTTAATCAGGCACCGCTGCACAGCACATCGGCGTGCTCTGCGACATGTGCGATTCTGCTATTACGGGCTACCGCTACAAATGCACCGTGTGTCCCGACTACGACCTCTGCTCGCGCTGCGAGGCCGCCGGCAACCACCCGGAGCACTGCATGGTGCGCGTGCCGACTCCCTCCATGCCGGTGAGTACTTTACATTTTGATGGACCCAGAATATTTATAACAGAATATACAAAAAAATAACAGTTCAGTAATGCTGGAACAACCATTGTCTATGACAAGCCATATAAAAACTAGTTCAATGTGTCTACAAATAGCATATTTCTCACAGCGCGCGATGATCCGAGCTGCGATCAAGCGCTCCCGTCACTTCCTGAAGACCGTGGTCACCAACGCCGAAGAGGACTTGGCCCAAAAACGCCACCGCGGCGACCGTAGCGCCGACAAGAAACGCGACCGCGATCCCTACCGTGACCACCACCACCGCGATCATCACCACCGCCGCCCCCGCTCCAGCTGGCTAGAGACCTTCGCCACTTACATGAACGAGTTCGCTAACCTCGCTGGCGATATAGACATCGACGACTTCAAGGACAACTTCAACAAGAAGGACGATCAGTCCAAGAAAAATGAAAAAGAGCAGCCTGCCACCCCGCCCAATACTGCTGCTGCTGATCCCCAACCGGGCCCTTCTCAGCGCCCCTTCAAGATTAACATGCCAACAGAGTGCCCCTTTAAACCTAGCGTTCCGACTGAACGCTCCAAACCGGCCGGTGATAACTTCCGGTTCGAGCAGAACATCGACTATGACACCATGCATAAAATTGTCCAAGCTTACGTGAGCTACAAACTGGATCCTAACAATGAGTTGAGACTGTGTGAGCAGAAGCCCGATGATGACGGGGCAAGCGACAAGTCTGATAACGCTAATGCTGATAATGATAGAGCCAGTGTCAAGTCCGATGTGTCCTCGACTTCAAGTGAGGTTAAGAGGGAACCGTCTCTAGATAAAGCTGATGACTGGATGATGGTCAACCAGGACAGAGGTATGTAGCATAGCATAGTATACCTAGTTCAAATCTTATTTTTACGAATATAATAAATATAATAATAATAATAATATGACAAGAGAAACATCTTGTTTTAAAGCGATTTCATCTAGACAACCTTTGGGTAGCAGGAAACATTTCAACTAGAATTTTAAACAGGTAATGCAATGCAATGCAGGAGTGCATCAAGAAGAGTACTAACTAACACATAAATCTTTGAAATATTACTAAACAGGACACTTTAAAATACATACCTAATAAATGAATAAATCTGCAAATATAAATACAGACATAAAAGCCATGGACAGGTAAATAAATAAGTTAATTATAAATGTTGTATTAAGCAGTAACGTTGCTAACGAAATTCATAAATTTCAAATTAAACATATGCGCGATTAAGTCCCGTTTAGTAAAAAATATGTGTGAGAATCGTGAAAGTTTAAATCGATATAGTTGGAATCTACCAGATCTACCAGCCAAACCACTTACAACGTCCTAGGTTTTCGAAACAATTTAACTGTTCTTTGTGAAATAAATATTGTTGGAACTGGTAAAACATTGTAAACATATACATTTATGTGACGTTTATTGACGAAAAAAGTGTTTAAACAAACAAACAAACAAATAAATAAAAGGAATAGAAAAGATGCCCCATGTTAATTTCATCTAAAAAAACACTTCTTTCGAATGAACTGCTGATGTTTTGTAACATAGGAAAATCGATTTTTTTTGCGGGCGTCTAATATTGGTCCTTGTTTGTAATGCCTTACGTTTTACTGTCCAGATCTGATTGATGTATATGTGAACTCAAAGCCGAGCGCCCCCGAGCAGGCTCCGATCGGCTTTAACCTTCCCGAAGAGTTCCAGCAGCGCGTCAACGTCACCGGCGGCAACCTGTACCCGCCTCTCAATATGGCTACTGCAGGTAACTTGCTTACTTACTTGCGCTCCTCTGGCGCAAGTGGCGCAACGACCCAAAGTGTGCCTTGGCCTCCAATGAGTGCACCTCTTGGGGCTCGCACAGATAACACATTACTACAGAGGCCGCGAAGTAAGGGGTTGCCGGCCGAGTACACATAGACGAAATGTAAACAAACCTTTATTGAAAATGGGTATAACGTCCAAATGTAATCATAATAATAATCAATGTAATAATTTACATTTACAATTTTCCTTGCGGTGATGAGGTGAGAAGTGTTGTTTCGCTCTGCAGCAAAGGTGTCTCGTGCCTTGAAAGCCTCTGTATGCTCAGGATCTTACAATCCTTCGCTGGCTCGGCTTTCAGTACTTGCGCCCACCAACAACTTTGCAGCCTTGCATAACAAATAGCTATTAATAACTGCTGTGGCTCAACGACCCGAAGTGGATTTAGGCCTCGCCTCCGTCACCAAAGACCTGTGACCTTCTGTGTCGAATGTCGTTTCTATGCAGTTGACGACCCTGAGTTCGATTAGGTATTTTTAAACTCGTATTTAGAATACCCAACAGATCTTCGACCAGTTCGTCTACCCCAGTACGCTCTCCAGTCTATACTATTCTACGTTAATCAATAAGTACTGAAATTATAAATGTGAAAAATACCGTCAGTTTGATTGACACTTTATCACGCTTCGACTGCTCAACCTTTAGATGACATTTGGTATAGAGATAAGTTGAAACTGGAAGAAAGATGCAGGACACTGTATTTTATTTGAAATGTGTGTGAGACATAGATAACAACTAACAAGTCAACCCTGGTGGAATTGAACTGCAATTGCTGCTCCTCCACTTTGGAAACCAAGATTAGTGCGATAATTCTTAAGAGCAAAAGGTCGGAAATTAATTATAAGAGAGTTTTGTCTCGGAACAGAAAAGTTAATCGTACCCAATAGCTCAGGAGAATCAACGCCTGGTCAAGATTTTGTGAAGTAAGACCTGATCGGAAATCCATCGGTGTTTGTCAAGGGAAGATTTAAAGAAGTTAAGTTGATCATTATACGTTGGAAGGGTTTCTTTTGATGAATTGATAAAATGAAGAGATCCTTTCGATTCTGACATTGTGGCATCTATATGTATCCGGGAAATTACCAATTAAGAACCAATCAAGTAATGACTCCAAATGACACGGATAAAGCTAGTTTAAAATGAAATGAAGTCATTATTAATGCAGAAATTTTCATTCTCACTAGGACATTCTTGTCTTGTTTTCTCCACAGATGATACTTTAATAACTTATTTTATTAGTTAAGCTTACCATTTGAGACCTATTAATGTGATCATTGCTGTGGTTACCCAGGTTTCACACATTGTTTTAGTATGTGATCATAATACTATCGCAACCTATCTAATCAAACTACATAATGGCAGGTGTTCATTTTGTGCCGAAACCGATTATATTAGTTTGAGAGAAGGCACTCGTTGTTTCTCTTTATGGAATTGTTTTTTTTTACCATGTACTGTCAGTGCTTCGATTGTTTTGTGTTCCTTTACAAGTCATATGCGTCATAGCCAAATGTGTCATGTCATTGTCGCAGCGTGCATTCATTGACATGGTTTTTAATATTTAGTGTTGAATACTAAAGAAGCGGCGCTGCCTAAGCCGCAAGCTGCCGCCGGCCCCGCTCCCGCCTCCGCTGCCGCCCCCGCCGCCGCTGCCGCCGCCGCCGCCCGCGCAGCCCCCAAGCCGCAGCCACAGCGTATGTGTCACCCCGGTAAATATTATGAAAATGATTTACCACTAGATGCCCGCTTCGCCCGCGTTTGCAAAGAACCCAGGCAAATCATCGGGATAAAATGTAGCATATATTATGTTCATCCGAAAAGACCATTCCATACGCAGGTGAAAGAATTTTTGAAATCGGATTAAGTGGTTCATTCACAGACCTGAGCAATAGATAGATGAACATTTGTAAGGGGTATTTCCGAGTGTTTCAACCGCTGTCAGTCCTTTGCATTATAGTCAAGATTTCTGTACAGTTGGTTGCCAGGAGCCAAAAATTGCTTCCAAAACTAGAAAGAAGCTTCAAGTTGCAATGACACACTACAATGGTAATTACAGTGGCTGTGCAGTTATTATTCATCATGTTGTCCTATTCGTTTGAGGTTTTGACATTTTTACTGAAACACTCAATGAGCAGCAGTTGTTTTTTTGGAGTCATACATAATTTTTGAATCACTGGATTGTTATTCTGTATTTGACGTAGAATGCTATTTTGTTCACCCATGAAGGTCAATACGTTAACGACTTATTTATACGGTTTCCGACACAGTTTACCGTGTCACATACATATGTACATACTGGCACCGTTTCAGGGGGGAGGCCAATGTCCAGCAGTGGACGTCTTTCCGCTGATATAATGATGATAAAGTGCTCAGTAAAATTAATTTTGTATTTCTCTAATTTGCTCGGAACTTTATGCCTTACCCTTGCAAAAACAGCACGTGAAGTTCCTCGTAACAGACAGCGGAAAACTGTATGAAATTCCATATCGTTTTCATTTACGTCCACCGTTTGATAGCATACTTGAACCAAAAGGCAACCCTAGCTTACTGCTCACAACGACAGTTGCCATACAAATCACAAAAAGCGTCCCTATATGGCCTTTGAGAAACCTCATAAAATTCTGCTCAGGCTTTGATGAAATCTAGTATTGATTTGAGGTAAAGTTTGTATTGTCCCATAGAAGGACAACTTTTTTCTGAATCTTCGGTAAATAATAAAAGCTAGTTGTCAAGTGTTTTCAATAATTGCAATACGGTTATTTTATTACGTTTTATCCAGTTCATGATTCACAAGTGTTTTGTTGTTTGACTCACCGCACATCGCACGAACATGGTATTGGACAATCGTAACAGATAAGATAAACAACTGGCTACTAGTTTCGGTTTGTTCTACTTCTATTATTAAGATTTATGATCATTCTGTTTTAATAACATGATCACGATGCTAGTTCTTCACCGGCTTGATTTATCACGATTTCAGATCATACGGAAATTTATAATAAGGCTAGCTGCCCGCGTGGCTTCGCTCGTATTTTCCAAAGAACGCTGGTAAACAAAATATAGCCTTATGTCGATCTAGAAAGTCCATTCTATACACGGACAATTTTTGACATCGGATTAGTGTTTCCGAAAAATTCCCATTACATACAAAGTTACAATCTCCGCGACTTTTCTTCTTTATAATATTAGTACAGATAAGACTTTATACATACTATGTGACTCAATTGATTTATGTAGTAAAAGTGTCCCTAATGAATACCGACTCTAAAATCATGATTTATAGCCGTTATTTACTACAGATACAAATTTAATATTGACCATCAAGGCAACTCATACAGAAATAAGGCTGCGTTTATGGACTAGCGGGGGTTTGCGCAACGCACGCTATCATTTAACAGACTAACATATCATTAATGTCTAGCAACATTTCGATATTGTTCAATTTACGACCCTGATTCGCCTAGGGAACTCGTATCCGATTACGACTTGGTCATTTTTTTTTCTCCTTCCAGCTCCTCACATTGAAGCAGCCATCCAGCAGATGCTGTCCATGGGCTTCACCAACGATGGGAGCTGGCTGACGCAGCTCCTCGAGAGCAAGGACGGCAGCATCGCCGCTGTGCTCGACCTGCTCACCCCTGTTAACCCCAAGCAGAAGTAAATCGGCAAAGTCACCCGATCACGACAAGGAGCCAGTTGTAGTAGAACATCTATACATTTAATTTATCTTCTTGCCTTGGCCGGGGTATATCTGTGCGCTTGGAATCGTGCCATTGACCGGGATAACGGATAACCGTTAGAAAACGATCCAACAGACTTCTCGTAAGTTTGTTGGCGCGCCAGCTCGCGTCTATGATTCCACCGGCGGACTATTCACAGCATCTATGAACCACGGACTTAGTTTTGCTGGCAAATGGATCACCCGCTTTATGGCGTTTTCAAGGCACAGATAGTGATAGCCGAAAGTGGCGTTAACAGCGCTATCTCACGGGCGCCTATACAATACGCCTGAACAATCCGTGAAGGGGAAATTCCAACAGATCCATCTTTGCGCTGTCATTTAAAAAATGCTGACAGTAGCCAAATTACGTATATGGCCCATCGGAACATCAGAAAATTGATAACGCTATATACGCTATATACCCTTCAATATAGCTTAACCACTTTTAAATCTAGCGAGGAGCTTATAGTACTCCTAAATAGACGATTAAGGTATATAATCCATGCAATTATTCAAATAAATATTAACTCTGAAGTTACAATAGATTAGTGAATGAGTAAGCATACAACTTACAATATTCTAATATATAGGCTACTTGTATTGGCCTAAGTTTTCACATTGTTATTGGGTTTTACGGTAAATAACTATGTTGTACTTAGTTATAGTTTTATTACTTAATTAATACCTATATATGATTATTTTTATTGATAAGAGTGTATACTCTTTATTTCTCTACTGTATGTTATGTAAGTTATGTTATGAAAATTATTATTTTATTTACACGTATTTCTTTTTTTGTCATTTCCTGAGGTATTTTTTTAGTGCGACTTCTTTTAATATTCTGATAATATTCAATTAACTGGTATTTAACAATAGTATCGTAACTTTCGCAATTATATATGCGCTATTCATCATAATTAGAATTATGGTTACTGTAGAATTTGGGGGTGAAGAAAAAGAATTAGACTGGCATGGCCTAAAAACTAAACAGGGAAGGATGTGATAACTACAGTGTGATGTTATTGTTAAGGATTAATGTTAATTCTAGAATACAAACATGTATCTGACTGTATACTTAATTAAATAAAGGCATATGGGAAAAGTCGAGTTTTAAATGAAAACCATATTGATAGTGAAAGTTTTATTTAAGAAATCCATAGGAATGCTTTTTCAGCCCGACAGTTTCGTTTCTTTCACGTAGAAGGGCTTCACCTAAAGCTTCATCCAGAGATTTTACAGCGATTCTGGAAATAAAATTACGTTTCAAAATTCAGTTTATCAGGGTTTGATAATGAATAGCCGTGTCTACAGCGGACGCATGCCTCGGCCGAGAACGGCCTCCCCAGAGCGAGCGCGCTCAGTGTAGACGTGCCTAATGATTATTAATAATTATAATACCTAGTTTATGTGACGGAATGACGAATAGGAAACTTTCAACCTTTATAAACACTAAATTCAGCATAGTTTAGTTAAGCATAAATGTAAATTCTGAAATGATGGCCATGAATAATTAGTTAGTCGTCATAGGCAGGGACCGGAACCGCTTACCCTTACACGGGTTTTTAAGCGGGTTTTCTTAACGCTTGTTTTGAGAAACCATATCATTCCGGTTAAGCTTATTAAGGGTTAATTGCATGAACGGTTAAGCCGATCGTTTGAGTTAATTCGAGTTAACTCAAATCCCAATCAAAACCCTGTTTAAGGGTTTTAGCGGTAAGCGGTTCCGGACTGAGCGTAAACTAAATGTATCTTAATCGACATAGTTATTCAGTTCATTTTGGCTTGAAATGGCCGCGCCGTTCATTTGAATTAATTCAAATTAACTCGAAACCCTATCAAAACCCTTTCCAGGGTTTTTAACTTATAGAGCACTAGCTTCTGCCCGCGACTCCGTCCGCGTGGAACTCGTTTATATCGCAGCTCCATACAAACTTTCACCCCCCATTTCACCCCCTTAGGGAATGATTTCGGAGATAAAAACTATCCTATGTCCTTCCCCGGGACTCAAACTATCTCCATACCAAATTTCATCGCAATCGGTTCAGCGGTTTAAGCGTGAAGAGGTAACAGACAGACAGACAGACAGACAGACACACTTTCGCATTTATAATATTAGTATGGATTAAACGTAATCGATATTGGTCCTAAGCGTTATACAGATACGATTCAATTTTTAAATGAGGATCGCCGAATCGAGCTAGCCACCTGCCGCGCCTCACTGCGCAGGCGGCGGTGGTGTCTGTCAAAGCTTTTAAAAAGGCACCGCTACTATTTTTGCGTCACACAAATTTACTACAAGCTGCCTTAGGAAGAGATGCCATAATCGCCTGAACATATTGCACCTGTTTCGGCAATTTGTTTGTTTACCTATGAAGTTCGTTACTTTCATTGCGAATAGCAAACTGATGCACATAGTAATCGTGTCTCGTCTTGATGCGAAAAAAGTAACTTAAGTTAAGACACGCGCGCGCCAACTAAACCTTGTGCCGGCTGTACACACTGGGCCAACGTTGGCGCGGAGCAGAATTACTATGCGTTAGAGGAAGAGGGCTTTATTTCGTTCTCATGCGTTTGCATAGCTGCATCCTGCTCACGCGCCAACGTAGGCCCAATGTGTACAGCCGGCAGACATTTATTAAGTTGGTCTTGTTGGTTTGGGTGGGGGTGGTTGGATATATGCCCACTTATGCGTGAGAGTTTTTGTAATTCATTATATTGACTACTGCAGTATTCTTTTTCATATTTAACCATATGGCCGGCAGAAGGCCGGTTACACGACTCTAATATAAAGCGGCCAAGTGCGTGTCTGACCACGCACAACCAAGGGTTCCGTGCCTATTAAAAAGGTCGTATCGTTACTGAAATCAAATGGCACTTACGTCCTTTTCTTTAACGAAGGCAGTTTTTTAGAAATATCTCGATAACCTTTGAACCGATCTTGTTCAAAACAATCTTCGCTGAAAGAATTTAATAAGCCCTATATCCATAATTTTTTTCATATTTTTAAAATACACGGTTCAAAAATTAGAGGGGGGGGACGACACAATTTTAGTGACTTTCGGGGCGATTATCTCCGACTCTATTCACTTAATCAAATAAATTGCTGAGAAACCTTATATTTATTTTGAAAGGCCTATCGATTGATGTGCCAGACGTGGGCTTGTAATGAAAAAAAAAATTGACCTTCGGTTTAATGTATGGAGTGCTCCTAAAAAAATATTTTTTTGGAATTTAATTACAAAACTGTATATATTCTACTGTTTTATCGGCGTGATTGATTTATATACCTATGCCGAATCACGGCTTTCTAGTATTAAGGGCCACTGAGCTAAGCCTAAGCCGCAGACGGACGGACAAATGGACAGACGGACATGGCGAAAATATAAGGGTTCCTTGTTGACTACGGAGCCCTTAAAAAATTGTGAACTGTTATTATTAAAAAAAATGCACTATTACGTAAAGCAACATTGATAACTCACAAATCCAGAGCAACTACATTTGAAATTAATAAATCTATAGGTACTTCGTTTATTATTATTTGACAAACTGTATTCATATTAAACACATCACATCACCATACCTTCAAGTTCAGTCGCAGTCGGATAAAAAAAAATGACAACTCTAGCACAGACTGGTTTTTGGCTTGTATGCTGGCTCAGATTATTTTTGCGTTTTGCCCACTAAAAATTAAACGTACTACGTATTATGTTTTAAATCACTTCTAATACTTCTAATAGAATAAAACTAATGGTGCCAAATTTATGGCCGATTATAGTCTTTAGTTACGAGACGTATCAATGTTCAATAATCCTAAAGTATAAAAAAGCGGCCAAGTGCGTGTCGGACCACGCACAACGAAGGGTCCCGTGCCTATTAAAAAGGTCGTATCGTTACTGAAATCTTATGGCATCTTACTTCCTTTTCTTTAAGGAAGGCAGTTTTTTAGAAATACCTCTAAAACCTTTGTACCGATCTTGTTCAAAACAATTTTCTCTAAAAGAATTTAATAAGCCCATGTCCATGATTTTTTTCATATTTTCAAAATACACGGTTCAAAAATTAGGGGGGGGGGGGGGGGGGGGGGGGGGAAACAATTTTAGTGACTTTCGGGGCGATTATCTCCGACTCTATTCACTAAATCAAAATTGCTGAGAAACCTTATATTTATTTTATTTTGAAAGGCCTATCGATGGATGTGCCACACGTGGGCTTGCAATAAAAGAAAATGATTTTCAGTTTTATGTATGGACTGCACCCCTAACAATTATTTTTTTTACACATTTCATTACAAAATGTAGCTTCTAACAAAATACAGGTATCATCAAATTTTTATTCAAATACACCTTATAGTATTCGAGTAAAATGCCTGTCACATACGGACGGACAGACAGATAGACAGACAGACATGACGTATCCATAAGGGTTCCGTTTTTGCCATTTGGCTACGGAACCCTAAAAAAACATACAACAGGACAGATGAGAGAGACAGAGGACAATGTTTTTTTTGGCCTGTTTAATGATTTCTGATATATTACCAGATTTTTACAAAAAAGGTTTTGCCTAGTGGCAATGTAGGCATGTTTCACGGCTTTAACTATTTCATTAAGTACCTACTAATTTGAATTCTCCGCTCTAAACCGTACCGTTTTTACCCCACCCAACATACCTACCTTATGTAAAATTATTGGAACTGTAAAAGGCCTCTACAAAAATATCCAAGATGTGTTTATTTTTAATACTACGACTGTGGCAAACAAGCATACGGCCTGTCTGATGGTACGATAACACCGTAGCCTATCGACGCTGGCAACTTCACAAGAATCACAATCAGGTTGCCGGCCCTTTATTGATATTTAGGGTTCCGTAGCCAAATGGCAAAAAACGGAACCCTTATGGATTCGTCATGTCTGTCTGTCTGTCTGTCCGTCCGTATATCACAGGCATTTTACTCGAATAGGGCTTATTAAATTCTTTCAGCGAAAATTGTTTTAAACAAGGTCGGTTAAAATGTTTGTGAGATATATCTAAAAAACTGCCTTCCTTAAAGAAAAGGACGTAAGTACCATAAGATTTCAGTAACGATACGACCTTTTTAATAGGCACGGAACCCTCGTTGTGCGTGGTCCGACACGCACTTGGCCGCTTTTTTACTCGCTCGTCACCGGCCCCAGGAAGGGTTAAAGAAGTGTGCCAGCTTCATACAAATAAGTAAGCGGTTAAATTAAGCCAATAAAAACCCTTTCATAACCCCTACAAAAACCCTTAAAAACCCCTTCAAATAACCCTATCAAAACCCTAACCCAAAACCCTGAGGTTATTTAGGCTTAACTCTGTTGAAGGGCTTAACCCGTATATAAGTTAAGCTGAGGATACGGTAACCCAAACAAGCGATTAATCCTCGAACGGCTTAAGCCTTTCGAACGGATTAAGCCAAAGAACGGGTTTTCCGGTCCCTGGTCATAGGAGCATATTTCAGGGTTTCGGTGTACTGAAAATGATGATTTTGATTTAAATCGTCAGCAACGATTTTAAGCAAGTTTTGAGGGTCGGGTCCCGGGTTTCGGGGATGCAGATGATGACGATAGCACCTTACAGCCACTAGTGGCCGCCACTAAACGCAACCACTCTGCCGCACACTAAGCCACCATTGGCCGACACTATGCGGCCATTAGTAGCGAGCCCGACCCACTACCGCAGCTTGCGGCCCGGACGCGGCCACTAAACGCAACCACTTTGCCGTACACTAAGCCACCATTGGCCGACACTATGTGGCCATTAGTAGCGAGCCGAAAATTTTTATTATTCGAATATTTCGAACAATATGAATATTTGAGAAAATTAAAGAAAATTTCGATTTGAAGTCATTTAATATCAATTATAAAATTAGACTACAAAAAAGTAGTCCATTTAAGACCATTATACAAATCACATTCTTGAAATTGTGACTATATTACTCGTAGACCGGTATCAAATTTCAATAGTCACAGTTTTTTTCTTCATTAGAAGTTTTATACTCGGTGAAATCACTATTGTCCTCCATTTTAAGCCATTATTTGATTATATTCTCATACTCGTAGCTGCCTTTCTTGCTCATCATGAATAAAGGAACTTGATCTGCCAAATAAAAAACGAACAAGTAAGAATATGTTTTACTGAATTTGTATGAATTTGTGGATAATCAACAGGATTATTTTGCATTCTTGAACAAATTCGTGTAATCCATACTATCCATATCCATACTTCCATACTATCCATACTAATATTATAAATGCGAAAGTGTGTCTGTCTGTCTGTCTGTTACCTCTTCACGCTTAAACCGCTGATCCGATTTGGATACAATTTAGTATAGAGATAGTTTGAGTTCTGGGAAAGGACATAAGATAGTTTTTATCCCGGAAATCATCCCCCAAGGGGATGAGGTGGGGGGTGAAAGTTTGTATGGAGCTACGATATAAACGACTTCCACGCGGACGGAGTCGCGGGCAGAAGCTAGTAATATTATAAATGCGAAAGTGTGTCTGTCTGTCTGTCTGTCTGTTACCTCTTCACGCTTAAACCGCTGAACCGATTGCGATGAAATTTGGTATGGAGATAGTTTGAATCCCGAGGAAGGACATAGGATAGTTTTCATCCTGGAAATCACCCCCTAAGGGGATGAAATGGGGGGTTGAAGTTTGTATGGAGCTGCGATATAAACGATTTCCACGCGGACGGAGTCGCGGGCAGAAGCTAGTATAATATATGTAATATTGTTTTTGTTTAACTGATGCAATAAAAGTATAAATAAAGTTTTACTGCCCTAGCTAGCTAGAATACAAATTGAATATGTAGTAATGTAAAATCATACAAGATCATAATTTGCACGTAAAATAGGTATCAGTTTAATGTCTAATTATTTTTACCAGAGCAATGCTTACAAAAAAACAATTTACTTACATCATCCAGGCCAGCAGTAGCGTGTCAAACTAAACACATGCACATTGTTAAAAACACAATATTAATAGGTCCAATCTACGCACGGCACAATAAAAACAATAACAACTAACTTTCAGAACTGCTAAGTACTGCTTATATGACCGTGATGGGATTAGCAGAGCCATAAACTTAAAGTAATACTAATTATTTAGCAGGTAGAATAAAGGGTCCCGGTATTCCCTGCATATGCATTTAATTTTTAACACGTCGAGTTGCCGACTTTCCGAGTATCATTACGACTACTTCCAGATAAGGAGAAAATTTATTAGGTTTGGGTCTTTTATATTTATTTGTGTTTTATTCAATTCCTCATAAATCTAGTGTAACATCCGCCTGCAAAAACAGATTCCTAAGATTTTATTAAGTAAAACAGTCTTTATTTTTTATTTTTTTGTAGTATACTTAATATTCGAATAGTTCGTGTTGTATTATTCGAATAATTTGAATATTCGAATAGCAAACCCTCGGCCCGGACGCGGCCACGAAACGCCTGGTGTGCGCCAATGCAATACAAAATGTATGAAAGAACTCGTCCGCAGCTTGCGGCGGCCACTACCTAGTGTCTCGATGTGGGGCGGCTCTAAATTGTCTTTCGTAAGTTGTTTCATCATTCCCGCTGATTCGAAGAAAATTAGATTGAAAGACTCACATTCCTTGGTTGATGGCATCCTTAAGAGTCTTTGGCGCGACGCTACCCGGCCCGTTCATGGCTATGGTTGTGCACCGACCACCCTCGGGCGAGTTCAGGGTCTCAGTGGTGTAGTGTCGAGGGTTACCAGACACACCAACCACGAGAGAGATAACACTACAGCTCTCCTCCTCGGCTGACGGGTCTACGACGCATTTGTCGCCGATTTTGCATAGAGTCACCTGCATTACAAATATAATATAGTTTAGTTGGCTGTGCATGAAATCCGCAAATTCAAATTATATTTTTGGTACAAGCTTTTATTGCCAACTGTACTTTTCTGTATACCATCATCAACTACTCATTGAGACGATTCTAACGAGCCCAAACTCAACGGGGTTACGTCGGTTAAGTACTCAATTCCCATGGCCACCTTCTGTCTCCATCATCAAATCAGTTAGATGGTACCATAATATTGAATTGTCATCCAAACTATACTTATACCCAAAATTTCAGCTCGATCTGTCACCGGGAAGTGGGTCAAATTTAATAAATAAATATTAGGGGACAATCTTACACAATTCGACCTAGTCCCAAACTAGGCAAAGCTTGTACTATGGGTACACGACGATAAACATACTTATATAGATAAATAAATACTTAAATACATAGAAAACACCCATGACTCAGGAACAAATATTAGATTCAGGGGCGACGGGTTTTTTACGCCGACGTGTTTCTAGGGTTTTGTGTAGTCTGAGAGTTGTAGTTAATTTAACTTGCAAGATTTGATTACAGATAGAAAACGGGACAGGTGAAACTATATAAAAGCTTGTAAAATAAGCAATGATTTGTATTGTCAATATAAAGCTAAACAACGAAACCGAAACATAAAACTGTGCAAACGGTTTTGCGGGACCCTGTACTTGTTTATGTTGTATTATTGTTTCTTTCTTAATAAATAAATAAATAATAATAAATAAGTAGAGCAGAGCATCAAGTAGTTCAATGGGGCCTGTGAATAAGACTTGTACAAACTGCAACTGGCAGACCCTACAATTCTTAGATGCAGTGGAAAGCAACATTGAATAAGCATCAGATTTGCCTGTTCTTTATAGTTTGCATTTACTCAGTCCTACAACAAGATGGTTGAAGATGATGATGTCCTAGTTTTATCAAAGGTTTTCTGTTATACATATGTACATTGATAATAAAAAGCGGCCAAGTGCGTGTCGGACCACGCACAACGAGGGTTCCGTGCCTATTAAAAAGGTCGTATCGTTACTGAAATCTTATGGCACTTCCGTCCTTTTCTTTAAGGAAGGCAGTTTTTTAGAAATATCTCAAAAACCTTTGAACCGATCTTGATCAAAACAATTTTCACTGAGAGAATTTAATAAGCCCTATGAGCATGATTTTTTTCATATTTTTAAAATACACGGTTCAAAAATTAGAGGGGAGGGGGACACAATTTTAGTGACTTTCGAGGAGATTATCTCCGACTCTATTCACTTAATCAAAAAAATTGCTGAGAAACCTTATATTTATTTTGAAAGGCCTATCGATTGCCTTTGGTACCGTTTAGTAGCCAAGTTACGTAACTGGCTACGAACAGGGATTTTCGGATTCCCATTTTGTAGCTGGCTACCGGATGGGCCTGCGTAGTACCGTTTGGTAGCCATGTTTTGTAACTGGCTACAAAATGGGAATCCGAAATTCCCTGTCCATAGCCAGTTACGTAATGGGTCTGCGTAGTTCTGTTTGGTAACCAAGTTTTGTAACTGGCTACGAACAGAGAATTTATGATTCCCATTTTGTAGCTGGCTACCGGATGGGCCTGCATAGTTCCGTTTTGTAGCCAAGTTTTGTAACTGGCAACAGAAAGGGAATTTAAAAATTCCCTGTAATGTAACCAGTTACAATACGGGTTTTTTTTCCTCTTTCGAAGCTGGTTCGTAACCGCGGTTACGAATCGGTAATAGAAAAGTAATGTTTTGAAGCCAGTTACCGAATGGGATTTTCTTCCCGTTTCGAAGCTGGTTTGTAACTGCGGTTATGAATCGGTAATTTAAAATTCCTGTATTGTAACCAGTTACAATACGGGTTTTTTTTTCCTCTTTCGAAGCTGGTTCGTAACCGCGGTTACGAATCGGTAATAGAAAAGTCCCGTTTTGAAGCCAGTTACCGAATGGGATTTTTTTCCCGTTTCGAAGTAGGTTACGAACTTTTAGTTACCAAACGGTACCAAAGGATCGATTGATGTGCCACACGTGGGCTTGCAATGAAAAAACATTTTTGATTTTCAGTTATATGTATGGAGTGCACCCCTAAAAGAATTTTTTTTTAGTAATTTAGTTACAAAACTATGTAGCGGTTAACAAAATACACCTATCCTGTAAATTTTATTCAAGTACACCTTATAGTTTTCGAGTAAAATGCCTGTGACATACGGACGGACAGAGAGACAGACATGACGAATCTATAAGGGTTCCGTTTTTTGCCATTTGGCTACGGAACCCTAAAAATATTACAGTAGGTTTTCTAAAGGATTCACTATCTTACCAACAATGGTGCACTCCCGACATCCAACAATTTGCTGTCATAAGGATCGTCCGAGAGCTGCAAGTCCACATTCCCACCGTCCATCAGGGCAGCCTTCACGAAGGGGATCCTCGTGTTGAACAAGGCGGCCTTGACTGCTAAGGAGACAGCGTCACATAGGTTGCCACCACTTTCTAGAATCTGAAAGTGTATAGCATTGCTGTAGAGAGTATATGTGAAAAAAACATTAACAGCTCTATTACATAAGGGAGGAGGTCTGAGCCCAGCCGTGGGACATAAATATGTAGTCTGATGTTGATGAAAGGGTCTACTGGGGATTGAAGATCAACAACAAATCCTTAAAGTTCCCTGTTCATGGTGGCCTAATAAATAAATATAAGGGGACAATCTTACACAAATCGACCTAGTCCCAAACTAAGCAAAGCTTGTAGGGTCATTTCGCAACTCTGCCTGCTGGTAGATCATCCGTGGTCTGCTAGGAGCCGGTCACAAGCCCGGATAAAAGAGGAGTGCACAGGTCGTGTTGTCATCTAGGGTTCACTCCTTCATGGCAACACGCCCCAAACCCCCAGGGTCAAGGTGGGAGGACGTGCTGAGGGCCCTCACAGCCGGCTGTGGGCAGCGGGGGGTAGTGCGGATTGGGCTTGCAAGCGGACGAGGGGTGGGATGGCAGGACCTGTGGTGTGTTTGGAGGAAGGGGAAGGGCGGGAAGAAGGGAGCTCTGGGGTGTCACATAGCGACGCCCTTGGAGTGAACGGACATCTGCTCTGACCCGGACTCTGAAGTGGAGGGAAAGTGACGTGCGCAGTTTGCCCTGGATGGTCAAGAGCGACTGTCTTGGGGTAGACGTATGCGCACTGATTCCCGTCACAAACAAGCAACACAGGGGCTGTCATCTCAAGCCTGCAAGCTCACTCCGCACAATCGCTGTCGTTTACGACTATGCGCAGGGGGGTGGCGCCACTGCGTAGGGGACAATGTTGCTGGGTGGCAGTAAGGGAGCACTGCTGCCACTCTACTTTATCTTCCCATAGAACGAATTCAAGATGGAAAAAAAATTATATAGCAACACAAACATAAAACCTACCGCGCAAGCGGATAAGCAACCCGGAAGGGTAGAAGCGAGAGAGGGGGTGCCTTCGGGTGTTCCTCCGACCGAGCTACTAGCAAAGGGGGGTGAACCGAGCTCCAAGGAGCGAGGGGAACCGTCTGGGAGAGCGAAGAGGCAGGGTACTCCGGATGTCCAGTTACAACTGGGGGGCCTGTCACTTAGGGACGAAGAAAAACTTCTGCAGACACCACCGAAGGATACAACCATGAGGGAGGACACACCGGTGGCGAAAGGGGTTTTTCATAAGTATGAAAGCAAGGCCCAAAAGCGCAAGGCCAAGCTATTAAGGAGAAAGGCGACGATTGCTGGGGACGGGAACGACCTCGCCGGGATAACACCCGCGGTGGAGGTCGAGCCCGGTCCGAGCAAACGGGGCCTAAAGATCAAGAGGCAGAGTACTGATGAGGGTCGTTCGGAGCGTCCTCCAGCGAAGCGCCAGAATAAAGGCAAAGTGGTTGCAGAGGGACCTCGGGAGATCGCTAAGGCGAACCGAGGTCTGGCTGTAGCTGTGGGCCGAGAGGATGGCGCCTCGGTGGATGAGGCACTGGCGAAGCTCATCAGGAAGAAGCTGACGCAGCTGATAGAGGTGGTCGTCCTGCAAGTGGTGAGGGGGGAGCCTGGCTTGGCAGCTCCTAGATTCGCTACGTCGGGTTTGGTGTCGGAAGGATTCTTCCTTGTGACACCGAAAACGACGGAGACGAGGGAGTGGCTGCTAAGTCAGGACTTCGGCGAGCTGGATGGCCATCGGATCACCGTGCGGAAGCTGGAGCAGACGAGGGCACAAGTGTGGATTCCGGGGGATACGGATACTGAGTACGTGAAGGAGTTCCTTTACGCTCAGAATCCGGATCGTCCGGAATTGAAGATCCTGGAGTGGAAGGCTGCGGGAAGAGAGTCTCTTGAGCTAGGCACCCGGCTGACATTTGTCGTGCCAGAGGGGGTAGAGGAGGGCTGGGGCGAGGAGAGAACGAAGGTGCTAGACTTCTCGGCCACCAGCGTGAGAGTTCGGATCCTGAGGGCAAATCCTCTTGAGGGGCCCAAGGATCCGAAAAAGGAAGAACCCGCAACGAAGCAGGAGAGTTCTGAACCGGACGGCATCCATACGGGAGAGGCGGCAGGTATGGATGTCGTCGGTGGTGAACTCTCCGAGTAGCGCTGCGGGAACAGCAACACTACACACTAATAAAACACAATGGACACACAAATAACACTACACAAACATAAGCACACAAGCACACACACAAATATATGCCAAGTAAACCTCCAACATTGTAAAAATGCCATGTCCGAGTTGGGGCAATATGTTGTGAGGAACAAAGTTGAAATCGCACTGCTACAAGAGCCATATGCATGGAGGAATCAGGTGGCAGGCCTGGGGCATCTGGGGGGTGCTCTCCACTACGAAAGGAACGGTGAGCTACCTCCTAGAGCATGCATATATACAAGTAATAACATAAGAAATATGGGATGTGTCATGACCATATGTTACAGAGACCTCATTGTGGTGGAGACCTTCTTCAGTGCTAAAGATGGGAGAAGACACAAGGTGGCGCTGGCATCCTGCTACCTACCAGGGGAAGGAGAGGCGCCAACCAGAGAGCTGGAAGAGACGGTACTGAGATACAAAGGTAAGAGAATTCCACTTATAGTGGGTTGCGATGCTAACGCGCACCATGAGGTGTGGGGTAGTACCGATACCAACTGTAGGGGGGAATCGCTATTAGAATTCATCACTAGCAATGACCTGGAAATCATAAACACAGGTAATACACCGACGTTTGTGAATAGGATCAGAAGAGAAGTGCTTGACATAACCCTAGCACCTAGAGAAATCTGTGACACGATAACGGGATGGAGAGTGGATGAGGAGGACAGCATGTCTGACCACCGAAGGATACTCTTCAGAATCGGGAGTGGCACGGAGGAGATGAGGGTAAGGAATCCACGCAAAACGAACTGGACGAAGTATGAGGAGGAATTAGCAAAACTGGTTAAACCAGAGGGGAGATATGGAGAGATGAAGGACCTGGAGACAGGGGCACTGAAACTCAAAGAAAGTATTATGCAAGCCTATCATAAGGCATGTCCCGAAAGGCTGGTAAAAGCAGGGAAGGGACAGCCATGGTGGAACAAGGGACTTAGTAAGTTAAGAAAGAGGACGCGCCGAGCTATGAGGGTCGCCTTAAAGAAGGATGACACTGATAGTTGGGATGCATATAGAAAGGAGAGGAATGAGTACACCAGACTAAGAGAGAAGGCCAGCCGCGAAGGCTGGAGAAGGTTTACAGAAGAAGTACGAAGCTATGCTGAGGGGGCACGGGTAGTGAAACTGCTTGCGGGAGAGCGAACGTGTCAACTGGGTAGCCTAAGAGTAGAGGGAGATCTGATCACGGACCCGGGCGAAATCCTTGGAACTATGCTGAGATCTCACTTTCCAGACTGTGAAGAAAAACCAGAAGAAGAGGCTGAGCTGGGTATACCGGACTGGGGGGCTGCGGAGGGGACGGTGAAGGAGGAGATGATGGAATGGGCGATCAAATCCTTCGCTCCCTTCAAGGCAGCAGGACCGGACGGAATACTCCCGGTGCTATTGCAAAAAGGGTATGAACACATAAAAGAGAGTCTAGCAAGACTATACAGAGCAAGCCTTGCCTTAGGCTACATCCCGAAGGCATGGAGACAGGTGAGAGTGGTGTTTCTACCGAAACCGGGAAAGAAATCATACCAGGAAGTGAAATCCTTCAGGAGCATAAGTTTATCATCATTTATGCTAAAGACTTTGGAGAAAATGATAGACAAATCGATAAGAGAGAAACTGGAATGCGGTAGGAACCCACTACATGGGAACCAACATGCATACATGGCAGGTAAATCAACGGAGACCGCCCTGCATAACCTAGCGGTCAGGGTCGAGAGAGCACTAGACACTAAGCAGTATGCACTAGGCTGCTTCTTCGATGTGGAGGGAGCCTTTGACAAGGCAACCTTTGCGGCGGTGGAGAATAGTCTTGACAGAGAAGGAATCGATCGAGCAATAGCGAGATGGATTGGCAGAATGTTAAAAGATCGAGACATAACAGCGGAGCTGGGTGGGGTCTCAAAAAGAATAAGTCCGAGAAGAGGATTCCCGCAGGGAGGCTGCTTGTCCCCTCTGATGTGGTGTCTGCTACTGGACTCATTAGTGAAGACAGTCAACAGGGGAGGTGTGTATATGCAGGCCTACTCGGATGACGGAGTACTATTGGTGAGAGGAACGGTCCTAAACACCATAAGAGACGTAATGAACAGAGGTCTCAGAGAGGTGTTAGGATGGTGCAAAGACAGAGGTTTGGATCTGAATCCAACGAAGACAAAGCTGGTTTTATTCACTAACAAAAGGAAGAAGGAGGAAATAAAACCAATAAAGATACAGAACGCAGAACTAGAGATAGTAAAGGAGGTTAAGTATCTGGGAGTGACACTGGATAGCACACTCAGGTATAAAACCCATATTAAGGAGCAATCGGCCAAAGCCATTAGAACACTATTCCAATGTAAAAGGGCAGTGGGAAGAAGATGGGGATTGAGGCCCGAGATGATCCACTGGATCTATAGGGCGATCATTTTACCCAGGGTGCTATACGGGGCCGTGGTATGGTGGCACAGGGCTCGTATAAAAGAGTATCAAAAAGAACTAGACAAGGTGCAAAGACTAGCGTGCCTAATGGTGACGGGGGCTATGAGAACAACCCCGACACAAGCCTTGGAAGTACTGCTAGGTATGAAGTCAATGCGCATTGAAGTGGAGAAAAGGGCCATGGAACAGTGGTACAGGATGAAAGCATGCAAAGAATGGAGAGGAAGCTGCGTGGACAAAAGACACGCGCTGATACAGGAGGAGGCGCTATCGAAGATACACATGATGATAGCCAATAATGACCTTATAAAGAGGCAGGAGACATTCGATAAAAAGTACAAGATACATATAGGAGAAAGAGACAACTGGAAGGTAGACGTCGAGCACCCAATGACGGTCTGCTTCACAGATGGATCTAGAAGGGAATCAACGAAGTTAGCGGGAGCAGGTATAGTTATACCCAAGCTTCGAGAGAGAGTATCCATCCCACTGGGGAGGTATGCTAGTGTCTTCCAAGCAGAAGTGTGCGCGATAACGAGGTGTGCACAGATCATTAGAGAAGGAATGCAACAGACTGGAAGGGTAGTGATATACACGGACAGTCAGGCAGCACTGAAGGCACTGAGTAAGGCAACGGTAACTTCCGCCTTAGTGAAAGAATGTAAGGAAGAACTTAACAAGTTAGGAGAAAACCCAGGTGTTACGTTGGCGTGGGTGCCAGGGCATCAGGGGATAGCGGGTAATGAGAAGGCAGATGAACTGGCTAGGGAGGGAGCGGGAAGGGAGTTTGTAGGCCCAGAACCGGTCCTTCCTTTCTCGGCTCAGGTCACAAAGGGGGTCATAGAAAGGCTAAAAGAACAAGAAGGGGAAAAAGAATGGAGGGAAGCATCTGGATGTAGACAGACAAAGATGATGATAGAAGGTATGGATCATAAAAGAACCAGGTATCTGCTGAAACTGGGTAAGAGCAATCTGAGAATATTGACAGGTATCATAACCGGTCATAACACTCTAAATAGACACTTAAAGATAATAGGTATTAGCAACGACGCTTCCTGCCCACACTGGGGAGGAAGAAACCAGTAAGCATGTACTAGCGGAATGCTCCATGTACGCGGCACCGCGGTTTGGACTGTTCGGCAGAGATGTGTTAGAGGAGAGGGAATTGAGGGATGTCAACCTTAAAGATGTCCTTCTGTTCTGCAGGATCACAAGAAGAATGGAAGAATGTGATGTGGGAATGCTGCCGGGACAGTAACCCTAAGCTCCAACCTTAGGGAATGGGGCTGAATGAACGCGACGAGCGATCGACTGCCCGCCTGCTTCCGGCCAGGCGTCCCTACATAACATCAACATCATCAACAGGGTCATTTCGCCGGTTAGCGACCACCTAATTTAATTTGCCGGTGGGCGACCACTTAAGCTGAGTTGGTGAACTGAAAGGATATTTTCTCGGTTTTTTAGTAGATTTCTATTCTAAAACAACAAAAAAATGCATGTACAAGTAATTGTCTCAATAGGGTGTGTAGAATTGATGATATCTTCAATAGAAAAAACCTTCTCCTTCAGGTGGTCGCTAACCGAAGGTGGTCGCGTAACCAGCGAAATGAACCTACTATAGGTACTAGACGAAGATAAACATACTTATATAGATAAATAAATACTTAAATACATAGAAAACACCCAGGGTGTCAGGCAAGGGGATGTTATTTCCCCAAAACTGTTTACTCTGGTCTGGAGAAGGCTAGGCATCCACATCAACGCAACGGCGAGTACATCACTCACCTTCGGTTTGCTGATGATATAGTAGTCTTGGCTGAGACCATGGAGGACTTAAGTACGATGCTCGATGACCTCAGTAAAGCCTCCGAGCGAGTTGGTCTAAGGATGAACATGGATAAGACAAAGATCATGTCATACCTCCATTTTGTACCAACCTTGACACCTAATCCCAAGATTTGGCATAGGCACTAGTTTTACGAAAGCGACTGCCATGTGACCTTCCAACCCAGAGGGAAAACTAGACCTTATTGGGATTAGACCGGTTTCCTTACGATGTTTTCCTTCACCGAAAAGCTAACGGTAAATGTTCCGTACAAAAGTTCCGAAAACCACATTGGTACGAGCCAGGATTCGAACCCACGACGGCCGCATGCCTGAACCACTAGGGTAGTTCAGGCATGCGGCTGTCACTATTAAATAACCTTTTCCTTTGTTTCTAGATAAAGTGGGCAATAAATAACAATATTTTTTTGACATTTTCACCTCCCGTATCTCCCTTATTAATGAATCTTTAAAAAAAAATATACGGTATTTTGTAGAAAATTTAATCAGCTTTATTTTTTGTAAAAGGTTATAAGAAAATTAATGAAAAATCAAGAATAAATGATTATATGCAATCCAGATTCTTACCAAAATATCAATATAGAGCTTCCAACATTGTTTTCCTTCTAAGATAGACAGTTGTTTGAGATCAAATGCTTGAGCTGAATGGTAGGCACGCTGCATGAGGTGAGCTATGCTATTGGCTAGTTGTTCACCTCCGCGACCTTCAAATTCAGGGGTTGCATTCGCCGAACTAGAATTAAAAATAGAATACATTCGAGACTTGCTAGGCCTATTTTATTTTTAAACTTGGGCATATTTATTATAAGCAGCCTTTGGTTCCGATCCTGGGTTCGCTAGAGATAGTCAGAGGAGAGCTGATGTCCCTCATGTATAGATAATATTTAAGTCGTCCGTTAATATAATGAGGCTTTACAATGAATATTGTTACATATGGCTCAGCACGGCTAGCACGCGACGGCGCGCGAGCTCTCTCGATTTTTCTCGCACTATCCGTCTCTCACTTATTAGACCACTTAGAACAAGAGGTATAGTGCGATAAAAATCGAGAGTATGTCGCGGCTGTCGTGTGCTAGACTTGCAGGATAGTTGGTTAGAATGATTAGACATAACAACGGAATTGAGTTCACAGTGAAGGAAGTTATTAACACCTTCAGCACCTGGTATAATATGTAGGTAAGTAAAATATCAGCAGAAAATGTATCTTAAAAGGGTAGCCCTGGATTAAGGATCTCTTGTCACAGATATGTTCTTATATCTTGGCAGTCCTCACATACCCTTGCGAAACCTGTGCCCTTACCAAAGCTCACACAAGACACTTAGAGGTTGGTCAAAATGCAATGGACAGGACTATGTTAGGGACAAATAGATGTGACTGAATAAGAACAACCACAATAAAAGAGAAGCTAAAGTGGAAATGGTTAAGACACATAATTAGAGGGGGCAGACGGATAGAGTAAGACTATCACTCACTGTACCCTTAAAATAGAATCAGGAAGCGAAGCAGACCATTCAATCGCTGGGCTGATGAGATCAAAGCAATGGCAGGCGATTTGTGGACTAGGACAGCTCAGAATAGAAATATATGGAGACAGTTGGGAGAGGCCTTTGCCATAGGGCAAACAGATTAGCACATAGTGTCAATCATTTAATTAAGGTTTAAAGTATCTGAATAAAGGCTATTATCATTATCATATATGTACCATAATATTTTTGTGAATTTTAACCTATTTAGGTTTGTTTAAAGAATTAAAACACTTATACATTCATTTTCAAGCATCATAATACTCACCAATCAACAAAGAATTCTATCTTTCCCAAGTTTGGTTTGTCTGGTTTTGGTACATCTATCTCTGTTTTCACACCGACAAGTATATCTGTGTTGGCCAAGCGAAGCCGTGCTGACCCACTAGCATGGCTGACCACATCTGTTTCTAGCTCCAAAGGTCTGTAGTCTATGTTTGATCGCCCATCTGAACGATAATCATCCTGCAAAATAAAATTACATTATAAGTCACAAGAGACATAATTTTATGAGATTATTCTTTTGCCTAGCACCCACGCTTTGCACAGAATAGGAGTGCCTGGAGGAAGGTGGTACTGTATGTGATCTGTGGTGGTCAGGACCCTGAAGATGCTTTTGTTACCTACGTTATATTCCGTGATATCTTATGTAGATAGGACAATCCACGCTTGGTGTTATTCTGTAGTCACCAGCGTTAGTACCACCATGGTTGTGGCTGACCAAGCGGCCACAAGTATCTGATATGTTCGAACGGCCCTAGAGATAAGAGTTGTGTCAGTACACTGTTGACAGCATCTTTAAGGTGGCTGTAGGCTTGTTTCTTAGATTTTTTGAGACTAGAGTTATTTTAAATTGCTTGACTTTAGAGCTAAGAAACAATCAAGAGCCGGAACTTTTACTATTCTCCTAATTAGTAAGGTTAGGATTTAGTACTAACTTGTACGCCGTGAAGAATAAATACTTTCTCCGATGGACTTAGTAGGAGATTTGCCATTTTCAGCTGGTGTTCTAAACACTAGCCATAAATCAAGGTAATTAACTATTTTGTTCGTCACTGTTTCTTTACACAGTAAATGTAGATTTAGTTAGAATACAAACAACGTAAAGGTCGTAAAGTGGCAGATAAATGTAGTGACACTAGTGACAGTGACAGAGGAAGGTGCCAGTTATTTTCAGTATACATATAACAAAGTACTTTGTGCAGTTAACATACGTCCACGTACGGCCAAAATAATGTACAGCCCAATAATCCGCGTCCATACTGTACATGGATTATCAGGCTGTACATTATTGGGCCGTGCATTATTGGCCATAGAGTATAATTAATAATGTTATTGGCTCTTGGCTCCCATTTTGACTACAACACAAACGCCTTCTCGTTTTTGGTCGATATTACTTACATTATTTTTTGTTTTCAAAAATACTTGTTGGGCGCTTACGACTACGACGTAAGTATACCAATTCGCTCGAATAGACGTTTCTGTTCCTTTTTAAACCAGTTACCTACTTGGTTGAATTAAGGTATTTTTGGAGTAAGTAATGTTGTGATTTGCAGTTTTAGTTCACATATCAAAACATCAAAATAGCGCCTTATACGGAAAGCAACAACATTTATTTACTTGCATTTTGTTATAATTTGCACCTGATATAGTGATTATATTTAGTAAACGCTTCTTCGACGCAGTAAATTTGCTACAGTGAATAGTTCAGTTTCTGCTTTTTTTCTCAATGTTGCATTAGCTGGAAGTAGCTAACTAAGTAGATCTATTTTTAATTTACTATAAAACTGAATGGAAAAAACTAGATAAGTATTTTATCGTGTGTATGCAATGATGTAATATAAAAAAGTGGCACACTAAAACTCAGTCAATTGAATATTTGAATGACCTTGCTTCAATGTCGCGTCGTCAATGGACGTCTCAGCTGTCAGATTTGGTGGCCATTTTTAACACGGAATGTCATATAGACAATGTACTTACCTATCTACATCTACTTACCTCTTTTTTATATTACACAATGGTGTTTATGTATAACAATGCTTAATTTTATGTTGGGTTTCAAGACAAGCCAACAGACATTTTGCAAAAAATGCCCTAATTGACCTTACAAAGAAAGAACAAACTAAATTGTGTGGCCGATTTTAAGTGATAAAAGTATAGGTAGGGTAGGTACTTAATTCTTACTGGCAGTGTCACGCAACTAGAAACAAAAAGAAGAATGACATCCATTTGCTCACATTCAGATCAAATCTGACAAGTGTCAGAACAAGTGACAAGTTTTCTATCTGTGCTTCTACCATGGCGGACACATGCTATCTCTTACTTCCGTTCTTTCTCTTTCTGTCATTGTGGCATTTGGATGGTTACCATGGATATTGTAACTTCAGGAGAAAACGTGTGTCAAACAACCAATGCTCTTGAAGAATACATTTAAAACACGTAGATACTTAATTATTTTCAAATGTATAAACATATTATGTATAAGATTCTCGTCATCAACCAGTCTAAAGCCAGCGTACTAGATACCAAGAACTTTAGGTACCTATACCTACCTAAGTACATACAAGTTTGTTTAACCTATAATGTTATAACGAAATATGTAAGTAGATACCCATAACGAAAATAACGAAATATCGAGCGTAAACATTGATTTACTTTTGAAAATCTACGGCACTTGGATAATACAAGCGGGAGCTGTCTTATAACAAGAAGAATTATGGAAATACATTATGGAAATACATTGGGACTGCTTGCGAAGTTAAAAGAGACAGTATGGACAAATAGGTGAAATTTTGTGAACATAAATATACCTACTCCTAAATATTTTTTATAATTTCTAAATGGGTGCGAAATAAACTGACAAAACATTTATTATATTTTTATTATTTTGTTAGTGTCGATATAGTACAATAATTTGCTCTTCATGCAGTGGACGGACCATCATATTTTATCGATATCGATAACGTTGCGTACTAATATTATCGACATCGATAATGTTAAGTACTACATCCCTAATGCCTTTCGCTCCATTATGTTGGTACGACTTTATTTCCGTATTAGACTTTTTAATGTGGTATGGCAAAATATGATGTTTAGCTCAATTGAGTTATCATGTCAAAATCAAATGACATGTCACTGTCAAAATTTCAGTTCAATCGGTCGCCGGGAAGTGGGTCAAATTTAACTTGCAAGATTTGATTACAGACAGACAGACAGACAACGGGACAGGTGAAACTAAATAAAAGCTTGTAAAAACGATAAGACCGATGACGACCACAACACAGATGACGCTGTTACGTGTACGCTACTATAGTATAGCCAATCGGTAATTCTCTAATTTTCTTTGCGGTCACCGGTCACCTAAACTCCATCAAACTTTTTTGTGATTCATATGGTCTAACGGAGTATAGACGCCTTCAAAAACGGAGAATTACCTAATACGGCTAGAATATACATGTTTGGAAAGGGGAACGAACATTTTTGTATGAAGCCTGGCATACCTAAAGTTGCAAGTACATAAAAAGTCGAGTTTTTATGTACAGGTATGAAAATTATGCTAATCGACCGATAAAAATATTACAAACAACAAATACTGTTTCACAAAATGTCGTAAGTGATATACTTTTCGAGTTATTCCAGTTTGAAAATATAAAATATAGCAAAAGAAAAACTCCATTTAATTGATTTAATAGTCCATTTTCATTATTTTAAAGCATTCCGCGTCACTACTAGTAATAAATTGGGCTATAATAATAATAAAATAATAGTATAAAGCTCAGATATATCCAAAAGTCAGATAGCTGACGTACACGTATCCCATACAGCCGCAAAACTCAAATGGGACTGGGCCGGGCACGTCTGCCGCATGCCGGAAGGGTTATGGGCTACAATTACCACCAAGTGGGTCCCACAGAACCGAACATGGCGTCTCGGTAGACCACGTAGGAGATGGCGAAACGAGCTTGACGTCTTTGACTAAGTCTGGTGGGAGTCTGACCAGGACAGGGATATGTGGAAGAAAAAGAGGGAGGCCTTTGCCCAGCAGTGGGACACTAGGCTCTTAATAATAATAATAGTATAAAGCGCGGGGGCTCGGTTTTCCGAGCGGCTGGTGGAGGGTATCTCAGTCTACCTTCCCTTGTCTTCTTGGGTTTTCCTCTGCCCATTGGGGCGACGTGGGGCCAGTGACACACACACTCAGTTTGTCATTTTGGCTTGTGCCGTGCTTAAGCGTTGCTGGCAAATACATTTTAGAAAAAGTTGTTATCTTTTGTGAATTATCTATCGTTATTGTTATTTACGCGATGTCAAGTAACTTAGGCCAGCTAGGGTTGAGGTGTTTCTTCTGGGGAATTAGTACTGCTCGCCGTAGAGACGGGCGCTGTCCGCGATCACAAATACGAAGTTATGAGCTTTGTGAGGAATACTTACCTAAACCATCATCATCCTTGTCTCCAAAAGTATGCCAACCATCTATTCAGCAGCGATCAACGGCAGGTAATATTGGGTAATCGAACTCTTGGTTGCTGTTCCCACGTCATGAGCGTTGTGTGGTTCATGTCATGGGCTTGTCACCAAGAAACATCCCCACTGGCTCCTGCAGCGTTTCTAGACTATAATCGTGAGTCACGATATTGAAAATGAGGCTAATGGCGAGTTTTGAAAATCATTGTTACATTATTGTATATATTTAGAATTTGTCAATGTTAACAATATTTTTTTATTAATATGATAACCTAATTTATTACTAGTAGTGACGCGGAATGCTTTAAACTGATGATAATGGACTTTTAAATAAATTAAATGGAGTTTTTCTTGTAATATATTTTATATTTTCAAACTGGAATAGCTCTAAAAGTATATCACTTAGGACATTTTGCCAAAGAGTATTTGTTGTTTGTAATAATTTTCTCTATCGATTAGCATATGTTTTATATCTGTACACCAAAACGTAACTTTTTATGTACTTGCAACTTTAGGTATGCCAAAGAGGTTCCAACCCCTTTTTGATGTTATGCATCGCTCTATTGAAGTTTTTAAAACCCGTTGTATATATACAAGTTCCTTCAAAATCTAAGTGTAGCCAGGCGATTATTCCGTAAATATAACAGTTATCAGAAAACTAATAAGCAAAATCACTTCAAAAGTTTTTTAAAAATAAAACTAAAAATATCCAAAATATTAAGACATTTAGTACCGTAAAATGCTGCAACTTTGCCTGGATTTTGACGTTTTTTTCTTATATCTGTGAACCTATTTTTCATTATGAGTTTAATGAGTATTAGTCGGAAAACATACCCTATGTCTTGCCAGATAAGACTCAAATCTCATTACCTAATCATACTGTATTTCCGATTTACAAGCAATCAAAGTGGCAGGCAAAGTTGTAGACCTAAGACGTAACTTTGCCTAGGCGGATATCTCAATAAATAATGTGTTGCTATTTGTAATAATATTTACTCGTGTGCATGAGACATTGGGCTTGTCCCTGGCAGTCCAATTATTGCCATAAGCTTAATACTTTTTTTTTCACAGGCAATAGGTAAAGTTGTAGCAGGTTCCACAAACTTTCTATACAAAAATATTGTTAACTGTAGGGTTGTGCCAAAAAAAAGATCATTATTTAAATAAAATATTTTTATTTTTAGTTACAAAATAATCAACAAACAATAATACCCATTTTTTTCCTTATTTTTTTTAAACGGAATAACGCCTAAATAATTGATAATCGTTCATAAATTTGCGCCAAATTCATTTTTAGGGTGACACCGTAAGATGTCACGTGACCTGATCGAAAAACTGTTACAATGTTATTGAGTTTTCACTTCTGCCGGCACTCCCGGAGTGCAACCCGGTCTTTTATTTATTTATTATAAGTACATTGCAAGTACACTTTTTTGCTAATTCACAATGCATTATTATAGTGTAAAGTTCTATTTCATTGTAAAGTTCTAATCACCCATCACCTTTAAACTCCAACTGTAGGTAATCGACCTGACAACCCATTTGATAAGAAAGATAACTGCAAGACAAATCAAACGAGCCTAAACACAGTGGGTTTATTATGTGTTGTTTATAAGTTTCTATCTTCGGTCTCCATTATCAGACCATCTCGATGGTACCATAAACATTGCACTGTCACCCAAGTTACATAAGTACGTTAAACACCTCGCACTTGGTCGCTAATAAGTGGTTGAAAAATTTATTGCTAATCTTGAACTAAAAGACAAACATACAACATAATTATAATACAATAGATATACAATTTGCCAGTAATTACAATAAAAATAACTTAAGTACCTTTAAGTTTTTTTGTTAACGTTAGTTTATTACTGCATTGTCAGCAGATCTACCCACACTGAAAGTTGGTGAAAATCGACTTGCAAGATTTGACTTAAACCAACAATAAAAAGCTTGTAATAAATAAACTCATTTAAGCAGGCTTATTTTTACTATTTTCTGTACATTTATAAAACCCAGCTAGTGACAGCCCTAGACCCAGGCAAAATTGTGTCATTCAAGTTTCCAAAACACTGCCCAATATTGCCTAGTACGTTATTATGCTGAAATCATGTCCTTTTCTTGAAAATATTAAACTTACGGAAAATAGACAGTCTTTACTTACCCTGGAACGTTACCACTTCTCAAAAAACACCTTTTTTGTAGATAAAAGTTCAAAAGTTGCGAGACACTAAAAAAATGCTGCCACTCACTCCGACTTATGATGCGTAACTGGCGGAGCAACAATGGAGTTACCATTGTAAAAAATTAAATATGTGTTGCCAGAATAATGAAAATTCCTACCAAATGGTAAAAAACAAGAAAAAACTTAGCAAATTCGAGAGGTCATAATTGAAACGAAATAGGCAAAATTGAGTTTAAATGGCAAAGTTGCAGCATTTTACGGTACGACGTTCGTTGAGAAACTGTAATTTCACTTATTTCCCTAATGTAAAATATACTAATATTTAAGATTCACTATTTACACAATTAAATTATAATAAAGGAATTAAACTATCCTTTCATGAAATAAAAATATCTAATGTTAATGTTGTCGGCTGGATGTTATTTTTTTAAGGAAGTTTTTATTTGTTTACAGTACATATGGTGCCGCACTAGTGCGGAAAAGAGCACTTTTCGTGCATATGTCGAAACTTCAAAGAGCCATATGTACAGTAAAACGTTGTACGATACACGTGCGAATAGGTAATTCGCAACTCGTGTCGATTTAAAACACTCCCTTCGGTCGTGTTTTAATTTATCACCACTCGTTGCGAATTTCATATTTTCGGCACTTGTATCGTAAATAACTATTACGGAATAATCGCTTGGCTACAACTTAACGATTACAACCTGTACTTAATAGGAACTTTCACATTGATAATACTATACTCGTATCAATTATGATCATGAACTTATAATTACTATGGACAGGCTATGGTAATAATAATAATAATACCACGTGCGAGCGAGCTGGTAGCATACAAATCTCGATAAGTGTGACAGACAGAGATATATCATTCGTTATCCTTGTCATAGTTCCACTTTTTTTCTATTTGGCACAACAGTTGTGGCATACAATGCTGTCAATGCTCGCGCGTGGCTGCATACGAATCCGAAATATTTAATATTATTGTGAATAAAATAGTGTCCTAAAAGTAATTTACGCACGATAAGGTACCTATCTCGTGTTCCGTCTGTGCCAAGAAAATGGTTAATTGCTGCGTGCTTGGCTGTAAAAGCCGGTCGGAACAATGTGATGAAAATATAACCTTTCACACGTAAGTAGAACATCTTTCACTTTTCTGTATACGCAATACGTAAAAATAGCATGGTAAAATTACATTACGCTCAAAATCTTGTAAAATTTGACGATTACAATAGAAATAACATCATTGTTTACATTGTACAAGAGAATATTTGTTAACAAATTATCCGCCCAAATTTTATGGTAAGCTGCGAGAGGTGTTAGAATGTCTTCTCGATTTAGCTTCTTTGCAATCATTTTAGGGATACCAGCCAATACAACTTAAAAATACCCGATTTCTCGGGTAATTTATACTCTAACAAAATTCTCGTACTTGTTATTACATAACATTCGTATATAATGGATGGGATCTATTATTATCATACATCGGGGTTTTCGGAGCGGGAATGATTTGAGAAAGAGTAGAGATAAACAGATATGTTAGTCTAAGAAAATATCTTATTATGCCTAATGAATAACTACCTCTCTGTGAGTTGTATACAATCTGTGACAAAGTTTTATTTTAATTTCCGTAAAAGTCTTATAACTTATAAGGTAACAATTAAAATAACTTTAATTAATTACCTGCTGTAAATTGAATAGTTGACACGATTTTCAGAATAAACTATTATTATTTTTTCTATATTTGGGACAGTTAATCTACGGCGTCTTGCTGTAAATATCCATTTCAAGGAGCTAAATGATCTTTCCACGTCGACAGTTGTAATAGGTGCATATTTAAATTTTTTGTGGGAATCAATTGTTGCACGAGAAGTTTGAGATTGAAGTTCTATTTCTTTGCCTTGTACCAACTCATTTATAATTTTTAGTGTGCTATAGCCAGAATTCTTCTTTAACACCAACTTCAGTTTATCATAAATCTGTTTTCCTTTTACGCTCATGTTTAATTTGGAAACATCTCTATAGGTTTCATGAACTATTTTTAAACTATCGCTGATGGACAGCTTCGCATCCTGTAGTTTTTTAATAGCATTTGGGATAGTCATCAAATGATTTGCTATGAAATTTAAGTAGCTTTTTATATTTGCATTTCCAAACGCTCTTTTTGCCTTTCTAATACTCTGGGCTTCGGTGGGACTGAATGTATTTAGAACACGTTTCACTTCATCGTAATGTTTGCTGTAATACGTTGCAGCTTCTATCCAGGTTCCCCACCGAATAATTGTTGGTCGAGGTGGTAAAGGCACTCCGGGGAGCATTTCTTTAAACTTTTGTATTCTTTTAGGTGATTTCAAAAATGTCTTCTTAACATTTGCGATTAAATCATTCACATCTGGATAAAGTTTTCTTACTAGTTCAGCCACTCTATTTAAACCATGAGCCAAACATGTGACGTGCAAAAGATTGGGAAAAATACATTTTAAATTTCTTCCAGCCTTTAGCATGTAGCCCACACCGTCAGTTAAAAGTAAAAGTACTTTATTGTGATTATTATGGTTAGCACCCCATAATTCATCAAGAGCACTTGTGACCGTATTGGATATTGATACATTGTTCGTGCTGTCTAACCGTTTACTGGATATCAAGTGTTGAGTGCCAATGTGATCATCACGTAATGCTCCCACTATTACGTTAGCTATTTGACGACCATAATCATCCGTGGTTTCGTCAACACTCACATATATATATTCATTTTTAGCTCGCTCCGTATTTTATTCATTTTTTCATCGTAAGCTTTATTTAAATATTCCCGTCGCAGTTGACATTCCGAAGGAACTTTTGCAGTTTTTCCAAATTTACCGGTAACACAATTTTCGATAAAATCTTTAAATATCGGATTGTTTACCTTCGTCCATGGTATATTACAGCCCACAACAAATTTCAAGAGCTCACTATTGAAATCATATTTCATACCTGTATGTTTATTAGATGCGACATGTCGCGTTACACTAGATTTCGTTTGAGCGAAGCTCACATTGCACTTGGTGCAAAATAATAAAGAATCTCGAACCTCTATCTCTGGATTATTTTCTATCCACGAACGCATAAACTCGTAACGAGTTTTTTTTCTCGGAGGCATATTTGTGTTGACTGATTATTTACAGTTTTTTAAAATACAATTGGATATAAGTTTATCTACTAGACAAGCAAGGGTAACGGTTGACAATAGGTGTCTAATACAATGTCAATCTTGACGCTCGATATCTATGAAGCATTTTCTTATAAATGAATAGACTTAACTGAAGAGGTTGATAATGAATGACCAATATAAAATATGTACCTATATGTATGATTAATCTTTATTTATTTTTCAATCAATTATTCATTCGGTAGAAACCTACTAGGGTACGATCTGTTTTTAAGTAAATACCTACTCTTTGGCTAATGTCAAACGTTCCCGCTCCGAAAACCCCGATGTATGATTATTATATACGTATATTTACTCTGTACTCATAATAAAGATAAGCTTTTATGTAGCTTGTAATCTCGGACTGTTCATCCGATTTCAAAAATTCTTTCATCTGGCTTTATTTAATCCTGCATCTGCGCCTCCGCTTGTGTTCTTTCTACTACGCGGGTGGAGAGGAGACGCGTGGACAGCTAGTAATAAGTAAAGACGATCGAAGGTTAAGAATGAATCATAATTTTCTATAAGCCCTATGCTTGAAAAATTTTATGTAAAATAATATGTTTTTTTTTTCTAGGTTTCCAATAAATGAGGATGCGCGTGCGCGTAGTATTTCTAAGTTCTAAGTCTGGTGGACGCCAGGACGGACTTGGCACCGAGCCAAAAGTTGGCATATCTTTTCTCCACCTTGAATGGAGAGGCACTGGAGTTAGTCTCACATCTTGCGGTCACCGACCAAAATTACACCACAGCCCAGGAGCTTTTGGAGAAACGATATGCCAACATTAGGCGTTTGGCAGACACCCATGTGGCACAAATTTTGGCGCTTCCTCACATTTATGGGGTTGCCACGTTGCGGAGGGATTTGGTGAATCCCGTGATGGTGGCCTTGAATGCTTTACGACGGCTTGGCCTGCCGGTGGATGAATGGTCGTTCATGCTCTTGCATATAGTTTTGTCACGGTTGCCCACGGACTTGAAGCTCCGTTTTGAGTATAAGCACGGTGGGGGCAGTTCCACACAATTGCCACGTTTTGCGGACCTTGTCTCCTTTCTGGAGGAGGAGTGTCGGTTGGTGGACAACGCCGGGATTGAAGGCCCCTCGGGACCCTCGGCGGGACCTCCACGGGAACAGCGGCGTGTGGCTGCTCGCCCCCCTAAGCCAGGGGTGGTAGAGCCACGCCGCCCGCCCCTCCGATACGCGACGGCCCACGCGCCCCCAAGGTGCGTGTATTGCACGGATGATGGCCATTTGGTTGCAGCATGCCCCAGGTTCCTGCACAAGAGGGTGAAGGATCGGCGCGGTACCGCGAATGATCGCCGGTGGTGCTACTCCTGTTTGGGGCAGCATTTGCAGCGGGATTGCCCACGGCCTGAACCGTGCCCGCAGTGCCAAGGGAAACACCACCTGGTGTTGTGCGCCAATGGGGGTAATCGGTTGGATGGTGCGGGACGTTCCCCCACGGGCGGGGGCCCGCTTCCCCATTACCCCCAAAGGGAGTCTCGTCGGGGCTCGCCGTCCACGGGCGGGGGTACCCCTCCCCCATCTCCTCGTCCACAGGCCAGGTTCGCTGCTGCTCAGCGCAGCTCCCCGCCTCGGAGATTCTCACCACCTTTGTGCGAACGACCGCGGTTGGAACGCCGCCCGCCCCAAGTTGGACGCCGCTCCGAGTACTACGCGTCGACCTGGGCGCGCCCGGGTCGCTGCCCTGAGGTTCCGGCGGACCAGTACCTGGTGCGGTCCAATTGGGCGGTGCCAGCCCAACAGGACGGCGCCTATGAGGGTTGTTGGCGGCCCGATGAGGGACGCCCCCAATAGGTAGCTGCCGCCCGCTCCTCCACCACAGCCGCCCACCCTGAAACAATACTCTTGCCAACTGTTTGTGTCAGGGTCTGGGGCCCGATGGGGAAGTCCTTGTTAGTTCGTGCCCTTTTGGATTCGGGTGCCCAGGGCTGTCTTGCGTCGTCTTATTTGGTGGAGAGATTGGGCCTCCCATGTAGACCCCGCCCCTCCGTCATCCACGGAATCGGTGGCCTTCAGGTGCAGGGTTCCATGGGGGAAATTAATGTTTGTTTTTCAACTGTCAATTGTGGGCCAGCCATTGTGGCCAAAGCGGTTGTGTTGAACGATATTTTGGGCAGCAACCCGCAGGTGGTTATCTCCCCTACCGCGGTGAAATTGACGTCAGAGTTGACCCCCGCTGACCCCCAATGGTTTGTTCCAGGACCTATAGACCTGCTCTTGGGTGTTGATGTTTTAGGTTTGATCTTGTCCGGGGACAAGCGGGTTTTACAACCCTGCGGTTTGATGGCTTTGCAAACCATTTTTGGTTACACCTTTTTTGGACCCGTGTTGAGGGGCTTGGTCCCACGGGTTGAAAATGAAATTGTTACCGTAGGGCTCTCGCTCTCGGACGCCGTCCAGCGTTTCTGGGAGGTCGAGGAGCCCCCCAAGGCTCCCAGAGTCGATCCAGCGGAACAAGAATGCGAATTGTCGTATCAGAATAATACGGGTCGCCTCGCTGATGGTCGCTTTGTTACTCGGTTGCCTTTTAGGGCTGCACGCCCCCCTCTCGGTCAGTCTCATGCCCTCAGCACGGAAGCGTTTCTTGCGACGCTAGGTAGATTTGTATCCCGCCGGGGACTGCCATCTCTGATCCGCTCTGATAACGGCACCAATTATAAAGGCACTGACCGTTACTTGAATGAAATTTGTAATTATTTGAATAGTGATAAGGATAATTTAAGATTTGCAATGTCTCGAATGGGCATTAAGTGGCAATTTGATCCCCCTGTTTGCCCACATTGGGGTGGTATTTTTGAGGCTGTTGTAAAAGTTACAAAAACGCATCTCCGCCGAGTTATTGGTGAAACGATTTTAACGTTCGAGGAACTTGCTACGGTATTTTGTAAAATTGAGGCTGTCCTCAACTCGCGCCCTCTCTGCCCTGTCTCGTCGGACCCAAACGACCTGGAAGCATTGACTCCTGGTCATTTTTTGATTGGCCAGCCCCTTACCGCGCTGCCGGAGTACCCCTTCAGGGAGGTAAAATCATCACGCTTAAGTCGGTTTGAGTTGCTACAGCAGATGACCCAAAGCTTCTGGCATCGTTGGTCGCTAGAATATTTGCACATCTTGCAGCAGCGCGTTAAGTGGACTGACAAAACTGATCCTCCCCACGTTGGAGATCTTGTACTAGTTAAGGAAGCTAATTTATTACCTTTGTATTGGCGTCGTGGACGCATTGTAAATTTGTTGTATGAGTCTGACGGGGTCCCCAGGGTTGCGGAGGTTATGGTCGGAGATTCGGTTTTGAAGCGAGCTGTAGCGAGCTTAGCCCGCCTGCCCATTTATTAGCAGACAGAGCTCCTCTGCCTGGAGCGGGGGATTGTTCGATACCAGTCTTTTTACCGCTGGTATCGCTCGGTTGATAGTTTGCGAAGAAAAAGACACGTCACTATTTTGACGTTTGACGTCTGTCTTTTTGGTAGTATAACCTAGAATTTTGCCCTTGTTAGATTGAACACGTTTTTCGTTGATTTGTATTTTGAGTTTTGTGAAAGCCTTCGGGACATTTGATTTATGTTGATTGGAATCAGTTCATAATTGAGGCCAGGCGCTCCTATCGAGGAGTTTTGTTGTTGCCTGTGAGTGAAGTGATAAATTGGTGCGCGTACGTGGTGAGCTATCATCCAGGAGCCAGGAAGTGTTCACCAGGACACGCGACGGCCTCGACACCCACACCCATATACTCACCCATTCATTCACACATAGACCGGCCGACAGATAACGGCGGATGAAGCTTCCATCAAGGTAAAAGCACGTTTTGTTGTATCGGACCGATACCTGGCGCATCTTCGGTATGCCACGCTTCTTGGAAGCTATAGCTTAGCGGGGTTATACCGGTCGTTCTAGTCCAGGCCTCTACTCGGGTCAGGAACTCGTCGGGCCCAGCCCTGGCATCAACCGAGTAGAGTCTTGCAAGCCCGGTCTAGTAGCGAACATATATATTTGTGATCGCATTCTCGAAAACAGTTCTTACGATTTTGATGGCATTTGCAGTATAGGGGTTTATGGGGGCAAAAAAACTATCTCATCATCATATCAGCCGAAATGACCGGTCCTGCGCCATCCGCATGCAGCGGACTCCCGCGACGTTTGCCAGGTCATCAGTCAACCTTGTAGGGGGCCTCCCACGCTGTGCCTCATAAAAAAAATGGATCTAGCTAGGTCTCATATCTGGGAAAAATCGTTCTCAGCATATGTTTACCCGAGCAGAGCTCTTTATCATTAATCTGTAATAATTTGAATATTTGAATAGTAAATGTTTTTTAATATGGTTGTGTCTCATTTCGGTATTTAGTGTCATTATTTTTCCCGCCTTAAGCCTGCATCGCGGTCAATAGTAAATTTTACAGTTTACCATTGATCGCCGCGGCCAGGCCGCGCCAGTCTGTGAGAGACTTTAAGCCTCTCACAGACAGGCGCGGCCTGCGGTGGCGGTCAATAGTAAATTTGACACTAACTGTCAAGTTTACTATGAACCGCCACCGCAGGCCGCGCCAGTGTGATTCAGGCTTTATAATAATTAAGTAGATCAGCACGGCTATCACAGGACGTGTCGCGGCGAGATAGACTGTCCGTCTCTTTCTAGTTAGAACGATTAGAAAGAGACGGATAGTCTACCTCGCCGCAACACAGCTCGCGGGCTTCCTGTCATAACTGTGCTGATAAGAAACTACCAGGTAAGCCGCTTGCACAAGGACTATTAATTACCTACATGTCATGTTCTGTTACTAGAATCATATTTCATGTTATTAAGCTGAATATTACTAGTGGTTGCGAACAGAGCGCCTGCTAGGCAGTGAATGTGTGTAAAGCTTCAGTAAAAACTACTTACAATAAAAGCGCATTATTTATAATAAACATATGGAAGCGATGGGGTAATTTTTAGTTACATGGCCACCCCACGGGAATCATCTACTTTGTTGCCGTCCCTCATTGTGGCGACACTTACGTCGCCTTTGTAGGTACCTATATATATACTCTAAGATTATGATGCATTTTCACCTTCAGTCTTAATTTCACCATCAGTCTTAATAATAATTTAATATTTGAAGGAATTGTTATTTTAACTATACATAATAATGATACTGGATCTAATGGGTGAAGGTCATTATGACATTTTATTATAAGTACTTATTGAAAATAAATCTATATGAGATTTTTGTCATTTTGAAACTAAACTATTTTGACATTGCGACGTAGTAGGAATCAACATGATATTATGATATTTGGTTGTAGTGAACCGAAGCATAGAAAATATGCCCAATGTTAATTCCATCTAAAGGACTTCATCTGAATGAACTGCTGACGTTTTGTATCCACGTTTTGCTGCCAAGCTTTGGCTTATCCTTTGCGACGAACTGTGTTGGGCTCTTCCTCCCCTCTACCACGATTGAGCAAATTACTCAACAAATATAGCGATTCTATCGACATAAACTTTGACTCAATATCCAAGATTAGAAATTTGTTCATTTAGTTAATTAACGTCAATTGCTTTCTTATTTTTTTTATTAAGATTGCGCCGAGCATAATCGGAAACACGGCAGTCACCGTTCCGACGGTGATCGAGCGAGCCGGCAGCGGCAGCAGTGTGCGTGATGACGCACACACGGCAGTCACCGTTCCGACGGTGATCGAGCGAGCCGGCAGCGGCAGCAGTGTGCGTGATGACGCACACACAGCAGTCACCGTTCCGACGGTGATCGAGCGAGCCGGCAGCGGCAGCAGTGTGCGTGATGACGCACACACGGCAGTCACCGTTCCGACGGTGATCGAGCGAGCCGGCAGCGGCAGCAGTGTGCGTGATGACGCACACACAGCAGTCACCGTTCCGACGGTGATCGAGCGAGCCGTCAGCGGCAGCAGTGTGCGTGATGACGCACACACAGCAGTCACCGTTCCGACGGTGATCGAGCGAGCCGGCAGCGGCAGCAGTGTGCGTGATGACGCACACACAGCAGTCACCGTTCCGACGGTGATCGAGCGAGCCGGCAGCGGCAGCAGTGTGCGTGATGACGCACACACAGCAGTCACCGTTCCGACGGTGATCGAGCGAGCCGGCAGCGGCAGCAGTGTGCGTGATGACGCACACACAGCAGTCACCGTTCCGACGGTGATCGAGCGAGCCGGCAGCGGCAGCAGTGTGCGTGATGACGCACACACAGCAGTCACCGTTCCGACGGTGATCGAGCGAGCCGGCAGCGGCAGCAGTGTGCGTGATGACGCAAACACAGCAGTCACCGTTCCGACGGTGATCGAGCGAGCCGGCAGCGGAAGCAGTGTGCGTGATGACGCACACACAGCAGTCACCGTTCCGACGGTGATCGAGCGAGCCGGCAGCGGCAGCAGTGTGCGTGATGACGCACACACAGCAGTCACCGTTCCGACGGTGATCGAGCGAGCCGGCAGCGGCAGCAGTGTGCGTGATGACGCACACACAGCAGTCACCGTTCCGACGGTGATCGAGCGAGCCGGCAGCGGCAGCAGTGTGCGTGATGACGCACACACAGCAGTCACCGTTCCGACGGTGATCGAGCGAGCCGGCAGCGGCAGCAGTGTGCGTGATGACGCACACACAGCAGTCACCGTTCCGACGGTGATCGAGCGAGCCGGCAGCGGCAGCAGTGTGCGTGATGACGCACACACAGCAGTCACCGTTCCGACGGTGATCGAGCGAGCCGGCAGCGGCAGCAGTGTGCGTGATGACGCACACACAGCAGTCACCGTTCCGACGGTGATCGAGCGAGCCGGCAGCGGCAGCAGTGTGCGTGATGACGCACACACAGCAGTCACCGTTCCGACGGTGATCGAGCGAGCCGGCAGCGGCAGCAGTGTGCGTGATGACGCACACACAGCAGTCACCGTTCCGACGGTGATCGAGCGAGCCGGCAGCGGCAGCAGTGTGCGTGATGACGCACACACAGCAGTCACCGTTCCGACGGTGATCGAGCGAGCCGGCAGCGGCAGCAGTGTGCGTGATGACGCACACACAGCAGTCACCGTTCCGACGGTGATCGAGCGAGCCGGCAGCGGCAGCAGTGTGCGTGATGACGCACACACAGCAGTCACCGTTCCGACGGTGATCGAGCGAGCCGGCAGCGGCAGCAGTGTGCGTGATGACGCACACACAGCAGTCACCGTTCCGACGGTGATCGAGCGAGCCGGCAGCGGCAGCAGTGTGCGTGATGACGCACACACAGCAGTCACCGTTCCGACGGTGATCGAGCGAGCCGGCAGCGGCAGCAGTGTGCGTGATGACGCACACACAGCAGTCACCGTTCCGACGGTGATCGAGCGAGCCGGCAGCGGCAGCAGTGTGCGTGATGACGCACACACAGCAGTCACCGTTCCGACGGTGATCGAGCGAGCCGGCAGCGGCAGCAGTGTGCGTGATGACGCACACACAGCAGTCACCGTTCCGACGGTGATCGAGCGAGCCGGCAGCGGCAGCAGTGTGCGTGATGACGCACACACAGCAGTCACCGTTCCGACGGTGATCGAGCAAGCCGGCAGCGGCAGCAGTGTGCGTGATGACGCACACACAGCAGTCACCGTTCCGACGGTGATCGAGCGAGCCGGCAGCGGCAGCAGTGTGCGTGATGACGCACACACGGCAGTCACCGTTCCGACGGTGATCGAGCGAGCCGGCAGCGACAGCAGTGTGCGTGATGACGCACACACAGGTGCAAATGCCAAATCGGTGTCCGCGTCAAAAGCTCGGTGCTTAACTCCTTGTTTATATTGGCATGCTGTGTTTACCTGTAAGTAGTTATAAATTAAGCATAAGACACTTAACTATAAACTATCTGTAAGTACAAAATCGATATTTTTGGTGACTGTTGGTCTTTGTTTGTAATGCATGACGTTTTACTGTACAGATCTCGTGGTTGTATACGTGAAGTCAAAGCCGAGTAACCGCGAGCAGGCTCCGATCGGCTTCAACCTTCCCGAAGTTCCAGCAGCGCGTCAACGTAGAAAAAAACATACATAATAATAATAATAATTTATTTTATCTTTTATTTATTTTCATTACTTTAACTACTGAAACAACTACTTCAAAGGCAATGAATTCTGAAATCCAGCAAACCAGTATCAACATGCCCGGAGATGCAGTGGTGCATACATTCACTAATCGCCCTAACTTGTCTAATATGGCATTCGACATCCCCGCAGCAGTAACTGGCACATTTACATTCACTAATTGCCCTGACGTGTCTAACATCAGAATCAAAGTCACCGCAGTAACTGTCACAACTACATTCACTACTTGCGTTAACATATCTAATACCACATTAAACATCGCCGCACCAACAGTCACATCAACATTCACTACTTGCCCTAACATGTCTAATATGACATTCAACATCACCGGAACAAGTGTCGGATTAACATTCACTACTTGCCCTAATATGTCTGATATCACATTCAACATCCCGAGTAACGCGCAAATTACATTCACTAATTGCCCAAACAGGTCTAACGTCACATTCAATTATAATTAAATTGAATTTTTTCTTGTAAGTAATCGTATTTGAATTATTGTAATTAAAATACTTGTATTTATGAATTTGTATTATTTCCTCACAATGTTAGAGAAAACCACTATATACACCTTGGCGGAAACCGGGGATGCCTGACTCGTATATTCCAAGTTCGCGCAAGGAAAATTCGCGCGAACTTGCGATGATTATGTCGCGTTGTGTTTCAGTGTGTCCCCTTTTCACTCATACCACATTGATTGCTAGTGCGGGTTGCGTGTAGGGAAAATACAGTGTAACTTGACTTTCTGCTGAGTTTAATACGTCTATTTGTTGGAACAGGCAGGTTATACATAAGTAAAATAATAATAATAATAACAGGACACCAGATTTAAATAGCTTCTAATTGTTTCGATATCAAAATTAGGCTTAAATTCCGCTAAAACGTTACAGAGGGACAAGTTAGTTCGTAGAGGCGGTGGTATGTCGTTCCAAATCTTAAATGTTGAGTATTTAAAACAGTCCCGAAACCCCGCGGTTTAGTGCTGCGGAGCATTCGTTTTGTTTAAAAACTTACTTCGAGTGTTTCGGCTATGAACATCTTTTATCCACCTCATTTTATTAAAAAGATATTCAGGTTTTCATAAAGATACGTACGTCGAGTTCATAAATATATGTACACTTTTTTACCAACTCGAATGCGGCCGCTAACAATTAGTATGCAAACGCGTTCGATTAGGTAAAAAAGTGTACATATATTTATGAACTCGAACCAATCGCTCGCCACGAGTCTTGGCGAGTGGAGGCCGTAGGATAGGAATGCTAACTGCTAGCCATCCACACTCTCGCTTCAGTTGCTCGCTACCACAGAGCTACACGGATTTTTGGGATCCCAAATTACTGGTTCAAGTAATCAAGTATGGTAATAAGTGACTGTCGCTGCCGCCGCTGGTCGTGCTCCCTAGCATTGGCAGGGCATTATAGATCTAAACGAGGTGTGTATCCATAGAAGACGCTGTGCCTTCTGATAAAGGAGGCAATGCAGCCTGAGGCTATTTATTTAAAGTGATAATGATAATATAAAAATAATTTAACCGCCACACTTTTTTAAGCCTCTTTCAGACTGGCGCGGCCTGCGGTGGCGGTCAATAGTAAATTTGACAGCCAATGTCAAGTTTACTATTGACCGCCACCGCAGGCCGCGCAAGTGTGATTCAGGCCTTAATGATACTTAAGTCCTGTCAGTTCATACAATACAAACAAAATCTCTACTTAGGAATGACTTATCTCCTTATTCATAAAACTTAAAATGCCTCTGCTAAACAAAATGTGCTTTGTCCCTTTCTAACGAACACAAATGTCAAAGTGACAGATAAGGACAAACGAATTTTAACGACATTTTAGTTAAAATAGGCTTGTAGAACGTTTATTAATACGGTCGTTAATTTATGTAACCGACTCCGAGTGTGGCAGCTAGGCTAATTATAATCAGCTTACCTAATCACTGAGCATAATTTATGTTGATTATTGTTATCTTAATTGGAATCGTATGATTTTATTTATATACTTTTTTGTTCATTTTCTTATCTGCAAAGAAAGAGTTTTCTTACATAGGTTCTTGGGTATTTTATTTGGTGACCAACACTATAGTTTAGGTGTGAACACTTAAAATTGAAAGTGTCGTTGCCGGATCCTACGACACTTACGGATGAGTGTGAACGCACTCTTAGATGTTACAGTTACGCACTACCAAAGAGAATATAACCACTACGTTCTAAGAGATGGGACTTCGAACAAAGGTTTGGATGACAGTGACATTGTCATTTGATTTTGACATGATAACTCAATTGATCATCTGTGGGCACGGTAGCGCCCCCGACAAGTCAAGCAAAACAGCGGCACGGCCGTACCATCCTTTTCACGAAGCAGTTCAGGCCCTTTTCGACCCCCCTATAACTTCGTTGTGGATAAAACTAGAAGCCTGAATTTTCAGTAACCAAGCACGCAATGTATTAACACGATATATTTCAAATTTCATTCAATTTGAACCGGTGGTTTCAGAATTATAATTACTTAGTAAAATTTTCTTAAGCGTCCGTGTCGGCCCGGAAAAAGTTCGATTGTAGGTATCATTGCCCGTCTCCGAGCGCGCCAGCGCAGAGGGGCTACCGCGAAGCGAAAACGAATTTCGTTCGTGTATCTCTCTCTCTGACGCTCGAATATGCAAGTGCGACAGAGATGGAGATATACGAACGAAGTTCGTTTTCGTTTCGCGGTAGGCCCTCAGCGGCACTACCACGAACTTCGAAAGTCGAAGTTCGTAATACATGCATCCCTGTCACTCGATTAAGAGAGTGCGATAGAGATGGAAATACCCGAACTTCGACTTTCGAAGTTCGTGGTAGCGCCGCAGGTATTAGTAGTGGGGATCGAGCGAGGCGGCTAGGTCGGCGTAGAGTAGTTTTGATACTTTAAGGCGCCGTAGGTTCATGGTCTTCTCTCCCTCTCACTGAGCATAAGCGTGAGCGAGGTGGAAGTGCGTGCTCGGAAGCGCGGATATCATGTTTTTTTTTGGCCGTTTAAATAAATAAAAAAGTAATCACAGTTCTCCCAAACATAATATTGCCGATTTCTAGAAGTTGTTACGAATATTTTATTCGTGATTTATTTCTATCGAGCGAAAATTGCTTAATCATATTTCGAATCACTGATCTCGCTGCAGAAAAGCCTCAAGATTACTAAACGTATTTTTTTGAAACCATATTATTATAAACAGACGCATTGTTTCAAAAACTCTGTTCGCTTAACTTCGCGGAACCTACGGCGCCTGAACCGTTTTATCTGACTTTTTCGTTTCTTAATATTTATATGTACCTACCTATACGTATTTAAATAAAATATCAGGTAACTTGGAACTGTATCGTTCATTATAATGTATTTATGTAATTACTACAAATTCAGAATTAATTTAAGTAAGTACTTGCTTGTTTGACGACCGCTTTAGCCTTGTTGGTAGTGATCCTGCCTACGAACTGGAAGTTCTGGGTTCGAATCCCGGTATGGGCATTTATTTATTTCTGAGTCATGGATATCGGTTCTCAATGTATTTAAGTATTTATTTATCTATATAAGTATGTATTTCGTCGTTTAGAACCCATAGTTCAAGCTTTGCTTAGTTTGGGACTAGGTCGATTTGTGTAAGATTGACCCCAATATTTATTATTATTTATCTTTACTCATATTAAAACTTAGGTTATTTATATTATTTATAAGTGGCTCTGTGAGCTGTAGACCTCGCGAGTGTCTTTTTGCATAACTCCGCCATTTTGAAAAAAATCCAAAAACTGGGTCGACAAAAAATTCATTACCGAACCTGCTCACCAAATTTCACGAGAATCGGTTGAGAAACGCCACCTCTAGAGGAGAACAGCCGGCAATCAGGACAGACATACGAAAGCATTTTTGTCCAAGATGAAACGGATACCTTATTCGCTTCCGCTCACTCGGTTGATAATTAATTACTGTTAGAGTTTTCAGTTTCCAGGTTATCAAATTCTAGGTAAAAAGGTTTTACCTGACTTATTCGTTTCTTGGTTTTAGTGTAGGTGTTGAAATAAAATACCAGGTAATTTAGAAATGTAGGTACAGTTTATTTTTGTTTACAGTTAATTTGCCTAAAGTATAATTAGCTTAATCACCAGATAAATAAGAATAATTCGTTAACCTTTCCAGATTCCAGCGTTGTGCTGATTTCGTTATAGTCTGGTTTTAATGTTTTAGGGTCACAAAATATTTTTTTTCTCTTTACTGTACCAAATGAACGGTTTGTCTTCCTAGGCGCCATACTTGAATCTAAAATAATAAAACCAATCAATTGATAAATATCGTATTATAGTATACTACTTTAGCGACATGAATAGTAAGAATTTGAGCAAGGAAAAGATGGGCGGTTAAAAAGATACGGAGATAAAACATGTTGCACCGTCCGTCCACAACTAAAGTGAAAGATGACACAACTTCATATTAATCTTTATATATAGTTGTATCCTCAATTTCATAATATTTGCATATTATCACTATTAGGTCATAAATGACTTACAAGATGCAAAACGATATGCTCTTTAAGCGTGAGTTCTATACAAGTGGTGGAATGACACTGCAGAAATTACTAACAAAGGTGCAGAAGAAGAAGCAGAAATTGCGTCATTTTTTTTGTGAGGAAACCGATGATACCGTGTGGCAGCCGATTTTAGCTTTATCCTTTAAAAAGAAAGCTGATAGGTACCCATAAAATCAGACTACCGTTGGAGTAATTTTTCCAATATGACCAATAATTACTGACAGATATGTTGAGACCTGTCATCGAAGCAGATGTTAGATAAAATTGCATAAATAAATAAATATGGTTAACACCAGAAATGATTAAAAAGGCCACAAAAGTAGCACCAGGACACTGCAGGAAGCATAGGTCCTATATATAACATAGGTCAAAAATGTTAGTAGTACAATGAACATATTTCCATTAGATAGTACAAATGCAATTTCATATAAAAAGTCAAAAGTACGAAAAAGCATCACTTACCAAATGATCAATCAAGACTGCCTCGTCGCGCTATAATTCCCGCTAGCCCAAGCGCCCATAGCTACGTGACCTTGAAATCGACGAGCGACGTGACCGCTTTCTCAAACCGCTTGGCGGCGACTGCCGCATCGAGCGCCGTGCACGGTGTTTTATTACGAATTTTAGGGTGATTTGAAATATTTTTTATGCCACAATTTACTTCTACACATAAATATTTTTTTATTTTTTCGAATAGCGCTTGAACTGGAGTTTCTTATTATGGTTTCATATTTTTGAAATAATGTGCTAAATGGCCATAAATACTGGCGATTCTTCGTGTGTTTTTACTAAAAAGTTGTTGGATGGAAATACGGTTTTACTCAACAATTTAATATGTAACTTAATCCTAAGAAGACTATCAATCCAATATATATTTATTTGTTTTATGTCGGTTTGAAATCAATTCATTCTTCAAATCTAAGTCGTTTTATACGTCTCCGAGCGAAAATTGAGAAAACAGCTGTTGGACTGAGCCAAAATATGGTAAATTGAGAGCTAAATGTAAACAACATTTCCACTTATTTGACTTGAATTGAAATGATCTTTCATATTACACAATAAAATCTGTAGGAAAACGAATATTTCATGAGATATGACCTCAATAAGTCTAGCGAATTCAGCAAACGGCTGTATACGGAGTCTTAAAATTGTCACTCACTCACTCACCGATCATCAAAAGTCTAAGGCACTTCTACCAGACATAGAAGCTTGAAATTTAGAATACAAAATCATTTGACGACCGGTTAGTCTAGTGGGTAGTGACGCTGCCTACGAAGCTGAAGGTCCTGGGTTCGAATCCCGGTAAGGGCAAATATTTGTGTGATGAGCATGAATATTAGAGTCATGGAAGTATTTCTATCTATTAAATATATCGTCGTCTAGTCTACCCATAACACTAGCCTTATTGAGCTTACTATGGGACTAGGTCGATTTGTGTAAGATTGTCCCCTAATATTTATTATTTTTATTATTTATTATTTATGAATAACTTTGTAATGTGATTGCCAAGTTGCAGAATTTTATTTAGCTAGCAAATAAAGATTAATAAGAATGCCTGAGACTTGGCTCTACGAAATATCTCACCACTTTTTATGGTGGAAGAGTTTCGAGACTTGGCGTCTTTTTTGACATGGAATGTTTTTTATGGGATTTAGCTATTTTCCAAAAGTCCAATACGGAAGTAAGTCGTACCAGCATAATGGCACCAAAGGGATTAGTGATGTAGTACTTAACATTATCGATGTCGATAATATTAGTACGCAACGTATTCGATATCAATAAATTATGATGATCAGGTCCACTGCATGAAGAGCAAATTATTGCACTAAGTATTTCGAGACTAACAAAATAATGATAGGATGATATGATAAATTTCGAATTTAAAAATAGAGGTAGAAAACTTAAAAATTTACAAATTTCAACCTATACAAAACAAAGCGAGGTCTACAGCTCACAGAGCTAATAGTCTTACTAGTTTTATTTTTAAAATGTAATTCAAATATCCCTTACTTATTTCATAATTCCCGTTTGATATCATTCGTCTGTCAGAAAATCGATGTCATTCATGGGTCATTGTCAGTCAGTAAAACAAAAATTGTCTTTTCGGTGGGCAATAGTTAAGGGCTTATGTTTATATATGTTTTAATCGCATAGAATTATAGAAGAGGCGACGCCCTTTATGCGGATTCAGAGTTCAACCAAAAATTAGGCTTTAAAGCCCTTAACTTTGGCAATGTCCACCGAAAAGACGCGCACCTAAATCTGACAATGACCCTCATGTGAATCGATTAGTGATTATCGGTTATCTGAACATCATTATCATATCAGCCGAAAGTAGTCCACTGCTGGACATAGGCCTCCCCCAAAGAGTGCCACAATGACCCGTCCTGCGCCACCCGCATCTAGCGGACTCCCGCGACCTTTACCAGGTCATCAGTCCACCTTGTGGGGGGGCTACCCACGCTGCGCCTTCCAGTACCGTCAAACCCCGTGACTTCGCCTGGGATACCTAACATCGCCTATTTTTATAAAAGTTAAAATTCCCGCCTAGATTTTAGGGCAGGTTCCACAAAAAACTACGAAATGTATAGTGTTTTTTATGCATGGCAATATTCTCGCATTAATTGTGGCTAACTTAACGCCATTTACGATCAGTGCCGTTTTTTCGTTGAAGTGGTAGCACGTGTTTATTTTTACCTTGTCGGAACTTTGCTATAAATAGTCTCAAAGAAGAGATAGATCTAAGCTTTTTCTTGTATTATAATCTACAACTCATGCTCTTTCTTGTGGTAATATTATTTTTTACCTAAGTTACGTGTATATGTCACAATCGATTTAAATGTAACTGAGGTCATGTTCCGGCCATCTTGTTGCTACACTTCGCCTGCCCCTAGGGTTGTCAATCCAAATTTGTGATCTGTGTGTACCTGATGGTAAGTTGTTACCGTAGCCTATGGACGCTTGCAACTCCAGGTGTGTTACATGCGCGTTGCCGACCCTTTAAGAATTTATACGTACTCCTTTTTTGAAGAACCCCATACTGTAGTCCCTCGGAAAAACCTCGGCAGGGAGCTCATTCCATAACCGGAGTAGTTCTTAATGTTAAGCTATTGTATAAGTAGTATAAGTAGGTAGATATTAAGCTGTGTATTTTTTTTAATTGACATATAATTGAAATGTACATTTATGAATAAATTATCTGAATCTGAATCTAAGGGTCATTCAAGCCTCGACGAACAAAGGGGGTCTTACAAGTTTGGCCGCTATGTGTGTATGTCTGTATGTTTGCTGTGGCACCGTAGCTCTTAAACGGGAAAACTGATTTTCATTAGTATTAACTTAAACAATTACCCTTTCTTTTTTGCTGTCGAGTTAGTCAACATAATTTTTGACAACCCTATCGAAAAAACAGTAAATGTATGAAACTAACTTCAGATCGTTACCTGTCTTCGCCTAACATCGTTTTTTTTTTAAATATGACTTATCTGGGATAGTTACGGTTCATAATCGAAAACAGGTTAAAAATTAATAAGATAGTTGGCGGCAACTTCAAATTTTGTCTATAACTGACGCTCCGGCAGTATGTAGGCGAAGACAGGGCATTTTGTCTACACTTCGCCTACCACCTTTAGAGTCCAATTGTAGCCATTCCTTAGCGAAATTTAGACCTTAAGTTACTGTAAACTAAAGTCCCATATAGATTAATTAGTTTTTTGATCTTAACAAGCAAAAACAAGTGTAAATCTGTGAGAATTTTTCAAAAAACTGCGAAATCCAGGCGAAGTCACGGGGTTCTACGGTACGTGGTCGCCACTCGAGAACCTTTCCGCCCCAGCGGCCATCGGTTCTACGTGCAATGTGCCCCGCCCACTGCCACTTAAGTTTAGCGATTCGGAGGGCTATATCGGTTACCTTGGTTCTGGTGCGGATAGCCTCATTTCTGATGCGATCGCGCAGAGAAATTCCCAACATAGCCCTCTCTCCATTGCCCTTTGGGTGACTTTGAGCCTTCTTATGAGGCCCATAGTAAGCGACCACGTTTCCGTGCCATACGTCATCACCATATATCGTTATCGCGGGAGCAAATAAGATTTGACAGTACCTACTGAAAGATTATAAAAACAGTCAAAAACAGATATGACATTCTAATAGAGAAACGTTTATACCTACGACCTTAAAATGTATAATTATTTTATTGACTATCAATGCTATCTTATATACCTCCGTACTTGACTTGATTAGTACTTAAAAAGATTACCTATTAGGTAAGCAACCTCATCAGTCACTTTAGACATTTGTCATTCTTGATTGATCTGTATTTGTAACAACATAATTAAATAGAAGTTGCTTTTTAAAATGCCTCGAAGGAAAATAACATGTGATCAATTTGTGGGGTTGTTTATACAGGATTATCCCGAGTTAGAGGCTCGCGATACAAAACTATTTTGCTCGAAGTGCAATGTTAGTTTTTGTAAAACAAAATCTTCTGTAAAACGTCATTTTAACGAGGAAAGACACACTTCTCTCAAAAAAGATGATAAGGTGGGGGTAGTAGTAGTAGTGTTTATTTGCTCCCGCGATAACGATATATGGTCATCACTGGCAACACACACTGGTCAAAGACTCTCGTCTTGAGACATTGCGGAATATTGGACGAAAAGATGTGCCGTAGCCTGCCCAGCCGAGTCGGATTCTACGATTGACCTCTTTCTCAAAGTTGGACCTACCTAACTGGACAGTCTGTCCTAGGTATCTGAACGCTTGGTTTCAATGCGCGACAAGTCACAACTCGCGCGGGACCATCCACTACAAAGACTGACCGCTGACATAAATATAATATACTTATTATACTCTTTGCCGCTGACTGAGCATGGCCGCACACGCACGGAATTTTCGGGAAACGAACGGAATGACGTCAAAAAGTGTCTGTCTCCGTCTGTCATATGGAAACCGTACCGAAATTCCGTGCAACTGCGGCCAGGCTGGTAGTCCAGGCAATGAACTGACAACTTGTATGGAAAAAATGTCAATTTTGAAAATAATTTATAATAGACTTTGGTTCATTTACATTTGCTCTATAATATTCAAGATAAATCGTACAAAAAAAGATAATGCATGCTTCATTTAAATCTACATAATTACTTCCGGGTGGAAAGTTTGTCGGATTCTTGACTAAATCATCTTAGAATAACATTTTCAAATGAAATCAACAAAAAAAACTATTATAAATTAATGTTTTTCAAAACCGTATTTTGCCTGGAGTATAGATCGAGTCCAGCCGAACGGCGCGTGCGGCGGCGGCGTCGCCTTTGAATCGATTTTGCGCGGACAACGGGGAATTCAAATCACTAATTTGCCCTTGTGACGTCACATTAGGTAGAAAAAAGTGACACGGTTGGTTTTCATTAGTTCGATACTATATTTCAACCTACTGAAAGGTTGCACTATTATAGTTCGGTCAACCGGACTAATGCTACTAGAGGTTTTGGCCGGCCATTTTATTCGGCTGATTATGTATCTAGTAATTATACTAAATCAGTGACAACTTGATTATCTCGCATCTTTCTCCAACATTCGATACACGTATGTATTTTGATGAATGATAATAAATTGCATTGTATATAAGCTCGCACGCCGCCAGATAACAACATTCGCTCTGCACCGTACCGTGAGCCTCACGTTACTTATGTGATTTCGACTACAAACGACTTCTCTTTTTTGATCGATATTTACATTATTTTTTGTTTTCAAAAACACTTGTTGCGCGCGCATACCGATTCGCTCTTAAATAGACGTTTCTTTGTTCCTTTTTATACAAGTAACTTGGTTGATTTAAGGTAAGATTGGCGTAATGTTGTGTTGTACAGTTTTAGTTCACATATCGAATGGCGCCTTATTACAAAAAGCAACAACATTTATTTACTTGCATTTTGTTATAAGTTATAAGTTGCACCTGCACGGCTATTATGCGACGGCGCGCGAGCTCTCTCGATTTTTCTCGCACTATCCGTCTCTTTCTTATTAGAACACTTAGAACAAGAGATATAGTGCGAGAAAAATCGGGTTTGTCGTGGCGGTCTCATGATAGACGTGCTGAAACAGTGATTATATTTTCCATCAGTAGTAAACGCTTCTTCGACGCAGTAAATTTGGTAGGTACAGTGAATAATTCAAAGTTTCTCCTTTTTTTCTCAATGTTGCATTTATTTATTTATTTATTAAATAATTGAGTATCGATGACATTACAGTTTATCCAATGCGTCATGACCATGACACATAACTTAGCAAATAACAATGATTAAAAATTACAATGGTACAGTTGATTCCTTGGCATCCATGCATTAGCTGGAAGTAGCTAACTAGGTCTATTTTTTTTAATTATATAAATGGGAAAAAATAGATAAGTATTTTATTGTGTTTATGTATAACAATGCTTAACTTTATTATGTTGGGTTTCAAGACAAGCCAGACAGACATTTTGCAAAAAAATTCCCTAGTTAGACCTTACATTACAAAGAAAGAACAATAGTTATTTGTTATGCAAGGCTGCAAAGTTGTTGTTTGGCGCAAGTGCTTGTATTGAAAGCCGAGCTAGCGATGGATTGTAAGATTAGTTAATCGCTTGCTTCGCTCATGGTTCAAAAGTACAATCCTGAGCATAGCGAGGCTTTCAAGGCACGAGACGCCAAACAACTTTGCTGCCGAGCGAAACACACAACTTTTCACCTCACCACCGCGAGGAAAATTGTAAATGTAATGGAAGTAATTTGGACCTTATACTCATTTTCAATAAAGGTGTGTTTACATCGCATAAAGATATAGCATTTTATAATTATTAAATGTGACATAAGCATTATTGCGTCTTTTAAACTCCACGCTTACATACACTAAAAAAGTCAAAGTATTGTTGGGTACTCACGCACGGGTAAACCAGGGCTCAAATACGTTTATTCCACTTTTTCCGCTAAATTAGCAGGCATTAAAATTCATATATGTATGTATATCTTCTGCACTAAAATCTATAAATAACCACCATTATTTTGGTTTTACTGTGGCTTTAAATCAAAACAAAATTAAATGTAGGTACATGAGTTTTTTCTTAAATTAACTTTTTAAACGGTGCGTTCCAAATTTAGAAAAAGGGAAAAATTTTGAAAAATAAAACTACATTTTAAAATTATTTATTCGTATTATATCCTTATAAGTCAGTCTAAATATTCATATTTCGTATGTAATTAAGAAAGAATAATTATCAAAGTAATAACAATTAATTAGTGGCAAACACCATCAGTTTCTGAACGCAGGATAATGTTTTCTCATTCTGTAAAAAAAGTTGGATCTGGCGATTGACCGTCACGTTCCAAATTCAAAAACTCTTTCCACGCTAGCGGATATAATGGGCTTTTGTGCGCAGATTTTGAGCGATAAAGCAAGCCTTTTCGAGCCGGTGAGGTGAAAACTAAATTGTGTGGCTGATTTTAAGTGATAAAAGTATAGGTACCTACTTAATTCTTACTGGCAAAAAATTGGTTTGTGGCTTGATTTGGAATAACATTCACTACATTTCACTCAATTTTACGCAAAAAAACTGCTGTCAATTTAATATTCATTATTTTGATAAAATCTTACTGTTGGTATGTTCCTGACAACATTGGTTTTTACAGAGATTGAAGAACTAGTGCAATTTGTTAGAGGTCGCTGATGTTAGTGGTCAATTTGCGTCATCTAGCGACCTTAATTTTAGTCCAATTTCAGCTCGATAGATGCCGCTTATATTACGTTTTTAATATTTTGTAGACCAATAAAAATAATATAGGTACCAAAAAGTATTCAATAGGTTTTATTCGATTCTAAAATTATGAAAGAAACACTAATCTAACTTTAAATTTCATACAATATATCCGTAACTTCGCAAACAGAACATTTTATCAGTTCATATTGTAATTTAGTTTGGCCCAGGTTGGGGTCGTGTTGGACTAAAAACGGTATTAATTAAAAAAGATAAGGACTGCATAAATGCATTCAAATCCACAACCGTCGATGTTGTACTTAATGTTTTAGCGCTGTTTTTATCTGGGACCGAGTTTTTCTACTACGAAAAATCGATTTCTATACAAAATGAAACAAAAGCCAATAACGATAATTTACCAGAAAAAATAACAGAATAAAGTGATAAAAGAAAACAAAAAATCTTCTCATCGCTGGGGTTTTAACTCGCAGCCATGAACAAAGAAGATTAACCATTGGAATTTTCTAAAACGCAAATAGTTTTTCTTGTATTTGAATATGGAGCCATTTTAATAAGTTTCGAGTCCCTAGCTCGAAAATAAATGCACTTTCAAAAACCCTGAAGTTACTTTTCTTGTATTTTATTCAAGAACCATTTTGCGAAGTATCTATTTTTAATAATATCGATAAAACGCCACGCTATGTCCTATTCTGAGGTCTCAACTACAATAGTGGAAAGATTCATCAAAACTAGTTCATTAGTTTTTGCTAAAATTGTCATCGTCGCCACTTGACAACAAAGATGACGCTGTTTAGGCGTACGCGACTTTATCCCATCGGTAATTCTCTAATTTTCTTTGTGGTCACCTAAACTCCATCAAACTTTTTTATATGTTTCATATGGTCTAACGGAGTATATATGCCGACAAAAACCTGGAGAATGACCTACTACTACGGCTAGAATATGTGTCTAAATTTCTGATGTTATGCGTCGCGCTATTGAAGTTTTTAAAATCCGTTACGACTACAATTCCCTTCAACATCTTATTATGTCTCTCTGACCACATATACGAACTTTCACATTGATATATCAAGTGTGATGCATTTTCACCTTGAGTCTTAATAATAATTCGGTACCTATTTGAAGGAATTGTTATTTTAACTATACATTTTAGATAATGGATGTAATGTGTGAAGGTCATTAAGTCATTATGACATTTTATTATATTGAAAATAAATCTATTTGAGATTTTTGTCATTTTAAACCTAAACTGTTTTGACATTGCGACGTAGTAGGAATTCTGAACATGATATTATGATATTGGTTGTAGTGAACCGGTAGCATCGAAAAGATGCCCAATGTTAATTTCATCTAAAGGGAATAAGACTTCATCTGAATAAATTGCTGACGTTTTGTATGAAAGCAAAATCCTTATTTTTGGTGACTGTTGATGTGATTTCGGTCTTTGTATGTAATGCCTTACGTTGTACTGTCCAGATCTGATGGATTTATACGTGAACTCGAAGCCGAGCGCCCCCGAGCAGGCTCCGATCAGCTTCAACCTTCCCGAAGAGTTCCAGCAGCGCGTCAACATGAAAAAAAACATACATAATAATAATTTATTTTATATTTTATTTTTAATTTTTACTTTAACTACTCAAACAACTACTTCACATGCAATCAATTCTGAAATCCAGCAAACCAGTATCAACATCCCCAGACAAGTAGTGGTGCATACATTCACTGATCGCCCTAACTTGTCTAATATGGTATTCAACATCCCCGCAGTAACTGTCGCATTTACATTCACTAATTGCCCTGGCATGTCTAACATCAGATTCAACATCAACGCAGTAACTGTCACATTTACATTCACTACTACCCCTAACATGTCTAATATCATATTCAACATCACCGGATCAACTGTAGCATTAACATTCACTAATTGCCCTAACATGTCTAATATCACATTCAACATCCCCAGTAACACCAAAATTACATTCACTAATTGCCCAAACAGGTCTAACATCACATTCAATTATCATTAAATTGATATGTTTTTTGTAATCGTATTTGAATTATTATAATTAAAATACTTGTATTTATGAACTTTTATTATTTCCTTACTGTTCTTTACGTAATAAGGTTCATTTTTGATTGCAGGTGATTTTTAAAGCAAACGCGTCTGGATTCTATACTTGATTTATTAAGACTAAACTTGTGGGTAAAAATGCATTAGAGCCTTATCACACTTGCGATTTGCAAGCGTATTTTGTATGAAGGCGTTGACGCAGCGTGTAGGTGTACGCCGCGACTGATAATTGTATAGAAAATACGCTCGCAAATCGCAAGTGTGATAAGGCTCTTACAGCTACGTAGGAATAGCGTAGGGTCGAAAATCGACAAAACATTCCGCCCACCAAAACCAACAGTTTTTAAATTAAGCACTTATACAACCTAATTAACCTAAAACTTACGAGAATTGTTTCTTGAACCGATGCATTCCAGGCATATCACGGGCACAAACATAACTTAGGTAATACACCATTCAACAGTAATAAACTTAAGTAATAAACTTAAGATCACGAAACAATTCACTCAAGTCACAATACATTCACCATAATTTCTAATAGCTAAACGACATAGAGCGCAAGCCATAACAAAACGATACTGATCGGATAATACGCTTGCGTCGCGAAGTTAATATTCTCTTACCCTCGTAGGGTTTTCATAATAAAAAACAAAGTATGTTTGCTTACTTTATAACAATAATTGTAAGGAACGTCAACCATAACAACCTTCTTATTTACTATAGATCTAACTTTAATGGACTCTATAAACTAAAGTAGGTATGGATTTTTTTGTTCTTTTTGGATGACCTTTAGCATTGTAGGTAGTACTTAGTATCTAGGAAATCTAGGTAATATTTGAATAACAAACATAAATTATTCATGTTACATATAAACGTTAAGAATATAGGTGAGTAAACAACATAATATAAAATGAAAATAAACTTTTCTAAACTCATTATCAAACACGCGAGTTCAGTTGAAATGATATGTTAATTGAAGTTTCAATATGACATATTAATGAACAACCAAATTAACATATGTTTAAAAATGTATAACATTTTCTTAGTAATTTTAATCCGATGGTAACTTACATACAGTAGGTAAGTTAAGAACAGTGTGCTTATCAGATTTGTTAAGTTTGGTTAAACTAAAAGGTATTACTGCAATAAAATTGTGCTTATGTATTGGATATAATGTGTAACAACTACAGTAGGCCAGCTTCACCTTCTACACTAAAATGTATGACTAAAATACAAAATAGTTTTAACCGCCCACCATAGCCTCAGTATTTACACCACGGATGTAATTTGTTAATCCGCCGTTTTAGGCAGTAATATTAATTTTGACAAGGGTCTTTTTAAACTATGATTGATTACCCTTACATTGGACTGTTACGACACGCACTAAGCTATCAGGTCCGGGATGCAGTGCCGTGATTTTTCCTAACAGCCATTTAGCTGGTGGTAAGTCCTCTTCTTTTATAATTACAATATCTCCTATACAGGGTGACGGTACTACGTCGTACCACTTGTGTTTTTGTTGGAGTGTATTTAAATATTCAGAATGCCATTTCCTCCAAAAATCTTGCATTTGCGATTGTACAAGTTGCCAGCGAGTTAACAAAATAATATTTTTGGTCTCGTAATTTACGTCAGGCACGTTGATTACGGATTCACCAACAAGAAAATGTCCAGGCGTAAGAGGGTTTAGTGTATCCAAAGTTTCGTCTAATTGGCAGAGAGGACGTGAATTTAGGCATGCCTCAACTTGTGCCAGCAACGTTGACATTTCCTCATATGTCAACTTTGTAGTACTGTTAACTCTCACTAGATGGCGTTTTGCGGAGCGGACGCCGCTCTCCCATAATAAGCCTCCAAAGTTGGGTGATTTTGGGGGCACAAAATGCCATGTCGTACCATCATTGGCTAAGAGCTCAGCTATCTCTTTTGCAACGCTATTAGTGCTCTTGGACCACATTTGTCTTAATTCTTTATCTCCTCCGACGAGATTTGTACCATTAACGCTCCAAATTTGCGCGCAGTGTCCTCTTCTCGCGACAAACCTTCTAAATGCCGCTATGAATGCTTGAGCGGTAAGATCAGTCACTGCTTCCAGGTGGATTGCTCGAGTGCACATGCAGACAAACAGACAGATATAGCCCTTTGTGGATTTGTGACCCCTACCCTTGGAGGTTCTTAAATACACCGGGCCAGCAAAATCAACTCTGTAAAAAACACTAAATTGTCTTGATCCTTAAAGTTCTTTTGGCACAATTAACACTCGTTACACTATTGTTCAATGTTTTTAACACATTTCAACATGTATTTAACGTTATTTCACCGAAATTACACCGATTTTGTCTAGAACCAATTATTTTTGCGAGTCACTGTCAATCATCCTGGTTCGGTGGACCATGTTCTTTACGTAATAAGGTTCATTTTTGATTGCAGGTGATTTTTAAAGCAAACGCGTCTGGATTCTATACTTGATTTATTAAGACTAAACTTGTGGGTAAAAATGCATTACAGCTACGTAGGAATAGCGTAGGGTCGAAAATCGACAAAACACTTACAATGTTTGAAGTATAGGTACCTTGGCGGAAATCGGGGATGCCTGACTCATCTCTTGGCAGGCCTTGGCAACCCTCGGCCTGCCAACCACCTCCTCAGGCAACCCCTTACTTTTCGCGCCTCGGCAATAATGTCCTGTACAGATACATAAGCAAAATACATATAGAGATAAAAAATTAAGAAGATTAAATCTGTGACAAAGGAACGAACTCAGTATGTGCTGTGAGCACAGATAACCTCCTATAGATAGAGCCTATAGGGCAACGATGTGTGAAGTGGTGTTGGAAAAATTCCCGAACTTCTAATTACACAACCGACGGAATAACATTTCACAGGTAAGTTAAATTTATCATATAAATATAAATTTCGTTCTGTCACACGGAGTTCATTTTACACTGGTCCATAAGAAGTAGTGAAGTACCGTAAAATGCTGCAACTTTGCCTGGATTTTGACGTTTTTTTCTTATATCTGTGAACCTATTTTTCATTATGAGTTTAATGAGTATTAGTCGGAAAACATACCCTATGTCTTGCCAGATAAGACTCAAAGCTCATTACCTAATCATACTGTATTTCCGATTTACAAGCAATCAAAGTGGCAGGCAAAGTTGTAGACCTAAGACGTAACTTTGCCTAGGCGGATATCTCAATAAATAATGTGTTGCTATTTGTAATAATATTTACTCGTGTGCATGAGACATTGGGCTTGTCCCTGGCAGTCAAATTATTGCCATAAGCTTAATACTTTTTTTTTCACAGGCAATAGGTAAAGTTGTAGCAGGTTCCACAAACTTTCTATACAAAAATATTGTTAACTGTAGGGTTGTGCCAAAAAAAAGATCATTATTTAAATAAAATATTTTTATTTTTAGTTACAAAATAATCAACAAACAATAATACTCATTTTTTTCCTTATGTTTTTTAAACGGAATAACGCCTAAATAATAATCGTTCATAAATTTGCGCCAAATTCATTTTTAGGGTGACACCGTAAGATGTCACGTGACCTGATCGAAAAACTGTTACAATGTTATTGAGTTTTCACTTCTGCCGGCACTCCCGGAGTGCAACCCGGTCTTTTATTTATTTATTATAAGTACATTGCAAGTACACTTTTTTGCTAATTCACAATGCATTATTATAGTGTAAAGTTCTATTTCATTGTAAAGTTCTAATCACCCATCACCTTTAAACTCCAACTGTAGGTAATCGACCTGACAACCCATTTGATAAGAAAGATAACTGCAAGACAAATCAAACGAGCCTAAACACAGTGGGTTTATTATGTGTTGTTTAGAAGTTTCTATCTTCGGTCTCCATTATCAGACCATCTCGATGGTACCATAAACATTGCACTGTCACCCAAGTTACATAAGTACGTTAAACACCTCAATTGGTCGCTAATAAGTGGTTGAAAAATTTATTGCAAATCTTGAACTAAAAGACAAACATACAACATAATTATAATACAATAGATATACAATTTGCAAGTAATTACAATAAAAATAACTTAAGTACCTTTAAGTTTTTTTTGTTAACGTTAGTTTATTACTGCATTGTCAGCAGATCTACCCACACTGAAAGTTGGTGAAAATCGACTTGCAAGATTTGACTTAAACCAACAATCATTGCAAGTTAATAAAAAGCTTGTAATAAATAAACTCATTTAAGCAGGCTTATTTTTACTATTTTCTGTACATTTATAAAACCCAGCTAGTGACAGCCCTAGACCCAGGCAAAATTGTGTCATTCAAGTTTCCAAAACACTGCCCAATATTGCCTAGTACGTTATTATGCTGAAATCATGTCCTTTTCTTGAAAATATTAAACTTACGGAAAATAGACAGTCTTTACTTACCCTGGGACGTTACCACTTCTCAAAAAACACCTTTTTTGTAGATAAAAGTTCAAAAGTTGCGAGACACTAAAAAAATGCTGCCACTCACTCCGACTTATGATGCGTAACTGGCGGAGCAACAATGGAGTTACTATTGTAAAAAATTAAATATGTGTTGCCAGAATAATGAAAATTCCTACCAAATGGTAAAAAACAAGAAAAAACTAAGCAAATTCGAGAGGTCATAATTGAAACGAAATAGGCAAAATTGAGTTTAAATGGCAAAGTTGCAGCATTTTACGGTATGCATGTCCCTTTTCATCAAATGGAAATGGCAATATACTGTTCTTTTCTCACGACAGCACGTGACGCTCTAGTGATGGGCTAGTGATGCTTTCGATTTTTACCGATTCAGATTCATTTAAGGAAACAATACGTTAACTCATCCGTGCTTTCGTGTATTATTTATTGGTTTAATATCAAAACAATAGCCTCTGTAGCGCCACCTATTGGCACACCTTTCAAACATATTATATCTGTGTATATTGTGTCTCTGGTATTAAAAAAAAAACGAATAAAGTCTGTCTTTAGAAAACCACGTTAACGGTTGTTTCATTTTAAGAGGTTATGTGCCCTTCTATGTAAAACTGTGCATAAAAGACTTGTTACGAACGTATTAAAGTGTTAGTAATCTCTACGATTGACTGTAATATATAGCGAGTGACTGTGCAAAAAGAATGGCAGCGAACTATATAGTCAATGTGCCAAAACTAAAGGGCAGAGAGAACTACGACGAGTGGGTGTTCGCGGCAGAAAATTTCTTAATTCTGGAAGGAATGGTGAAGTGCATCAAACCAGAAAGAGATGCAGCAGGTAAAGAGATACCTGTGGCGGCCGCAGACGACGCTAAGACAAAGGCGAAATTAATTCTCACCATTGACTCGTCATTGTATGTTCATATCAAGACCGTGGAGAGTTCTAAAGCACTGTGGGAAAAGCTTAAGTCGCTTTTCGATGACTCGGGCTTCACGAGAAGAATAAGTCTTTTAAGAAGTTTAATCTCAGTTCGATTGGATAATTGCAGTTCCATGACATCGTATGTTACACAAATTATTGAAACAGGACAGAAGTTGTGTGGAACAGGATTTGCAATTAACGACGAGTGGATTGGTTCGCTACTCCTAGCTGGATTACCAGAGAAGTTCTCGCCTATGATTATGGCCATAGAACATTCGGGCATTCAGGTGACTGCGGACGTCATAAAAAGCAAACTTCTCGATATGGAAACCGGAACTTTGGTCAACGGTAGTGAGGGGGATAGCGCATTTGCCGCGTCTAAAAACTGGCAACACCGAAATAGACAAATGGCCGCCGGAACTGCCGGAAGAAAAGATGGTGTTAAGTCGAAGGTTGTCAAATGCTATCGTTTGAGTATCGTTGTAAACAAGTGGGACATTATCGTACACAGTGCCCGTTGAATTCCAAAGGCAGTAAAAATGAAGACCGCAAACAAACAAATGCATTCTCAGCTGTGTTTTTAAGTGGCAGTTTCAATAAAAATGATTTCTACGTTGATTCGGGTGCGTCGGTTCACCTTACGGCAAATAAACATTGGATAAGCAGTAATTATCGTGTATCTAACGAAGAAATCGTGGTTGCTAACCAAGAAACTGTTTCAGTTACGTGTTCTGGTGATATCGAGGTCGTAACTTCAGTGAATGGCTGTGAATATGAGATAAACATCGAGGATGTACTGTGTGTACCAAATTTGACAACTAACCTTCTTTCGGTCAGTAAACTAATTGAAAAAGGGAATAAAGTGAACTTTACAAATAGTGGATGTCAAATTTTCAACAGAAATGGCGACTTAGTAGCTACAGCGTCATTAATGAACGGTGTTTATAAATTGAATACAGCTCCTGAGCGACTGGCCGCGGCGGCGACTACGTCAGGCGAAATATGGCATCGCAGATTAGGACACGCGAACAGTGATTGCTTGATGAAAACAAAGAATGCAGTGGAAGGAATGGACTTGAATGAAAAGGTCGAAATCAGCAAATCATCATGCAAGACTTGCTGCGAAGGCAAACAGTGCCGGTTACCTTTCAATCATGTAGGTAATCGAAGCAGTGAACTACTGAACTTGGTGCACACTGATCTATGTGGCCCAATGGAGGTGCCGTCGCTTGGAGGTTCGTTCTACTTTCAGTTATTTGTAGATGATTTTAGCCGAATGACATTTATATATTTTTTGAAGCACAAAAATGAGGCACTGAAATGTTTCAAGCAGTTCTTAGCTTTGGCAGAAAATCAAACAAACAGAAAGTTGAAAATTCTTCGCAGCGACAATGGCAAAGAAATTTGTAATTCAAGCTTCGATGCATATTTAAAGGAAAAAGGTATACTACATCAAAAGAGTAACCCTTACACACCTCAACAGAACGGATTATGTGAACGCAAGAATCACTCTATAATCGAGAAAGCAAAATGTATGATGTATGATGCCAAGCTCGGCAAGAAGTTTTGGGCTGAGGCCTGTCATGCAGCTGTTTATCTACACAACCGCACTGTATCATCAGTACTTAATGGAAAAACGCCATATGAATTGTGGACAGGAGTGAAACCAGATTTAAGCAACTTGAGAATCTTTGGTTCACCGGTAATGGTTCACATAGATAAACAGAAGAGAACAAAATTGGATAAGAAATCACACGAGTGCATCTTAGTGGGATATCCTGAGAATGTTAAGGGGTACAGGATATACGATCCTGTAACTAAGAAAATATCGACTAGCAGAGATGTCATCATAATGGAAAAGCAGTCAAACTCAGTTAGTGTGATGGAAGTTTCTGAAAATGTCATAGAAGTGGAACACACAGATGAAGATGAAGCAAAGAACCAGACACTGCACGATTCAGAAGGAGAAGAAGCCACAGAATCGACACTGATAGATGAGTCAGCATCAGACTTATCGAGTGAGTATGTTCCTAGTGAGTATGAAGACTCATTGGATATGACGGTCATCGAGACCACAACCAAGGAACCCGCCAGATTAGTCAGAGAACGTCGAGCACCAGATAGATATGGATTTGGTGGTGTGTTCTTCACCAAGAATCAGGTTATGGACAGCACCATGGAGCTAACACTAGAGGAAGCTTTAAAAGGGCCTGAAAGAGACCAGTGGTTACAGGCAGTCCGGGAAGAGCTTAAGTGTTTTAAAGAAAATTGTGCGTGGGAAATTGTAGATATTCCCGCTAGTGGTACCATAGTGCAGTGTAAGTGGGTGCTAAAAAAGAAAATTGGACCAGACAATAAATTGCGTTATCGTGCCAGATTGGTGGCGAAAGGGTTTACACAGCAACCTGGTGTAGACTATGAGGAAACCTTTTCGCCGGTTGTGAGACATAGTACCCTAAGGTTACTTTTCGCTCTATCTGTGAAACTTAATTTTGAAATCATTCATTTGGATGTGATAACCGCATTCTTGAACGGTGACCTTCATGAAAATATTTTTATGAAGATACCTGAAGGTTTTGATTGTTCAGACAAAAATAAAATACTTAAATTGAATAAGGCAATTTATGGACTAAAGCAATCTTCAAGAATGTGGTACCAGAAAGTAGATGAATGTTTAACTAAAAATGGATATGTAAAGTCAAAGTATGAACCATGTCTGTATATAAAAAATAAGCGTACAATCACGGAATAAAGAATCCATTGGAAGTGGCATTCAACCGATTTTCATAGAGAACCACTGTCGCCGCACGCACACAAGCATACTCCAATAAAGACACGGACACACAATTGCAATACGCTTTCGATTTGTTAAAACGTACTGTGCCAATATGTTGTCAACGGTAGCAAATTATATATGCAAAATCTACTTTAACAAGTACTATTTACGGTCTAATTTAGAGTGTCAAGTAAATATTTCTTACGTCCGTTCTCATATGCGTTGCAAGACTTGCAAGAGACGTGGTCGTTCGGCTACTCGACGCAAGATGGCGGTGTTTTCAAAACTGGAGATGCGACAGCTTAAACTTGAATAGGGATGTGGGTATGGTATGAGTTGGACTATCGATATTTTTATGATATTCATATGGTAAATATTAAGCTAAGACTTAGTTACAAATTGTAACATTGGACCCGATTCTACAGTGGCCTCTAAACTTCCTAGTTTTATTTAGGTGTCGCTAAAACACTTTGCTATTCTATGAGCAGCTGTCATAATCAAATGACAGCGCTAATTTGAATGTGACGTTTCTTATTTTAGGCGGTCTATTCAACTTAGTTTAGCTGTCAAAATGCTATTCTAGACATGTCGTTTTTACGCGAAAACACAGAAACGTCAAACTTAATCGACTAATTTTAGCGGCGAATAAAATAGTCCCGATTATAATTTGTTTACGTGAAGTCAAGTGGATAATTCTCATTTTTTATTTTCTATTTGAAATTACATTTTGAAATGGATGAAGAATTCGTCATGGCTGCTGTGGTGGCCGACGAGAGGGAGCATGGCGAGGGTGAAAAACTTTATTTAGAGAGGATGCGTGATGCATCCAACCCATTCCACCGATCCGATTTTTATATTATTATACTATTTCTTTTTGCGGCTGTCAAGCGGCGGTCATGGGTTCGAACCCCGGCTCGTGCCAATGAGTTTTTCGGAATCACAATAAGGTCTGGTTTTCCCTCTGAGTAGGAAGGTCAGATAGCAGTCGCTTTCGTAAAACTAGTTGCCTATGCTAAATCATGGGATTAGGTGTCAAAGCGGGCCCCGGGCTCGTTTAGGGGCACAACTGGGAATAACGCTAGGAGGATGATACTATTTCTTTTTTGTGACGGTCCTCCAAGTCACCGCCAAAAACTTGTTATTAACCAATTTAAAAGAAAAGAACACAGACTCTCGCAGACGGCATAAACCTCAAACAACTTGCATTTTTTTAATCTTGTAAATTTTGCCCGTTTAAATATGATAAATTATTTTTACCTGATATAAAATGTGAACAACAATATTAAACATAGTATTAAAAGTAAATAATACAATAACACGGATTAAAATAATATGTACAGTGTAAAAAAAGCACGTTCCCATACTCTTTTTTATAGATTCCATTCATTCATTCACTCAATTTTTTTTTTAAAGTAGCAACATTCAATTCAACTTAGAAGTTTTAGATTACGGATAATATCAGGCTAATTTTAGTCAGCTTGACATTCTGGAATAGCACTTGTAAAATCTGCCGTCTAAGTTTTAGGCTATTTAAGCGATGTGCCCGTAGAATCGGGTCCACTATCTTCTTTCTAATAAAATCTTGTTTATTATATAATTAGTATTAGGTAATATTTATATTAAATTACTTTTGTTATAAATGTAGTATTAGCAATTAAACACAGATTTCTACCGTCAAGTTTGTTCGCCGTGCGGGATAATAAGGAGGGCCTTTGTCCTGATTAATATGCTTAAGGGGCTCCCATACGCCAATGACCTTCGATCTGAATCCCTTAGTTTTATAATGTTTTTTGTAGTTTATTATATTAACAACAACGGATTTAAGCAATTTAGTAACCCATATTTACTTCAAAGTTAATTGTTTGTTTGAAAACTGGTTTTCTGGCCATAACTTTTGTGTCACTTGGTTTAAAATGAAAACCCTGGACCAGTTTTTAGAGACGTCACAGACCAAACCAAATATGTAGATTTCGTATATGTGAGATCTTTTACGTCAATAGAGATACGAAATAAGTGTTTTTTTAGACAATGTTTAAAAAAATCATACAAAATTAAGTATTCATTTGTTTCAAAATCCGGAGGACCAAAATGGAGATAAAAAATTGAATAACCGATAGCCGTTTGATTTAGAATTCTATCTGTAGTGCAAAAGTAGGAGATACGATTCAAAACTTGTCAAAAATCGATGAAAACCTCGGGTAGCCCCTTAAGCAATCCACAAATTATATTTTATTATTTTAATTTCTATTTATAATTTCCTAAAAGTGGGTATCCAAAGTTTATCTCGAAGAGATCGGTCATTCGTAATCATATTTTACATATTGTATTCTGTATTTATCGACATACATATGTATAAACGGAATTCGATAAACGAGATGTCCCTATGACAGCTCAAAAGTGCTACGAGAATTCCGGGCTCTGATATACTCCTAAAATAAAATTCTTTTCATTTTGGTTTATCGATAACAATTATCGACCTTAGCCACAGCATTTGAGTAGCGAACCTTCGGGAAATTTGCCGTGCATTTCACGTTCCGAGTAGCGAAATAATACACAGGATTATGAACTTTATTCTTAGAGTAATAGAATTGATATCTCCTTGACCACAGACGCAAATTGTGTCTAAGAAATTGAAAATTAAATATTTTTTATACGTATTCTAAAATATTACTTAACGATGATAGGAAATACCTCCATGAGACAAGTTTTTTATGTGCTGTTATTGGAGCAGCTTTCAATAACGCAATACGGCATTTTCCTAAAATAAACAAATATTCACTCATGTCATACCTACGCCGCGTGCGGTCGCTAGGTGAGTGACAATAATCTGTGCAAGAAGTATGCTTATTATTGCTCATGTTCGGCGACACGGGAACGCCCACTCACCACTTCCAATGGTTTTTTTTTTTTTTTTTTTTTTTTTTTTCCTTACCTATCTTTCCAAGTTGGGCCCCGAAGGGGCCCTTAACTAATTACCTATAGCTAAATACAAATAAGCGTGCAAATCATGCAGTCCTGGACCTATGCAAAAGCTAACTACTACCTTAAATCTAATAAACAAGAAACACCGCAGGGCGCGCAATCGACACCACACCTTAAGTGCGCTGATAACAATAACGCACCCTGCGGCGCACAGGCCACGCCCCCCGCCCCGCCCCAGCCAGCCGCCATGCGGCAGCACAAGGCGAAGCGAGAGAGCGAGAGCCGTAGGCGAGACAGCATATAGCCGCTCACCCAGATACATATATACAAACTTAAATCTAACGTGCAATCCGTGCACTATAAAACTAACTAAGTAATGTACAAACCTTAGAATCTAACGTATTAAAAAAAAGTATATATATATATATATATATATATACAACCATAAGGGTAACATGCACACAAGATATGTACAAGAAACTAACTAATAACAACCATAGCAAGTATATGCAAAGTATATATACAGGCACAAAAATAAAAACATAACAAACCCAACACCTAAGGAAGGATCAACCAATAGAGGAATATGTACAAACAAACTGAGAGCTATATACACTGAAAAGGATGCAGACAATGCCACGCGCTGCCTATCCACAGTTCTGTCATAAGACAAAAATATACACAAACAGCACACGACTTAGGACGAGAGTAGAAATTAACAAATAGAGTTATTAACAGAAACAGAAGGAGGACGGGTGTAGTGTCGGACGCTATTAGATTTAAAATACCGCCTCGCCAGAGAGGGCCTGTATGGGAAAGAAGGCGAGGAGGAAGAGGAAGAGGGACGTCGCACACTTTCATCAATATCAGGAGGTTGGTGGGAGAAGCTGCGCGCAAACTCTCCCACCAAGTCCTCGTCGGTATTTAAGTCCTCAAAGGATAATCCAGTGAGCCCGTCCGCACGCGCCGCCCGACAGCGCCTCTGTTGCCGTTCCCGGGCGCGGAACTCAACATCGTATTCAAGTTCGGCCCTCCGCTCCATGGTGATGACATCGTCCGGGTAGCTCAGGACGTGCCTAGGCCGGCGGTCCCTGAGCTTGGGGTCCGGCCCAGGCACGTAATCAATTGCCTTCCTAATGAGCGGACTTCCGCTAAGTGCCGCCTTTTCGAAGTACTTAGTGGAAATCCGCTTCATGTGCTCCGCCACCGAAGGCATAAATAAGTCCGCGTGTAGCCTTATGTTACGCACATAAAACGGAGCGTTTACAGACCGCCGCAAAAACTTATTTTGCAGGGTCTGCAAACGTCCCAAGTGCGTTTTAGCGCAATGCGCGAACGCTACACTCGCGTAGCAAAAAACTGGCCTGATACACGCCTTATAAATCAGTAATTTGTTCCTTACAGACAAGCTGCTGGACGGCCTAAGGAGGTGGCACAATCTGCTTAGATAAAAAGACGCCCTGTCCCGCACGACACTAAGGTGTTTGGCGAAAGTCAGTCGCCTGTCCAGGAGAACCCCGAGGTACCGCACGTGGGTAACCCACGGTATGACCCTACCGGACAGGGACAGCACCCCATGCCGCGCGGTCAGAGCATCGTATCCTAACCTCTGAGAGAAGACCACCGCGGCACTCTTCTCCGGATTTAACTCCACTCTCCAGGCGCGGCACCAACTCCCGAGAGAGTCGATCGCGCGCTGGAGGAGAGCTCGCAACCTATCTGGATGGGTCGAAGACGTGTATATAGCCGTGTCGTCCGCGAAAAGCGCGTAGTGGACACGGTCTATCCTTGGCAGGTCGTTGATATACAGGGCAAACAAGAAGGGAGATAGTACTGCACCCTGCGGCACGCCCGCCCGAATGGGATGACGCACCGAGAGGGTGCCCTCCACGCGATATTGGAATGCCCTGTTTGCCAGAAAGTCCCCAATCAGGTGCACCAGCCTGTCCGGCATCTGCATGTCGAACAGCTTATGCACCAGCCCGCAATGCCACACTTTGTCAAATGCCTTGGCGATGTCAAAGAACACAGCGCCAGTGGCGACCGACCTCCGTGTGGCAGCGAACCAGCGCAAGACATGCTCCACCAGCCGGTGCACCTGATGGGTGCAGGAGTGTCCAGGCCTAAACCCAAACTGCTCGTCAATATAAATATTGTGCTCACTGATGAAGTCCCACAAGCGGGCTTGAACAACCCGCTCGTATAACTTCCCCAGCGTGCACAATAGGCTAATGGGCCTGTAACTGACCGGCGCTGTCCTTGGCTTGCCTGGTTTCGGGATGCCAATGACATGGGCCACCTTCCAGGCCGCCGGGAAGTGACAGTTGGCCAGCGCCGCGTTGAACAGGTCTACCAGAAAGTGGATCAATGCGTCCGGAAGTGCCTTCAAGGCCCGGTTCGAAATGCCGTCCGAGCCGGGGGCCTTTTTGACCTGCAATCTCCTGATCAGCCTCTGGACCTCCGTGAACGTTGTCGTCCTCAGAGGCTGACCGGTAGGCGCGACTGCAAGTCTGGCAGCAACGTCATCCGAAACGCGGGCGACATGATCCTGGTCACATGGCTCTGTGCTGGGCGAACACTGCAGCTCTAGGCTGCTCGCCAAGCACTCGGCCTTCTCTGCGTCCGTGAACGCCGGGGGAGCAGAAGGGGGGCCCCCAGGGATGGTTAAGGGCGGCATTTGAACGACACCGTCCATTTTGAATGTACGAACCAACTGCCAGAAAGCCACATGAGAAGGAACCAGCTCCACAAGGAGATTGTTCCACCTCGCGTTCCTATATTCCCTAATGCATTTTTTCAACCTCTTTTGCCACCAGTTAAGCTGCGTCTTGTTATCCGGCGAGGGAAACAGGTCATATTCACGAGTGGCCGCGTTCTTTAGCCTTTTAACCTCCTTGATATACGCAGGGAGCTCCCAGCGACCAGAATCAACTGGAACCTCCTTGGTGTTGGCCGAGATTATATCGCGCAAGCCACCCGTAATATAATCGACCGCACGGTCGGTTCCCTCGCGGGAGACCAAGACGTCAGGGGGAGGAAGGTTCAGTACCAGGGGGGAGTCCTCCCTTGCCAGCTCGTTGCTGACACCAAGCCAGTTGACAACCGACTTGGTGCCAGCAGGGTCCGCCAAGGAAGGACCCAGCTTCAGCACCACAGGCCTATGGTCTGACGACATAACGTGCTCGACTACGATGCCGCGCACGCTAAGCGCAATTCGCTTAAGGATGAAAATGTCCAAGATATCAGGGTTATGACCGACAGTGAAGGGGAAGTGGGTGGGCTCAAAGGGAGCCAGAATGTCAACCCGCAACAGGTCACCATCCCGCGCCCCTTCCACTAAACTAAGGAGCGCCCTGCCATTCGCATTAGCCACCCCGCAGTTCCACTGAGGATGCTTCGCATTGAGGTCGCCGGCCAGAATGACCGACTCATCCAATGCCAAGACAGCCTCAAGGTCAGACCGCAGGATAGGCTTATCCGGTGGCAGGTAAACGGAAACAAAAGTGATGGGGCGATGACCCAACATTGCAAGCCGACACACTGAGACCTCCATGTTAGTGAGCTGCGGCGGATCCATAGGCGAGACATGCAGGGACCTTTTGAAGTAGATAAGAGTGCCTCCCCCCCTGGCACTCATGGCCCTGTCATTACGAACAAATGCGTAGTTCGCGATCCTAGGACTGCGCCCCCTGGGCTTGAGGAAAGTCTCTTGCACCATGAGGACATCCAATTGGGCGTCCTTCAGGAGGCAAGAGACCTCCTCCCTCTTCTCACGCAGGCCACAGGCATTAAAAATGCCTATGGCCAACGAACGAGGTTTAAGTCGGGCGGCGCAGTCCATTAAGGAGCGCTAAGTGATTTTAAGTTCCTGAAGAGCACCTTGTGCGCGAGCAAGGTTTTAAGAGTCTCCGCTTGGTTACCTGCGGCGGCACGCAGCTCCGCCGCCACCACGGACACCTCGTCCAGATCAATGAGCTCTGCGACCTTCATCACGTAGTTCAAATCAGCGAGCGCAGAACCGTCAGACTGCACGGACGCCCGGGCAAGGCCAGCGGTCGGAGCAAGCCCCGGCTGCGATTGACCCCCCCCGGACGACGACGCAACCGCTCGGTTATAACTTTTGCCCCCACTGGGGCCAGGAACAGGAGTAGGGCCAGGGGCCTCCGCAGCCGCCGCCACTCTACCTTTCCGACCCAAGCCGGGAAACCCACGGCCATCCAAGTCCTCAGGCAGGCGGTCCCTCTGGGATCTCGTCTGCTGCTGGGGCCTGGGGACACGCTGGACCTTGGGGGCACTAGGGCACCCCCTATAGCTGGCCACATGGGCCCCACCGCAGTTTGAACACTTGGGCGGGAGCTCCGTGTCCTTTGGTCGCGGACACGCCCGCGATTCGTGACCCTCACCGCACCTTACACAGTTGGGGTCCATGTGGCAGTTTCGGGAACCATGCCCGAACAATTGACAATTGAAGCACTGCGGCACTTGTCCGTTGCGGTGCGGCTTCTCGAATACCACACCAGACAGACCGCAAACGACAGACTCATTAAACAGCTCCTTGCATTTTGGGTCCCTGCGCAAAATGACGACTGCACAGGGGAAAGGAGTCTTGTCTCTCCCCCTGTGCATTCTGTGCACACTAAGTACAGGGTAGCCGCGCGCAATTAGGTCCTCTTTGACCGCATCAGTCTCGATATGAATATCAAGGCCCTTAATAACGACGCGGAGATTCTTGTCCTCATCGAACGCATATGAGTAATAGCCTCTAGCAATAAGCTTCTCCCAGGAGCGATATTCCTCTCGGGAGCTAGTATGAATAACTAACCCGCGTTGGGCCATACGCGCTTTCGCAAAGTTGAGGCGAATACGTGTCGCCTCAGCGGAGAGCCTCCCCCACCTACTCTTGTCTTTCACGACAATAATGGGAGGGGGACGCACCCGCTTTTGACTCTCACCGGCAGGAGAGTTGGAAGAGGTGGGGGGTGAGGCTTGAACCTCCATCCCCTCCTCCTCTGCCACCGCCGGCGATGGACTGACTACGCCCGAGGGCCCTACATTTATGCAATCATAATCATGATCATGCTCAACGGTGCCAGCAACGACGGCAACAGGGGCGGACAACAATGCCGCCTCCACATCACACGCATCGCTGGCCTTCGCCCTCTTGGGGACCTCTGCGACGGAGACCGGAGTGGACTCGCAGTCTACGTAAACCTTGTCACTTCCGGTGGGCGACGCGAGGGGCGAGATATTCGCCTCTGCCCTACGACGCTTTTGACTAGGGGCCTTGCGCTTGCCCGCAGGCACCTGCAGGCCACCCTCCTCAGCCACGACGTCCGGCGACAACACCAGATGAAGGGCCTGAGATCCGTCATCATCCTCACAAAGCGGGCTAAAACTGTTTGCCGACAATGGGATAAGCCGCACCTCAGGCCCTTGAGCTGGCGAGGCGGGCGGGCTGCTTAACACAATAGGTTTAGGCCGGGGACAAACATTGGGAGTTATGGGGGGCGACGGCTCCTCTGAGAAAAGGCTGTCCTGGCTGAGGGCCAGAGCAAACAAAGAACGCCTAAACCCGTCGTCTTCCAAATGGTCTACGAAAAATTTATATTTTTCCTCCGTCATGGTGAGAAAAATATATACACAAAAACCTTAACTAAGAACCTAGCCTATGAAAAATATACACACACAATAATGTACATAATCACAGAATCGTCTCTATCGAAGAAAAAGCGTCCGGTCGCACAAAAACACTGCATATAAAGCATCAATCCATCACCAAATCATATTTTAACAATTTACTCGGCCGAAGCCGCCATTTCAAGTAAAAACGACGTTTTGTGATGCAAAGCGATGCGACGGTAAGCGGTGGTAGCGGCAGTGACGGCGGTTGGGGCGCGCGCTGCTCGTAGTCGCGCCCGCGGTGCTGCTAGTCACGTACTACTATTCCGTAGGCAGCGTGAAGGAGGCGGAGGAGTTCGACCGGCTCAGCCCCGAGGAGGCCAAGCGCCGCCTGAGCGAGCTGCTGCTCAAGGAGGACCTCAACGGAGACACGCTCATCGACCAGTGGACCTTAAAGAGTGGACCCTCAACTCCTTCCGGTGAGTTCCTGCTGTCTTGGTGATAAAAATATTTAGTTTTTTGTAAAATAAGCAAACTGAAATATATCTGTCAATTTTGACATCGTGGCAATCCCATATTAAATACCACTTCCAATGGATTCTTTATTCCGTGCGTACAATAGTGGCTTTGTATGTTGATGACTTCTTTGTGTTCTCAAATGATAGTAAGGAAATAAGTAATTTAAAAAATATATTAGAATCTCAGTTTAAAATTAAGGACTTGGGTCAAATCAAACAGTGTCTTGGAATGTCAGTTTGTTATGATAAAAATAAAAAACTATTAACTTTAAGTCAAAGTGAGTATATTGAACAATTGCTTGAAAAATTTAAGTTAACTGATTGTAAAACAGCAGATACACCCATGGAAAGTGGATTAAAATTATCAAAAAATGAAAAATGTGATAAAAGCTTACCTTACCAGCAATTAATTGGTTGCCTGATTTATATAGCTATTTTAACTCGTCCTGATATAATGTTTTCAGTAGGATATCTTAGCCAATTTAACAATTGTTATGGTAAAGAGCATTGGAATCATTGTAAACGGATATTAAGGTATCTAAAGAAAACAAAAGACTATTGTATTCGGTATAGTGGAAAAGATGATAATAAGGAGATTGTAGGATATGTTGATGCAGACTGGGGCAGTGACTGCATAGATAGAAAATCATACACAGGTTATTGTTTTAATTTCTCAGGGGGTGTAATTTCCTGGGCAAGTAAAAAAACAAAAAAGTGTGAGCCTTTCTTCTACAGAAGCCGAGTATGTAGGGATATCTGAAAGTTGTAAGGAGGCCATTTATTTAAGAAATTTGCATAAAGAAATAACTAGTGAGTTGTATAGCATTGTTATTTTTAATGACAATCAAAGTGCCCATAAACTGTTACTCAATCCGGTATTTCATAACCGATCAAAACACATAGATATAAAATACCATTTTTGTAGAGAATGTGTTAGTAATCACATAGTTAAGGTTGAATATTTGTCAACAGTAAATATGCCAGCTGATTTGTTAACAAAGGCATTGAACTCTGTAAAACATTACAATTTCATGTTGTTGATGGGTATGCAGCCATAATTAAGTAATAGTTAATTTAGTAATAGTTTTTGTATAGTGTTTGCATTATTTTGATTTAGTGGGGATATTGGTTTAATATCAAAACAATAGCCTCTGTAGCGCCACCTATTGGCACACCTTTCAAACATATTATATCTGTGTATATTGTGTCTCTGGTATTTAAAAAAAAACGAATAAAGTCTGTCTTTAGAAAACCACGTTAACGGTTGTTTCATTTTAAGACTATTTAATACGAAAATTCACCAAAGACTATATTTATATCCTTGTCATTGTATTGTCAAAATTATTTTGTAAGAAATCATAGATAATGTATACGATGTAAGGTCAATGAGGGCATTTCCGTCATACTTTTTGATTAGTTCACTTTGGCTGGTCATAACTAAGAGGATATTTACTTTTTAATAAACCTGATCACTGTAATAGATTGGGCATTTATTTAACTATACAAATGTACTCATATTAAATTGCTAGTAATGCTGGTTATTTAACTATGTTTTTCTTTTTAAAACATGTCAGTTGACGGATTTTCCCGACGGTTTGGGGCTATTCCGTCAACCAACGATTTTTCTTGTATCGTGACGTATTACAAACATATACGTCAAGTGAACAAATACCACTGAACTCTTAATCGAAACTAAACTTTAGCGAACTCAATTTAAGGTTTATTTTAGATTTTATTGCCAAATATATTTTTTTGGGGCAATTCCGGCCTATTTTTATAATCAGGAGTAGTAAACCTTTTAAAACAAATTCCGAAACCCTAGGGAAAATCCGTCAACTGGCATCATGTTTTTAAAATAGAGGGCTACTGTTTTTGTGTTCACCAGATGGCGCCACTGTTGAGTAAGATTCGAAGTACAGTGGCTAACTCATTGTTATTATGGGCGCGACAATATTTTTAATTGCAAACCTTATTTAATAAGTAAATTGGTCATTTCATTTCAAGTATTGAACGACCAATTTAGCTGAAGACCCTAAATGCTCAACAATCGAAGAGCTTGATTACCATCATACTGCTATTTTGCCTTTATCAATCAAAATTAATTATTTAACTTTGCAACCGTGCTTACAATTTTAATATTGAAATCGTATAATGATATGGACTAATTAACTCGCGCTAAGACGTATACACACCAGATGGGTATACGTATACAGACATTAAAATGTAAACGTAGCTATCTTAAGTATTCCCTCCCAATACAAGTAATGCCTTTACATACAACAATTTTAGTACCTTCTAAGTCTTAATCGAGACTAATCTCAGTCCGACGAGTTGAAAAACAAATAAAAAAATCAAGCAAAATATAAAAATAAACTTGATCCTCTGCAAATTAAACTAAGAATCGTTGAAAATAAATTATAGTATAATAATCATAGTTATTATTTAACTAAGTCAAATCAAAAAGGTTGGCAATATATGAAATGGGGAAATTCCGGCACATGACGGTTTTTCCCGTTTCACAATTGACGGATTTGTCTACTCGATCATTTCGTTAGTACCAATATTTAACCACCCATAGTTTCTCACCAACAGATTATAATTGAAAATTAATAAAACTACCATGAAACATGCATATCGAACTATATAACAAACGCATTTAGTAAGCCCTAAACGTACATTTTTTCATCGCACCGTCACGAAACACAGAAGCACACTACACTCGCATTCGAGTTCAGAGCGCAACTAAACTTTGAAAGCGTGGTTTTTCCGTTCACTGGCTAGACAGCGCCATCTGTTTTTGACTGCGGGTATAAAATTTTCTCTCTGTTTTACCGATCGAGTCAGTAAGCGCGTACTGTTGTTTGAATAGCCACAAACGCCGTTTGACGGAAATGCCCCGCTGACGGCTTTGGCCACCCTGACCTTACTAAAGGTTTAAACTGCACCAAGGAGGCAGCGTGGCGGACTGCAAGTGCAACCGTCTTACAAGCTATGAGGTAGAGGGAGAGGGAGACGTAGTAAATTACTATCACGCTCTATTTTATAGCTTCCAGAGCTAATGAACGGAATATATTATTGTAGTACGTACAGCACGTCTATCATGAGACGGCCGCGACATGCTCTCGATTTTTCTCGCACTATACCTCTTGTTCTAAGTGTTCTAATAAGAAAGAGACGGATAGTGCGAGAAAAATCGAGAGAGCTCGCGCGCCGTCGCACGATAGCCGTGCTGGAAGTTTTTTGTGGGTTTAAGAGTAGATATTATGTAATATTATTTTATTTATTGGGTAATTTAGAGTATTGTAGCATAATATGTAGTGTCGAAGTTAGCTATTGCTATGTAGTATTCATTCATATAAAGTAGAATGAAATATAATTTAATAATGAATACATAGGTAGATTAGGTAGTATATTCTCACTGGTTAGTGATGGAGCCATGGCATTTGGGTTTTTTCGAATCGTCTTCGAGAGCAATTAGGACTAGTGTTACGAGATGGACCTCATGCTGGACTTCGATGACGTGTGAGGGATCTCAGAGGTGGTTAGTGATAAAGCCATGGCATTTGGGTTTTTTCTAATCGTCTTCGAGAGCAATTAGAACTAGTGTCACGAAATGGATCTCATGCTGGACTTCGATGACGTGTGCGGCATCTCGGAGGTGGTTAGCGATGGAGCCATGGCATTTGAGTTTTTTCCAATCGTCTTCGAGAGCAATTGGGACTAGTGTCACGAGATGGACCTCATGCTGGAATTCGATGACGTGTGAGGGATCTCGGAAGTGGTTAGTTTTGTAACTAAAATACAAAATATAGTGTGTAGTGGCCTCCTTATTTAAATATCTATCGTTAAATTAAAATAATCACAATTATTTACCAGTGGCGCTAGTGAGCACGTTAACGCCTTCTTAAATGATAATGAGGATTATCATCAACCTCATAATTTTATCACACTGAATAAATATATGTACTTTTTTATAACATCCTTTTTATTTGTCTTCCTTACCTATACCAATCTTAAAATATCATTCATAAGCCGAGCTAGCACATTCGCGTTAATGTCGAATAAACATCGCATTCGTCCTTTCCTAGTAAGTACGTAAATACGAACGGGACAGAGGCAAATACACGATAATGCAGTAAATGCAGTAAAATGCCTAGAAATAACTATTTTATATGACTACTCGATGCGATTAACATGCTTTTTTATGTTATTGTGGTGATCAAAATAGTCGATGAACGAGACATGATAATAATATAACAGTGGCAGCCGTTCAAAAATTCAAACCAGGTTAACAGGTACCTACCTACTTACGCCATGTAAAATATTTTACTAACAATTAATTGCGGCACCGCTAAAAACCGTTAACGACCAACTCATCCCATCACTACGCTTCTGGCGCCACGATGTGACAAAGCGAGCTACTTTCGAAACAGCCAATCGCAGCGCCGTTACCGACCTCCCCGCAACCCGCACCTACCGCCAACTGTGGTGACCTTTGCATCGAACTAAATCGCTTATAGGCTCTATCTATTGGAGGTTATCTGTAGCTGTGAGGGATCGTCCTAGTACAGCACGACTACGCGATCATCGCAAGTTCGCGCGAATTGTATACTCGCGCGAACGGATTCGAATAGTTTGATCGCGCGTTCGCGTGCGTAAAATTCTCGCGAACTTGCGATGATCACATAGTCGCGTTGTATTAAGACGATCCCTTACACTCAATTTGCGCTTAAACGTTGGGAGGGACAAGTTAGTTCGTAAAGGCGGTGGTACTTCGTTCCAAATCTTAGATGCCGATTAATATAATTAATGTTGTTGCTGGAACAAAATGTAATGAATTCACGGCAATTTATTTTGGCGTCATTATCAGAAACTAATGTGCACTCAGAGGCAATGAAAACGGGTCACTTTCCATGGATTACTTTACAAAGTGACCCGTTTTCATTGCCTCTGAGTATAATTCCCAATGTGAACTATGAAGGTAAGCTACCTCAGAGGCAATGAAAACGGGTCACTTTGTAAAGTAATGCATGGCAAGTGACCCGTTTTCATTCCCTCTGAGTGTATATGGTAAACCGAAGGTAGTAAATATTTTTATTTTATTTTTAATTAATTCTTGCATAGTTGTCCCATTATTCATATACTATCCCCGTAATAAGGTCCCAATTTTGAGTTATAAATCTGTTTTGCATTGAAAATAAGGCCTTATCAATTTACAGCTTATCTTACGCGGCCAGCCTTTGTTAATATATTTAATCACCGGTTTTAAAACGGTGTCATTCTCGGTGGCCTGCCTTATATGTATAATACCTAATAAGCCGTGACGGCGGGCTACTACGTTATCTACTAGCGCCAGTAGTATATTGCACAGTGTACCTATGTGCCGATAATATAATTGCATATCTTTGTAAGGGCAGTGCTGTATATTCCGGTGTTATTATTAAAAATAGAAACTAACGGCCGGTGATCTGTTTCAAGGATAAAGGGTTCGCTACGGCCGTAAAGGTATTGGTGAAACCTTTTTACAGCAAAAATTATCGCCGTAGTCTCCTTCTGTATTTGGCTATAAGTAGTTACGTTCACTAGGGGTTAGTGATCGGGAGGGGTGTTCTGTGGTTCGCATATTTGTAATTTTTGACATGTTTTTGTCAACCGTCAAGCCTCACGGTAGAAATCAGACTAAACGCAAAAGGGGCGCCTGGCCTGAGTCGATCGGGCGGTTCTTTTGGACGGCCATTTTTTTCGGCTGATTGTGTACCTATACTAAATCAGTGACAACTATTGATTGTCTCGCATAGTTCTCCAACATTCGATACGTATGAAGTTTGATGAATCATAATATATTGCATGGTATATTTAAGCTCGCACGCCGCCAGATAAATATTGTTATCTGGCCCAGATAACAACATTCGCTCTGCGCCGCCGTACCGTGAGCCAGAACTAAGCAAAGACTACAATATACATACTGAGATAGACAGGCAACTCAGCCAAATTGAGAAGGCATTTTATGCTTGCGTACAATGCGTACAAGCGCCATCTGTGCTTTGGCGGATAAAACTTTTCAAACGATAAAAAAAAAGAAGGAACTTCTCAATTCGGTCGTATTTTATTAATCAATATTTTAAATGTTTGTAATAACTGTTGTGAAATGAAACGTAAAAATGAGGAATACACAGATTTATTTAAGTTATTAACAATACATTAGTAATGCATGGAAAGGAGCATATTATTAATATAAAGCAAGGAACATTAAAACGACACGCTCATCTAAAACCAAGGTCACTCGGTACTACATTTTCCTAGATATTTCTCAACAGACCGCCGCGCTCGGTCGACTAGCGGTGTCTATAGCCAGTATAGCCCTTCCAGGTCCTCCAGTAATAGATAAATGCACAAATCACAAACAAACTTCGTTGAATATTAAAATTTTAATTGGATTTATTGACGACGACAAAACGACATTATACTTATGTCAAGCAGACACAATGTTGTGTTACCATTATACAATATACTGTTCTCCTTGACGTGATATTATGATCTATTTGCAACCTCCTTCCTTGCCAACCTCTAATTTTACTCCTGCCTGCCATGTCATTGTCATTCAATATTTCTCCCTGTATTATTTCAAATAATGTACAATTTTATGTTTATTAAAACCTGAATACTACAGGTTTTCTCATTATTTAACTCCTCATATTCATTTACGTAGCACGTATCAATCTCCCTACATCAAATAAAATATTTGAATGTAACAACACTGATATTTTAGTTCGCTACAGCAACAGCTACCTAGAAATTTGGCGAGTAGGTGGCATCACCGTTTTCAATCAAAATCTGGATTTGCAATAGGTTCTAAGTTTCCATAGCATGGAACTAAGTACTAACGCCTTCTCTTTTTTGGTTGATATTTACTTATATTCTTTTATGTGTTGAACTGGCCATCAGATAATGTTTTTATATTTGACATGCTTTGAATTATGTTTCATACTTGACGTTAGTAAACTCGGAACAAGGGAATATTTGTTTTATTAGGTTATGGGAAAAATTTACAATTGACCCTTTTATAACGAGTATTTTTCATTTTTGGGATCAGTTTTACAATTTGATTTGTGTTTCGCAAATATGAGTGCTCAAAAATTGGAGCGCTTTAATATTGAGAAGCTACGCGGACTTGACAATTGGCTGGTATGGAAATTCGATATAAACCTGCAACTTACTATGCACAAGCTGCAAAATATTGTGAAAGGCGTCGAGACTCTCCCTGTACCACCTAGAAAAGAAGCGCCGGCTGACGAAATAGCAAGTTATCCAGTGAAACTTACCCAATATGAAGATCGTGACGCATTACTCCAATGTATCATCGGCTGTAGCGTCTCCACAGAACCTAAACGTCATATACTCACTGCTAAATCCGGTAAGGAGATGTGGGATATGCTTCACTCAGTTTACGAGCAAAAGAATGACAGACGACTAGATTTGTTGTATTGTCAGTTGTTCACTTACACGAAAGATGAAGCTGACGACATTGCCACGCACGTCTCTAAGTTGCAGGCATTATGGCAACAACTCAACGACGAATTAAAGGAAGAAGGATCTCTCCCTCAATCATTGTTAATGAACAGGATACTGAACACGTTACCGTCAACATATCTTGAGTTCAAGAATGCTTGGGAGTCCGTGCCTAAGGAGAATAGGAGTATTTCTATTCTTATGGAGCGTCTGCGTCTTCATGAACAGCGACTCGAAGACCTGGGTACTACTAACCCTTCCACTTCCTCGTCATCGTCAGACAACGCTCTTTTGTTGAACAAAAAGAAAGTCAAATGTTCGCATTGCAGCAAGATTGGACATACTAACAAACAATGCTTCGTCCTCAAGAAATTGAAGAAACGAAATAAGAGTAACGAAACCGTTCAAGATGATGGTGACGCATTCCTATCTCGACTTGATGACTCAAATTCAGACTTTATAGTCGATTCTGGTGCGTCTCATCACATCACGTCTAGCGCCAATTGGTTCAGGAGCTACTCACCTTTCGACCAACCAAGAGCTTTGCGACTTGGAGATGATCGGGCTATGTATGCATACGGCCAAGGAATTATAGATGTTGAAATGTCTGTACAAGGCAAATGGAAACGTGCTCATCTAAATAATGTTTGGTATGTACCTCAAGCTGGACAAAATCTATTCTCAGCGGGTTCAGCCTTGGACCATGGTTATATAGAGATAGCTGACAAGGACAAGCGTATTTTCAAAGATAAAAGCGGCCAAGTTAAAGCTGTCAGTATCAGAGATGGTAATCTGTATAGACTTTTGATGAGAGTAAGAACTGTCAATGCTTGTGTTGTCAAAGAAGGAACAAGCCTGCAAATTTGGCATGAACGACTTTGTCACCAAAACAAAAGACATGTTAAGGAAATCCTTACACGCAACAGTATCAAGTTTTCACCTGATCAATCTGATTGTGATGGCTGTGTATATGGAAAAATGACCAGATTGTCATTCGGTACTAGGCAACATCGTGGCACAAAACCCGGCGATCAAATAAATGCGGATGTCTGTGGCCCTATGTCAGAATTATCACTTGGCGGAAGACGATACTTCGTTGTATTTAAAGATGACTTCACAAGATTCAGAAAAGTTTACTTCTTGAAGCATAAATCTGAAGTAGCCAGTGTACTACCTAAATTTCTTGCTGAAATTCAACCTGCTGGTCACGTTGTTAAGGAATTACTGACAGATGGCGGAAAAGAGTTCAATAATGCCGAAGTACATCGTATGACAGAAGCAGTTGGCTTATACCACCGTCTGAGTATGCCGTACACTCCAGAACAGAACGGCGCGGCTGAAAGGGAGAACAGGATTCTGGTTGAGGCAGCGAGAAGCATGCTATACAATAAAGACCTGCCTAAGAAGCTGTGGGCCGAAGCTATTAATACTGCGAGTTATGTACTTAACAGAACTGGACCGACACAGATCGAAGGAAAGACACCATACGAGCTTTGGTACAATAAGCAACCTCATATTGACCACCTACGTATTTTTGGCACAGAATGCTTCGTACATATTCCAAGCCAGAAACGTAAGAAGCTCGACAAGAAGGCTATGAAAGGATTTTTGGTTGGATATTGCGGAGATAAGGACGGCTATCGTATCTGGATACCTGAGAAGAATGACGTAATCATCTCAAGAGATGTACTGTTTAGATCTGAAACAGTTTCTTCTGACTTCTGCAAGCTTCCATATATATCTGGTGAGCGTGAAGATCACGAAACAACCGAGGTCATTATTACAGAAAACGATTCTTCTCTTAAGGACGATCAAAATGAAGCTGGACCATCCGACACAGTTGAAGATGAAGCTCCTCCTGATCTTGATGAAGAAGCAACACATCATTATAATCTAAGAGATCGACGATTGCTTCAAAGCTCCAGATCGAACTGTTGCATCTGTTTCTCTGAAGATGAACCTCAGACTTACAAACAAGCGATAAAGTCAGAGAACCATGAAGAATGGAGTACTGCCATGGAAGAAGAGTTGAATTCTCTCAAAGAAAACAACACGTGGATTTTGGTAAATTTACCTGAAAATAGAGAAGCCCTTAGCAACAAATGGGTTTACAAGATCAAAAAGAAGGTTGATGGTTCTATCGAACGTTTTAAAGCTCGACTCGTCATCAGAGGATTCAGTCAAGAGCACGGTATTGATTACCACGAAACTTTCAGCCCTGTTGTTCGCTGGGATACAATCCGCGCTATGTTAAGCGAAGCAGCTATTAGAAAAATGCATATGACCCAATTCGATGTGAAGACTGCCATTCTATACGGCGACATCGACGAGGTTATTTATATGAAGCAACCTGTGGGATATGATGACGGATCAGGCCGAGTATGCAAGCTCATCAAAAGTCTGTACGGCTTGAAACAGGCGCCTCGGTGCTGGAACAAGAGGTTCTGTTCCTATTTTGCTGAAATATAGTTTGAAGCAAAGTGACTCAGATCCATGCTTGTTCATAAGTCAAACCCGGCAGCTGATCATCATGATCTATGTTGATGACGGACTGATCTTATCACCAAATAAGACACTCGTGGAAGAATTCCTTAGTGCTCTGACCACAGAATTTCAAGTTCGCACTTCAGAAGTTGGTTGTTATCTTAGTTTGCAGATAAATCAACAAAATGATGGGTTGATATTTATTAGCCAAGAAGCCTACATAAAAACTATTTTAAAAAGTTATGATATGTGCGATGCGAACTCTGTACTTACCCCGATAGACAAAAGTCAGTTGACAGACAACTGTAATTTCGACACTGACACGAAAGTCAATAATTTTCATTACAGAGAATTAGTCGGAAAATTACTTTATTTATCTATTGTAAGTAGACCCGACATATGTTTTGCTGTAAATGTTTTGTCAAAACATGTTGAGAAACCCGACAAACGCCATTATGCGATAGCGAAGCGAGTATTGCGATATTTGAAGGGCACTCAAAGCCTTGTTATTTTATACAAGGGTTTGTCATGTGAAGAAAATACCTTCGTTGCGTACAGCGATGCAGATTACGCCGGAGATATTGAGACGAGAAGGTCGACTTCTGGCTATGTGTGTCTCGCCGCAGGGGGAGCAGTGTCATGGTCTTCCAAAACTCAAAGATGCGTGAGTCTCTCGACCACTGAATCGGAATTTGTGGCGGCCAGCCTCGCAGCCCAGACGGTTATATGGCTCAGTCGTCTCTACCGGGAAATTCGAGGATACGACGTTATACCGACGGTTTACGTAGATAACCAAAGTGCTATCAAGCTTGTCAAGAATCCAGTGTTTCATTTCAAGACAAAACATATAGACACGCGGTATAAGTTCTTGCAAGAGTTGCATCAGGAGAAGAAGGTCAATGTCCTGTACGTACCTTCGCAAGACCAGGTAGCGGATACCTTTACGAAAGCCTTGCCAAAGGAAAGCTTTCTAAGAACGCGAACCTCACTAGGATTGGTGAGTAAGCCTGATCTGATGTAGGGGGAGTGTTGAACTGGCCATCAGAGAATGTTTTTATATTTGACATGCTTTTGAATTATGTTTCATACTTGACGTTAGTAAACTCGGAACAAGGGAATATTTGTTTTATTATTATGTTTTCAAAAATAGTTGTTGCGCGCGCATACCAATTCGCTCTTAAATAGACGATTCTTTGTTCCTTTTTAAACAAGTAACTTGATTGATTTAAGGGGCTACCCGAGGTTTTCATCGATTTTTGACAAGTTTTGAATCGTATCTACTACTTTTGCACTACAGATAGAATCATAAATCAAACGGCTATCGGTTCTTCAATCTTTTATCTCCATTTTGACTGACCGGATTTTGAAACAAATTAATACTTAATTTTGTATGATTTTTTTAAACATTGTCTAAAAAAACACTTATTTCGTATCTCTATTGACGTGAAAGATCTAACATATACGAAATCTACATATTTGGGTTCGTCTGTGACGTCTCTAAAAACTGGTAGAGGGTTTTCATTTTAAACCAATTAACACAAAAGTTATGGCTAGAAAACTAGTTTTTTGGCCTAAAATTGCTCAACTTTGATGTCAAATATCTCAAAAACTATGAACTTTGAAGTAAATAATGGGATATTATATTGCTTAAAGCCGTTGTTGTTAATATAATAAGCTACAAAAACATTACAAAACCAAGGGATTCAGATCGAAGGTCATTGGCGTATGGGAGCCTCTTAAGGTAAGATTGGAGTAGTGTTGTGTTGTGCAGTTTTAGTTCACATATCAAAACATCAAAATGGTGCCTTATACGGAAACAACAACATTTATTTACCTACTTGCATTTTGTTATAAGTTGCACCTGAAATAGTGATTATATTATTTACCTTCAGTAGTAAACGCTTCTTCGACGCAGTAAATTTGCTGCAGTGAATAGTTCAAAGTTTCTACTTTTTTTCTCAATGTTGCATTAGCTGGAAGTAGCTAACTAGGTCTATTTTTTTAATTATAAAACTGAATGGAAAAAAATAGAGGTTAAGTATTTTACTGTGTCAAAGATTATTGAGAAGCCAAGATAGCTAACTCTTTGGAAACGTCGTAGTAGTTCAGAGATGGCGCTACTAGGCTCTCAGTGAAAAAAGTCTCGTTGAATTCGTCAAAATGTTGCATTTTAGTGTCCTAAATCATCATTTTAATCAATTTGAAGGCATAAAATACACCGTTGTAACAACATAACACGAAAATAGCAAACTCGTAAAAAAAATATTTAAGTCAGTCACTAGTTCCATTGATCGCAAGTTTTTCTAAGATGAATGGCGACGCACGTGTATTGCAGTCCGCTAGATGGCGCATATTTAAAAAAAAACGCTTAAATATAGAAATGACTGTTTTTAATCCATCCTATTAATATAATTATTAATTAAAGCCATACTGTCTGTATATCTGCTACCTTTCCACGCTTAAGCGGCTAATTCATTAATAATTCATGATGGGGGTAGAACTTATTTTAAAAATCATAGGTCTTCATAGAATAGCATAACTATCTTATAAATAAAACGCACTGTCTCTTCTCATATCGCAAAGTTTTGAAACACCATTTTGAAAGTGATTGCGGACAGAATGTGTGACTGTCGCATACAAAAACAGTGGGTCGATTGACTCAGAGGTTGCGTGACATACGACAAGTAGTTAATTATCTGTTTTTAATGTCAAGTTTATTTTATTTTTCTCTGTTGTCTTGTTTTGTTTATGTACTTTTATGGATCTTCGTTAGTTATCCGAAATAAAGAATTTTATGTATATATACACAGTCTCGGGACAGACATCCTGTATTCTATCCAAGTGCCCACAATACCCCACAACGCCCATCCAGTCCAACGTATATTATGGACTATGAGTTCCTTTTATTGTTTTATTTCTGCATTTTTATATTTGCGAATTAAAATTATATATTTACCTTTTTATTTACACTTATATGTATTACTAGCTTCTGCCCTTTTTATCAATAATCTTTGATTGTGTTTATGTAAAACAATGCTTAACTTTATACTTACTGTTGGGTTTCAAGACAAGCCAGACAGACATTTTTCAAAAACATGCCCTAGTTTGACCTTACAAAGAAAGAACAAACTAAATTGTGTGGCCGATTTTAAGTGATAAGATAAAAGTATGGGTACTTAATTCTTACTGGCAAGAAATGATTTCTGGCTTGATTTGGAATAACATTCACTACTACAATTCATTCAATTTTACGCACAGGAACTGCTGTCAATATAATAATATTTTTTTTTAAAATCTTACTTTTGGTATGTTCTTGACAACATTGTTTTTTTTTACATAGATGGAAGACCTAGTGCAATTTGATAGAGGTCGCTGATGTTAGTGCTCGATTTGCGCCATCTAGCGACCTTAAGTTTAGTCCAATTTCAGCTCGATAGATGCCGCTTATATTATGTTTGTAATTAATATTAGAAGCTATTAAATAAATAAATAAATAGATGTTTTTGATATTTGTAGACCAATAAAAATAAAATACCAAAAAGTATTAAATAGATTTTATTCGATTCTAAAATTAAGAAAGAAACACTAATTTAACTTGAAATGTCATACAATATATCCGTAACTTCGCAAACAGAACATTTTATCAGTCAATATTGTAATTAAATTTGGCCCAGGTTGGGGTCGTGTCGTGTTGGACTAAAAACGGCATTAATTAAAAACGATAAGACTGCATGAATGCATTCAAATCTACAACCGTCGGTGTTGTTCTTAATGTTTTAGCCCTGTTTTGACCTGGGACCGAGTTTTTCTCGTCTTTACTACGAAAAATCGATTTTTATACAAAATGAAACAAAAAACCAATAACGATCGTTTACTAGAAAATATAACAAAATAAACTGATGAAAAGAAAACAAAAACGACGAAATCGCTGGGGTTCTAACTCGCAGCTATCAACAAAGAAGACCATTGGTCGTCGTCGAAGAGTAAATAGAAATACAGACAGCTTTTTGCGAGAAAATAACGAGTAAACGTTTTTTTTTTCGAAAATAAGACCTAACTAGATATATTTCTCGGCCCCGTAAACCCCTATACTGCAAATTTCATTAGAGCATGTTTACAAATATATATAAATATAGTTATAATAAATACAAATATTGCTGGAGTATCGGGTAGGACCGGTATTGCGCCATGTATTGTGAAGTTCTTCACTCTAGATTTTTACATACAAAGTTTTAAGCAAATTTTAATCCCTTTAGAACTTTTAGAAGATGAATTTTCTAAATGGCTGAAACATTTTTTCTTGTATTTTAATATGGAACCATTTTAATAAGTTTCGAGTCCCTAGCTCGAAAATTAATTCACTCTCCATACAAATTTCCAACCCATTACTTCTCTTATATTTTATTAAAAAACCGTTTTACGACGAAGTTTGAATCCTATCTTAAAAAACAATTAGTTCTCATACAATTTTTAAACTCTTATCACCCTTGAAGAAATTATATCTAAAAAAACGGCACGCTATGTCTTATTCTGAGGTCGCAGTTGTGATGGTCTGCATCGCGCTATTGAAGTTTTTAAAACCCGTTGTATAAATACAATTTTTTCAACATTTTCTTATTATGTCTCTGACCACATATACTAACTTTCACATTGATAATATACTCGTATTAAGTGTGATGCATTTTCCTGTACATTTTAGATAATGAATCTAATGTGTGAAGGTCAGTATGACATTTTATTACATTGAAAATAAATCTATTTGAGATTTTTGTTATTTTGAAACCAAACTGTTTTGACATTGCGATATTATGATATTTGGTTGTAGTGAACCGGTAGGATAGAAAAGATGCGAGGAAATAAGACTTCATCTGAATGAACTGCTGACGTTTTGTATCAAAGCAAAATCCTTATTTTTGATGACTTGTAATGATGGTTTTTGTTTGTAATGCCTTCTACGTTTTATTGTCTAGATCTCATGGTTGTATACGTGAACTCAAAGCCGAATACCCCCGAGCAGGCTCCGATCGGCTTCAACCTTCCCGAAGAGTTCCAGCAGCGCGGCGCGTCAACATGGAAAAAAACATACATAATAATAATAGTCATTTATTTTATCTTTTATTTATTTTCATTGCTTTAACTACTGAAACAACTACTTCACATGCAATAAATTCTGAAATCCAGCAAACCAGTATCAAGATTCCCATAGAAGTAGTGGTGCATACATTCACTGATCGCCCTAACTTGGCTAATATGGTATTTAACATCCCCGCATTCACTGTCGCATTTACATTCACTAATTGCCCTGACATGTCTTATATCCGATTCAACATCAACGCAGTAGCTGTCACATTTACATTCACTACTTGCCCTAACATGTCTAATATCAAATTCAACATCACCGGAACAATTGTCGCATTCACATTCACTAATTGCCCTAACATGTCTGATATCGCATTCAACATCCCCAGGGACACCAAATTTACATTCACTAATTGCCCAAACAGGTCTAACGTCACATTCAATTATAATAATTAAATTGAATTGTTTCTTGTATTCTAATTAAAATACTTGTATTTATGAATTTGTATTAATATTTCCTGTCCTTACCTTGGCGGAAACCGGGGATGCCTAACTCGTCTCTTGGCAGGCCTCGGCAAGCCTCGGCCTGCCAACCACCTCCTCGGGCAACCCCTTACTTTCCGCGCCTCGGCAATAATGTACTGTGTAGATACATAAGCAAAATACATATACAGATAAAAAATTAAGAAGATTATTTGTGTGACAAAGGAACGAACTCAGTATTTGCTGTGAGGGATCGTCCTAATACTACGCGACTACGCGATCATCGCAAGTTCGCGCGAATTGTACTCGCGCGAACGGATTCGAATAGGTGTCCTAATTCCACCTATTCGAGTCCAATATCGCGCGTTCGCGTGAGTATAATTCGCGCGAACTTGCGATGACCGCGTAGTCGCGTTGTATTAGGATGATCCCATACAGTTATTGCGGGCTGCACAGTGCCGGTTATCAGTTCGTCCCTTTTTCACTCATAGCACATTGATTGTCTCTCCATAAGTTACATTTTCACGTTTATAAAAAGTGCTGAGCCGATTTGGATGAAATTCCATGTGTACAGAGTGCATAGGTACTTTTTAACCCGGAAATCATTCCCTTCAATGGCTTGCACGACATGGTGATTCACAAATTCTATACATATACGCGATCGAGTTGCGGGCAATAGCTGCAATAGTTAAGTATACCTACATCACAGAATAAGTACGGTCAAGTTATAATAATATGTCTTATACTATTTTCAGTCCTATTCCCCAGACATAAGTTCGAAACCGTATTACTTGTTTTTAGGCGTGACTCTACCTACCTACTTACCTACACATTGAATGAAACTATGTGCCCTAGCATGACTACATTCTTCATCATCATCATCATCATATTGCCGTAAGACGTCCACTGCTTGACATAGGCATCTCCCAAAGAGTGCCAAAGTGACCGGTCCTGCGCCACCCGCATCCAGCGTATTCCGGCGATCTTAACCATCCGGCCGGTACCATGTATCACAAATTGGACAGACGTTCGATATCGAGAAATACGGTAACGACTGTAGTAAACTATTTCACTAGCATATTGGGGCATCATAACATTCATAACTTATTGTGTGTTCGCCGATTGGGTAAGCGCGCCGCGGATTTCATGGCGTTTGTGCACTTTTTCTCGCTAACGTTAACTATACGAGCTATCGAGTTAACGATTGCGATTAAAGTAAACGTTTAAGTGACTCATGGTACATAATATTTTTTTAGTTCTATGAGTGACCGTCAGGGGGCGGTGTATAGATTCTCCATACTAATAATTTACGCAGACGCCTGCGCCTATAGTAAACGCTACTCACTGCAAACTCACATTAAGCGTACTGACCCCGTATCATGGTCGGCCTTATCATACGATAAGTGACAAGATAAAGCGTCCGTCACTGGCTGACACCGTTCGATAGAACGAGACGACGCTCCTATCTTGTCACTTATCGCGTGATAAGGCCGACCATGATACGGTCATCAGTCCACCTTGTGGGGGTCTACCCACCCTGCGTCTTCCGGTACTTGGTCGCCACTCGAGAACCTTTCCGCCCCAACGACTTTGTTCTATTTTTAATTATAAGAACCTACCTAAGTATTATGGGAAACAAATAAGTAAGTAGATATTAGAATGCAAACAATTACATTTATTATGCTTTGCCCTAAGGTTGGGTGGTAGAGAATGCAATATGGCGTTAAACCTGCCTTTTTAGGGTTCCGTAGCCAAATGGCAAAAAACGGAACCCTTATAGATTCGTCATGGCTGTCTGTCTGTCTGTCTGTCCGTCCGTATGTCACAGGCATTTTACTCGAAAACTATAAGGTGTATTTGAATAAAATTTTCAGGATAGGTGTATTTTGTTAACCGCTACATAGTTTTGCAACTAAATTAATAAAAAAAAATTTTTTTAGGGGCGCACTCCATACATAAAACTGAAAGTCAAAAATTTTTTTTTTTTGCAAGCCCACGTGTGGCACATCAATCGATAGGCCTTTCAAAATAAATATAAGGTTTCTCAGCATTCTTTTTGATTAAGTGAATAGAGTCGGAGATAATCTCCTCGAAAATCACTAAAATTGTGTCCCCCCCCTCTACTTTTTGAACCATGTATTATAAAAATATGAAAAAAATCATGCTCATAGAGCTTATTAAATTCTCTCAGCGAAAATTGTTTTGAACAAGATAGGTTCAAAGGTTTTTGAGATATTTCTAAAAAACTGCTTTCCTTAAAGAAAAGGACGTAAGTGCCATAAGATTTCAGTAACGATACGACCTTTTTAATAGGCACGGAACCCTCGTTGTGCGTGGTCCGACACGCACTTGGCCGCTTTTTTATAAAGAGGTTTTAGAGCAATAAAAATTAATTAAATAAAAAACTACCCACGTTGGCCGGTTAATTATAAAATACAGCTCTATGAATCCATTATACTTATAGGTACGTATTTATTTATTTAATATTTAAATTGCACAAAAGAATATCTTATGGCACAAAAAGCGGACTTTACTCTATAAAACATTCTCTACCAGTCAACCTTAAGGCAAAGCAGATAAAATGAGGGCAGTGCAACTTAATTTAAAACAAAAACTCTTTAACATGACTGTCTAAAGATGGGATGGATAATATAGTTAGTAAAACACGATACAATATAATATAATATGATATAACATATATACCTATTAATACATAATTACACATACATATGAATATAGATAAAACCTATGTGTACAGTCAAGTTCATAGTTATGAGATGAGACTTCTGTTTTGTTCTAAATTATTTACCTTTGACTAGTAGGTACTTATTTTTGCTTTCTTCTAAAGGACACTTCTGAATGATATACAGTATATTTAGTAATCGTTTTCGTTATACAGTAGTTACTTATTAATAAAAACAGACAGACAACACACAGAGAGACTAGTTTACGAGACTTTTTATTTATTTAAACTTTATCTTTATTGCACAATAAAAGGACTTAATGCCACAAGGCATTCTCTACTAGCAGTCAACCATAGGGCCAAACAGAGACTTTAATCCAGTCGTCCCAAAGACGTAATATTGAGTCCTCTCCGCCCCTCATCAAGCCAAGGTCTCCATATTAAATCAAGGCTGTAGACCAATTCGGCGGTAACCCACATGTTTCCAAGTATTACTCAGTTCCCGATTCGCCGGTGGGGGGATCTCGCAACATCCTCTTTTAAATTGCGAGTTATCGTAATTGTTTGATTGCCAGATTGCTGGCCAGTGCCATTCGAGCTCAGGGCGCCTTGGCGAATAGGACATGATATCGAGAAGCAATCCTTACAACCCAAAAAAGTGCTGCAGAAAATAAGAGGGATTATTGCCGCCAGCGGAAAGAGGACCTACAGAGGATAGTTTCTTTTTCCCGTAAATTTGAAGCAAGGCAAATATGGGGGAGCTTCACGGCGATGTAAATGAGATGGTGCATCAAATGCAAAGGTTCTCTTGGGTGGATTATGTAGTGTTTGTGTTAATGTTGGCGATAAGTGCTGTAGTCGGGATTTATTGGGGCTTCATGAAGAAACAGACGACGCAAATCGATTACCTGCTGGGCGGGCGGAATATGAAAGTGGTTCCGGTCGCTATGTCTTTGGTGGCTAGGTGAGTCCTTTTGTAGTATTTTTGAAGTGAAAACTTCTTCAGCGGCGCTGAGCACTTTTTGGGATGGGGAAAAATTGTTAAATACGCGACAGAGTTTTGTGACGTCAGACGTGAAGGAGGTCACTTTTTGCTGCTAGCCGATTCGACTTCATTCAAAACTGAACGCTATTCGTGAGAGTATAAAGCCGTTAAACACTTTTTGCAATTGCATATTCTGCAAATAAATTTGTAATAATACCAACGCGTCCTTCACCGTTTTGCTATTGAGAAAATTCGAATAGTTCGAACTTGGGCGTTATTCCGAAAGAGATAAAGCTTAGAAAAATATTTACCAACGGCAAAAACAAATTGATATTTTGGTCGCCACCGTGCACCGCCATCTGCTGTTCTTGCAAATTCGAATAGTTCGAATTTAGACGTTATTCCTAAAGAGATAAAGCTTTGAAAAATATTTGGCAATTGCAAAAACAAATTAGTATTGTGTTTGCCGCCGCCCGTTGGCGTGCCGACGGGCCCGTCCGCCTAAGTAATTGATAATTGTTTATAAATTTGCGTCAAATTCATTTTTAGGGTGACACCGTAAGATGTCACGTGACCTGATCGAAAAACTGTTACAATGTTATTGAGTTTTCACTTCTGCCGGCACTCCCGGAGTGCAACCCGGTCTTTTTTTTAACATACACACTAGCTGAGCAGAGCGGTAATCGAAGTGTATATGGAAATCTACACTACACTACAAACTACAAGTTTTTAGTACTTTGTTAATGGTATCGATGGGTTTCATAATATTGTGGTGTAAATATTCCCACGTTAAAATTATGAAACAAATCAATGTTGCGAAAAGTTATTATTACAGTTATTTATTGAACGAGCGAGAGAAGCGAACCATGTTTTCCGTTTTTGAAAGAGTCCGTTTCAGCTTGAGCTAAAATTCATTCGTGTCCGTATGTCCCGCTGGCCGGCTGTCCGGTTTATTTATTTATTTATTTATTAAGCTAACTACAAAGTTACATATAAAACAAAAGCCCTGCAAAACTGTTTAATACAGTTTGTCTGCAGGAAGACTTTTATAACAAGTGCAATTTTATATCTCTTCTACAGGTCGCATTTCTCAATCTCAACATTCACGAGAATATGTTTGTGAGCAGTTTTTTTGTCGGTTCAGTTTTATAAAACTACCAGCTTCCGCCCGCGACTTCTTCTGCGTAGACCCGGGATAAAAACTATCCTATATTTTAATCCGGGTTATAAACTATCGCCGTCGTGAAATATTTCATCCAAATCGGTTGACCCGTTTAAGCGTGATTGAGTAACAAACATTCAAACATACAAACATCCAAACTTTCGCGTTTATAATATTACTAGCTTCCGCCCGCGACTTCGTCTGCGTGGACCCGGGATAAAAATTGCCCTATATAATTTAGGCTATAAACAATCTACGTGCAAAATTTCATCCAATTTGGTTGAGCCGTTAAAGCGTGATTGAGTAACAAACATCCAAACTTTCGCATTTATAATATAAGTAGGATAGTAGGATATTAGTATGATTTAAAAAAAAACAACATAGAAAATCAGTTGGCAGTAAAATTTGTGTCTAAAACGCCAAATCCTAAGAGCCACTTTGAAGTACTTTTACGCTAAATCGACCGCGCTTGCATCGGCCGAGCACCGGACAGATCGACGGTCACGTTCTAGTCCAGTCAATGAACTGACAACTTGTATGGAAAAAAAAACAATTTTGGAAATAATTTATAATAGCTTATCTTTTCTGTGTAACGGTTATATTATCAATTAAATAGTTACCCAGCGACAGAATCCGACACAATTTCAGACATCAAAAAAATGATAAATTAACTAGCTTCTAAAAAGACAGAAAAAATATTAATAAATATTTTTGTCTTTATTTTGGGTCATTTACATTTGCTTTATAATATTCAAGTTAAATCATACAAAAGAAGACAATGCATGCTTCATTTAAATCTACATAATTACCTACTGCCGGGTGAAAAGTTTGTCGGATTCTTGAATACAGCATCTTAGAATAACATTTTAAAACTAAATTAATCACAAAAACGCTAATATAAATTAATGTTTTTCAAAACCGTATTTTGCCTGGAGTATTCCCAGGGGCGGCTTTATCTGGGTGTGCGTTGCGCGCGGGCGCACGGTCCTAGGGGGCGCCGAGCGCCACTCGCCGGGCGCGCTGACACTGCGCTATCGGGCGCTAGGGTAATGAATGATTGCACACGGGGGCTCCATGGGCTAGAAACGTCTCTGCACGTTGCCTTACTGCCTCTGCGAATCGTATTCAGCGAAGACGTGTTATCAACTACGGTCTATTCCCACTAGTTCTATTGACGGAATTAGTTGTAATTCTTCTTCCAGCATTAAAATTCCACATTTAACAACCCTCGAAACTTGACTCCCTTCGGCCAAAATTCTTCCTTGAAGGTCGATAGATGGTCTGTTGGAACTCTCACCAGAAAGGAATTCATTCAAGTAGCGCGCACTCGCGTGTTATGCTCGAAGCTCGTAGCCAACGCCGCCGTGATTTTAGTAAGAGGAAAGCGCCAACGAACAGCGCGGGTTCCTTTCCTGGCAGATAAAGTGTTAAAGGTGTTACGACACGTTATACGGCGTGTGGAACGCACGAAGTAAGTGCGTGCAACAAGCCGCAACCAAGCGTTTCTATGGTTCTGGATTGCAATCCTGCAAGCTATACGATAGAAGGAGATAACTAAGGTAATTCTATCTCGCTCAATCTTATGGCTTGCATCACGCAATGGACTGTCATGCAACCTTTTGCCCCTCACGGCCGTATTCATAAACGTTCTACAAGCCTATTTTAATTTTAACTAAAATGGCGTTCAATCAATCTTTGGTTTTATGGCTCCATCGATATTGTCGATGATTCTGCCAACGTCAAGGTTCGAAAAGGCACGTAATTACACAATATTTGACCGGTGACTGCAGAATACCATAAAGAAATGCGTTAAAATTAGTTTGTCTTCATCTGTCATTTTGACATCTGTGTTCGTAAGAAAGGGACAAAGTACAGTCGAGGAAATTGAATGTTTAGCACTTTTGGACCTTAACGTCATTCTAATAGAGTTGACATGTGCCAAACATTCAATTTCCTCGACCGTACATTTTATTTACTTGACTAGAACTGGTCTTAAAATGGTTGACGGCTTACCGTTAACGGCTACCCGCCCAAATGAAGTGTTTTTTTTGCCTCAATCTCATTCTAACTCAATAGGGAAGATTCAATATTTTATTTTTTGCTTTCATTTGAAAGAATCGCATGTAGATAGACCACGACCACGAAAGTAATAAAAAAATAAAATACTAAGTATAATTTATAGTCAAAAATACCTGTTACAAAAGGAACCCTTATAGTTTCGCTTTGTCTGTCCGTCCGTCCGCGGATAATCTCAGTAACTGTTAGCAGTTTATTAGGGTACCTCCCCTATACGTAACGTGGGGAGTGTTTTTTTTTTCATTTCAACCCTAACGTGTGATATATTGTTGGATAGGTATTTAAAAATGAATAGGGGTTTGCTAAAATAATTTTTTGATAATGTTAATATTTTCGGAGATAATCGCTCCAGAAGTAAAAAAAAATGTGTCCCCCCCCTCTAACTTTTGAACCATAAGTTTTAAAAATACGAAAAAAATCTCAAAAGTAGAACTTTATAATAACTTTCTAGGAACATTATTTTGAACTTGATAGGTTGAATAGTTTTTGAAAAAAATAACAAAATAATTTCTGGAAGAAAAACTACGGAATCCTACACTGAGCGTGGCCCGACACGCTCTTGGCCGGTTTTTCAACATTATGGTCACAAAATAATGGTATAGTAGATTGTTAACCGAGGGATGAAAGCCACCCACTCCTTACGAGATATTGGCGCTCAAACTTCGTTCGAGCGCCAATAGTTCGAGGCTGAAATGTGTGGCTTTCCCCGAGTTAAACACTACTTTTCATTTCGAATACGAGGAAATGAATTGAAAGCGAAAAACTTAAATAAGTATTTTGTAAATCACTGAGATCCTATAGAATCCATTTTAAAAGCGTTTGTGTGTGGACCATTTAGCAAATAGCTACGGTAGCCTAGTGGTTCAGGCATGCGGCTGTCAAGCGGCGGTCGCGGGTTCGAATCCCGGCTCGTACCAATGAGTTTTTCGGAACTTATGTACGGAATATTTACCGTTAGCTTTTCGGTGAAGGAAAACATCGTGAGGAAACCGGTCTAATCCCAATAAGGTCTAGTTTTCCCTCTGGGTTGGAAGGTCAGATGGCAGTCGCTTTCGTAAAACTAGCGCCTATGCCAAATCTTGGGATTAGGTGTCAAAGCGGACCCCGAGCTCCTTTAGGGGCATAACCGGGAACAACGCTAGGAGAATGATGATGATGTGTGTGGACCATTTGGGCGGGAACTGTTGACAGATTTCAATAATGTTAGTGTGTGGACCATTTTTTCGACGCGCTTTTGAAGTGATTATATCGAAAAACTAATTTTAATTGTTGTTTGGATGATAAATTACATTATTAATTGTATTTATATATACCATATAGTAATAAAGAATGAAAACCATCATAATGATCAACAACCTTAAAAATCAACACAATTTTATGGAAGTATGGCTGTATAGGTTTTGCCATTGTTATTTTTTTTAATGACTTTAGGACGCTGGTCTGATGCGATCACATTAAACTACGAACACTTCAAAAAATATTCAATAGGGTTCAAATAGCAATAATAGTCACACGATAATTATTTTATTATCAATATATAAAAAAATTAACGCATGGTTTGAAAATTGAAGTGATTTTGAAACTGGTTGATGTTTCAAAATCAGTACAATTTTCTGAAACTGTGGCTGTACAGGTTTCTGCTATTGCTTTTTTAATTTTTATTACTTTTCAGCCCTAGGGGCGACATGCCTCACTTTCATTTAGATAAACAATGACCTACTTTCAGAGTATGAGAGATGACAAATATTATATCTGCATCTTCCCTATTGCGGCAAATAACAAAAGTGGAACTATGACAAGAACAACCAATGATATACCTATCAGTTGCACTTGTACTTTGATCCATTGTATGACATGTGTATATTCCTTAACCTGTTATTGCGTACAATAAAGTGCTTACATACATCGCTCGGTCTTGGTATTAGTATTGCCATAGCTTGCGCTGAGTAATCATAGGTTCATGTAGGTATATATATATATTTAAATCCTATAACCCTATTTGTTTTTCAGTTTCGTATCCGGAATAACACTCTTAGGCTCTCCGACCGAGGTGTACATGTTTGGGACAGAGTACGCTTTCACCATGGGCGGCATCTTCCTCATGTCCATCGTGATGACGCAAATGTACCTGCCCGTGTTCCACGATCTCAAGATTACTTCGAACTATGAGGTTTGTTAAAACCTTAAGGTGCTATCAGCTTGAGCTGTTGCTTCAGATGTTTAAAATTAACCCATATGCCTATCTATGGCACTCACGTTACGTGTCTATTACGTACGATTTTCGCTAGAAATTATAAATAGCTGCTACGCGCTACAGCGGCGGAGTAACTCGTTGGCGTTGCTTGGCTTCAAATGGAGAGGGAAGGAATGTGTTATTCTCAGGAAAAGAGATCTAGTGCGAAAAGAGCTTACGCCGCGAACATTTGTATCGATGCATATCGATGTTTACCCATCAAAGCCCCGTGACCCACATATGAGTCATGCCTCTACGAGCGATTTTAGTTTCGCAGCGGAAAAATGCTGCTACGCGTTGCGGCGTAGCACATGTGTTTGGCCCCGTATGGGTTGATAAATGGCTTGCCGCATTTCGGTTGCAACAAGTTCAAGTTGCAACGATGTACCTGCGCAGAAAGCATTTTTTGAAAACATTTTAACCAATCATAAGGCAGCGCGTTTGCGCGGGTAAAATCTTCAACGCCCATTGGCCAAAATTTTGCGCGCAACGCCGGCAGCTCCGGCGCCCGCCATTTTGTCTGGCGCCATGAGCGGGAAAGCACGAGTTCACCTGTCATTGCATATTGTACCTTACGTATAGTACCATACTTTCGATTTCATTTGGTACTTGTAAGCACTCGTCGGCGTGGACGAAGATTGCCGATGTAACTTATATTTGTGGTACGGTACTACTGTACATCAGCGTATAAATGGAGCGCAGGTCTAAAACTGTCTTAACACATTCACTACCAAGAATTGCTACGCACTGCTCTCGTAGTCGACCCCGCAGTCGACCCTGCGGTTTTCCTCGTATGTAGCGGTAAGCGACTCTAGGCGGGTTCCTGGCAGTCAAAGTGTTAAGAGACTCTATACTTAGTTGAGATACTGCTTTAGCTAATACATTGACCGTTGAAGTAGTTAATTGCATTGTTAAATTGATAACATTAGGCCTCTCACAGACTGGAGCGGCCAATAGTAAAGTCAGCTAATGACAAGTTCACTATTGTCCGCCGCGGCTAGGCCGCGCCAGTGTGATGTGGGCTTTACAGTAATTTGACGTTTGTTTTTTCCAGTACTTATCAATGAGATTCGACAACAGGGTACGATTATTTGGATCGTTTTTATTCGCTTTTTCTTTGGTAAGTGGATTTTTGATTCATATTTTTAGCACTATAAGGAAGGTTGTATCAAACCATCTGTAATCACAAGTTACGTCTGTTAAAATGTGATTATTTGGTAAGTTTTGTATGGGATGACAGCTGCCGGCGCCATATTTAATTGACGTTAACCGGTACGTCAAATCTCGGTGACGCAACCCGCCTTGCGCTAATATGCAGTTAAGGGGATGCCTTGATTTGAGTCGAACACGCCCCCTAGACAGAGACACGCTGATGCCTTCCGCGCACGAGGAAAAGAGATGTAACACTCTTCGGGAATGGCTTTTTTGGACAAATTTCGATAAATACCTAACTTAGTGAAGTTTTATTTAAATTTTATAAAGTGATATTTTACTTAGATGAGATAAAATACTATCGTATTAACTTGATTGTGTCGTAAAATAATGTATCGTTTGAGTAGGCTGAGTAAAAAAGGAAACAGACCAAACTTTGGATTTTTTTTCTATAGAGGAAATTTTAAGCAAAGTATCGATAAAATCAGATGAACAATCATATAGTCAAGAATCATATATCTGAAAGTTAGACCTTATTGTTTCTTAATCTAGTCAGAACGGCGTTTCTAAGCACGCGATAATTTCCAATGCACCGCCTTAACTTATATTAAATACTTACCCCAAAGTATCAGAGGCGTAAACTACTTAAAATTGCTGAAACCTGCTAAATAAAAACAGTAGGTTTATGCATACAATTGAATTCATCTTGATTATTTTACAGATTGCCTGGTTGCCGATTGTGATTTACGTTCCGGCACTAGCTTTTAATCAAGGTAGAGTTGAGCTTTTTTAATATGCCCTACTTTTGAGGGTTCCGTAGTCAACAAACCTTATAGATTCGTCATGTCCGTCCGTCTGTCCATCCGTCTTCGGCTTAGCTCAGTAACCCTAGCTAACTAGACAACTGAAATTCGGCATGGGTACATAAATCAATCACGCCGACAAAACAGTAGAGCATGAGAAATTAAAACATTATTTTTCATTTCAGTTACCGGGGTGGATATACATATTATCACCCCTATCGTGTGTTTGGTTTGCATCTTTTATACTAGTGCTGTAAGTATTTTATCAATTGGGTGAATAATAAACCACTTAGTTGACTACCTATACCTATACTATACTTATTTTGAAAATACGTGATTGCAAATGCATTAGGGTCAGTTTTACAACTTTTCCACACAGAAAGCATTTTTTTAAATTCTTGATCTCGCAACTAATTTACTTATGATATAAGCTGTCAGTTATAAGGACCTACTAAGGAGACGCTACACGGGCCGATATCGGCCGGACTGCAGAAAAATCTAGTATGGAGTGAACTTGATTTGGTTGGAAGCCGTGCTTCCGACACGTATCTGCACGGGCCGAATGACGCGTCGGCCGGCATGCAGTCCGGCCGAAATCGGCATGTGTAGCGTTTCCTTAGGTAAACCCATTTCGTGTTACGAGATAGCGTTTTTAGGGTTCCGTACCCAAAGGGTAAAAACGGGACCCTATTACTAAGGCTCCGCTGTCTGTCTGTCTGTCTGTCTGTCTGTCTGTCTGTCTGTCTGTCACCTGGCCCCTATTTCACCAACTTGACAATTGTCACCCTACAATGACAATTCACCATCCATTGCTTGTTCAAGAAGTTAAGGTGGTCGCTAGGTTACTTGTGGAACCATCAATGTACGGAGAATTGTCGTTGTCAGGTGACAATTGTCAAGTTGGTGAAATAGGGGCCAGGCTGTATCACATGAACCGTGATAGATAGTTAGACAGTTGACATTTTCACAGATGATGTATTTCTGTTGCCGCTATAACAACAAATACTATATACGATATACGATACTATATATGATATACAACCAGGTTCCAGAGACCATAAAACATTTGCCATATAAAGCTTGTATATCAACACTGAACAACTGGCTTTTGCAGACGAAATTCTACAGTGTTTAAGAATTCCTATCGCTGCGAAATTAATAATGCAGGACTATTCTACCATTATAGTAGATTATACACTAAGGGGATAAAGCACTGTTTTATGTCACGGGAGCGAATTGAATCCCGAACGTAACGAAGGACTCATAATTTAACTCCTGAGCGTAGCGAGGGAGTTATAAGTTAATTCCTGAGCGAAGCGAGGGAATTAAGACTGAGTCCTGAGTGCAGTGAGGGGTTCAACCGCCCAAGACTAAAACAGTCTTATCCCCGAGGTGTATACTCTACTTTTCACACCTTATGCGAGACAAAAAAACAGGCTCAGTAGATAAATATTCAAAATAGACCAGAAGCACTGATTCAGACACAGACTTTACGCCTTTTACAGCTTTCCATTTGTCAAAATCGTTGTAGGCTTTTAGGTATTTTTCCTTTGACTTCTCTGGCAGCAGATTGTTGACAATGCCTATGGCATCTAATTTGATAAACTCAGGAGTCAAAACACTTTCATCACTCGACATTTTCAATATTATTTTTGAAATTAAATCTTCTATAGGCACCTACAAGAACTCGATTTGTTCGTCACGCGTGAACAAATGAAGGCGCGCGACGTTCCAAATTCGAAAGCACAAGCCGTGGTCCTAGATTCGAAATTCGAATTTCGAACACCGCGCTCCTCCGGACCGGGGTTCACACGGAGGCAAACTTCATTTATTTTGTCAAATCAAGTAGGCCATGGCCTAGGACAAATTGTGTTTAGCAAAATTAAACTTTATGCATATAGTAATAAGAATTATGAAAAGTGAAATCATATTATTAACCAGCGGGTTATAATGAAATTCAGTACAACATTATAACCCGGCTAATACCAAGGGATTTAATGTCTTGCTTTCGGTAGGGTTTACATGACCTACAGGGTGGAATTTCATAAACTGTACATAATAAAAGGAGAAAATTTTCAGCCAATTTCATCGGTGAAACGGTGTTTTTTTTTTTTTTCTAGTCATTAGTTTTTTTTTTACAGAATTTTGAAAATTTTTGTAAAAACTCGGGTAATACACCTAATTCAGACGGTATAACTTTTGATCCAATGGTCCTAAAATGAAAATAAAAAATGCAGAGTATTACCAAGGGACAGGTTAATAATTCTTAATAACAATAGAAAACCAACTAGAAGAGAAAATCCGCAAAAAAAAATATTGTTTTTGAAAAATGGCTACAAAAATTACGAACTTTAAAAGAAAAACACAATTTTCTGAAAAAAACGCAGATTTAGTTACCATTTTTTTTGCTTAGTATTAAACCTCACTTAATGCCGATTCTAAAACCGTTTTTAAACTGTCTCAGACTTTGAAAAATACCACGCAAATGGGTACGTAAATCAAACCATAATTTTATTAATTTTAATCCTCTTAAAATCCTTAATGACCGTTTGTTCACAGGTAGTTGAAGGGTGTTATCGGGTTTTAGGTGGAGATAACAAATTACGTACTTAGTATTAATCCTCACTTAATGCCGATTCTAAAACCGTTTTTAAACTGTCTCAGACTTTGAAAAATACCACGCAAATGGGTACGTAAATCAAACCATAATTTTATTAATTTTAATCCTCTTAAAATCCTTAATGACCGTTTGTTCACAGGTAGTTGAAGGGTGTTATTGGGTTTTAGGTGGAGATAACAAATTACGTTCTTAGTATTAATCCTCACTTAATGCCGATTCTAAAACCGTTTTTAAACTGTCTCAGAGTTTGAAAAATACCACGCTAATGGGTACGTAAATCAAACCATAATTTTATTAATTTTAATCCTCTTAAAATCCTTAATGACCGCTTGTTCCCAGGTAGTTGAAGGGTGTTTTTGGGTTGAAGGTGGAGATAACATGAGGGGTATAAAGGCATTGGGCAATAGGTCAACTATTCAGTCGCTCGCAAATCGCAATTGCTTGTCTTTGCTCGCCACTTCTTTGATTACTCCAGTACTTGTTCAGTTTGAATCATCATGCCCCGCTTACGAGAGTTTTCGCCGTTACAAATAGCCAACATGCACTATTATTATGGATTGTGCCATGGATCTGCAAGAGCTGCGTGTAGCGCCTATTTGGAGCAGTATCCTAATGACGTTCCAAGACCTGCTGCTCGCCACTTTCAAGAAGTTCATCGCCGGTTGTGCAATATTGGCCTGGGATACGGTGACCGAGATCGCCGAGAGCCAGGAAACATAATTGATGTTGCCATAGAAGAAGCAGTTCTCAGAGACTTGTACGCGGACCCAACCACGAGTCTAAGACGCTTGGCATTGAGGCACGGAATCTCAAAATTCTCTGTCTGGAAAATTTTGAAGAAGGAAGGACTGCATCCATTTCATTATCAACGGGTACAAAATTTGCAAATTGGCGATGCCCGCGTTAGGTGTGTTATGTCGACTTGGATACTTGGCAATATCAGAAGGGATCCGGAATTTACTAGAAGAATTTTCTGGATGGACGAAGCAAGATTTACTCATACGGGAATAACTAACTTCAGAAATTTACACACATGGGCTCACGATAATCCAAACTTAGTAAGACCATCTAATTTTCAAGACCAATTCTCCATAAACGTTTGGGCAGCGGTACTCGACGATCAATTTTATTGATTGGACCAGTCTTCTTACCGAATACTTTGAACGCCGACAGATTTTTACTGTTACTGAGAGACGAGCTCCCAGAGCTTTTGGAAGATGTGATGTTAGATGTGAGACAACGCCTGTTTCTCCAAATGGATGGATGCCCAGCTCATTGGGCATTAAGAGTTCGACATTTTTGAAATGAGCAATATCCCAATAGGTGGATCGGCCGAGACGGCCCCGTTGGATGGCCTGCAAGATCGCCTGATATGACGCCGTTGGATTATTTTCTTTGGGGTGATATGAAGCAACGGGTATATCACAGAATCGTCAATACCGAAGCAGAATTGCACGACAGAATTTTAAATGCAGCACAAGAAATAAAAAATAATCCGGGAATGATTCGAACGGGCTACGCAACAAATTCAAGCTCGGGCCACATTGTGCCTTCAAGAAAGAGGAAGTCATTTTGAACAATTAATACCATACAGGGAACGCCCTTTGCAACACTAGAATAAGTTTTTTCTTTAATAAAGGTTTATCAATCGAATTTATGACTTTTAATTAAAATACATGATTTTATTTACGCAATTTTTAGGACTACTTTTTTTCCTATTGTTATCTCCACCTAAAACCCGATAACACCCTTCAACTACCTGTGAACAAACGGTCATTAAGGATTTTAAGAGGATTAAAATTAATAAATTTATGGTTTGATTTACGTACCCATTTGCGTGGTATTTTTCAAAGTCTGAGAACAGTTTAAAAACGGTTTTAGAATCGGCATTAAGTGAGGATTAATACTAAGCAAAAAAAATGGTAACTAAATCTGCGTTTTTTTTAGAAAATTGTGTTTTTCTTTTAAAATTCGTAATTTTTGTAGCCATTTTTCAAAGACAATAATTTTTTTTGCGGATTTTCTCTTCTAGTTGGTTTTTATTGTTATTAAGAATTATTAACCTGTCCCTTGGTAATACTCTGCATTTTTTATTTTCATTTTAGGACCATTGGATCAAAGTTATACCGTCTGAATTAGGTGTATTACCCGAGTTTTTACAAAAAATTTCAAAATTCTGTAAAAAAAAAGCTAATGACTAAAAAAAAAAAAAAAAACACCATTTCACCGATGAAAGTGGCTGAAATTTTTCTCCTTTTATTATGTACAGTTTTATGAAATTCCACCCTGTATAATTCGGCATTGTCGAGCATGTGGTTTGAAAAATCAATTATTAAATATTTTTTGACATTGTACCTACTATAATATTATACTAATCATCTTAATTTTAATAGTAGATTATACACTAAGGGGATAAAGCACTGTTTTATGTCACGGGAGCGAATTGAATCCCGAACGTAACGAAGGACTCATAATTTAACTCCTGAGCGTAGCGAGGGAGTTATAAGTTAATTCCTGAGCGAAGCGAGGGAATTAAGACTGAGTCCTGAGTGCAGTGAGGGGTTCAACCGCCCAAGACTAAAACAGTCTTATCCCCGAGGTGTATACTCTACTTTTCACACCTTATGCGAGACAAAAAAACAGGCTCAGTAGATAAATATTCAAAATAGACCAGAAGCACTGATTCAGACACAGACTTTACGCCTTTTACAGCTTTCCATTTGTCAAAATCGTTGTAGGCTTTTAGGTATTTTTCCTTTGACTTCTCTGGCAGCAGATTGTTGACATTGCCTATGGCATCTAATTTGATAAACTCAGGAGTCAAAACACTTTCATCACTCGACATTTTCAATATTATTTTTGAAATTAAATCTTCTATAGGCACCTACAAGAACTCGATTTGTTCGTCACGCGTGAACAAATGAAGGCGCGCGACGTTCCAAATTCGAAAGCACAAGCCGTGGTCCTAGATTCGAAATTCGAATTTCGAACACCGCGCTCCTCCGGACCGGGGTTCACACAGAGGCAAACTTCATTTATTTTGTCAAATCAAGTAGGCCATGGCCTAGGACAAATTGTGTTTAGCAAAATTAAACTTTATGCATATAGTAATAAGAATTATGAAAAGTGAAATCATATTATTAACCAGCGGGTTATAATGAAATTCAGTACAACATTATAACCCGGCTAATACCAAGGGATTTAATGTCTTGCTTTCGGTAGGGTTTACATGGGGTTTACATTCGGCATTGTCGAGCATGTGGTTTGAAAAATTTATTACTGTATGATTATATCGTTGTGACATAAATTGTGCTCCTATGACATTTGTATGCCTATGAGGCAAAATAGTTGGATCTAATTGTATACCTAACCTGGCATCTTGTTGTACACTATTTTATGCAAATAAACTTACTTACTTAGACATATTACAACTAAAAAACTATTAAATCAACTATATATTACCCTAGCACAATCCGTAATGTCTTATTGTATACCAGTATGGGGTGGTTCAGCAAAAACCAATTTCTTGAAAGTTGAACGAGGGCAACGTTGTCTCCTAAAAGTTATGTACTTATTCAAAACCTTTTAGATTTCCTACAAAAGACATCTATCAATTAAGTGATGTACTATCAATGAGGAAGTTATACATACTCAGTGTAACAATGAGACTACACAAAAAACTAACCATTAATCCTACACTTTTAACCCGTAGACGAAAACACAATGTTGCACCCGTCCCAACAACTAAGTCTACATTCGCCAAGCGACAATATGCAGTTCAATCAGCATATTTATATAATACATTAAATAAAACGTTAAGTATTTATCCATTGCTACTTTAGAAATGTAAAACTACTTTGACAGAATGGCTTAAAACTCTTAGTTATGAAGAGACTGAGGACTTAGTATATCGAGTTGTGTAATGAGTAACTTTCAGTTTTGTTAAGTATAAGAAAGGTGTATTAAATAATAAGATGTAAGCTAATAGATTAAATATATACACTTGTAATACCTTATAATGACTCGACATCCAAACTTCATGTATACCATTACATACCATTACACACACACACACACACACACACACACACACACACACACACACACACACACACACACACACACACACACACACACACACACACACACACACACACACACACACACACACACACACACACACATCGCTTACCTTTTAGTAGATTAAAACTGTTCTTTTTTCTTAATTAAATAAATAATATAAATAAATAATTAAAATAAATAACCAATAACCTCCATTAAATTTATATTGTTTTTTTATAAACTATTTGTTGGTATGGAAGAGCGGGGTTTCCTGATACAGGTATTCCATACTTAATAGGAAGACCCAACCTTGTAATTATATATCACTTTTCTTACGGAAATAAATATTTTTTCATTTTTTTTTTTTTTTACATACTTACTAAAAAACCGGCCAAGTGCGAGTCGGAATGGGGCTCCCATACAACAGACATGATTTTTTTGCCGTTTTTATAGATAACGGTACAGAACTATTCGTGCGCGAGTCCGACTCGCACTTGGGGTTTTTTAGTACTTATTTCTTGTTATAGCGGCAACAGAAATACATCATCTGTGAAAATTTTTCTTTGCCGCCTTTTTCTTGTGACAACTTGCTGGTCGGATAACTCGCTGCACCCTCCTTTTATCAGGGCGGTCTTCAAGCAGTGGTGTGGACTGATGTGATCCAGATTACAGCCATGGTTGGCGCCATGGCGCTAGTAGCTGTGAAGGGAACTCTGGACATCGGCGGGTTTATGGTCGTGTGGCAGCGGAACATGGACTCGGGGAGGATAGAGTTTCCCGAGTAAGTATAGACTTGAAGTGAGAAGAGTTACCAGGGTCATCGGTGATCAGATATATCTGACGACCTCTGTAGCCTAGTTGGTAGACTTGAAGTGAGAAGAGTGAGAGTCTACCTTTACCAGGGTCATCAGTGATCAGATATATCTGACGACCTCTGTAGCCTAGTTGGTAGACTTGGTAGTGACCCTGCCTACGAAGCCGGAGGTCCCGGATTCAAATCCCGGTAAGGGCATTTATTTGTGTGATGAGCACGATATTTGTTCCTGAGTCATGGATGCTTTGTAATTCAGTGTTTATTTATCTATATAAGTATGTTTATCCAACGATACAGAGAGAACGAATATAATGGAAAAATAAACCATCATCGTTTGTAGCCCATCCCCTAGACAGGACTCGAACTTGTGATCCGGTAAAGAGCGAAGTACCTGCATTTGTCACATCAATAAATTGTCCTTAAATCAATAAAGTCACCCTTTTTGGCAACAAGCATTTGATTTTTCTACAGAGACAAGGATCCATAGTCTTCCAATCAGGCAGGCAGTTAGCTTGTTTGCAAGAGAAGATACTGTGCGAGCGTCCACTTTTCTGCATGATATGGCTTATCAATATTTCCTTCATGTCACATAGTATAATTTCACAAAACCATACAGTTATTGTGTTTAATTAAATACAACCTTAGATTAAAATAATTACAAACTTAAAAAAGTAATGATAATAATATTTTTAAAAAGCAGAATTAAAGTTAGTAAACTTCAAAAACATAAAGAGAGAAAAACTTAGCCTAAATTATGAAACATTTCATCCACGGTGTAAAAGCATTTTCATTTTCCTATGAAACGAGTTATCCGATATGATTTTTAGTTCAGTAGGTAACTTATAGGTAGGTGTTATACAGTTTTATGGATTGATGACCAGCTTCATACATATTACTGTAAGGCAGGGTACGAGATGCATTTAGCATCAACTGATACATATGTAACAGCGGAATGGCGGTTATCATCTTATTTGTTTCCCCACCCACGTGTGGATGTGTGCATGATTACTACTAGGTCAATCATCATCAAATCTTACTGTTTTGTTCGACCCACACGGGTCTATAAATTGTTATAAAATAACACCTCCTAGGTATGTACCTAGGAGGTACATACAAGAGTATGTACTTTTAACTATGATGTCACGATATCAACCATGAGATTAATGGCCGGTTCCAATAATTAATCCACCGATAGTTTTCCTTACCAACAGTTACATTTTGACACATTTTCTACGGGTAATCTGTCATTTTAGAATCCTGAATACATAGGTTCGTGACGCAACGAAAACCCGACACAGTGATCAGCGATTCCCAGTACACACACTCACTTTTCTGTATTTTTCTATTTGGGATTATACCAGCCCTACTTCAACAGTCCACTCTTTAATTTAACACCTACGGACTGGCGATGATTTTACACGGGACTACTTCTAAAAGAAAAAAAAAGCGGGCAAGTGCGTGTCGGACTACGCACAACGAGGGTTCCGTGCCTATTAAAAAGGTCGTATCGTTACTAAAATCTTATGGCACTTACGTCCTTTTCTTAAAGGAAGGCAGTTTTTTAGAAATATCTCTAAAACCTTTTAACCGATCTTGTTCAAAACAATTTTCGCTTAGAGAATTTAATAAGCCCTATGAGCATGATTTTTTGCATTTTTTTTAAATACACGGTTCAAGGCGATTATATCCGACTCTATTCACTTAATCAAAAAAATGCTGAGAAACCTTATATTTGTTCTGAAAGGCCTATCGATTGATGTTAGAGCTGGGCGTTTTTTCCCGTAAGCGTTTTCAAAAACGGTTTCTCGTACAATAACGGAATAACAGTTTGTGGCTAGAAACACAAACTGTTTTTATAAAAACGAACGAACGGTCACACGCAACGGTTGCAATGCAAAACGTGAAAACGTAACTCGAACACTGTAAACTGTTTCATCCGTTTTTTCGTTTCACTTCGTTTGGCGACCGGCGACGGCGCCAACGCACGGAGAAACTAGTTATTTTTGAAACTGTTTTTCGAAACAGTTTTGTGACAGAAAAAAACGGTTACGTTTCGTTTCACGGAAAAGTCGAAACGACCCAGCTCTAATTGATGTGCCAGACTTTCTGTTTTATGTATGGAGTGCACCACTAAAATTTTTTTTTTTAGTAATTGAAATACAAAAGTATGTAGCGGTTAACAAAAAACACCTATCCTCAAAATTTTATTCAAATACACCTTTTAGTTTTCGAGTAAAATGCCTGTGACATACGGACGGACAGACAGACAGACAGACATGACGAATCTATAAGGGTTCCGTTTTTTGCCATTTGGCTACGGAACCCTAAAAAGTGGTCTACATCCATTAGCTAGTGGTCGAACACGACATTTTTATTTTGATAACGTCAAGGAGTCGATAAACTGGTATATTGACAACTCATTGATTTCGTCTTCATACTGAACCAATAGCGGTTGATGAGTTGAACATTCGCCCATAGAATACGATAATCGCTTATTAACAAACCGCGACCAGAATGGGATTTGAGGTGACAGTGTTGCCATATAAATACGTCAAAGTTTATATGAGCTGACAGCTATTTTAGTACGGGTTATATTGCGTCGAATCCGGTAATTCAGATTTTTTGCAGAACAAGTTTTTGATAGTACCTTCTCGAAAAAAATATGAATTTTGAAAAGCTTTACGTCGGAAACTATTGGGTCTACAGAGACAAATCTAGTCTCATAATATATTTTAGCAAATAGTCTACTTTAAAAACGTCTTGAGAAATACTATCAAAAACTAGTCCTTTAGGGTTTTCGCGGAATTTTTGACAACGTTGCGTTCGCCGCTCGAGGTCACAAACTTGGATTATGCATTGGGCCAACATCACACACAAGTCTGCAAAAAATCTGAACTACCGGATTTGACGCAAGCTCTGGATGTATAAGGTTACTGGACTACTATTCCAATCCATTTAATGGCCGCTCCACACAATGGGCCATCCTGACCCATCATACAGGACGCTAAGTACTATGCGTTAAAGGGAGTAAGACATATTTATTTCTCGTTCTACCGCATATCCGCGTCCTGTATGATGGGTCAGGATGGGCCATTGTGTGGAGCGGCTATTAATCGCGTTTTGATAAATTAACCCTCTTCTACCTTGGTCGACTCTGTGCAGTTGACTGATAACATAATATGTGCTAACTTGTTAATCATGCTGTGAGCACTTGCCTTGGTTGTCATGCTAGTCTATAAGCTATATGATGTCTGTAAAGTGTACCTAATAGTGCACTTTGTTTATAACCTAACGTGGTATTTAACGTGGTATTTTTTTCGTTTACCTGTCCACAGTTGGGACCCTAACCCCGTCGCGCGGCACACAGCGTGGAACATCCTGATTGGGGGACTCTTTTACTGGCTGCAAGCCAACGCCGTCAACCAGACCATGGTACAACGGTATTTGGCGTTACCAACTCTGCGAGGAGCAAAATGGTATGTACTTAGTAAGGGTAATCCATGGAATGCTACAAATCCTTCTTGGTTGGATGAAAACAAAAAAATCGGCCAAGTGCGAGTCGGACTCACGCACCGAGGGTTCCGTAAAAACCTGTAGGTATTATAGACCTGAGTATTTGATATGAATTTCAATTTAATACCTCTACGCGTTCATAAGGAAAGGGGTAGTAACTTTAAAATTATTAAAAATATTTTTATTATATGATATAACTAAAAATTTACGGTTTTCGCAACTTTTCCTTTATCGGTGCTATAAGACGTTGCTTCGTACCAAATTTCAAGATTCTGAGTTCACGGGAAGTAACCTGTAGGTTTTGATTCCCTTGCGAGTTCGAGAAATTTCGGATATTTGCGGCATAAAAGGCTGTATCTTTTGATTGCGTTGGCTTAGAAGTTTGATTATTTCACAGCTCTAAGGAAAAGTAAACTTGAGAATTTGGTATAAATTTTAGCTTGATACCTTTACGCTTTCCTGAGAAAAAGGGTCTTGACAGACGGACGGATGGACGGACGGGCGGACACAAAGTGATCCTATAAGGGTTCCGTTTTTTCCTTTTGAGGTACGGAACCCTAAAAATACCTTTCGAATCCCTTGGCTCTCAGGGGAAGCCCATGGGTTTGTAAACGTACTAGTGTAGTGGACCACGCGAATAAGTCATATATAAAAAAAGGAACAAATTGCAAAAACTAAATCGACAAAACAAGAATTTATCGGAACTGCTCACAAAATTTCACGAGAATGGGTTGGGAAATGCGACCTGTAGAGGACAACAGCCGAACAGCTGGACATACGAAGCAATTTTAGCCCAAGCTGAAACGGAAAACTTCGTTCGCTTCGCTCGCTCGTTCAACTGGACTAGTGGCCAAGCCACCGGATATCGAAAAGAAATCGTAAAGATAGGTCGTTTTTGTCAAAATTCAAATGGAATTGAAATCTAATTAGGTATAGACTGCCTGCCATCTTTAGCAACTGATTTTGAAATGGGAGAGTGTTCTCAACTCGACGTCGACAGTAGGCAATGTATTAACCGACTTAATTTAATTTAATGATGATTTTTGAATAATTTATTAGATCGAATCGTGGGAGTTTTACGGATATTTTATGAATAGTGAATGTTACATTACAATAAATACAACAATATTCATTATTCTTATTTAATTAATATATGATTTATTACCTACTAGCTTCTGCCCGCGACTCCGTCCGCGTGGAACTCGTTTATATCGTAGCTCCATACAAACGTTCACCCCCCATTTTAGAGAAGTGGGGGGTTAGAAAGAGACAAAAAGTAGCCTATGTCACTCTCCATCCCTTCAACTATCTCCACTTAAAAAATCACGTGAATTCGTCGCTCCGTTTTGCCGTGAAAGACGGACAAACAAACAAACAAACACACACACTTTGGCATTTATAATATTAGTATGGATATGGATTTTAACGAGCGTTATTCGGTTTTTGTTTTCAGTGCAGTAATACTGTTTTGCATCGGCATATCTATTCTATACTGTTTCTGTGTTTACTGTGGACTACTAATCTACGCCCGATTCTATGACTGCGATCCATTGACAACCAAGGTAATAACATAAGTATTTTATTTATTAAGTAAACCCAGCACGGCTCGACACTGGCCTTCCGAGCACGAGAAAAAGAGATGCAACACTCTTCGGGAATGGATTTTTTGTCAAATTTCGATAAATACCTAACTTACTGAAGTTTTATTTACATTTCACTAAGTGAGATTTTAGACGAGATAAAATACTATAGTATTAACTTGATTGTGTCGTAAAATAATGTATTGTTTGAGTAGGCCGAGTAAAAAAAGGAAAATAAAGACCCAACTTTGGATTTTTTTCTATCGAGGAAATTTTTGGCAATCATGTATCGATTAAATCAGATAATCAATCATATTATAGTCAATAATCATATATCTGAAAATCAGACCTTATTGTTCTTAATCTAGTCAGAACGGCGTTTCAAAGCACGCGATAATTTCCAATGCGCCCCCTAAATAGAGGCGAGAAACAGGGTGTGAATGATTGGAATTAGGGTTGAACATTGGGTTGGACTTTGGTCTACTACCTAGTGAAGCAAAGTAACAATTTACTTTAATTTTCAGCTCGCTAAACAGAAGGACCAGCTATTGCCCCTGCTAGTTATGGACGTCCTCGGGGATATCCCTGGTTTACCAGGGGTCTTCGTGGCCGGCATATTCAGCGCAGCATTGAGGTATTTTTAACCCCGACGCAAAGAGAGGGGTGTTATAAGTTTAACGTGTCTGTCTGTGTATCTGTCTGTGGTATCGTAGCTCCCAAACGGATGGACCGATTTGAATGCGTTTGTTTTGTGTCATAGATAATTTTATCCCGAGTGTTCTTAGCCACGTTTCATGAAAATCTGTTCAGCCGTTTATGAGATATTGGACTTTGAAATGAAAATGTCGGGGGTTTTTTAACTTTTCCAAGTTGTTATACTATTTCTGTTTGCATACGACTATAGTACGACTTGACAAAAAAAAAGTGGCTTTTTCAAATACCGACTGATACTCAAAAGCAACAAGGTAGGTCTGCAGGTCGATCACGTAACGTGTGTGTGTGTGTGCGTGCCCGTGTGTGTGTGTAGGTATGACGTTAATATTAAGGAGATTGAGAGAAAGTAGTCCAGTAGTCCATTCAAAAAGCAACTGCCCTCCGAGGTAGCAGATTCCAATTTCAATGACAGTTTTATCAAAAGTCGGCTACATTCATTCATCTTTACCATACACCATTACGCTGCAACAAAAATCTATAAAGGAGCCCGGGGTTCGCTTTGACACAAGTAATCCCAAGATTTGGCATATATCATTAGGTATCCCAAAATGTTACAAAATGTACCTACTGATATCTGATTATCATGATGCTAAAGTAAACAGTGTCGTGAACATATTTGGTCGAAAAGGAAGTCTTTGTTTTACCAAAAAAATATGATATTTCCTTTTTTGTTTCTAGCTCCTTGTCAACCAGCCTCAACTCAATGTCGGCGGTAGTGCTAGAAGACTTCTACAAACCGTTCTTTAAGAAGCAACTTACGGAGAGTCAAACCAACTGGCTGCTCAAAGGAGTTGTTGTACTTATGGGCATTTTAGCCGTAGGTAATGAAATTAAAGCGAATTTTCACGATAAACTGAACGACATTGAACAGGAAAACGGGCGATCCCATTTATAAGATGCCTGAGCTTAAGTAGACAGCACCCCTTTCTGTATTTAGCATCATTAAAGAGAGACCCAGCTCACGCAGCAATAAGCTGATGGGAGATGCTGCCCCTCCTTTATTCAGGATGCAGAATTCTGGAACGTGTAATAAGTGCTGTAGAGCGTGATCCTCTGGTCTGGTGATCGTTTAATTAATGAGGAAGCGGTCATGAGGTTGGGTTAGGTTAGGTTACCTATGTATGCATAATGAATATCCACAACGAAAAAATTCACACAGCTATATAATTCAATAGACAGATTGAAAAAAGTTTGAAAGATTGATCTTGTACCTTCCTATTGACGATCACAGATCATTATAAAGTTTCTCCTGTATCTACATATACCATTTCGTTGACAGTGTAAATCGTTTGCAATATTAATGGTGTCTCCTATTTCCTCATACAGCGTTAGTGTTTGTCGTAGAGAAGATGGGAACCGTACTGCAGCTAACAATGACTTTAGAAGCGATGACTATGGGCCCGCAGCTGGGCGTGTTCACAATGGGCATTCTGATGCCTTGGGTCGACGCCTCCGTAAGTAATGTTATAAAATAATATACTTGTGTTAGATGGAATTCTCCTTTACATCGTTAATTTTGAACGAAAGATTCACTAAATGAAAAAAATCGCCTCACCGGCCACATACTAAACAGCGAGACGAGCTCAATGCTCGCCCACCAGTAGGTAACCATCCAATACAACTACGTATTAGGGTATTAACCTGCCCAAAGTGCGCTCGTGTTAGTAAGAAAGATAGGATCTTCAAGGCATTTGAGTGTACCAGAGATTAAAACAACAATACTTCAGACATAATGGTAATATTTGATACCTAACCCACTGTGATGATCTTTGTTTCAACAATTCTGTTGAACCTTAGAGTACTTATAGATTTCTATAGAGGAGCTATACCCGCGCCACTATAAGGGACGGATAGGCTCCTACTTCATTTGGACGGGTAATGGCTAATTTGCCTCTCTAACTCAGTTGCGGCAAATAAAGAAAGTAGAACTATGACAAGAACAGCTTATGCTATATTCCTCAATGCCTAGCGAGATGTGTTTTTGTACGCACTTGACGAAGCCTGCGTTGTGGATATTTTGATGTGCCTAATCATTGATTAAACTGATCTTAAGTATGTCCCTTTCCGACACTTATTGAGATTTGTATACAACCATCTCGCTCTGTCGTGGTATTGGATACTTAAGTTTGATTGATCTGAAAACGGCCTTACCAACAGGGTGCGCTGATAGGCGGTGCCAGCGGCCTTCTGACGATGGGTTCGTGGTGTCTAACTGCGCAGATGGCCATTGCCCGGGGGGCAATAACCCATGAACACAAGCCTCTCTCCACAGCGGGTTGCTCGTATAACTACACTATAGCCACTACTGCGGCGCCTACCATCGTGTGAGTTTCCATTCTACGTCTCTCTTCCTTAGCCTATGTCCTACCCAATCGTGCTAGCTAGGCAGGTAGTATTATTTTACTTGCGGTTCCAGAAATTGGCTGTAACATGAAATAACCTAGTTCCTAATGCCAAACTAATTTTACGTAAATTAATTAAATCTATCTATACTCGTATATAAACGTAAAAGTCCTGACTGACTGACTCACTCACTCAAATCAACGCTCAGCCCAAACTGTTGAGCCTAGAAAACTGATATTTTCACAATAGGTAGTTTAGGTAGGTATATAACGTATGAACCCTACTAAGAAGGGGGTAAAAAGGGGGTTGAAAGTTTGTACGGAGAGGACGTAAAATTTTAAGTGAGAGACTTGAAACTGTGTATGGACTCCTTATTACAACAATACAAGAAAAGCTATTTTAGGGTTTTGGAAAAACCCACCCCTAAGCGCGTTAAATAGGGGTGTAAAGTTTGTATGGGGGAAACTATTTTTTGAGCTACAAATTAAAAACATTACGAAAAAATTCCTTATCAGAATACAACAATAAATATTTTTGAGTTTTGGAAAAATACGGGGGGGGGGGGGGGGGGTTAAATATAACATACCTATATGTCTTTACATCTTCACGCTTAAATCGCTTAACCGATTTGGATGAAATTGGGTACAAATATAGTTTGAACCTCGGGGAAGGCCACGAGATAGTATTTATCCCGGAAATTATCCCCAAAGGGATTGAAATGGGGGGTGAAAGTTTGCATGGAGCCACGATATAAACGAGTTCCACGCGGACGGATTCGCGGGCAGAGGCTAGTTAGTACACTAATATAAATACTGAGCAGGTACAAATGAGGTTACATTCCATGTATTTTTTATCGCAGTGAAGAAGTAAACCCCATACTGCGCGTATCCTACATGTGGTACACCCTCGCCGGCATGTTAGTTACCATGGCAGTGGGCGCGTCAGTGTCGCGCGTGAACCGCGCGTGTGGCGCAGCGTACGTACCCCCGGCGCCGAAGTTGCTGGCGCCGCAACTGCGGAGGCTATACAAGGACCCGCCGCATCCTAGTGAAGACCCGTATATAAGGGCTTTTGATAATAAGGTTAGTTTGTCTACGCTTCCTTCCCTCTTGACTGTGTGTGATCCTGGAAAATCTGGTTTTTACCTGGTCTCTCCGTCTTGTGGGCATCTACATTGGTACTCGTACCTACGCTTTCAATTCAATTATTTATTGACAACATTAGTTACACGTCATTTAACAGTTCAGAATTTACAAATTATACCTCTATTAAAATATATTCATGTCTTATATAAGTTACAATACTTATGTCATTAAGTTCATCCAATAATTACTTAAAGTAAAGCAGTAGTAGTAGTAAGTTCTTCTAACGAATAGAATGCTTTAGCTGTCAAGTATTGCTTAAAATTACTTATGAACACAACTTATTTTCCGATATTGCCAATTTCTTTAGATCTTTTGGCAACCGATTGTAGATTTTAGGGCCAATGTACGTACAGTCGAGTTCTCCAATATCTACACAGACAACCTTTCAAAAATATCTATACAGAGACTTTATTGTTACTGACATAAGACACATGTGTAGATATTTTTGAAAGGTTGGCTGTATAGATATTGGAGAACTCGACTGTGTACCATACACACTGCTCAGATTTGTTTACCTGTGCCTATTTGGAAGGAGATTGTTTTAGTTTTTGCTTAAATGGAAAATCATAACCGCCGCTCAACCGGCTTGGAATTACATATTTATTGATTGCTTTTAGGCATTGTTATAAATGAAAAATATATCATTATATTAACAATTTAAGATACAATTTTTCATTCCGCCAGTTTATTTATTTATTTATTTATTTATTTATTGATACATGGAAAACCAACAGCGCAACATATTTATAGACAAAATAATAAAACCATATAGCCAATTACAGGTTCACACTTATAGAAATAAACTAACACAAATAAATCTATAGCCAAACTTAAACTTAGCGTACATTACGCACAGTAACCAATCGCGCATGGCAATGGGAATAAACAAATACAAGGTAGTTAATAAATTGGAATGTATATAAACTCTAGTAACCCGAGCCTACACCTGAAGTATCACACATGAAGAATCTTGTCAGTTTAGATTTTATTGCTTGTATGCTATCACAAAATATGTCTATATCTAATTTAACTACAACTTCGTTTAAACTCCTGCCTGCTCTGCACAAAAAACTATTCTTTCTATATTTAGTGGAAACATGGAACATGCTAATAGGACGAAAATGGCGGAAACTTCTTATGGGAGTATTGAAATGAATTTTACCAAGTAAATTAGGACAGTCAACATTGCTTCTTATTATATTTAACAAGTATAAGACATCAGCAAATTCACGACGCTTAACAAGGGGTATCAGGTGATGCTTTTTACATAAGGTTAAATAATTAGATGAGCTGTAATGTGTATGCATTTTATAGCAAAGAAATTTCATGAATTTGGATTGTAATCGCTCAATTCTATCGATGTAAATTTTGTATTGGGGATTCCATATCTGAGATGCGTATTCCAACTTGCTTCTCACATAAGCACAATACAAGATTTTCAGCGTCTTAATACGTGTAAAACAAACCGAACTACGCATTATAAATCCAAGTGACTTAGAAGCTTTACTTATAATATTATCGACATGTTCATTAAAAATAAGCTTCGAATCATGAAAAACCCCTAGGTCTCTTATGCTGGTTAGTTGCTGAATACAGTTACCTTTCAATGAATAAGAAGTAGGTATTTTATTTAATTTTCGAGAAAAGGTTACGGTGAAACATTTTGAGGGATTTAAATCCAATTTATTCATAACACAATATCTATCCAGTCGGTTTAGATCAGACTGCAGCGCAGTAGAATCTTCAGGTGAAGCAATCTTGGCAAAAATCTTCATATCGTCAGCAAAACTGAGTAGCTTAGAAAACCGAAAACAGGTACCTATATCATTCACAAAGACGTTAAAAAGGAGTGGTCCCAACAAAGATCCCTGGGGAACGCCACTTGGTACGGATACCCAGCTTGACATGTAGTTTTTGATCACTACCGACTGGCAGCGATTTTCTATGTAAGATATAAACCACCTCAGAAGATCCCCTCTAATACCCATTAAGTAAAGTTTATATATTAAGATATCGTGGTCAATCCTATCAAAAGCCTTACTATAGTCAGTATAGATTACATCCACTTGGTGGCCAGAATCCATTGTCTCAGACACAAAATCGTTCAGAAGAGCAAGATTAGACACTGTAGACCTCCTTTGAACAAAACCATGTTGAGTGCTATCTATAGTGTTTTTGAATACTGATGAAACCTGCAAATGGACAATTTTTTCCAAAACCTTAGCCAAAATACACAATTTGGAAATCGGCCTATAATTTGTTACGTCCGTTTTAGGGCCTTTCTTTATAACTGGTGTAATAAAAGCTGATTTCCAAACCGACGGGACAGAACATTCAGCGAAAGATGTACGAAATAATAATAATATAGGTTTTGTTAAGGCTTTAGCACAATTAATTAGAAACATAGCTGGCACCTGGTCCGGACCTGCTGACTTACTAGGATCAAGACTGAGTAATAATTTAGTAATTACAGCAGGATCCACCGAAACATTGTGAAGATGACTAATAGAATCGGCACAGTCATCAAAGTTGAAGTAACTCCACGATGCTCGAGAGATAGAAGGTGCGGCTTGCGCTAGAAAACTTGTTTTAAAATAATCGGAAAACGCATTACAAATGTCAATTCCTGAGTTTATAGTGGCACCATCATAACACATACAGTTCGGTATTCCAAAAGAGTTAAATCGAGATTGAACAAAAGACCAGAATTGCTTGGGGTCCTTACTAATGTTGTTCTCAACTTTCTCAGTATAATTAAAGAAGCATCGCTTTTCCATGCGCTTAACTCTTTCCCTCTGATACTCAAACGCAAGCAAATCACACCTATTACCATATAGCTTGAATTTGCGATGATATTTATGTTTTTCTTTAAGGGCTTTCTTAAGCGAGTTAGAGTACCAGACAGGGTATGTGCTAACAGTAATAAGCTTATGCGGGACATACTTATCTCTTAAATATTGAAACTTTAAATAAAAGAAATCTACACATTGTTCTAATGTACGGTTTGAGAATTCAGTTTCCCAGTTTATGTCTAAAAGATCTAAGTTAATTAATTCATAGTTCGCTTTATTGTAATAATATTTCATAACTGGTGCCGGTTTAAGGAAAGTACGAAAAGCAAATGAAACTGATATATTTAAAGCCTCATGATATGGGTCTATGGGTACAAGAGGGGTTTGACAATTACACACAGTTACTACGTCATTACAGAGTACTAGATCCAGTATTTTACCAAACTTATTTATCACGCCGTTATATTGACACAAGTCAAGGGAATTTAGCTCATCGACCAGGTTACACTCATCTATAGATGCATAATATGTAGGTAAGTAATGTTGATTATTGAGCGTCCACACAATATTACTTAAATTAAAATCGCCGATTATAAGGAATTTATGATCAGGATTTATATTTACAAATTCCCCCAATCTATCCAAAAAGTTGCAAAGTTGGTCTGAAAATGAGTACCCCTGCCCCTGTTTACATAAGTATACAACACATAAATGTAATTTTACCGTATTGTTTATTGTTAAAGTGAGCCACAAGTCCTCCGCTGAGGATTGATAGGCAGGTTGAGGAACTACAGCCAACTCCTTCCGGGTAGCTATAACGACACCACCTCCCCGACTCTGCCCAGTCAGCACTAGGTCGCGATCCCGCCGCCAAACAACATACCGACTATCAAATAGCTCACAATCAGCGATACCATCCACAAGCCACGTCTCAGTTAGCAATATTATATCATAGGAGGTTAATAGAATATTACGATAAAAATCAATTGTTTTGGATCGAAGTCCCCTAACATTTTGGTAGTATAAAGAAAGTGTTCCATTAAAATTATTAGCCATCACTAAATATTAACGCAAAACAATAACAATAACATGGTATAAAATACCTCCAAATAGCCGCCTTCATCCCATTAGCATTCCTTGCATTAACTTCGTTTTTATACGAGGCACATAGAAACAGGAACAGTAGAACATACGACTTAATTTCAATAACATTCATCCAACTAGACATGGAATAAACCACGGTAGTGTGACAAGGCGGGCAATACGCATACGCATAAATACATAGATTAGCAACAAGCGAAAAAGAGACAATTATACTGTGCACAAGATAATCTTCAAGTGCATTCAAGTTAGAAGCGCAAGCAGTAGGCCGGGCGACAATCAGCGATAACAAGCAACTGCATTCCAGTGACCCTAGGGTTCTCAAACTATCCGAATAGCGTTTACACAAATTTAACTCGTAAATTATATAAGTAGGTTTAATAGGAAAAAGCACTAGCAATAACTGACACAACAAGGATAATGATAGGTTTAAATAAAATTTAGTCGCAAAACTGCATATCACGTAAACCAAGAATTCTGAGATAAAGATAGAGTTTAGCTATAATCGCTGGAAATACCGTATCCGCTACAATTATTTTACCCCGCGACTATATTTTACCCTGCGACTCCGCCGTTCTTTTTATTACCTACGCGGGCGGAGCTGGTCTAGCAGCTTGTCAATAATAGTTTAATGTTTTTTTGTCCCCAGGAAGCCAATCAAGTGAATTCGTCCTCAATAAATATGAAGCCTATCTCCGAGTGCGAAGAAGTGAGCTGAGTCATATTTAAAGTAATGATGTAAGGCATAAGCATTGATTTCTATGAAATAAATTATTTCTGTATTTTTTGTTTAACATAATGTGCTTCTCATTTATCCTTTTGACCGAGGTATCCTTATTAACCATTGTAAGACGAGTCGTCAAACGCATTGATTCGCCGGTCTAGATTCTGGATACATACTGCAGTATTCACGGAAGAATGTGTTATAGTGTTAATATTGTATACATCGCCAAGAACTTCCAGTCGCGTCCATTCTTTTTATCACTTTTCTAGTCACCATGAGTCAAGATTTTTGTTAATAACCATATAGGTATGCATTAACAATGTTTACAAATCATCACATCTGTGAAATAAGCTATAATGGCGCGCGACAGTTTTTTTTTCGTAAAAGTTTGTGCAGTGCGCGGGCATTAGATGAAATCTCTAAACATCCAATACAAAATAAAATAAATATTTTCGTTTTAAAATGTTATCTTTATTAATTCATGTAAAATGTTATCGAAAGTGAATAGTTCTACTAAATTAAACGTTTCTATATCATATCCAAAAAGAAATAGTCAATTAATTAACAAAAAGGATTTAATTTGTTTAGTGGAGTAAGAATCCATTTGCCGAGAATTAAAAAAAAAGTTGTACATTCTGTACAACCCGGTTAATTTAAGAATGCACCGTCTGCATGCATACATCTTGCTGCAAGGTGCCAACGTGACTTAATCGGGATATAACCATAACACACAAGTGTCGTAATGTTATAAAACACGCGTGTTTAAAATCCAGGATTATGAGCCTAAAAGCGACACAATAAGAGGTACGTTACGAGCAATTGTGTTGAAAAGATAATGACGTTTCTACGCAAGTTTCACTAGTTCATGAATTTCATGATTATCTAGTTTCTAGAATATAGTTTTTGAATGCGATGTTAGGGATATCATAAACAAGGCACAATACACATACTTACTTGTGTTGTGTACATCACAGGAAAAACATGAATCAAATGAGAATGAACCACCCACACACTAAGGACAACATTGAAGCTATTCATCATGGTGATCTACATTATTTGACGCCCACGCAAGTCTCAAACCAGCTTGAGGTCTATTTTCAGACAGGATATCAACTATTTGTCGTTTAAAATAGTACATCCGAGTAGTGCACAAAAATCGCGGGCGGGTAATTGGAAAATTGCTGCTATAAGACATTGAAACATTCATTCTTACGCCGCCCCCTATGGAACAGAGCTGTGGGATAAATCTTTAAATATATAAGAAAAACAAACGGCGAAGAGAAAACCAAAATGGATAGCGAAGCAATAGATGTATCGGCGGTTAGAAAGTCCTTTCAGCATTTTACAATAACTGATTATTCGGTGTTCGTCCTCATGTTGGGAGTGTGTTCTGGCATTGGACTCTATTTCGGATGTGTGAAAAAACAGAATTCTGTTCAGGATTATTTGATGGGTGGAAGGGATATGGGCATTGTTCCCGTGACGTTTTCTTTGGTTGCAAGGTAAGTTTCTATATATATGTATATCAAGTTTTATTTAGGTAGGATGAAAATATCTACTTAATTTGAAATACCAATTCTCACGTGTTTTCATAAAAAATATACATATTATACTCAGCAGTGAGAACATATTCACATTAATAGTAGTTTATGCAACTGATACATAATCAGAGGCCGTAAAAGAGGAGTGTGGTTTTATGAAACGAGCGTCAGCGAGTTTCATAATAGGATCACACGACTGTTTTAAGGCCAAATTATGTACAGTTTCATACACTACTTTATCTACACACATATCATAAGTTCTCTAAAATGGGTTCAGAAGCCGTAGAATAATGACCTGCATTGCTACTATAGTGCTACCTGTAAAATATCTTTGTTGCAATCGTGGCTGCATTTACAATATCTAGCGGAGTGTGCATATCGTTCTCGGAGTCACTACTACTCATATTTTCAACTAAAATGTGAGTTACAAACAACTTTTCACAATTCTACTTTCGTAACAGCAAAAAACCAACAAAGAAATGACAACAGTAATGGCGGCAATTCGATCCTACGTCAAGACGAATAATAAATAAATAAATATTAGGGGACAATCTTACACAAATCGACCTAGTGCCATAGTAAGCTCAATAAGGCTTGTGTTATGGGTACTAGACGACGATATATATAATAGATAGAAATACTTAAATACATAGAAAACATCCATGACTCAGAGACAAATATTCATGCTCATCACACAAATATTTGCCCTTACCGGGAAGGACCTTCAGCTTCGTACGAATGTTTTTTTAAATCATAGACAAACGAATGAAGTCCCTATTCTCATGTCACTCGAGATCAAATATCGTGCGGTTTATATTAAAAAAACATACTGAATTGACGTTTCGCATCGGTAACTGTTTTAATATCTATGGATACTAGAATAGAGACCCACTTGAGCTTTGACAGCTGTTCCAAATTTAAACTCATAACCTTACAAAAAACAGATTTTACCTACTACCACAGACAAGAATGTTCTCATAGTAAAATTGGTTGTCATAATGCTGGTAATTTCCTACGGTTTCTGAACGCATTTAAGAGCACTAATGATATGTGCGTAGATATAATACATATCATAGTATCACGCCCCTATTCGTCTCGTGACTATTCAGGAAGAAAACTTAATTAGGCGTACGATACTGCATGTTTTAACACTTTTAACTCCCCAGCGCCACGCCGTTAGTTAACTACTAGAAAGTTAGAAAGCTGAGACAAGGCGCGGGAAACCAAAGGATATTTAAGTATGTGCTATTGCAAAAAGTGTTTAACGGCTTTATACTCTTACAAATAGCGTTCAGTTTTGAATGAAGTCGAATCGGCTAGCAGCAAAAAGTGACCTCCTTCACATCTGACGTCACAAAACTCTGTCGCGTATTTAACAATTTTTCCCCATCCCAAAAAGTACTCAGCGCCGCTAAAGAAGTTTTCACTTCAAAAAAACGCTGTACTTACCTATTATTGGAGGAGACAATAAACAGTTCCTGAGCATATAATATGGGTACAGAATAAGTAGATAACTTTGCCACTATTGTCAACATTATTCAGGTATTCCTCATAATATGTATATATGTATGTATGTAACAATATTGATACAGAACCAGACATTAATTGCTGATTTGAATTTTAGGAAAAATTATGGATACCTATTATAGATGTAACATAAAAGTCTTACAGTTTTATTTCAGGAATCTCCTTGCTGGGTACCCCCACGGAGCTCTACATATACGGGACATCGTACGTTTTCTTTCTCATTGGCGCCTGCCTGATGTCAGTCGTTATCTCTTTCACCTTCATGCCAGTGCTACACGATTTGCAAATAACATCGGCTTATGAGGTATGTTTTGATTCTTATTAGGTTTCCGTATAAATGGCAAAAAACGGAACACTTATGGATTCGTCATGTCTGTCTGTCTGAAAGATTTGGTGTCCGAACCGGATTGTTCCGATAGCTCAGTTGGTAAGTAGCGACGGGCCATAAATGCCTGTGGTCGCCGGTTCAAATCCGGCTCGGAGCATTAAATTTTTAAATTTTTCCTTTATTTAAGAATGTAGTTGTATTTAGTTAACTGCTACATAGTTTTGTAATGAAATTATTAAAAAAAAAATTTTTTAGTTGTGCACTCCATACATAGAACTGAAAGTCAACAATTTTTTTTTCATTGCAAGCCCACGTGTGGCACATCAATCGATAGGTCTTGCAAAATAAATATTTAAGAAAGGTTTCTCAGCATTTTTTTTTGATAAAGTGAATAGAGTCGGAGATAATCGCCCCGAAAGTCGCTAAAATTGTGTCGTCCCCCCCCCCTCTAATTTTTGAACTGTGTATTTTAAAAACATTAAAAAAATCATGTACAGTCGAGGAAATTGAATGTTTAGCACTTTTGGACCTTAACGTCATTCAAATAGAGTTGACATGTGCCAAACTTTCATTTTCCTCCACTATACATAGGGCTTATTAAATTCTTTCAGTGAAAATTGTTTCGAGATATTTCTAAAAAACTGCCTTCCTTAAAGAAAAGGACGTAAGTGCCATAAGATTTCAGTAACGATACGACCTTTTTAATAGGCACGGAACCCTTCGTTGTGCGTGGTCTGACACGCACTTGGCCGGTTTTCTTTATATTTAATTGGCCGTTGAATTAGAAATAAATTGGCAATGCAATTAAATTATAAAATATATGTATGTCGAGGTGTGGGCTATCCTGGGTTCTCGGGCATTGATAAAAAAACGATGTTACAATGATTACAAACTTTACTAAGGACTTCTCCACAGCATAATTACAAATTCATGTGAAATACAGTGAACTGGCAATTTCGGTTCTCGTATTCCGTCACACCATTCTCACTAAACGATAAATTCTCCATCCAAGAGAGCGTCCATCTCCTGTCAGGCTTTTCCCTCGATGACAGCGAACACAACCGCAAAGACTACAATATACATACTGAGATAGACAGGCAACTCAGCCAAATTGAGAAGGCATTTTATGCTTGCGTACAAGCGCCATCTGTGCTTTGGCGGATAAAACTTTTCAAACGATAAAAAAAAGAAGGAACTTCTCAATTCGGTCGTATTTTACTAATCAGTATTTTAAATGTTTGTAATAACTGTTGTGAAATGAAACGTAAAAATGAGGAATACACAGATTTATTTAAGTTATTAACAATACATTAGTAACTTCATGCATGGAAAGGAGCATATTATTAATATAAAGCAAGAAACATTAAAACGACACGCTCATCCAAAACCAAGGTCACTCGGTACTACATTTTCCTAGATATTTCTCAACAGACCCCCTCCAGTAATAGATAAATGCACAAATCACAAACAAACTTCGTTAAATATTAAAATTTTAATTGGATTTATTGACGCAAATTATGTCAACATATTTCACGCAAAACGACATTATACTTATGTCAAGCAGACACAATGTTGTGTTACCATTATACAATATACTGTTCTCCTTGACGTGATATGATCTATTTGCAACCTCCTTCCTTGCCAACCTCTAATTTTACTCCTGCCTGCCATGTCATTGTCATTCAATATTTCTCCGTGTATTATTTCAAATAATGTACAATTTTATGTTTATTAAAACCTGAATACTACAGGTTTTCTCATTATTTAACTCCTCATATTCATTTACGTAGCACGTATCAATCTCCCTACATCAAATAAAATATTTGAATGTAACAACACTGATATTTTAGTTCGCTACAGCAACAGCTACCTAGAAATTTGGCGAGTAGGTGGCATCACCGTTTTCAATTCTAATCTGGATTTGCAATAGGTTCTAAGTTTCCATAGCATGCACAACCGTCCGTTGTTCTGTTTTTAATTCAAATAATACTCGTTATAGCCCTCTGTTGGCGCACGGCGGACCTAATGAGCTCCCGAGTTTGCCCAGACAAATGTCCTTGTTCGCATGTATTTCAATGATGACATTTGCAGATTGACAGTGGAGCACATTACGACCGAAGTCACGATGAATGTAATAGAGGGCGCTGAATGAAACTTCTCTCCGGCATGTACATATATTTTCGACTTTTATTTCAGTACTTAGAACTGCGTTACGACAAACGGCTTAGATTATTTGGGTCCATCATCTTTAGTTTTTATTTGGTAAGTTATTATGACTACATACTTTTAGCGGAAATTCTTTAGAAAGTGTTTTTATGACCTCAATAAAAAATAGGGTAGGTTAAATATACATTGCATACAAGACTATAATGTCACTTTATAGTTATAGAGAAATGTGATAAGTAGCTATTTGTTTATAATTTCAGATGGCGTGGTTGCCAATTGTAATATACGTGCCAGCTCTAGCGTTCAACCAAGGTATGTCTCGTCTAATTCACATCCGTTTCTTATATAAATAAAAAACTTCAGATATAAAGTTACTGTCTGATAATCAAGACATAAAGTTTGTGTTTAAGAATTTATGTATTATATTTTGCAGTGACCGGCGTCAACATACATATCGTCACCCCCATCGTGTGTTTTGTCTGCATATTCTATACGTCTTTGGTAAGAAATGTCTCGTTCGTTCGCTCAGGCAATAGGGGTGTAGACACTATAAAAATGTAGTCAAATAGAGAAAAAGTCAACGCAAGAGGTTACATAATCACGAAGTTATAAGTGTCCAAAGTTTTAAGAAGGGTATGTTCTGTCCCTTTTTCGCAAAATGCAACTTCATATGAATTGATGACGCTTGTAGATTGTGACGTCACTAATAGACGGCAACGTGCCGTGCCCCATCGTGTTCGGCGCCGCCATCGACGCGGCCTGCCGAGCGCGCGACGCGCTCTGCGGCAGCCTCGCATATTGTGACGTCACACACTGTTTGCGTTTTCTCTCTCTAACAAAAAATTTTAAAACGGATATCTGAATGGGATTTTTGTCACTAAGCATATTTTTTTGCCTTCATTCTTTTGGAGTAATAATAATTTTCGAGTCCCGTATTGGGCTCATGATTTCCTATTATACAGAACTTGGCATTTGTCTCAAAGTCACGTATTACGTTGTTATTATCCGACATGTTTTATCATTGTACGGCTAAAGGCTTTATTATATTTTACAGGGCGGTCTAAAGGCAGTAGTTTGGACCGACGTAATACAGACGATAGTGATGACGGGCGCGATGATTTTGGTCATCATAAAAGGAACAGTAATAGTTGGCGGTTTCGGTGAAGTCTGGCGACGAAACTGGGACACGGGAAGGATAGAAATGCCTTCGTAAATATCCATTAATTTATTAGTTATCTCGATTTTTTCATCTTTCTACATTACAGCCAATTTTAGAGAAACTCCGACAGCTCAGCTTTGATGACCGTAGGTACTAAGGCAGACAGCGCCTACGATCAGCGTGACACTAAAAACAGCTGAATGAATGAAATCCTATTCAAAATAGGTACTCTTTGCCGGATTCCTTAAAGACACCATCAATATTGTCTTGGTCAATTCGCTCCGTATCTATTGGACAGATTAAGATGAAATTTAGTATAGGTACGAATTAAATTAAATACTTAGACTGGGACACATAGGTATGTCTATCTATCGTAGCCTAAGGAAACTTAAAGGAGAAATCACAAAAAAAAACAAATATGAATTAAGTACAAAATAATTCGATGAAAATCGATTCCCGCCCACCGTTATCCAGCCTAGAGTTGTTTTTTTTACAGATTTCGTTTTGATTTAACGGACCGGCACACGATTTGGTCTGTCTCGATTGGATCCATGTTCTACTGGACAGGAAATATAGCAGTCAATCAATCTATGATGCAGAGATTTCTTTCCCTACCCGATTTACATTCCTCAAAAAGGTACGTTGTAATAAATTAATTTAATAATACCTAAAATCCTTAAGTTTTTGCGTATTTTTTTATTAACTTCACCTGTTACTGGTTGGTGCTTAAATATTTCTGACTCAACTGTGACAATTGGGGTGTAGAAAAAAGGATTAATAATATTGTGGTATGGAGAAAAAAGTAAAGCAGGGGATTAAATAATCACAAAGTTATAAGATATTATGTCCCTTTTCCGCAAGACGCACCTTCATATGAAACAATTGTCATTTACTATGACGCTCGAGGATTGTGACGTCACGATCCCGGAGCGTTTTCTGTCAAGAAATATTGAAAGGGTTGTAGCTTCGTAGTTTTTTGAGATATCTGAATGGGATTTTCGTCACTATTCATATTTTTGCCTTCTTTCATTTGGAGTCAATAATACATTTTGAGTCTACAACCCTATTGAGTTGAAGTTTTGTTCACGTATACATATGTGTAACTAGTAACTCGGATGGAGATTAAATATTATGGTAATAACCGAGCTGAGCCCATCATCATCATCATATCAGCCGAAAGACGTCCACTGCTGGACATAGGGCTCCCCCAAAGAGCGGCAAAGTGAGCTGTGCCTATAATAATTCCTAAATGACTTTTGAACCTTTCAGGGCCGTGTGGGGGTTTCTAGGGGGAATAGCCCTGATTGTGTCAATCTGCGCATTCAGTGGAATGTTGGCGTTCGCTAGATACTACGAATGCGATCCTCTGGACTCCAAGCTAGCTCTGGCCAAGGATCAGATCCTGCCGTTGCTGGTGATGGATGTTCTGGGGGAATGGAATGGTTTGCCTGGGATATTTGTTGCTGGAGTGTTCAGTGCTGCGCTCAGGTAATTGGCATATTAAGAACTATTACGAGCGGCATAAATAATTATTAGTTTACATCAACATCGGATATAGGTTTCCTTTGGTAAGCATTTCTATGCCGAACGTAGGTGTTCGGCATAACTCCCTGCACTTATATGCATTTACCCCCCATGACATACAATATGTCGTGTCTTCAGTAGTGCTACGGCAGATATGTAATACTATTATCTACGAAAAAAAATACGTTGATTTTCTAAAGTATTTACAAGAATCGAATCGAAGAATTTCCGAATTGTTTCTGGTGCAGAGGCTGTCCATGGCCATCCAGCGTGGTAATGCTGTGAGCGTTATGGGCACTTTTGCACCGGGAGCGATAACGAACGGGGTTGACTAAACTGACTGGCTTACAGTAGTCATGTAATATTTGGACTTAAGTTTATTGTAAAATCAACTTATATGTATCTTCTATTAAATAGAATATATTTGATTGGAACTACTATACAAGAAATAAAATATTTACAAGATGATAACTTGATAACTAACATTACTTACCTACTTGAATAAATTGGTGTCCCTTTAACGTCTTTTTTTTAAATGTTGCAGAACGAGTTCTTAAGAAATAACCAATCTAAAATTATTCATAATACGAAAAATAATGTAAAAATTATTTTTTTACACTGCTCGGAAATGTTTTTCGCTCATCGCTCGCTACTTTCTAGCCTTTACAACAATGTTCTATTGTTCGTCAAAACAAATGTACGTCAACAAGGATAATTCTCTTTATTTCAGTTCCCTGTCTACAGGGCTTAACTCTATGTCAGCTGTAGTGCTGGAGGACTTCTGGAAGCCGTTCTTCAGACCGCTCTCGCACAAGGAGACTCAGATATTGATGCGTGCGGTAGTCGTGGTTATTGGAAGTGTATGTGTAGGTATGTATAAACAACACTTTTAGTTTGTTTATTTTCTTAAGATAAGCTTGTGATTTTTAAGGTGCCAAGCATGGGCCTCTATTACTAAACTACCTACCTACGCAATGTGTTTATCTGTCCGCTCATCCAATTTTATCAAAAGTCCGTCATTCATCATGGTGGTTCTACTGCAAGAAACGAAATTTTTGAGCGTGTTTGTACGCCCGCAGTACGGAACCCTTCATGTGCGAATGTCTCGACTCGCTGCGTACCGAATTGTCTTGGAGATTGCGTTGATAGAATTTCATGGTTTTTATTTAATTATTTTAGTTGTTATGTGAAAATGTGCCTAATTTTCTAGGTTTAGTGTTCATTGTTGAGAAGCTGGGATCAGTTCTGCAGCTGTCGATGAGCCTGTCTTCTGCTTCAATGGGTCCCTTGACTGGTGTATTTCTCATGGGCTTATTTTTTCCGTTTATTGATTCAACGGTGAGTATATTTTTTTTTAAAGTCACATGATGTAGGTACCTAAGTGAAATTTCTCATGACCCAATGGTCATTGGACGAAGTTTTGACCCATCACTATAGGGTGACTTGTAAATCGACCTATTCACTGTTATGTTATAGCTAATTATTTATAATTTTATCCTAATCCGGAGATTTATTATAAATCTTTTTATTTATTTATTTTCATTTAAAGTTCCAAATAATTTGATTTTATCGCAGAGTTTCATGTTCAATGTGCTAACCGTTAATGGCTTATTTAAAGTTAGAGTTACGAGTTAGTTAGTTGACGAAGCATGTTGCAGATGCTGTTTGGTTGTATTGACGAAACCTGCGTTGTGGAAATGTTTTGTATGTACCTTTGTCACATTCAATAAATTAAATTTAGAAATAACTACCTACTTAATTTGTATGAAGTTAAAGTTGAAAATTAAATGAAGGCAAACCATATGTCAGTGGTTAACTAACAGTAAATAGTAAATATCTGAATTAAAAAAAGAATCAGCCAGTATCATTTCAGGCAATGTTTTGTCACGAAGGATCTTAGCTTCCCATGAACGAAGGATCATGAAATATTTTTTATAGGTAAATTATTATTTTGGCTTTAGCTTAGGATAGTTTTTAGCCGACAGCGACAGACAAATTAAAACTATAAGATCTAACAGGACAGAGCACAGTGGAGTAAGTGACGATCGTTTAGCCTAGTGGGTAGTGACGCTGCCTACGAAGCTGAAGGTCCTGGGTTCGAATCCCGGTAAGGGCAAATATTTGTGTGATGAGCATGATTATTTGTTTCTGAGTCTTGGATGTTTTCTATGTATTTAAATATTTATGTCTATTAAATATATCGTCGTCTAGTACCTACCCGTAACACAAGCCTTATTGAGCTTAGTATGGGGCTAGCTCGATTTGTGTAAGGTTGTCCCCTAATATATATATATATATAAGGTGCTAACAAATTAAGTACCAATATTTTAAGAGGTGTTACATTACATCAAAACAATTGACTTTAAATAGAAATTAAGAAAACTTTTCATATGATATTTTTGTTTTAATTTCCGGTACAAAATAAATAAATTAAAATTTCGACCAAACATAATCAGCCTGTGCATTCAACTGACAAGATGTTAAAACACTATCTGTCAAGTGAACATCGTCGTTTGTGACAAACGTCAATGATTGATTGTTGACTATCTCATTAACAGGGTGTTTTTACGCAGTAACGTTGTATCCCTAATTATCTCCAAAAAGTGATACACACTTTTAAATGTTTCATACTTAACTCTACTCCTAGAGACAAGTATTATCAGCTCTAAAAGTATTAGTACCTAATTTGTTAGCACCTTATATATATTTTTTTTTAAGTAAGTAAGTAGGTATACGTACTTTGAATTCCGGGCAAGGACAAAGGGGGGTGAAAGTTTGTATGGAGCTAAGATATAAACGAGTTCCGCGCACAGGAAGTCGCGGGCAAAAGCTAGAACTTAATATATTATTACATCAGCCTCAAATTACCCTCCATTGAAAATTATTACAAAGGTGCATACGACATTACATTTACTAATTTCCCGCAGTATAGTGAGGCATGGCTGCAAAGTTGTTGTTTGGCAGAATCGCAAGTGCCTTGAAAACCTCGCTCGGTTGCCATAAACTAACTTATCGCTGTGGATATAAGACACCCATTGCGTTCAGACCCCGTATCATGGTCGGCCTTATCACGCGATAAGTGACAAGATAGGAGCGTCGTCTCGTTCTGTCGAACGGTGTGAGCCAGTGACGGACGCTTTATCTTCTTTCTTATCGTGTGGTAAGGCCGACCATGATACGGGGTCTGATAAGTATGCGAGTGCGAGAGTGACAGATGTCTTATGCACAACGATAAATGATAAATGGCAACCATGCTACGCCCGCAGGATTGTACTTTCGAGGCGCTTGTGAGCAACTTTGCAGCCTTGCGACATGTACTTTAAAGTATTAAAAAAAACAGAGCGCCCTGAGTGGCGGCGTGTTCGGCCTTCTGTCATCCTGGTGGGTCGCGGCGCAGGCGCAGCTAGCCCAAGCGCGCGGCGCCTTGCATTTCGACGAGAAGTCAAGATTCGTGCACAACTGCACCTACACCTTTCCGGAGAAAATCTTACCGGATGTGACGGATGAGTACGTTGTTTTATAATCATTTATTGCAGGATTTGCAGCACCTAAGGCCCGCAGCACACGTCGGGTTCCTGCGGGCGTAGCATGGGTGACATTACTCATCAGTTATCACTGTCGATAAGACATCCGTTACGTTCTGGCAAGAGTGGCTAGTATGCAAGTGTGAGAGTGAAGGATGTCTATCCACTACGCCCGCAGGATCAGATTCTATGACACGGTTTTGGGATAATGGCACGTCTGCCAGCCAGGGTTTGGCCAGCGCTTCCGTTTATTTATTTCATTTTTACTGCACAAAAAATAACAAATGGTACAAAAGGCGGACTTAATTCTATAAAGCATTCTCTACCAATCAATCTTAAGGAAAAACAGATAAATTGCAGTTAATTTGCCGTTGTCAACGGCTTTGATAATAAGCGTGAGGGCCCGGCCATATGTTCACGGCACGGCGCCGTCGCCGTGAAGCGGGGCGGCGCACGGTGTAAAAACTCACGTTGCGCTGTAGGTTTTTTACGTCACTCCGGGCGGTAAGTGAGATTTACCGCCTACGGGCGCAGCGGCAAATCTCCCTTCACACCCAGGAGAAGACGTAAAATTGTGTACGCACCACGGGCGGTAACTCGTAAAGCCTTTGGTTCGGGCCACAAACACCTGCGATCTGGGGCGTTCACGAATTCACCGCCCTAGGTACGTAATGTACTATAAGCGGTACGCCGTGCCGTTTCACGGCGACGGCGCCGTGCCGTGCAGTGCTGCAAACTCAAACCTGCACGAAAAAAGGCGATCGTAATGATAAAGTCCCGGATAGGTACAGTAAGAGTATCAAGGAGACATAAACTAATACCTTTTATACTCGTAAGCACACGCGGAACGAACGGAAAGCAGGAACAATCACACATCAAATCGGCCCAGACATCTGACATGTATTTAGTAATAGTATTTTCACGCGAATGGAACCACAGAATAGAAAAATACTTACGTCCGATTCTCAACTGTCACTGTCTAAACGTTCCGTTACTCGACTTGAAGTAAAGTAACGTAAAAATAGTCGATGTAAAACGTGTCACAGTGCTATTAATACAAGTCAATGTTCCACTTTACGGACCTTTAAAGCTAATTTTAGTATTTTTGCGAAAATCCCGGAGATTTCTTAGAATATAAAAAAAACCAGTAGAGAAGGAGAGTTGACTAAAAAACATGGAAATCCAGGAGAGTGCAGCACTGGTGCCGGCGTGGGCATGTGGCTGGGCCCTTACGAGCGCGCCGAGCCCTCGAACCAGCGTCCCAAACCGTGTCAGGGAACATGATCCGGTCCGGTACCGGTTTGCTTTGACTAAGCGCGGTAGTCTGCCTTACACAGCCATCCGATTTTCGCTCTCTTACTCATGTCGTCTGTTTTAATTAAAAATATCATACTTTTATTTGGTGAACATGAACATGCTTTTGCCGAAAGTCAAACTACTTAACTACAATGTTAATGGTTTCTATTAACAGACATCAAACGATCTTATCTAAACGTGCTCGTAGATTGAGTACGAGTATTGTCAAGTATTGTATAAGTAAAACCAATATGCTTTGGTACACCTCAATCCCTCTCCAAACACAAATTAGTAGTAGATAAATACTGTGTTACTATGTTAAGAACTGTATATTTTGTTTGACCACTCAAATCGGCACTCAAAGCAAAAGATAAAGTGACTAAGTACATTATGACTAGTCAACCCGGTAGCCTAATAAAATATTTCCGAACCTACCAACAACAATACTATTTATGATTTTGTTAACACTAAAATACCTTGATATATATTGATTCGCCTATTTATCACCTCACTTATTTAACCCTATTACATTTCCAGCGAGGTTGCATACTTGTACAGAATATCATATTTCTGGTACACCGCATTTGGATGCATTGTAACAATAGTCGTCGCCTGCCTCGTGAACCTCTGGCCACAGAAGAAAAAAGAAAAACATTTCAACGAACTACGTCTTTACGCTCCAGTGCTGCGAAAATGGATAGCGAATAAATATCAGGTAGGCACATAAGGATATTTAAATAAATGTCGAAGATAGAGGGTTCACTCACTTTGTTTCATACCTATGTTGTATGTATTAAGTACATAATATGTAAAATAATATTATCATAAAGCCGATAACACCTGCGGTCACTAATAGGTGGGCGCGAAATCCATGAAAGTATTTTGTACTTGTTATTTGTGTTGTAAAAAAAACTACCGCATCCTGTTTTGCATATGCACCGCAATATTTTTCTTTATCTGAATCAAAGTAGGCACCTATAGTAGAAATGTAAACATAGGAAACGATTTGTCGTTACTGATAAACAACAATCACCACCACTTTGTAAACACGCTTCAGGAAATTAGATCTAAATTACGTAGGTAGTCAGATTATCACCATTTATCGACAGTGATTGAAAAGCGGGTCGATTGTCGATTACAGGATTAATAGAAGTAAATCTCGTCAGATAACATAAAACTTCCTTTGAAAACAATTAGTAGTTTGAGGAACATTTAGCATAATGAAAGAGGCGCAATAAAATAATCGGTTTATTCAAAAGTCACCAAAGCTAGTATGTGTTTCATAGTGACTTTGTTTCCTTCGAATTAACCGTGTTTAAAGTCAACAGGCTCAGTAAATGTTATGGTATAATTGAAGGCAGATCAGCTGCAATTTTTTGGACAATTGGTTGAAAAATAACATCTAAATATTTTGTTGATATTTCGAAGGCTGATAGCCAATTGAGAGGTTGATGAAAATGGATTGCAAGACTGATAAATATTATATTCAAGTACATACTCTGTGTACAATTACATAGCTACATACATTACTTCAAGTACAAATAGTATTTTTACACAGTTATATGTAAACCTGTGTACCTACTTACATTAAATATTCGTTTTGTGGTTTCAGATTAAAGTAAGCAACGGCGACGTAGAATTGAACAAGCAATAAACATCGGTTTTCGGAGGTTATGAAAAGAAACTTTTTGTAAATGTGTAAAATGGAACTAGGTTTAAATAAAGATAACACATAAAATAGGAACTTCGTTTTTAATATTTTATACAAGAATAACAATAAATCACGTAAGAACGTTTTTACATTTTTCTTTTTGAATGCTTAGAACGGGTAATTTCTTCCTGTGTTCACTCTGAAGATGCCAAGCCTGGAAGAAAAAGAAATGCTTGCCAGTCTAGCCAAGGGGAAAGATAAAACTTTCTTAAACCTAAACGAAATAAAAATACTTAGTGTTTAAGTACATGTTACGATATGACAGAAAACTTAAGGTTCGCTCACACCTAAGCTAAAAAAGGTAGGTGTAGGTGTAACTCTATAAATGTACGACAAAATCGAGCTCCTGTATGATCAGCCTAATTAACTTTATTTTTGCTAAAGCTACTTTTAGGTATACCTATGCCACCATACTTCCAAGTTAGTAAATCTCAATATTTTCGAATTCAGACAGAATCTAGGTTCCTTTCTGTATTTATGAATTGAACGTAAACCAACCGTGCATTACGTCTGCCGCTAATACAATATGCAAGTACACACAACAAATGATTTTGTTTCATTTGTGTTGATAGGTTGATACTTGTTGTTGTTGATACGAGTACTTACTGTTGCTTATTGATATCGCCATTGCCCATTGGATGAAGGTCGCCAGAGCACCGGTCCCTGCTGGCATCTCTCTGGGTATCACATTCGTTCGCCAAGAGATGGTCGTACTTGACCGTCGCGGCCATGTACTCCCAAGACATGGAGTGTGAGCAGCTGTTTATCCAGCAACTAGGCATGCTGGAACCTCCGTTGGGGTAATGGTCGGAGTGTCCACAGGGATCCGAGAAGCCGTACAGGGCTGTGTTTGTGTGCATGATCTCGACGTAGCGTCCGTCGGAGCGAACGATACGGTTGGTGTCGCTGCCCCATAGCGGGCCGGCAGGGTCGAGGGCTGAGAACCACAATAGAGTTAAGGAATATAGAAATCTAAACTTAGTGCGTGTTACTACTACTAAAAAATACTCAACTGTTTTTTTATATCCTGGCGATGTGTATAAGAGCATTCATGTAAAAAAAAAAGACCAGGTTGCACTCCGGGAGTAATGGCAGAAGTGAAAACTCAATGACATTGTAACAGTTTTTCGATCAGGTCACGTGTCCGTCTTACGAATTTTCAATCTGTCGAATCTTACGGTCACGTGACATCTTACGGTCACGTGACCTGTTGCGAGTATCTCTCGAATCTCACGGTCACGTGACCTGTGGCGAGTTTAACAATTTTTCCCCATCACAAAAAGACCACAGCGCCGCTAAAGAAGTTTTCACTTCAAAAACATAATAATGCCTAAATTGAGTAATTGCGAACTTTCTTTGGCGTTTAGATAATTTCTTGTGTCTAATTCTCCAAAATGATTCAGAGCTAAAGTATTTAACTACTACTAGGTACATCCTTGTAATAATTTGGTTATCATAATATGACAATCTTAAGAAGTTGATCAATATAATAGCTCGCTCGCAAGAAAATACAATGTTGAGGCTGATTTTGTAATACTTTGTGTCATCCTGTATAGTCAGTTCATAAATAATACGATTTAATTACCTGTGATCCTCTTAACCTGGCCCTGAAGCTCCCTTCCCGCGTTGCCCATCAAATGTCCCCCAAGACTGAAGCCAACCAAATGTACTCTGTCCAGCGAGAGCGCGAAGTTCTGGGCGAGCCATTGGATGAACTGCCCAAGACCCCGGCCGACTTCAGCTACTCCTCCCTTGGCCGTCATGTAGCTGCGGTTAGCGAGGTTGCTCCAGTCAAGGACGATGACGTTAACGTCACCGTTCTGAAGGAAAGCTGTAGGAGAAAGTGTTTCGGTATTGGTTGAATTGGGAGACATCAGCACGTGTGTAAAGTACAAAATTCGGCCCCGCCGAATGCAAGGTGCCGGCATGATCGCGTTTATGTCGGACTTAAAGTATTGCGTGAGAGGGACGAATATTTATCTCCGACTAGCTTCTGCCCGCGACTCCGCCCGCTTGGAACTCGTTTCTATCGTAGTTCCATACAAACTTTCACCCCCCATTTCACTCCCTGGGGGATGGTTTTCAGGATAAAAACTATCGCATGTCCTTCCTCGGGACTCAAACTATCTCTATACCAAATTTCATCTGAATCGGTTCAGCAGTTTAAGCGTGAAGAAATCCTTGATTCTCGAAAGTTTGAAAATCCTTAATTTTCGGTCAAAATTTGTATGGGGAGGTATATTTATGTCATGTGACAACACGAGACATGCGGCACCGTTTAGCCCTTTAATCGTAGCGAGAGTAAACCTAAGTCTGCCAGTCCTAATGATAACAATCCTGTGTTATCAATAGATGATTTTATTTTTAAAATTTTATCTTCATAGATAAGCCGTCTTTTTCCAATGATGGGTTTAGTTAGACCAAACGAAAATAATTCGTATCATGTTTATTTTCTAATTACCGCAAAAAAATCATGATTATGAATTATTATATGCGCGCAATTGCTATATCATTATTTTCTATTTTAAATCAGGCATTTGCTCTTGCTGCGTGATCGCATCAGAAATGAGGACATCCGCAGTAGAACCAAGGTAACCGATATAGCCCTCCGAATCGCTAAACTTAAGTGGCAGTGGGCGGGGCACTAGCACGTAGAACCAATGGCCGTTGGGGCGAAAAGGTTCTCGAGTGGCGACCACGTACCGGAAGGCGCGGCGTGGGTAGGGCCACAAGGTGGACTGATGACCTGGTATAGATGGCGGGAGTCCGCTGGATGCGGGTGGCGCGGTACCGGTCACAGGCACTCTTTGGGGGAGGCCTATGTCCAGCAGTGGACGTCTTTCGGCTGATATGATGATGATGATTGGCTCTTGAAAACTACAAATTTTCTGACGATGATGACCACAGATTTCTTATGAGACTCCATAATATGTTTTAGATACAGAGAAATGTGTATTACTTAGATACTTCACAAATTTCGATGAAGTTTTGTTTACGCAGCAACTAATGCTCATAAAAATACACATTTTTAAGTGGAACTGATGATGAGTTACCGGAGTAAGTGCGGACGACCATGAGGAATCGATGGAATTCCTTAAATATGATAGAACTATACGATTGCGATTTGGCTATTCTGTAACAACCAACGCAGTGGCTCTCAAAAAGCAGTTATAATGTGAAAAAAAAGAATAAAAGAAAGAAGTGGAAAGGAAATGTGAAGTCATTTTTTGGGAATAAATTATCAAGTACGAGATAGATTTGGTTTACGCGCGAAAATGCATCACGCTTTGCGTCATTCCCAAAGGCGTGCATTTGTGACATTACATAAAAAAAAATGTTATGGTAAATTCTATATCCAACCAACCAACCAACTTCTGTATTAAACGTTATGATACAGAGAAAGAATATAATGGAAAAATAAACCATCTTCGTCTGTAGCCCCCGACAGGATCCTCGTTAAAAATGACACGAAACAAAAATATTTAATTAAATAATTTGTTTCGTGAAAAGGGTAACTTCTGTATTGTTTCAACGTTCATACCTTCAGTGAGTTGTCTGTTCATGTTGTTTCCACCATTGCCGTTCCACCCGTGAGCCAGGAAGACTGTGTCCTTCCTCACATCGAAGTGGGACTGTATTATGCTGTTCACGTTTCCTACCCACAACACTTCAGCCGCGATGGGGTTGGCCCTAGGAATAAACAGAATGGTAAAATATTTATTATTATTTATTCCCAAATAACCACGTTATTTGACACCCAGAACAGAACATGCGCCGCGCGTCGCCGTCCGTGTCATTGTGCTTCTTATAAGTTTCGTATATTTATATGTAGGTTAGTCTGTAACGTATTTGTAAATATGAGCCTCGTTGCCTGAGACAAATCCTACTTCCTACTAATATTATAAATGCGAAAGTTTAGATGTTTGGATGTTTGGAAGTTTAGATGTTTGGAGGCTTAACTGATTTGGATGAAATTTTGCACGAAGATAGTTTTTAGCCTGGATTAAAATATAGGATAGTTTTTATCCCGGGTCCACGCAGACGAAGTCGCGGGCGGAAGCTAGTTAGACATAAATTGCAAGTTAAATAAAAGCTCGTAATTAGGGTTCCGGACCAATAAGGTAAAAACGGAACCCTTATGGTGCGACTCTGTCTGTCTGGCACAAAGTCAAATATCTCAGGAATTACTAATGCTATCCATATGAAATTTGGAACAGTTTTAAAGAAAGTTAATCCACGTATATGGAACATGAAAAATTTTAATATATAATTTTAATATCTATCTAAAATTACGGATAAGAGGGGGGGGGGGAATTGAGAGTTTAGTTACTAGGTCAAGTGGGGTATCATATGAAAGAACTTGAGTTGGACATTTTAATTTTTTTTTTTTTTCTACCTTGGTAATATTTCGATGTATGAAGGAAAATGTAAAAAAAAAAATACAATTTCCCCCCCCCTTATCTCCGAAGTTATCCAAGCGAAAAATTTGAAATAATTACTTGTGATTAAGATAAACATAAATATTACTGGAAAAGTATAACTTTTTCTTTATCTAGCGTATTTTTTGTTTCATTTTCAAAAATCATTTCCTAGTTATATTCGCAATTTAATCAACTTTATAAGTTTTTTTTTGCTTTGAAATTCCTATTAGACTATAATAGAAGTACTCTCTTTCAAATAAAAAAATAATAATCAAGATCGGTTCACGTGATAAACAATAATCGCTAAAACACCAACATACATACTAAGCTGATTGCCCTTGCACGTTAGTACCAAATGGGGCCGATAGATGGCGCTGACCCCATTCCTCCTTCGCGCTGTTAAGATTTTTCTAGAATTAATGGGGTTGGGACGTATATTTCAACAGCAGGTCAAAAAAAATCGCGATACAATTGTCTTGGTAGTTCGATGCTCTTGGTGTAAAAGTTATTCGTTGTTTGAAATTGAATTCTGTTGTGTTGGGTTAAAATAAGTAATTGAATTTAACAAATATTCGGACATTTACTTTACTTTGAGTTAATTGATAGTTTGCACGGAACCCTCGGTGCGCGAGTCAGACTCGCACTTGACCGGTTTTATTTTTTTAATAGCAAACGTATTTTTGTAATGTTTTACCTAATGTGAAATACCTACCATATTGGCTACTTTTTTTTTTTTTTTTATTTCTATTCGAACCAGTTTTTAGAGACAGTATGGGTGTATATTTAGAGGTCTGTAGGTAATATGGGACCATTAACAACTAGTGTACAATAAAAGGCAAAACTAAGAGTAAAAATCAGACATCGCTATGATTATGGTAATTCGCCATTTATCATATAGTAACACCGTGTTAAAAATGTTAACAAGACGAAAGTGTTTCAACTGTATATATACTTATGGTACAAAATGCCCATTCTCCTTTGTAATTGGCAGTAATGGAGTCACAGTATACCTATTCTAATTACATGGAAATACAAAATCGAAATTTCTAAAATGTAATCATGAAAGACTGTACCTAAGTATGCGTACAATACCTGGATCACTGGCCACCTACAAATTATTTAAAATTCCACAATAGTCATCAACCCAGAGTGATTCAAGGGCTCAGTAACGATTATCGTCTTTATCATCTTATCAAACTAGTTGTTAATACGTTTTAAGTAGATAACTAATATTGTGATTTAATCTTGTTTATTCTAACGCTGGTAACCCCCGGGGGAAGGTTACCAGCTCTTTGTTTTTGTGGGAGCGTGATATCGCGTTCTAGCCTCTCGCTCCAACCTAGCGCACCGCTAGAAATAGTGACCAAGCACTTGCCGTGTTGCCGTTGTTGTTGGCGTTTCTCGTGTAGCTCTGGAATTCTTCTTCGACGTGTTCTAGAGTATCTACTAAATGCAGAATGTTATCCCCGTCGCCCCATCCCATCCATCTCATCCTTGTAACCCGCGGAAGCGCTTGGGTGTTCGATGACGCGGGCACTTACTGTGTAACAACAGTTATTGGCTGGGCACAGGTTGCCGATTGTCATCGACGGAATAAGAATTCAACCGAAGCTATAGCTAATTCTTCACAATAGCTTAGGTTTAATTCTTCGACGGGTCCCAATGAATCTACCAGATGTAGAAAACGTTATCCCGTCGCCTGGGAAAGATGAAGTTGCAGCCGAGCACTTACCGTAAGTACAGCCAATAGCCGTTATTGTTGGCGTTCCTCTCGTAGCTTTGATGAATTCTTCTTCAACATGCGTATCTACTACATGTAGAATGTTGTCCCCGTCGCCCCATCTTCCTTGTAACCCTCGGTTGGGTTTTTGATGACGCGGGAGCGAGATGTCGCGCTCCAGTTTCTTGCTCTCAGTTACGGCTCGCAGCTGCCGCTGCTGCTGCCGCTGCCACTGGCGCTGCCGCTGCTATTGCCGCTTGTAGTTGTAGCCGATCACTTACCGTGTGAACAGCCAATAACCGTTTTTGTTGCCGTTTCTCGCGTAGCTTCGGATGACTTCTTCTTCGACGGGCTCTAGCGTATCTACTAGATGTAGAATGTTGTTCCCGTCGCCTCATCATCCTTGTAACCCTCGCTTGGGTTTTTGGTGACGCGGGAGCGCGATGTCGCGCTCCAGTTTCTCGCTCTCAGTTATGGCTCGCAGCTGTCGCTGCCGCTGCCACCACCGCTCGTAGTTGTAGCCGATCACTTACCATGTGAACAGCCAATAACCGTTGTTGTTGGCGTTTCTCGCGTAGCTTCGGATGAATTCTTCTTCGACGGGCTCTAGCGTATCTACTACATGTAGAATATTGTCCCCGTCGCCCCATCGTCCTTGTAACCCTCGCTTGGGTTTTTGGTGACGCGGCAGCGAGATGTCGCGCTCCAGTTTCTCGCTCTCAGTTATGGCTCGCAGCTGCCGCTGCCGCTGCCGTTACCGCTGCCGCTACCGCTGCCGCTACCGCTGCCGCTGCCGCTGCCACCGCCGCTCGTTGTTGTAGCCGGTCACTTACCGTGTGAACAGCCAATATCCGTTGTTATTAGCGTTTCTCGCGTAGCTTCGGATGAATTCTTCTTCGACGGGCTCTAGCGTATCTACTAGATGTAGAATGTTGTCCCCGTCGCCGGGGAAATAGAAGTATCTGTCACCATCCTTGTAACCCTCGCTTGGGTCTTTGATGACGCTCGCAGATGCAGCTGAAATACAAAGCCAATACTTTGTGTAGAAATGTATCGTGTGTCAGCGTGATTAGATTAAAATTACTCTCTCTTTTGGGTGGATTATCGCTTGACATGTTTCGAATTTGTTTTCTAGTTTTTGTGGAGAAATACATGGTATAGTCCGTAGTAGGCGGCACACTTACTGCTTAAATTAAATTGTCTTTTTTTCTGAAGAAGGAGCCTGTAAAACTACGAAGTTGTGTTTGGGCACCCAAATAACTATCATCATTACTGTGGATGGTAGGTATCATTATTTTAATGAATAAACAAAGCGTTGAAGCTAGAATAAGTGAAATTTGTAAAATCATAATAAGTAGGGTAGGCGTTCTTATGGGCGATCTATTTTTCGCTTATTTTTTAATATTGCATTTTTGTCCCTAACGATGACCGTTAACTATTCAGCACTTTACAAAAACATCGCATAAAGTCCGTCACGTTGAGTTTGTTTGAAAGATTGTGAAAGATTTACGGGTTCAGGAAAAAATAGGTACTTATGGGAAAGAACCTTAGGCGAAATGTACCTATTATTTGGGAATAACTGTTGTCAAAAGTTAGTAAACCAGCCTTACCTGCTATAGCGACGGATAGGAGAACAAACCACTTCATTTTCACGAAAGCCGACAAGAACTATGATTTGTCTACTCCACACGCATTGTTTTATAATCACAGTAGTACGTATTAAGTAATTAGATTATCTTGTGAGTAGTCATGATAAAAGATAATATTATTAAATGTATTTAGTTTTCTAAGTTTTAAGGACACTTTAGTGTTCCAGCCAAGTCCCAAGCAGTTGCTGACTCAAGCAAGCAGATTCCTACCTTGGTAATTATCCCTTTTATTACATGCATACATACATAGATTCACGCCTTTATTCCCAAAAGGGGTAGGCAGAGCACATGAAACTTATGATCCAGTACCACTTTTAGTATAAATGTTCGACAAAATGTGATATCGCAGGGATAGGTTGATAGCCCATCGCCCACAGCACACTTCAACCCACCCCTTTTATTCCCAATTATAATTCAGAATTTTTGTGAATATTCCCGGGAACGGCACGTCGCTACGTGTATACCCGTTTTTATCTAGTAATTTCAATAGTAATTACTTTTAAATGTATGTAAAGGTCTGTTGTATGCTATAATCAATATATCAACAGCGTTGTGAGTCTAAACATAATTGCTCCTATCAGAAATATAATATTTCATGTTCTAGTTCGTTAAAAAATCCGGTTCGGAGGACCATATATACCTACAGCTACAAGCTGATGTTAGTGTCTGGCGTATATTTACAAGACACGTGCCTATATATCACTTCTCACTCATTTCTTAACGGGTAAATCATTTTAATGATTGCCTTTGCTGTGTTAATTAGACTTGCCTTTGCCTAGACTTGGACTTATTTTTGGCATGCTTATGAATAGAACTAGAAACGCATTGTTTAATTACTTAAGTTTATCACGATCTTTTACGATACTACTAATGAGATAAATACGTTCAATAACACCTTTGTATGACGTATGAATTACGAATGACTAACGATCGGAAATTGCGATATTTTAAGGGTGAAGATGAAACTTTTTTTTTCAACTTATATAATACTACGAGTATATAATTCGACGCTGGAAAGGAGAAATGGGATAAGCGACACAGAGCTAACTTTACAGGAGAGCCAAAAAACTGCGCACTTTTTTGAAAAAAAATCAGTAAAAAACGTCCTGTGGACCAATTTCTTAAATTAAGCCTTTTTTATATAAATAGAGATCTTTTCTACATAATGTGTTTATTTTTTACCGCTAAATGGATTATTTTAGGATATAGTGTCGCTTAAGCAAAATGGTCGAAAAAATAGATTTAGGTAAAATTATCTAACCGACACGGTTTATGAGAAAGTTGTCAGTCAGGTAATGAGTCCAACCTAACTTTTACAAAAGAATTTATCGAGCTTATATTATCTAATCGCAAAAAATACTTATTGTATAGTAAGGTAAAAATACATATCTGTATAAATAACCACGAAATAAACCAGGAAAAGTCATCTAATCCCTTTTTTAGCAACAATTTCAAATGTGATAAACTACTTAAGCTACAATAAAACCCGATTATTTTTGTTTTCATCAGGAGTAAACCTTTCTTATTATAAAGTAATTAATGCCAAGTTAGATTTGATATGGTGGTAATAAACAAAAACACTATTTCAGGATTTAGTGAAGCTCTATTTAAGTCTTAGGTTTCAAATGAGTCTCACAGTAAAGATACATAGGTTATTTATTCTATATATCATTTTGAGATCAAAATGTCTTTTACAATGCACTTTCTCTGAAAGTGCCTTTATATGGGTCACCATGAACACGGGAAGTCCTCCATACCCGCGCGGCGGGACGGGCCGGGTGGTGGCCGTGCGGGAATGGATTTTGGGACAATGTTTTTCATGACAATTAAAATGTCACCATTTATGTATAATTTTTAATTTCCTCGCATGATGCATTGTAAATAACTATAATCAAATCAACTACAACATCTATACATATAATAAAGCTGAAGAGGGTCGAAAGCCTGCACATGAAAGATATTCGAAAAAAAGTTTGCTGGGGATACTTAGATTCGATACTAGAACAAGTTCCAATAGTTTTTAGAATTTTTGTTTGTTTATTTGTTTGTCTGTTTATGTGTACGCGCATCACGTGAAAATGGCTGAACGGATTTTGATGCAAACTTTCCTAGAAAATTCCCGGCCAGGTTAAGGTTATAAAAATTATAAAGATAAGGGTGCAAAGAGGTTTAAAAATGGAGTTGAACTTTGTATGGGAACTCCTTGAAGCTATGAGCTAATGACTTGAAAACTTGCAAGCATATACTTGACTAGAAATCAAAAAGACCCCTGTTCAAACTTTTAGCAAAATATAGATAAAACGTGAAAAAACTGGATGTAAAATAGTGCTTTATTTATTTTATTTTTATTACGTAAGGTCAGGGTGGCCAAAGCCTTCAGCGGGGCATTTCCGTCGAGCGGCGTTTGTGGCTATTCAAACAACAGTACGCGCTTACTGACTCGATCGGTAAAACAGAGAGAAAATTTTATACCCGCAGTCAAAAACAGATGGCGCTGTCTAGCCAGTGAACGGAAAAACCCCGCTTTCAAAGTTTAGCTGCGCTCTGAACTCGAATGCGAGTTTAGTGTGCTGCTGCCTGCTGTGTTTCGTGACGGTGCCATGAAAAAATGTACTTTTAGGGCTTAGTAAATGCATTTGTTATATAGTTCGATATTCATGTTTGATGGTAGTTTTATTAATTTTCAATTATAATCTGTTGGTGAGAAACTATGGATGGTTAAATATTGGTACTAACGAAATGATCGAGTAGACAAATCCGTCAATTGTGAAACGGGCAAAACCGTCATGTGCCGGAATTTCCCTATTTCATATATTGCCAACCTTTTTGATTTGACTTAGTTAAATAATAAAATAAAAATAAATCAGCCTATATACGTCCGACTGCTGGGCACAGGCCTCCTCTCACGGATGAGAGGGAACGGGCAGTAGTCCCCACGCTTGCCCACTGCGGGTTGGGGACTTCACATACACTTTTGAATTTCTTCGTGGATGTATGCAGGTTTCCTCACGATGTTTTTCCTTCACCGAAAAGCCAACGGTAAATATCAAACGATATTCCGTACATAAGTTCCGAAAAACTCATTGGTACGAGCCGGGATTCGAACCCACGACCGCCGTTTGACAGCCGCATGCCTGAACCGCTACTGCCCTCCTAACGAAAAGTGCAATAACTCGAGTTTTGGGTCAAACTGAGTTATATACATATTCGTAATCAGCAAAACGAGTTCTATATTTTCTTCTGAGACAGTTTCTGCGTATCTAGCAGGGTTAACATCTTTTTATTAAGCGAAAATGCTATATCTAAGGTAGTGAATTAAGACTTACTTATAAAGAACGTCATAACTCTACTGATAGCTAGGTTGGTTATACTTCTAAGCCAAATTACTAATAATAACTGTCATGAGTATAGATACTACTTTTATAATTGGTCGAGGTTATAATTTATTTCTCCTCATTTACTAGCTAAAACTGCAATAAGTGTAGATAGTTATCGCTTTCATAATTGGTAGATTTTTTTATTGGTTTGCTCATGTACTAATCATAACCGCTACAACTACAACGTCTCACTAATTAAAACTGCAATAAGTACGATAGTTATTGCAGTTATGATTCGAAAATACATTGCAGCTACTTACTTGCTACCCAAAAATGTAATATCTTGTTTTACTTGCGATGACTGCAATAAGTACACTACATATTGCAGTTATGTCTAGTAAAATATGTCATTTAGAAATTAAATATTCTAAACATAAGTGCTTTTTCTTCGTTTTCATAGCATTAATAAATAGATTAATTAAACTTAGGTATGTCAGAATAAGCTACATAATATTATCTATATTCTAGTTAAAGTTTCAAGTCGATAACATGCATAATAAGGGAGATATAGACAAAACAAGAATAAAATCTTTAATCGCCTTTTTCTCAAAAGTAGCTTGAACCTAGTTATTGCACTTTACGTTAGGAGGGCAGGCTAGGCTACCGTAGCTTAGTAATAACTATGGTAGCGTAGCTTAGTAGTAGCGTAGCGTAGTTAAATAATAACTATGATTATTATACTATAATTTATTTTCAACGATTCTTAATTTAATTTGCAGAGGATTTTTATTTTGCTTGATTTTTTTATTTGTTTTTCAACTCGGCGGACTGAGATTAGTCCCGATTAAAAATCAGTAGGTACTAAAATTGTTATATGTAAAGGCATTACACACCAGATGTATTAGACGTGCGCTTCCTACTGCATTTGAAGGTATACATTTCCGTGGGACAGGACTTACCGCTTGTGTGACGTGAGCACGCGTGCGTCTCGCAAGCAGTGTGACTTGTATTGGGAGGGAATAGTTAAGATAGCTACGTTTACATTTTAATGCCTGTCTACGTATACCCATCTGGTGTATATACGTCTTAGCGCGTGTTAATTAGTCCATATCATTATACGATTTCAATATTAAAATTGTAAGCACGCAAAGTTAAATAATTAATTTTGATCGATAAAGGCAAAATAGCAGTATGATGGTAATCACGCTCTTCGATTGTTGAGCATTTAGGGTCTTAGCTAAATTGGTCGTTCAATACTTGAAATGAAATGACGAATTTGCTTATTAAATATGATTTAAAATTATAAATATTGTCGCGCCCATAATAACAATGAGTTGGCCACTGTACTGGATCTTACTCGACAGTGGCGCCATCTGGTGAACACAAAAACAGTAGCCCATTATTTTAAAAACATAATGTCAGTTGACGGATTTTCCCTAGGGTTTGGGAATTTGTTTTAAAAGGTTTACTACTCCTGATTATAAAAATAGGCCGGAATTGCCCCAAAAAAAAAATTTTGGCAATAAAATCTAAAATAAACCTTAAATTGAGTTCGCTAAAGTTTAGTTTCGATTAACAGTTCACTGGTATTTGTTCACTTGACGTATATGTTTGTAATACGTCACGATACAAGAAAAATCGTTGGTTGACGGAATAGCCCCAAACCGTCGGGAAAATCCGTCAACTGACATGTTTTAAAAAGAAAAACATATTTAAATACCCAGCAATACTAGCAATTTAATATGAGTAACTTTGTATAGTTAAATAAATGCCCAATCTATTACAGTGATCAGGTTTATTAAAAAGTAAATATCCTCTTAGTTATGACCAGCCAAAGTGAACGTATCAAAAAGTATGACGGAAATGCCCTCATTGACCTTATAGGTACGCATTTGACTCCTATCTCGCCTGATGCTAGGCGGCTAAACACTATATATTAAACAAAACTGGTTGATACCTCCACCGATAGTAACTGTTAGACATTAAAAACCTAATTATATTGGATCTTCAGTCACTGACGACGTCGCTGTTGATATTAAAAACCAGCAACCTTGATCTCTGCCTTCCTATATTTGCTATGAAATCAGAGGTCACCTAAGGTTGACTTGAATACTTATCTCGAATTATCATAGTTCACCAAAGGCAATGGATGCGGGTATAAAATTTGGACAAAACGGCATTCCGCGGAGAATTGAGTATATAGGTACCAAATTTTTTTAAGTAGAAAACTCCCGTGACTTTTTGAAATATTATTGGGAGGGCAATAGGAGCGCTCCCTAAAGGGATATTTTGGGCATTTCATTCGTACGAAAACCTCAGCCTTCGCTTCGCTTCTTCTTGGCTTGCCTCCCCGTTTGACTTCGGGATTTCGGCACTCAAGTTCGCTTGCAAGACACCGGAAGATAATGAGTGTCCTTAGAGGTCATTGCTCACATTGAGACAGCTCTAAGAAGGGTTGCTTAGGGACTTTCATTCCAACGAAAAGGCCTTGCTTGCCTCGCCGCTCACCTTCAGAACTTTGGCCTGGGATTTCGCTTGCAAGACACTTGCCTTGGGAGCGGTCTCTTAAAGCATGACTATTTTTGCCTTTAATTCCTACAGAAAAGCTCAGCCTTCGGCTTCGCTTGCCCCCCCTTTTACCTTCGGCAATTCGGGCCTCAGGTTTCGCTTGCAAGACACCCACATACAGTGTCCATCCATAGGAGCTCGCATTGAGAGCGCTCTCTAAAGGGATGTTTTGGGCCTTTCATTCCAACGTAAAGCTCGGCTTTTGGCTTCTCTGCGACCTGGGGATAGTAAGTGTCCGTGAGGGCTCGCCCTCGGGCCTTCATCCCTCAGGCTCGCATTGGGAGCGCTTTCTTAAGGCTTGATTTGGACCTGTCATTGTTAAGAAAAGCTCGGCCTTTGCCTTGCTTGCCTGCTCGCTTCCCTTGGGGACTTTGGTCTCCGGTTTCGCTTGCAAGGCACCTGGGGATAGTAAGGCGTTCAGCCCCCGAGCTCGCATAGCGACCACTCTCTAAAAGCATGGTTAGCGCTATTCATTCCTACGCAAAGCTCAGCCTTTGCTCCGCTTGCCTCCCCGTTTACCTTCAGGACTTCGGCCCTAGGGTTTCGCTTGCAAGTTACTCTGAGATAACGAGTATCCGTGGGGGCTCGGCCTTGGGCCTTAGGCCCTCGGGCTCGCATTGAGACCACTCTCTGAAGGATTGCCTCGCCACTCACACATGGAGACTTTGGCCTCAGGTCTCGCTTGCAAGACACCTGGGGATAGTGAGTGTCCGTGGGGCTCGAGGGCCTTCAGACCTGGGGCTCGCATAGGGAGCGCTCTCTCAAAGGATACTTTGGGGATATATGTAATATTATTGACGACCAAGTTTATGAGGGTGTTTATTTAGTTTAGAGGCACAGTCTATGGAAATGAAATCTTTATTTTAAAATTTGTCAGTTATATGGTACATAGAACATCATGTTTAAACCATAATTTATACGTGTACGAAGTCGCGGGCAGAAGCTAGTACTCAATATGAATGACATTTATTTAATGAACAACACAAAATTATTACAATATTAAAGTAAAAACTCATACTTCGACTCCGAAACGAAAAAAAACTAAATGCTCGTAATTGAGAACAATTTAAACCTTATTAGAAAAACAAAATCACAATTTGCTTTTATTGCCCTTGCTTGGCATTTCCTCCAAATATGAACAAAATATATCACATGTGGGCTAGGCGACGACGTCTCGTATCGTAGGGCACTGCTCAAGTTAGATGGCGTTTGGGTGCAACAGGCGCGCCCGAAAGTAATGCGTAAGCGACACTTTTTTATACTGTCTGTGGTAATAAATAACCACCTTCATAACTATAAAAAGTTAGCACTAAAATTTTTATTTCTTATTATTGACGATCGTGATAAGGATTCTTATAATTTTGACATTGTATGCGAATCTATATTGTAATTTTTATCTCGAAATAAATAAATCTAAATCTAAATCTAAATGCGCTATATTTCAAAAAGCATAAAAGGTAAAGTATCTAACAACCAAATTTTAAAACAGATCTGTATTTTTAGTACATTCTAAACGACAAGTTGGTGTAAAAGCAATTCGGGATAAACGACAAATTGACTGGAATTTCATTTAAGCAATTTGGGGTAAACAACAGTCGTATTTCAAAGTCGTTTCAAGTAAAAGTGGATAAGCGACAAAAGTTTTATATTTGCAACTAAGTAAATGTGGATAAACGCCAATAGAATAGATATGAGAACCAAGTAATTTTATCTAACCATATATATTTAACTATAAAGATATTAATATAATTAAAATGTCCCAAATGACATTAAAACTATTTTATGCGGGCAGGTAAAAAAAGATAACCAACTAGTGAAAGGTAAGTTGTAATGAAGTAAAACTATCCAAGTTAAGTTTAATCTGCTCTGACAAATAAGTAAGAAAATCTAATTTTCATTTTGTAATATAACATTTTATATTTAAGTGGATAGATTTGCTTAATTCAAAATGTATTGCTGTCGCGCCAACCACAAGCCTCCCACCGCAGAGCGCGATAGAGACAACTGCAGCTTGGACCGAAAATACCTATTAAAAGTAGTCCCCTGATTTCTGCTCCAAAACTTGACCTATTTAACTATTTTTTTTAATTAAAAATCAAAGAAAGGCTTTGGCCGTGTTTCTGTTTTCCTTTTTTTAAATAAACTAGTACAAAATTGTTTTCTGAATGTTTGAACACAGCGGAAAATCTGGGATTTTTTTTGGTTTTTGAAGGTTAATAATCTCTTTTAAGAATAAATTTATGAAAAAAGGAAGACATAGGAACATGTCAATAGTAGCCATAGATTTATGGAAAAAAAATATTGCTCTACTGCCATTATCCAGGGAGAAAACAGGGGACTACGTTTGTATGGAAAAATGGCCCTTGTGTTTCCTCTTAACATCATGTCTGCGCACGGCTGCTAGGCAGTGTTTGTATGGGCCGATTAAACAGTGTCTTATTTTATTATAATGTATGAAACTTTTGGTAGTTAGATACTTTATTTACTTTTATTTTATATCATTAATATTTACTTACTTAATACGGTTAGGTTGTTTATGCTTATCTAAATTTTATTTGGGTATTATGTGTTTATGTATGTAAGTATCTACGTATTTGTACATGCTACATAGATACGTTTTATAGATATAATGTGTGCAGTACGTTTTATCTATATATTTAGTAAAGTATACCTACCCAGACTGACCTAAGCATCATTTTGAATTCTCTTGCCGTCGTCTGTAGCTTTTCCTTTCTTCTATCTGAATCCACAGTAATGTCAGATCATCAGATTTTTCTTAAGGTCGCTGTCCATGTGTACGTAAGTTGATACACCCCCCCACCCCGCCTCTGCTGGATGTGCGATAGTTGAAATAATGGGAATAACGTGGTAGCCTCAGCATTGCTGCCTCACATTCAGAATTTATCCAGGTTTCCGATAGAGCAATAATGTGTGTATAATGTGTATGTGTGTGTGTGTGTGTGTGTGTGTGTGTGTGTATGGCTTGAATAACACATCTTCATCTAACTTTCCTCGTTTCACTAGGCTAAGTATATTGACATTAAAAATGCCAGGGACTTCTTGTGTGTTATCTGGTTATCGCAATATTCTATAATTTGGTACAGTAGAATTATTTTGGGTTTACCACTGACAGATAGTTTGCATTCATTTAATTTTCAACTTTAACCTCATACAAATCAAGTAGTTATTTCTAAATCAGTAGACGTGGGTACAGTAACAGTATTCTGAAAATTGATTTATTTGTATGACATTAAAGTTTAAAATTAAATGAAGGCAAGCTATCTGTCAGTGGTTAACTAACAGTAGTCGTACTGTATGTTATAATCTCTTTGAGGTTTTCGTGATGTAGTGGGGCTAGTTAGGGTTCCGTAGTCGACTAGGAACCCTTATAGTTTTGCTTTGTCTGTCCGTCCGTCCGCGGATAATCTCAGTAACCGTTAGCACTGTAAAGCTGAAATTTGGTACTAATATGTATATCAATCACGCCGACAAAGTGGTAAAATAAAAAGTGTTTTTTTTATTTAGGGTACCTCCCCTAAACGTAACGTGGGGAGTGTTTTTTTTTTCATTTTAACCCTAACGTGTGATATATTGTTGGATAGGTATTTAAAAATGAAAAGGGGTTTGCTAATATCATTTTTTGATAATGTTCATATTTTCGGAAATAATCGCTCCAGAAGTAAAAAAAAATGTGTCCCCCCCTTCTAACTTTTGAACCATAAGTTTTAAAAATATGAAAAAAATCTCAAAAGTAGAACTTTATTAAAAACTTTTTGTAGGCGTGTTTGATTTGTCCCCTGATATTTATTTATAAAGCCTTGCCGAATTACAGCTTTCTAGTAGTACGTAGGTACCTAGGGGTCACTGAACTAAGCCGCTGACGGACGGACGAGCAGACGGACAGACAGACATGGCGAAACTATAAGGGATCCTTGTTGACTAAAAAGTTGTAATTGACATCTCTTATCTCTCTCCCTCTTCTGTATATTATACAGGTATATAAACACTGGATCGTGGGTGTGATTAGGATCCAGTATTTATATACCTGTATACATAATATATAGAATAGTGACGTGTAATAATACCTTTCTTATCAGTCTTAAGATACTCTAATATGGTGTGATCGATAATTTGTCTTTACCGAAAAACAATTTAATTTACCATTTTGATTAGATAACATAATTTCAACCATCTGCTGAACTATTTGGTTCGTTCCTGGCTTCGTTCCATAAATTGCTAATAAAATGTTACATCGTTTATATCATCTTTCGCAATATGAACAAAACTTCTTCATTTATATTTTGTAGATGAGAATTACACTTACCTACATAATTATGGAAATAACTTTATTTTTATTTTTGACATAAGAACTACTGCTGAAATATTTAAGTTAGGGGACATGTGTGCAAAATGATCCCCTTAAGGAAAAATCTTTACTGTGTTCTGAAGATAAAAACATAAGATTTAGATGTTTATGAATAGTCAATTCTCTTACCTAAGTAACTGCATACTTATTTCTCATGTTTTGTACGTAGTTTATTAATTACGTTACGTTTTCTAAAAGTTTGGTAAAGGATCATTTTATACCTATGTATGTATAAAACGATCCCTAGGGTTGGGTTAAAATGATCCAAGGGATCATCCAACGGTTGTATTCAAATCACGTTTATTGTAAAAAAGAAACAAAAATATGTAACATAATATAACATTAGGTATAAATCTTTTTTTAACATCGGAGATTAACTTTTTAAACAGATACTACTACTAAATCAACAAATTTTAATCCTTAAATAATTACAACAATTATTGCAATGTTTGTTGCAGTAAACAATTATAATTAAACAAATAACGTCTTATTCAAGACCAAACAAATACTTAAAAAACTGCTGTGAATGAAATTCAACAAAATAAAATAGTCTTCTTCTAGACTTAAACAATAATCAGGGATCATTTTACACGCACGAAAAGGGATCATTTCACCTCAAGCACCAAATTTGAAAACATCGATCAAAATATAACCTTCAAATTCAACGTGCGTCGGTATAAACATCGTTAAAATATATCTAAACATCATTGTAATCCGACAATGAAACACAATATCAATAAAACATAACATGAAAAAAGTAATGGTATTCAGAAAATAGGCTTACCGTAGATTAGAGACACATTTTTTAATTATTTTGTAATAAAACTACACTGCATGCTCACACCGCCATAACACTTTGAGAGGCAACTGGCGGGGTCGCGGGGCAGACGTTTATTGTATATTTAGATAGATGGCACTAGCAGTCGCTCGGATAAGATGGGGAATCGTTTTACCTCGAGGGATCTTATTATACACATGTCCCCTACGACTAAAATATGTACATATCTACAAATTGCCTACAATAATATAGTACCTACCCCAGGTCGATGCTCTGCGGTAGGGTGCCCATAAGGCTGGCTAGGCTACGTTTCCTCGCTGAATGGCGATGCCAATAGGCGTGTAGCTAGACTAAACGACGACGACGAGACGACACTAAATAGAATAATGAATAATGTCATATTTTCTCGAAAAAGGATTAAAAATGTAGTCAAATGGAGAAAAAATCAACGCAAAAGGTTAATAATCACGAAGTTTAAGGGCTGAAAACACATGGCCCTTACATAATATTAAATAACACACATTATATATTTTCAGATGATTGTGTTAGTAGGCTATTTTTGCTATACCTATTCCTGCACTGCCTGATTACAACTCTTGTTCAAAATTTTCCTGCTATGTAATGACTGTCGGAAGAGATCACTTTATAACGATAAGACCTGTTGTTGCTATTATTTATCTATATATTCACCATCTTAGATTAGGCTTTTTACAATATGGATAATTGGTATTTAACCGTTCTTGTATAATAAAGCTTCCGTTATTCAAGAATAATAATAAGGATAAAAAAGTAAAATAATAACCTATTAGTATTTCACTCCGAGAACTCCACTCTCAAGACTTTAGTGACGCGAACGTGGTCCCATTATATACCCCTTTCCGAAGGTCCGTAACCGTACCTAATCTGTTATTGACCCCGCCATGGATTTTGCAGATCACAGTGATTGAAAATTAAATTGGTTCAAAATAGTCAATGATAACATTTATATAATAGAATATTTTTATTGGTTTTTGATTGTCACAATAGGACTATGAACAAAAAAGTTAAAATCATGTTACGCCAATTCCGTATCCATTTTATGCTTTTACCTGGTCTTTCTTTACCATTATTCTTTAATAAGGCCAGTTGGCACCTGTGAGCAGACCATAGATTCCGTTTCTGCAATGAAAATAACAAACATCACACAAAGGTCAATAGCGAGAACACATGAAAAAAAATGGAATTGAGGCTTAATTGTCAGAGCCTACTGCATATAGAAAAAGGGATTCAGGATTTGGAGTTCGAGTCGTCAAGTTTGCAAAAATTTAGTACCTATCCAGTTTACTGTGTTTAGATATTTTCTACTCCTCATTAAACTAGAATAATGTATTATCTCAATACTATTCAGTCATACATACCCTCGTTTATTCCAGTCCCCATTGCCCATGTTAAAAGCAGCACCAAAACATGTGCTCAACTCAGCTTCCCAGATGTTTGGACATAATCTCCCGACGAGGTGGTTGAAGCGCACTGTAGAGGCGAATAGGTCAGTTGCGCGTCCGTGAGAACAAGTGCTGATCCAGCACCCGGGTTGAGGGTTTCTGCCGCCGTTAGGGTAAAAGTTAGCATTGCCTATAGGGTCCATGATGCCGAGAAGACCACCGTCAGTGTGGATCGCTTCCACATATGCCCCGGCGTTGCCGTTCAATGCATTACCGTTGCCGCCCCAGGTGGGACCAGCAGGGTCCAAACCTGAAGATTTAAAAATCATAAAGCAACAATTGAAATATGTTTATAGGTATGAGAGAAGACGAGGTTACAGATTTACGGAAAAAAATGTGTGATTCACTCAAAATGTGTGGTTTTACCGGTCACTCTTGCCGGCCATCCCCCAGCCTGTCGTCCAGCATTTCCAACTATGTGAGCTCCCAAACTGTGTCCGACCAAGTGCACGTCGTTCCAGGCACCTCCGCCAGTACTTCTTAGCCAAACGAGGAAATTTCCAAGATGTTGACCGACGTTTGGTACGCCCGCTGCAGCCGTGTTGTATCCTTGGTTAGCGAGGGCACTCCAGTCAACCACGATGACGTTGCAGTTGGTGACGGCGAGGAAGGCGGAGGTGATGGCAGGGTTCAAGGGGCTCCAGCCGTTGTTATTCCATCCATGCACAATGACGTTCAAGGGGAGACCACCGTTGTAGTTGGAGTTCCAGATTGTGTTGGCATTGCCATGCACAATTACTTGAGGGTTATTAGGGTTTGACCTTGAGAAAAAAAAATTACAAATTGGCATTAGGAAACAAACTGGCACAAAATTCAGTCGAAACCTGAAACGAGCGAGAGAACTTCGAACCCTGTTAATATTAGTTACTACGTACTCTTTTCATTTGATGTCTGTTTAAAAAACAAAGTAGTGAAGTAGGTATTCCACTTAAACCAATAATCAAACCGTTTTATTCAAACACTAAGAATATTTTGAGTAAAATGCGCAATTTCTATTCACCTAGTGAAAAGCCAGTACGCGTTGTTGGCTCCATTCCGAGTTTTCAAGTTCTCTTCGTCTACAGGCTCATGAAGGTCCACGAGGACGGGCTCTCCCTCCCCGTCCGGCATCCAAATATAACGGCTCTCGCCCTCCACATAGTGGCTATTGTCCCCTGGCACCAGCGGGACAGCGTTCCCGGAACACCCTGGATGGAACAAAGTAGTTCATTATGGTTCTAGTGGAATATTCGATTTTTGTATATACTTATGTATAAGAAATGACGATCTCTAGAAAGCACTTTCGGTTTATGGAGCTCAATCCAGTGGTTAGGTCCTGACTCCAGCAAATGCTCGGCTACGTATATCTTTATCTATAAATCTTTATAGAAAACATAGTCTATATAGCGAGATTAGAATTCTGAAAGTTTAAATAAATAAATAAATAAATATTTGCGAACAATCTTACACATATCGACCTAGTCCCAAACTAAGCAAAGCTTGTACTATGGGTACTAGACGACGATAAATATACTTATATAGATAAATAAATACTTAAATACATAGAAAACATCCATGACTCAGGAACAAATATTCGTGCTCATCACACAAATAAATGCCCTTACCGTGATTCGAACCCAGGACCTCTTGCTTCGTAGGCAGGGTCACTACCAACTAGGCTAAAGCGGTCGTCAAAATCAATATAATTATAAAATAAAGGAGTTAAAATTACAAATTCTATGACACTTTTTATTTAAATAACTTTTTACCCTATAGAAGCACTTCTCCAGAAGCCAAGTGGACACGGTATCTGGTTTTATTAATTTAGTAATAAAAAACACGGAAGTGCAATTGATTAAAGCATGTCAAATAAAATAATAAGTTGGTAATACGAAGCTTTATTGCGCGTGTCAAAAAAGTTTGTGCACTAGAGCACTTTTGTGCAGCTTACATCCAGCACAAAGGCGAACTCTGCAAGCATGAGAAGAGAAAAAATATGAAGTATCTTACATGTAACGAATGCCAAAAATACCACCAGCAACTTCATTGCAAAGTAATAACAACTTTCATTGATGATTACCTTTTTATTCTTAGTTTATCAAATAAATCCTTCTTATCATTGTTCTTGCAATTAATGATATTAATCTAAGAGCGATTATGTTTAATTTGTGTACTAAATAAATTACGCACTCTCATCCGATATAGGCCTTATTACTAGAGTTCCCCAGGATCTAAAATTTAAGTGGTTTTCCCTAGACAGCCGGAACATAAAATAACGAAATCAATAATAAATATCAGGGGACATCTTACACAAATCGAACTACCCCACCGTATGTGCTTGTGTTATTGGTACAGTCGGCCTCATAAGTTGCTGAACACCTAAGTAGGTACCTTGTCGTTTTCACTCCAGCTTAACATGACGTTTAATGCGACACGGTACAAAGGTAATACCCCTTTGGGAGGCTGACCGTACTAGATGACGATATAAATCTTTAATAGATTTAAAATATTTAAATACATAAATATTTAAATATTCATGGTCATCACACAAATATTGGCCCTGACCGGGATTCGAACCCAGTACCCTTCAATTGAATTGACACTTTTCGTCGGCATCTGTCATTCCCCTACATTTTATTAGTTTCTATTGGCGTTAGCGCTTGTCGATTGTAACCTTGTCTACGGCCCCTGCTGTTTGTAAAAAATGCTCAAATCATTAAAGGGAAGTGTGAATGCGACTACAAACTTCTTAAAGCATATCATATTATTTTTGGTTATGCAAGGGCATAACAGATAACTATTTCTCAAACATGCAATGAAATATTGATGTTGTGTTCTTCATAATGGGCTTCGAAGTGTCACGTTTCCGGCGCTGCGAGACGACAGATTCGTAATGGCATTTCATACAAAATTGGAGGCCTAGGCCTCCAAGATGGTCTTTTTTAATTTCCATTCCACAATTTGTGGCACAGCATCACGGCGTCCAGCCATTTTTTTTTTTTTTTTTTTTAATCTTTATTAACGAGCTTTGTCTAAAAGACCACGTCGCTCTCTAATACAACTTAGATAGTCTTACACAGAGTACTAAACTAAAACAATTATTTCCGTCTGCGCATACCCACAGACACCATACTGTACAGAGCTGCGGCTTCCCTCGATTGAGGAAAAGCCAGAACCCTGTTACAGCCGGCCAGCTCCTTAACGTTAATGCCTTGGGACAAAAGTTCCGTTCTTTTGTCCTCGTTCCGCACACACTCCACCATAATATGATAGGCATCTTCCAATTGACCACATTCTGAACATTCTGGTGATTGGCTCTTTTTCATTAAAAACGCAAATTTATTAAGTGGGATGTGTCCGGAACGAAGTCTGAAAGCGGTTACAAGGTTAGCTCTGCACAAGTCACTTTCGTCAAACCATGGAGTTTTCCAGGGTTCGGGTTGCATGGTTTTATACCACACTCCCTTTTCTACAGATCTCAAGTCAAAGTATTCTTTCCAAATGAGTTGACAGTTACTCTTCACCAAATGGATGTACTCTGCGAAATATGGGTGAACCGTTAGGGGGACTCCATCAGATGCTGCTTCTTTAGCTAATTTATCCGCTTTTTCATTTCCAAAAATACCTATATGTGATGGTATCCACTGAAGGACCACATGTTTTGATATGGCACGTAGCTTAAAAATAACGTCAATAATAGCGTATGCTGTTGGAGTACCCCTAATACCAACCACACATCGCAGTAAATGTTGCAAAGCACTTCGAGAGTCTGTACATACAACAAACCTGTCATATTCTAATGATTCTATATAACCTATGGCCTCTAAAATAGCACCAAGTTCGATATTCATTATAGATATATCGCCATCTATTTTAAATTGCATGCTACTACCACTCTGGGGGTCGTAAAAGGCAGCTCCCCTATTGTTGTCTTCTTTTGACCCATCGGTATAGATCTTATAATACCCATCGTACTTGTCCTTGAACATTTGATTACAAGTCATCCTCAAGCTATCCTTCTCATACCTACGCTTGGCGCTCGAGATACCGTCAACATTAAATTTAATTATGTTGGATAAATCGAAACTGCTTACCCACGCGTCTAATTGAAACATTTCTAGCTGTTTACTCGAATGTATATTGACATCTTTAACCAATTCATAGATAGACAACAATAGAGGAGTTGGTCTTTTCCAGGTTCTGCGAGATATTAATGTTTCCAATTGTTCCAACAGGTCTAAAATTACATTCCCTAACTGTGACTTTGATTTTAATAAAAACTTTCCAGCAAGAAATCTACGTCTAACATGTAACGGCTGTAAGCAGAGTTCGCTTTCCATAACATGAATAGGTGTGCTCTTCACGAATCCCCCGATTGTACGCATTGCCTTATTCTGAATTTTGACAAGTTTATATAAGTTTGAATTACAACTATCATCAAATAAAAAACTAGCATAATCTAAGCGACTCCGGATAATTGTGATATATAGTCGCCTCAAGTGTTTAGGGTGAATGCCCCACCCCGGACCAGTTAGAACTTTAAAAACATTTAAGAATTTCATTAGTTTCTGTGATAATTCTTGGACATGTTTATTCCAACGTAAAGATCTGTCTATCCATAAGCCTAAATATTTATAACACTGAACCTCTTGCAAAGTAAAATCATCCACTCTTATGCTGACCTGCATCCTATTGGTGCCTTTTTTAAAGATACAAACCCTACTTTTTGCAGCGGAAACTCGAAGTCCCAAGTCAGATAAAGCCTCGACTATAGTATTCAGGGCTGTTTGTAACCGTATCAAAGCAGAATCCATATCGCTGTCGGAGGCATACAAAACAAAATCATCGGCGTATTGAGACACAAACACGTTGTGGTAACTTTTGACATCTTTACATATGTTATAGGTGGCTACATTAAATAAAAGCGAGGATAACGGGTCGCCTTGGGCCAAACCCCGTCCGGTGTTTCTAACTATATTGCCATTATCCGTAATGATTTTTAATGTTCTTTGACTTAAAAATGACCACAAGTATTTACATATCTCAGGTCCTACGCCGAGTTGGTGCAGTTTCACTAATAAGCAGTCCACTTGTACATTATTATACGCGTTATCTATATCCAAGAACACAGCTACGGTAAATTGGTTCCGCATAAAACCTAACTGAACAGAAGATACAAATTTGCTAAGGCTGTCTAGGCATGATTTGGATTTACGAAACCCTACAGTATCCTCAGAAAAAACATTATTTCTCTCCAAAAACCATTCCAGCCTTTTATTCCAAATATTGTGAAATATTTTGCAAATGCAAGACATTAATGAGATAGGTCTTAGCGAACTTATAGAAGCCGGGTCGCGGCCTGGTTTAGGAATTGGTATCACACGTATGTCTCGCCACTGTTCAGGTACAAAAGCAATGGAGAAAAACCAATTTAGCAAGCTTAGCAGTACCATTTTACCGTTACGGGGAAGCTTCTTAATCATTGAGTACGATATGTCATCAGAGCCTGGCGCGGTATCCTTAGACTTCGTGCATATTTCAAGCTCATTTAATGTGATAGGTATTCCTAACCTTGACTCATTATGGGAGTGAAACGCCGGCTGCGGTGGACTCACAAACGAAGGACACAAATCACATAAAAGCCGCTCAGCTACCTTCGGATCAACATAACCTTGTTCAGATTTGTAACCTTTCAGCCATTTCATTTTCCTCCACATTTCACTACAAGACGATATTTCATCTATAGAGTCACAGAATAAATGCCAGTTATCAGCCGAGGCCTTTCTTATGAGTCTCTGTGATTCACTTATCTTTTGTTTAAGAACAACAAGGTTGGAAGGTGTAGGGTTCTTTCTGAAATTGGATAGGGCCAGTCTCCGCATGGCAACAGATTTCGATAAAGTAGCATTCCAGTAAGGTTTTGGTATGAATTTACTTGACGGATTTGAACACCATTTTATAAGTGGAATGTGTTTATCTGCGGCTTTATTTATGGTGTTTATAAACCGGTTGTAGGCAATTTGTGGGTCATTAGGCAGAGATAACTGAGAAAACTCATCTTCTAAATATTCTTGATAGCTATCCCATTTTGCCATTTTAAAATTTCTTTTTTTAAGTTTTAAGCCGGACATTCTCTGGGAGGGGATTGAAATCTTTATAACCAAGTGATCACTTCCCAATGACTCATTTAATACTCTCCATTCAAATTTGTACGAGATATCAGCCGTAGCTAGTGAAATATCAGGGGAGCTGCGTTGACAATTGTCGAGTACCAATCGAATGCGTGTAAAACTACCATCATTTAGTGTAACATAATTACATTCATCGTGTGATTCGTATATTTGAGACCCTCTTGTATCAGTTTTGTACGACCAATTAGAGTGATGTGCATTAAAGTCACCCAAAATTAATGTCTTACCGACAAATTGAGCGAATAATAAATCCCAGTCAACTCGGTTAGTATGCACAGACGAGGGACAATAAACGCCGATAACATTCTGGATATCACAACAATTAAATATTTTGATATGAATAATTTCAATCCCAGTATTATTATTTCTACATGACCCCAATTGCGCTTTAATAGACTTGTGGATGAAAATAGCCACCCCTCCATAGTTATCAACTCGGTCGTTCCTAAAACCTCTGTAGTTACTAATATTTATCCTACTATTTGGTTCTAACCAGGTTTCAGTAACGACAGCGATATGGATTTTTTCTTGAATTAACAAATTTTGAAATTCCAATAGCTTGGGTCTCAAACTTTGCGCGTTCCACTGCAGTAAACTAAGATTTATGGGATTGTTAGCAACCTTGTTAGCCATTTTGTGAATTAAATAACATACCAAACCACTTAGACATTAATGAGGCATCCGAAAAGTTATCCACAACCGACGATATAAGCCAGTCCAGTAAGAACTGTAAGCATTTACGAATCTTTACACTCCAACTAGACTTACACAAATATATCTCTTTTAGCTTAAGCAATAAATCTCCAAACGACACACAATCCGGTATGTCAGATTCAAATGTATCCCTGTTATGCCTACTACGTCGAGTTCGCGCGTTCGAGTTGTGATCAGTCCTCTCTGCGCCGGCGGCGGCAGGCCCGGGGCCGGCGGCGGCGCCGGCGTCGGTGCACTCGCGAGCGGTCGACTCCGGGTTCGGCTCCGGCTCCGTCACGTCCATGTCTACACTAATTTCCGATGCCTCTGATGACACGTCCCAGTCACATACTGATTGATCCGATGAAAACCGTTGTTTCCTTTTTTTTGGTAGAATTTTCTGGCTTGATTTTACGGTTGGGCGTTGTTGTTTAGGTATAGATGTAACTACAGCATACGTACATGTATTGTTGGCAACACGGGCTGGTTTCGAGCAATCTGTTTTTTTTTGTGAGTGACCATGGGACTCGGTCGAGTGTGTGTTTCTTTCGAGCGTTTGAACCGGGGCAAATGGTTGCACATACATAGTTTTTGCTTTACGATAGGTACAATTATGATCAGCCATAGTTTTTCTTATCTCCCTTTCTTTAAGGTATACAGGGCAGGATTTGGATAACGACATGTGGTTCCCGTTGCAGTTTACACATTTAAATGTGGTAGTTTCACAGTTAGCGTGGAATTTAGCACATTTAGGGCAAATCATTTTATTTGACACACACATCTTGGCTGTGTGTCCAAATCGCCAACAACGCGAACATTGCGTGACAGGAAACAAAAATGGTTCAACTTTAATCCTCATGTTAAATAAATATACGTACTTGGGAAGACTGTTGCCCTTAAACCCGATACGCACCCTTTCACTGTCAACCAGCGGTGAACCTTGTTCTGATGAAATTCTCTTCAGCCTCTTTATATCGATAACCTGTGCGTCTTTGCCCGGAGATATGATATTTTGTTGCAACTCTTCCATTGATAAGTCAGTTTCCATGTTTTTTATAACTCCATACGAGATATTGACTTCCCACGATTTTTGCATCCTCCAATTACGGCCCTGTAATGCTTCGCAGGACGTTAATGACTCTGAGTTAACGATGTTGTCAAAAGTGACTATTACCTTATAGGAATTTATATACTTCACCCGTACGATACCAGGAATGTTACTTTGGTGAAATAATTTCGCCAATGCAAACTGCTTGGGTAATATCTCTGAGCTTGATATGCAGATGTCAATTGTTTCAATCTTCTTTCGCTTGTTCTTCTGCACCAGTATGAACGACCCCTCGTCTTCATCTTCTTCTGTGCTATCTGTTTCCAGTTCAGCTACCTCCATGTTTACAGTTTTAACCTTCTTTTGTGCCACCCTCCCTTCGTCTTGTTTTTCTTCTGGCTCCGTACGTAATTCATCCTCCTGTTTTTGCGTTCCGTCTGGGTCGTCGGACATGGTGCGTAAGGTGCACTTTCGCGCACCTTAGCACTTAGTATCGCTGTAACTCTTCGATGCGCTTATCTCAGTACAAAGCCGGTTCTGATAAACAACAGTCACTGTGCACGTATTTACCTATTATTCGCTAAGAAATGATAACGCGTCTATCTCGGTCGCTTGCCGATTAGACACTGGGCGTCCAGCCATGAAAATTAAAGTTGGATTTCTTGGAGTTTATTTATTTATTTCATTGCATGTTTGAGAAAAGCACTAAGTATACATACCTCGGCGTGAAAAGGGGTTGCCAGCCCCATAACTATATGCACTCGACCGGCAACCCCCCTTACTTCCCGCCCTTCCCGGCCTTTCTAGTAATGTACTCTGCGTCCCTATTTATTAACAGACGGCAAGGAAAAAAGTGTGGTTATTGTTATACTTAATCTTACTTTTGTATGCAATTAATATATTTAATACTTCTTTAATAATAAATCTAATGCAGTGATTTATATACAATAATACATATATATATATATTTGTTTCTGAGTCATGGAAGTTTTCTATGTATTTAAGTATTTATATCTATTATATATATCGTCGCCTAGTACCCATAACACAAGCCTTAATGAGCTTACTATGGGACTAGGTCGATTTGTGTAAGATTGTCCCCTAATATTTATTTATTTATTATTATTATTATATAATACCAGCCATCCCATCCGTATTCTAGAGATACTCATTGCAAGTTTTTAAGTTTCAGCTATTCTGATAGGCGTACGGTCGACGTCAAAGATATGTACCCATTTTTCGCCTTATTACAATGGAATAAGGTACAAAAGTTTGAACTCGACTGAACTATATGAAGAGAAGAAGAGTGGAAAGAAGAATCCATACTATACTTAATTACTTATTACTTAATTACTTAATCCATACTAATATTATAAATGCGAAAGTGTGTCTGTCTGTCTGTCTGTCTGTCTGTTACCTCTTCAAGCTTAAACCGCTGAACCGTTTTAGATGAATTCGGTTTAGAGAAAGTTTGAATCCCGGGGAAGGACATAGGATAGTTTTTATCCCGGAAATCATCCCCTAAGGGGGTGAATTGGGGGGGTGTAATTTTGTATGGAGCTGCGATATAAACGAGTTCCACGCGGACGGAGTCGCGGGCAGAAGCTAGTATATTATAAATGCGAAAGTGTGTCTGTCTGTCTGTCTATCTGTTACCTCTTCACGCCTAAACCGCTGAACCGATTTGGATGAAATTTGGTATAGAGATAGATTTAGTTCTGGGGAAGGACATAGCATAGTTTTTATCCCGGAAATCATCCCCCAAGGGGATGAAGTGGGGGGCGAAAGTTTCGCGGAGAACGGAGTCGCGGGCAGAAGCTAGTGTATAATAAGCGTCACCGCGAGGGTAGCGTCTCTCGAGGAAATATTGCGTTTTGCTCCCATGCATGCATTATGTTTTATATTCATTGTTTTAAAAATGTTAAAAACGTAATACTTAGAAGCTAAGTACTTTGATGCCACTTGCATAGTAGTTTCTCTATCATTCTATCAAAAAAAAAAATCGCCTGTGTAAATGGCGTAGAAATCCAAATCCGTAGACATCTGTTAAGAGACAAGGGTAGGAATAACGCAATACAAATGTCACTTCAGATATTTTTATTTTCTTCAACAATGTGCTTCAGTATGGCCACCAAGATCTAGTTGTAAGACCGTAAATACCGCTCCTGAAAATGAGAATAGGTACCTACTTAAGGGGGTGAATTGGAAATTATCGCGTGCTTTGATACGCCGTTCTGACTAGATCAAGAAACAATAAGGTCTGATTTTCAGATATATGGTTCTTGACTATATAATTGTTTATCTGATTTAATCGATACATGATTGCGAAAAATTTTCTCGATAGAAAAAAAAACCAAAGATGGATCTTTATGTTCCTTTTTTTACTCAACCTACTCAAACAATACATTATTTTACGACAGAATCAAGTTACTTAATACTAATAGTATTTTATCTCATCTAAAAACTCACTTAATGAAATATAAATAAAACTTCATTAATTAGGTATTTAGCAAAATTTGACCGAAAAAGCCATTCCCGAAGAGTGTTGCATCTATTTTTCTTGTGCGCGGAAGGCATAAGCGTGTCTCTGTCAAGGGGACGTGGTCGACTCGAATCAAGGCATCCCACTTTTTCCTTTTTTATACCACGTCGGCGGCAAACAAGCCTATACGACTCACCGGATGGTAAGTGTTTACCGTAGCCTACGGAGGCTTGCAACTCCAGGAGTGTTATATGCGCTTTGCCGACCCTTTAAGAGTGTACATATACACTCCTTTTTTGAAGAACCCCATACTGTAGTCCCTCGGGGAAACCTCGGGAGCTCATTCCACAGCCGGAGCAATCAAGGGTGGAAAATTATCTGAAACCGTGCGTTACGCGACCATTTAGGCCAACGACGAGCGGTGCGGTGGTAGAAGTAGAAAGCAGCCGTAGGCATCATGTCGAACAGTTCTTCGGAGCACAACCCTATTTACCTATTGTCAAAAATAATAAACTAAAAAGTACAGAGCTTTACATCAAGTAACTATTTATAAAAAGTATTCAGACTCAACATCACGAAACATATTGTATAAATCCGAATGATGATTGTAATTTCAGCAAAGTACAATATTTCAAAACTTTCCATCTTACCCTCGCTTGTTCACATTGCCATTTCCCATGTTGAGCTGCGCACCAGTGCACTGATTGTTTTGAGCTGGGTTAAGATTGCCGCACAGTCGGCCAACAAAGTGGTTGGATCGAATACTCGAAGCGAACAGATCATGAACTCACTGGTGAGAACAAGAGCTGTCGGAACAGCCAGGCTGATTCATCCCGCCACCGTTGGGATAGAAGTCAGCGTCACCGATAGGATTGAAGATGCCGACTCGAGAGAACCGCCGTCGGTGTGGATGCCTTCTACGTAAACACCAGAGTTGCGGTTTATAGCGTTGGAGTTGGTCTGCCACAGGGGACCAGCCGGATCCGACCCTGAAAATAGAAGAATACAACGTTCGAATTTAACCTTTCGTGAGATATGCCCAAAATACTACTAATAAATCCACGGTTAAACTCACGATTAGAGGTCACGACAGGCTGTCGCCTGAGGGAATGTTTCTTCAGGATGAGTATTTTCGCGGCAATTCGCTTGAAGCACCAACAACGAGAATAGGTCGCCTGTCGTGACATTTAATACGTGAGTTTAACCGTTGATTTATTAGTAGTGTTAGTATATGACGGCTTTTTCACAAGGCGCACATTGGCATAGTTCTTCGTTCGTGTAACCCACCGGTAACCCTGACAGGGAGGCCGTTGGCTTGACGTCCGGCGACACCAACAATGTGAGCTCCTAAACTGAAACCGACGAAGTGGACATTGGTCCACATTCCGCCAGCGGTATTCCTAAGCCAAACAGCGAAGTTACCAAGGTACTGCCCGACACTGGGTACACCAGCTACTGCGGTAAGGTAGTTCGAACTAGCGAGTGCGCGCCAGTCAACCACGATTACGTTGGCATCTTCAACTGCAAGGAACGCTGATGTAATGGCACCGTTCAATCCAGAGTTGCCTCTGCCATTCCAACCGTGAACGATGATTTTCAAAGGTCGGCTGGCTACGTAGTTGGAATTCCAGATGGTGTTAGCGTTGCCATTCACAATGACTTGCGGATTGGTCGGGTTCCATCTGAAAAACGCCTTGATCAATGTGTGAAGAGAAGTGGCTACACGTAGCTAACTTGGTATAAAAAGTTCATCACAAGTACCTATAGTAGGAGTATTTTCAATGTATCTACCGAGTATACAGCCAATACGCGTTGTTCGCTCCATTCCTGACCATCGCTCCATTATCGATCGGCTCGTGCAAATCTACTAGATGGGTCTTTCCATCACCGTCAGGCATCCAAATATAGCGGCTCTCTCCCTCGACTTAGTGGCTGTTATCGCCTGGCACCAAATAATTAAAAGATAATATTAATCGATTAGTACGATTAAAGCACTAACACGCTACAATGGAAGTAAATCGGCTTGCGGGGGGGGCATTGAATCAAAAGTTTATCAAGAGAATTTGTGTAATTGGTTTTTTATATAATTCATTCATTCCCAGAGTTTTACGCAATGTATTTAAATTATTGCAGATAATGTATTTTTTACACTCTGTCATATTTTTGAGCAGTGTAATAAACTTCGACACTTGACTGGAGCTTAGAATAATATTCTATCATATAGGGATGCCCCCTCCAGTCAATTAACACAAATGGAATCGTGGCCAAGATAATAACTTAGTTACTCATATACTCACGCTGAACAGTAATTTTTATATAATACCCACCGAACAATGTTTTGCGTGATTTGTTTGTGATACTTTATGCCCTTTCGTGTGGTGTATTTAACTATTTATTTTTCTAGCCAGGAGGCGCGTTCAAACTTTGCGCGGCATTTAGTTATAAAAAATTGGCCAAGTGCGTGTCAGGCCACGCGCAGTGTAGGGTTCCGTAGTTGCTTGTCTGTCTTAGTTACAACGACGTGCGGTACGGTTGCGTCGGCGGAATTTGTACGAAAATTGGCCTTTCCAAGTACACATTAAGTTCGTCGACTATTACTCGATAACTACTTATGCCTTTGATGTCCGTGATAGTTTTCCTTTCAAATTCATTATATGTCCTACTACCACGATTTTTTTCACATCCCCAGTAGTAGTCATTTAGCCGGCAGGGGGAGGGGGGGGGGGGACACATGACTCGAACAAAAATTAGGGCTTTAAAGCCCAATATCTCGCTAATGAATCACTGATTTCAAAAATGGTTTTAGAAAACCCATAATAGTTTTAAACGAGCTATCCAGCAATACTCCACACTATGGGTTTAACGAGAAAAAAAAATACATCCCCGCTTTAAGTGTAGGGGAGGTACCCAAAAAAAAAAATTTTTCAAATCAAAAAAAAGTCAAAATTCAAAATCATTTATTCAAAATAAATTCTTAAACAACACTTTTTGAAGGTCAGAGGTTAAAAAATATTATATATTTACAGTCTGATTCGGTATAACGATGGCCTTTGCCCATATGTCTTTATCGTCTAAATATTCGCTGAGTTTATAATAGGCTCTTTTTTCCAGCGTTTGCAATTGCCTTAAATTTATTTTCTGACATAGTCAAAATTTGGTCAGGTAGTTTATTGTAGTAGCGTGTACAGAGACCGACAAACGAATTTGAAACTCTACTCAATTTAGTTGAAACTGCTAATCATTTTAATTTATTCCTAGTGTTTCTATCATGAATGTCACAACCTCTTCGAAATAGCGCTTGGTTTCTTCTTACGTACATAATGTTTTCGTAAATATATTGACTTGGCACGGTCATAATTCCAATCTTTTTAAACATCTCTCTGAGAGAGTCACGTCCTTTCAAATTGTATATGGCGCGAATTGCTCGCTTTTGTACAACAAAAATGGACTCGATATCAGCTGCTCTGCCATATAGTAACATGCCATAACACATAACACTATGAAAGTAGCTAAAATAGACAAGTCTTGCAGTGGTTACGTCAGTAAGTAGTCTAATCTTTTTTACAGCGTATGCAGCTGAACTTAGTTTTTTTGAGAGAGCTACAATATGAGGTCCCCATTGAAGTCTTGAGTCTATTGTTATCCCCAAAAAAACAACGTTGTCTATTATTTGTAACATTTCACTATTGATTTTCAGTCCTTTAATATGATTGGTAACATTTGGTAACTTGAAGTGTATACACTTTGTTTTATTCGCATTTAACACGAGATTACTGGCAGTAAACCATTCGTGAACCAGTTGAAGGGCATTATTTATTTCGGTTACGTCCTGGGCTAATCTATTGATTTAAAAAATGATTGAAGTGTCATCTGCAAAAATAATTATTCGAGACAGGTGTTCCGCCATAAAAGGTAGGTCGTTGACGTAAACCAAAAAAAGGAGAGGAGCTAATATCGAGCCTTGAGGCACGCCGATTCTACCCTCAGACCCCGCCGACCGAGTCCCAGTCCAGCTATGCGCAACTGACTTATGCAAATAAGTAACTAGAATCTAAAAAAACCATTCTGATTCTTACAAACTTACAAATACAACGTCAAAAATCCGTTTTTAACATTTATTTCGATACTAGCTTCTGCCCGCGACTCCGTCCGCGTGGAAATCGTTTATATCGCAGCTCCAAACAAACTTCAACCCCCCATTTCATCCCTTTAGGGGGTGATCTCCAGGATGAAAACTACCCTATGTCCTTCCCCGGGATTCAAACTATCTGCATACCAAATTTCATCGCAATCGGTTCAGCGGTTTAAGCGTGAAGAGGTAACAGACAGACAGACAGACAGACAGACAGACACACTTTCGCATTTATAATATTACTAGCTTCTGCCCGCGACTCCGTCCGCGTGGAACTCGTTTATATCGCGCAGCTCAATACAAACTTTCACCCCCCATTTCACCCCCTTAGGGGATGATTTCGGGGATAAAAACTATCCTATGTCCTTCCCCGGGACTCAAACTATCTCGATACCAAATTTCATCGCAATCGGTTCAGCGGTTTAAGCGTGAAGAGGTAACAGACAGACAGACAGACAGACAGACAGACAGACACACTTTCGCATTTATAATATTAGTATGGATAGTATAAGTATATAGTATATATAGTATATAGTATATGGATAAAGAGCGATATTCGGAATCGATGTCAGAATCTTTGGCGTAAGTACTTTATATCCTTGAGGAGTTCCATTAGTCATTCCACTTCACCAAAATTGCGATTTCCGAGGATAAATACACGGAGTCATAATAGAAAATACCGAAGTCACTACACGCGTGACTGTAAAATTTGAGGGTTGCCCTCAATTTCCCTTGGATCCTGACGTGTGCTCACCTAAATAACTTGAAAGAATACGATTAAAAGGTTTATACGTATAAAATTAAAAAAAATATGCTCCTACTCCTAACCGTTGAGGAGCTGTACCCTCCATCATCAGCCCACTAACATGAAGTGATGACTACCAGACGCAATATACCTGAATATAGCTTTAGAAAATACATGAAACACTTAATAGGTGCCTGTAGAATTTGAGGGTTGCCCTCGATTTCCCTGGGATCCCATCACCAGATCCTGACTTGGTGACAATGGAATCATCTCAGGAGCATACATATTCTAATACTCGTAAAAAATATTTTTTTAAATCGGGCCACAATTGACGGAGAAATCGGCGAACGTACATAAAAAAATGCCGGGTTGCACTCCGGGAGTGCCGGTAGAAGTGAAAACTTGAACAATTTTACCCACAACTCCCCCCCCCTCCCCCCCGCAAACTTTTTTAAAGTCGGTTAAAAAGTTTTTTATTCATATTATTACTGATATTGAAGGGCTGTTAAGCCGGTATTGAGAAGTGATTGCGCGCGGCGGTAAATTTATACTACTTACTTTTGAATAATTATTTAAAAATATACATTTTGGAAAAAGTTTTATTATTTTTTACTGTATTGTTTTGTAAGTATGAACTTTAATGTTATTTTAAGATTCAATATACTAATAATTCAACAATAATGAGAAAAGCCTTGTGTTTTCAGTACGATTTTGTTGGAAAATATGGTGTAATTGAGAACAATTTACATATACAGGATGGAAAAATCGAATGCAACGTGGATGGCAACTACCTTAAATATTGTAAATAGCACATTATGTGTAAAGGAAACATTCCTTTGTTTTTAAAAACAATAAATTCTGCATTTAAGGATTTATGAAAAATCGCTTGCCTCAGTCGGGACTCGAACCGGTTTAGTTTTTAGTTTTCAATTTTCATGGCACTCCGTTATTCTGATTGTATTTGTTATTTAGAGAAAAATGAACCTTATCAGTTACCCTTTCAATCTGCATCATAAAATAGAGCACGTTATTTTTTGTCACATTTGACCGGTTCGAGTCCCGACTAAGGCAAGCGATTTTTCATAAATCCTTAAATGCAGAATTTATTGTATTTAAAAACAAAGGAATGTTTCCTTTACACAGAATGTGCTATTTACAATATTTAAGGTAGTTGCCATCCATGTTGCATTCGATTTTTCCACCCGGTATAAACGTGAAAAATAAGGAAAACTCGAGGCCGCTACCGCTAGGCACAATAGTGACATATTACGATAGTGAAAAGAAAAAAAAACAATTAGGTTTTCATGTAACATCATGGAGTATTAAGGGCTCAAACTTATGGCTCTCTTCCAAAAACTACTGTGGGTAATCGGGTATATTCGGTTAACATATTCAGTTCTTCTTAAATTTGGCACGAAATAAGGAGTTGATCTATGCAAATAAGTAATCAGAATCAATAGAAACCTTCTGTTTCTTAGAACTACAACGTCGAAAATCCGTAATTTTCGCTTATTCCTGACGAATTTTAGAACGCCCTCTTTTTGGCATTCATCATCATATCAGCCGAAAGAATTCCACTGTTGGACATAGGCCTTCCCCAAAGAGTGCCAAAGTGACCGGTCCCATCCAGCGGAAACGCAACCTTTACCAGGTCATCAGCCTACACACGCCGCGCCTTTTTGGCATTATTGCACATAATTAGAAAGATAACAGACTAGAGAACTTTTTTAAAGAATTTTAAGAACATGATCATTTTTAGGTTTTTTTAATTTCAAATCAAAATGACCCAAGATGAAATTCTTGTATCTTGGAAAATTGAGGATCACAAATATTTGAGGGTCAATAAAAAAAGAAGTAGACGTTACTAGCAAATAATTTTGACTTTTATAGAGTTATACAACCTTACACAATTAAATTAGAAAAATATAGGCTCTATTGCTTCCTTTTTTTTAATTCAAGTTGAAACGTAAGATCTTATATCTTTTACAAACTAATTTTAAAAAACAAAAAAAATATTCGTGGGTACTAAGTTTTTTTTAGAGGCGAGTAATGATAGCAAATGACCCAACCTACCTGCCGTTTTAATTTGCCAAACCATGGACGAAACACCCTGTATGTTAATATCAAATGAAAAACTAATTAATTACGATATCATATCTTGTTATGATAAACTTAGAATAAATAGTGGTAATTGTACCATAAGCCCCGAAGTTGCCTTTTGCATTTACCATGAAGCTGCTTGTTGTGTTGGCCGCTCTCGTAGCATGTTAGTATTATTAGTATTTTATTTAAGAGGCCTACATAAGCAGAAGTGTATTTTGCAAAATGCTTCCTTTTTCATTCAAGATTACGACGTCACTATTAGTATTTATTCAAAAACTGATAAGTGATAACATACTTAAATAATCATTTCTTAACTTCTTAATCATCTCTTAAATAAAAATTTCAGCGCGCGGCTTCGGTGCAGCGTGAATTATACACGTCTTTTAAAAAAATATAAATTTACGGCAACGTAGGTCCTATTTTTTATGGGTTAATATAAAGTTAGAATTTGCTATAGTATTCTTTTTAGAGCAAAATATAAGTACAATTTGCTGTAAAAAAATATAATGTAATCCTGTTTTCACAAAAATAATTAAGAAAACGGAAGGAATCTGAATAAAATATCAATTATTTTCATATGATTCTTTGATTTTCAACCATGTGAGCCCCTCATAAAATATTTCGTGATGTAAATAGTACCAAATGAATGTACATGAATGAGTACCAAATGATTCTTGTTTACTGCAAAATTAAGAACCGAAACGACACTTCTCACAGCTAAATTTGAAAAAGACTCCCAAGTAAACTCATTTATTTTAGGTTTAGAAAGAGAAAATTAAAATTTGAACTGTGTTAGCCCCTAGTTTAAGAAATGATTATCAATGTACAGTCGACAACACAGCTAAGTGACCATCGGAAATCTAATCTGACCTTAAGTGCATTGTAATAAGGTTCTAGGTTTTCACGGTATGGTTAGTTAGGTGTGTTGCTGTGTGTACGTTATACGTTTTTGAATAAATACAATAATAATAATAGTTACGGCGTAATCTTGAATGAAAAAGCAAGCATTTTGCAAAATACGCTCCTCTTAGGCGTAAGGACCCTTAATATTACCTATAATTTGAAATTACTCTTAGACACGAAATAATCCGACAGGTTTAAGGTACACATTGTATCCCGACCGCAGAGAGCAGCAGCAGGCGACGTGTTGCGGCGACAGGACTAGTTTTTATGTATTTCTATGACGGCGACGTGTCGCTAGGAAAGGTGTTTCATAGAAATACATAGAAACCTTTCGTGTCACCGCGACACGTCGTCTGCTGCTGCTGTCTGCGCTCAGGTTTCAACTTGTACCTTCGTTCCTTTTCCTCATTTGTCTTTGCTACGATTGAGAATTTACCTATCAAACTTGTGTTGAAGGATCATCAATCTGCCCTATCGGTTTATGCTTCGCAAAACCTTTGTAGCGTACTCTTTTGGTTTTTAGTGTGCGCTGGAAGCGCTATTCCCCTGGTGCCAGGGGATAACAGCCACTATGTCGAGGGCGAAAGCCGTTACATCTGGATGCCTGATGGCGCAGGCATGCCTCACCTAGTAGACCTGCAGGAGCCAGTTGATCAGGAAATCTTGAACTCCAGAAACGGTGCCAACAACGCATACTGGCTCTACACCAGGTCAGAAATATAATTTTGAAACCATAACTGTTTATGAAATACGTACTAGGAAAGGTAAATTTTCTTGGTAAGCAATGAGCAATAGAGATTATTTGTATTGTAACAATACTGAAAATCTTTTCATGTTATATTTCAGATCGAACCCTAACAACCCTCAAGTAATTGTTAATGGTAATGCCAACACCATTTGGTCTTCCAACTACGTAGCTAGTCGCCCGCTGAAAGTTATCGTGCACGGATGGAACAGTGACGGAAACAGTGAAATCAACCCTCTTATCAGAGATGCCTTCTTGGCTGTGAGTGACGCCAACGTCATCGTCGTGGATTGGCGTGCACTTGCTAATTCTAACTACATCAGTGCCGCTAATGGCGTACCCGGCGTTGGGCAGTTCCTTGGACAATTCTTGGTGTGGCTGATCAATACTGCCGGAGGAAACTGGAACAACGTCCATTTGGTTGGATTCAGTTTAGGAGCTCACGTTGTCGGTAACGCTGGCCGCGCCGCTAACGGACGCCCTACACGAGTTACTGGTAAGTTCAAAGAGCTCTCCATGTCAGTTACAGCACTTCTCTGAAGTCTAATCATAAGTAAAAACTAAATCACTTTTTTTCTACAGGCTTAGATCCCGCCGGTCCCCTGTGGGGTGGAAATAACGACGCTTTAAACGTCAATGCTGGCGGATACGTTGAATGCATTCACACTGATGGTGGTCTCCTTGGTATCTTCGACCCTATTGGCAATACTAACTTCTATCCCAACGGTGGTAGAAACCCTCAGCCTGGGTGCTGGATCAGCACCTGTTCCCACAGCCGAGCCTACGATCTGTTCGCCTCCACTGTACGCACCAACCACCTGACTGGTCGTCTATGCGGCAACCTCAACCAAGCCGAAAACAACCAGTGCACGGGAGGCAATTTGCAAATGGGCAACAGCATTCTTGGTAAACAAGGGTAAGTTATACGTCGTAATATGATTTTTGATTTAACCATTTTACAATATTATATTATAGATGTTAAACGTTCCCTATTTTACTTTTTAGAAAGCGCTTTTTGTGAAATATAATTCGTGTGAAGCACGGACTGCGCGGGTTGTTAGAAAGTTACACATTTCGTTATTAAACTTAATCTTTGCTAGTTAAGTATTTTAGTGGTAGTAGCATCCAAACCATGTGTCATTTAACGCGATTTTTGTAGGAACTAAATTACTGACATGTTACGATTTCTATACTTAACGTTATGTATGGTTCAGCAAAAATAAAACAAGTAATGCTCAGTGAATGAATTTAATATATTAAGTATACTCCTAACGTTACCTTTATATTAAGTATACGAAACAATCTCCACCTTTATTATTAAATATTAATTCAATAAACATACAATATCAAACATGTTAGACCTATCAATCATAATATATGATATACGTGCCTTAATCTCCAGATTTCAATCATGAGCACTTTATGTATTATCTTAATATTTTAAACAATAAGGTGACTTTCAAAAATATTTTTCTATCATAAAAACCGCTGCGTAAGCATATTATGTTGCAAGGATATGATGGCTACCAATTGTACTTGTTTGTCTTCTGGTCATGTCTATATCTATTTCTTTCGTTCCAGAAATGGACTCTACGGTTTAACGACTGGACAAAACTGGCCATACTAAGGAATTGGACTTGAATTATGATTTATGATTTAATACCTTACTTTACTACAGAGTAAATCATTTTCTCAATACTTGTGTTTCATTGTGCATATCCTCCTCACCCATATAACAGTCGACTCGTTTATTCTTTAATTGTATTGAACGAGTAGGTTTAGAATATAATTTTAAAAAATAGAGAGCATTCTGAAAATGAAGACTGCATATCTAGGAACCCGGAAAACTGTAGGAGGAGATTTACTACCTGTGAGTCTATCTGAGACATGCATTATTCATTGAAATTTGATTATGGTTGTGCTACACGCGCGCCGGAGGCTTAGAGCATACATAACTGGAGTAGCCTTATATTATGTCGTATTTGAGTACAAAAAAGTCTACCGAATTTTGCGGGGGGTTGAAGACCCACGCAAAAGATTAAGTACTCATTAATACAAAAACGATCTGTTTATTTTACACACGCACTTATTTTTATGCAGACAAACACATCACACATGGGAAGACTTCGAAAAAAATGGTTTAAGAATACGTAAAGGGCAGTGTGATCGGTTCAACCAGTAGGGCGAGGTTTGGGTCATTAAATAAGGTCTATAATTCTATCGACATTTGCACAAACATATTCAATTTTAGTATAAATTATTATGAGCATCGGTTAGCTAGCCCTGAAGGGGCTTCAGTATATCCTAGTTAGGGATGATGGAGCGGAAGTTCCCCGTGGAAAGTGGCACCCAGGTGAGCGTAGGGCGGTGGAAAATACCACTCCGCTGATACCTAGGGTGAGGAGGAAGGTCGGGATTAGGTTTCTGGAGCGCGCGCGGTATCCCCACACCGCTATCAGGAAACCTCCTACGCTAGGAACTTAGCGTGCGTGAGTGGTATCCCCACACCGCACTAACTAGGTGGACAGACGTTCACACTATACGGAGCGTGAGCGACTGCTAGCCGGTTTATTATTTTTTGTTGTTGGCTTGCCCTGTTAGGCCTGCTGAGCGGCCTACCACAGATATGGTTCTGGATACCTCGCTGGGGGCTGTATGGGGGGGAAGAGTAAAAAGAAAGAGAAAGAGCAATACAAGAAGAAAAAAGAGTAAAGAGTAGAATAGAGAAGAGAAGAGGCTGCTAGCCGGCTCGGTGCGCGGGGCTTTTTATAGAGGCGTGCGGTGCGGCGCGGCGCGGTGCTGTGCGTCATCATCGGCGATCGCCGCTCGGTGCAGCCTCCGCCGCCGTGGTCAGGTCACTGGGGTAATGTCGTCACATTCCTCCCTCCCGTGAGAGGATTTTTGCCTTGGGGAAAAATCATCTGTATCATCCGTTTCGTTACATGCCTTGGTACGAGCCTGTTCGGGTTTTGCCCTTGCCTTGACCTTGGTATGGCCTGGGTATGCTTATGCATATTTAATTCGTTTAGGTAACACGGTAGTGGCTTCAGCCTTAATATTACTTGTAAATTTCCTAGAAATACAATTAAAACAACGGTGGTCAAAAAAGGTGGTTGTAATTAGCGGCAATCATTTCCACCACCATGGTAAACTTTAAAAAAGAAGAATGTACGGGGCTGCTGCTTCGTCCGTTTCCCCCGGACTACACCCTGGTGCTGGCCCCCGTTCCTCCTTCTGCCGGTTCGGGTCCTTTTCCGCCTCGTCTGACTGGGTTGGGGCTGCTGTCGCTCCTCTTCTGTTGCCGTTTGTTGCCCTGCGGCGGCTCGTGGCGGTTGGTGGGTAGTTGGATGCTGCTATGCTTCTTCTGCATGCTGGCTCTTCAGGGTCCTCACTCTCCTGTAGCTCCTCTGGCAGGCTATATTCTAAACACGGTAAACCTAACGTGAACAATAGTTGTTTACCTTTAAGTTCCATGTGCCCCCCTTTCGGAAATCAACCTTATGTCTCTGATCTGGTTTACTAATGTTTCGCCGAAAATTATTTAGCAAATTCTTAACTCCCCTAACTACTTTTCCCATATTTTTATTTGGTCAATTTTTTAATTCCCAACTCAACGTTTCGCACTGATATCATTTCCCAATTAATGATTTGATAAATTATTGTTAGACAAATTATTACCTGGGATTTTTTTAAGATGTCAATTATGTTTTCGTCAAATGTATTGATTGGCAATATTGGCATACCTTGATTTAGCAACATATTGAATGGCATTATGACATCTAACCTAGTTTGTCAGAATCCAAGGTTTAGAACTGTAAGGAATTGCAGTATGATTTTATTGCATTAAGCGGGTAGGGCGCATCACCATTAAGCTAAATTAAGAGGGTACTTTTGTTTACATACTTTGCGGTTCAAAATACATAGTATTAATGTATAAATAATAATAATCATAATTGCGGACAATCTTACACAAATCAACCTGGTCCCAAACATAGCAATACATTGGTTTGCCATTTTATTTGCGTAGGCGTGCGGGTATACAAACGCACGGCAATTATTTTAACCTAACCTAAACCTTTTTTTTTTTGACGGTGTGAAAATGCTTTACGCATACCCCCGGCCCAGGGAAGGCTATTTGGGGGTTATGTGGGACTCTCTCCTCCTACCGCCATCCGAGTGATGGTGACTGGAGGAGCATACCCACTAAAAACACACCGGCGTCACCCGCATTGCCGTTAAGGGGGGCGCCATGGGATCGCGAACATAGCTTTTCAGATTGCTCTCATGTTCTACCGATGAGTTCCCCTTCGGACTGTTATGGCACAACTTGAAGTGTTCGGTACGGATCTATGCTGAAGTTGCAAGTTGGGTCGGTGTTTAATGTTTATGTTGCCAGTTGGGTCAGTGTATATGTTGCAAGTTGGGTCGGTGTATAGGTTGCAAGTTGGGTCGGTGTTAAAGTTGTAAGTTGGGTCGCGTCGGTGTTAAAATTGCAAGTTGAGTCGCTATTTATGTTGCCAGTTGGGTCGGTGTATATGTTACAAGTTGGGTCGGTGTTAAAGTTGTAAGTTGGGTCGGTGTTAAAGTTGTAAGTTGGATGCGTTCTCGGCGTAATAACTTCGCTGGCACCGCTTCGCTCTCCCTCGATATCGCTCTGCTCGATCGTTGTTATACCGTGGTCGTGGCTGTCTTGTGTCCCTGGTTCTGAACTTCTGACTGAATCCTCCCTCCTGGGAACATGATTTCCATCCCCACTCGTCTTAACACGTCCATTCCCAGGATTGTGCCGGTTGCCGTCGGTATTACCCATACCCAGTGCTTGAATTTGGCCCTCTTTATTTCGAAATCCACGAGTACGCTTTTTAATATGTGCGCCTTATCGCCGTTTGCGAGCAAATTCCCTTCTTCGTTTATTTTTCTATTGCCCCTCGTTTTTTGCAGGTGTCATACATGTATGCGCCTTTATCGATGAGCCCGAGATGTCGACTTCCCATCATGCTGACTTCGGTGTACAACCTATGTCCTCTCGTACGTACTCGCCTGCGGCCCGTGCGGCCTCTTTTGCCTCTCGCCAGTCACTCTTGCAGCACCTCTTGCTTAGTACCCCCAGTTTTCCACGACCACTGCAAAATAACGGCTGTCTGGACCTGCACTGTCTCGTGTCGTGTCCCGGCTTCCCGCAAGACTAGCAGCACGTGCGCGCGTCGTATCTCGGATGCACTTTTGTCTCTTTCCCATTCTGTAACTGCGGTTGTGTTTTAAAACCGTTCCCGGTAGTGCTGACGTAATGAGGTCCTGTATTTACGCGCCCTTCGTAATTCCTGGTCTCTGTAACCGTCCTGTCGGTGTATGGGCGTTGGTAGCTCGTATATTGATTGTCGTAGGTTGATTGTACAATGCTCTCGAACTCGGCCGCTAATTGTAATAGGTCCGGTAAGTCGGCTTAATCGTTTTTCTTTATATAACTTATAATTTTTAAGCATGTTTTCATATTATACGCGATGCAACATTTCTTTACGTACTTTCGTACCTGCGCATCAGTGTCTGTAAATCCGTGACGTAATCGGTAAAATTCTCTCGAACCTTTTGTTTCCGCGCAATTATTGTCATGATTAGATCCTCTTCATAATTACCAGGAAATTAATAAAGCTTAAAAAGCTCCAGGAACTCCTTCCACGTTTCCCAGGTATGTACATTATTCCTGTACCATAGTAGGGCTTTACCTTGTAGAATGCGTGGTAGCGCGGGAAGGACCTCCTCCTTTTCTATACCACTGGCCGAGGTCAGCTCTTCCAGCCTCTCTTTGAATTCCACGGCACTGTCGGATGTCGTGTACGACAGGTTCCATTCCCTAATAAGCTTGTTCAGGTTTAACTTGCCTTTACCTTCGTCACTTTCCATCGTTAAGGGTTGGTTCTCCGGCGGTGTTTCGAATTCCTCCGAGTTGGTGATAGACTCTATGAGTAAGTTACGTATTTGGCCAACGGTCAATTCGTCTGTCACTATCCCCTTTTCCTCGGCTTCTTTTATAAGGTCCGGCTTTTTTCAGGCGGTAAATCCAACTTGTATACATGTAGGTATCTAAGTCTGGCTCTTCTGTAATACGTTGTGAACGGTGCGGCGGTGTTCTACGTTTTTATTTTATTGTACACCCTAAATTAAATGCCTATAGGATACGGTTAAGCGGACGGGATCGGTGTAGCTGGATTTTGTAATTATTCAGGTCTAGGTTTTATACACAGAAATATATCAAGATAGAAGGAAAAAGTGTATGTACCTCGCTTGGCGAAATGATGACACGGTGTCACCATTGCTCGCCGCGAATTTCAGTTTGCTCCCGACCGCGGTCTGCGAGCGATGACAGGTTTTAAAAATAAAATGGTTTGTTGTGCAATTAATTGTTCAAACACTTCCAATAAATTTGGAGCTGTTAATCGACGTATTTCCTTTCATCGGTAAGTACAATTTGTCCTTAAATATCTGTTATTCATTAAAAAAATATTTATTTTATTATTTTCATCAAAACAGTAGCGGGCGATTGTGTGCCAACGCTAGTTTTCCATTGCGGCTTTAATTTGACGAGCCAGACTAAATTGAATCCCAAGCCTAGTACCCCCGTGAGTGTCGCAGGTGTCTCAAACCCTAGTGATATAGCGAATATATTTAGAAATCACTTTGCAGTGCAGTCACCATTAGGACCACCGTGTCGGGAGTTCGGCGCTGATGCCCATGGTGACAAGATAACTACCATTTTTTTTTTTATACGTTAAAATGAGCTGATTGAGGAACTCAGTAGTACACACAGCAACACACCTAACTAACCATACCGTGAAAACCTAGAACCTTATTACAATGCACTTAAGCTCAGATTAGATTTCCGATGGTCACTTAGCTGTGTTGTCGACTGTACGCATGTCGGCTGCTTTATTGACGATGTGTGTGTCAATAACATCAGTTACGCGGACGACATGTTTATTTATTTATTTATTTATTGATACATGGAAAACCAACAGCGCAACATATTTATAGACAAAATAATAAAACCATATAGCCAATTACAGGTTCTCACTTATAGAAATAAACTAACACAAATAAATCTATAGCCAAACTTAAACTTAGCGTACATTACGCACAGTAACCAATCGCGCACCAATAGCAAGCATGGCAATGGGAATATACAAGTACAAGGGAGTTAATAAATTAGAATATATCTAAACTCTAGTAACCCGAGCCTACACCTGAAGTATCACACATGAAGAATCATGTCAGTTTAGATTTTATTGCTTGTATGCTATCACAAAATATGTCTATATCTAATTTAACTACAACTTCGTTTAAACTCCTGCCTGCTCTGCACAAAAAACTATTCTTTCTATATTTAGTGGAAACATGGAACATGCTAATAGGACGAAAATGGCGGAAACTTCTTATGGGAGTATTGAAATGAATTTTACCAAGTAAATTAGGACAGTCAACATTGCTTCTTATTATATTTAACAAGTATAAGACATCAGCAATTTCACGACGCTTAACAAGGGGTATCAGGTGATGCTTTTTACATAAGGTTAAATAATTAGATGAGCTGTAATGTATATGCATTTTATAGCAAATAAATTTCATGAATTTGGATTGTAATCGCTCAATTTTATCGATGTAAATTTTATATTGGGGATTCCAAATCTGAGATGCGTATTCCAACTTGCTTCTCACATAAGTACAATACAAGATTTTCAGCGTCTTAATACGTGTAAAACAAACCGAACTACGCATTATAAATCCAAGTGACTTAGAAGCTTTACTTATAATATTATCGACGTGTTCATTAAAAATAAGCTTCGAATCATGAAAAACCCCTAGGTCTCTTATGCTGGTTAGTTGCTGAATACAGTTACCTTTCAATGAATAAGAAGTAGGTATTTATTTTATTTAATTTTCGAGAAAAAGTTACGGTGAAACATTTTGAGGGATTTAAATCCAATTTATTCATAACACAATATCTATCCAGTCGGTGGTATGTTGGACAATAGGCGCACTAAGAAAACTAGTTGCAGTTTGTGAGTCATATGCGACATCTCATGGTTTGACTTACAATGTGTCTAAAACAGAATATATGGTCTTTAAGGCGGGAACCAAATGCCCAAGTTTTGTTCCACCTTTAATACTTAATAATACCCCTCTTAAACGCGTCTTCTTGTCATTTGGTAACTGATGACCTTAAGGACGATTTCGATATGGAGAGGGAGCGCAGAGCGTTGTCAGTCCGGGCGAACATGTTGGCCCGCAGATTTGCTCGATGTACAGATACGGTGAAAATAACGCTGTTCAAAGCGTATTGCACATCACTATACTCGGCAAGTCTGTGGTTCAAATATACTCAAAAGGCATACAATGCTCTGCGCATCCAATTTAATAATGCCTTCGGGGCGCTGTTGCGGCTGCCGCGCTTCTGCAGTGCGTCATTTATGTTTGCCGAGGCGCGTACCTCTCTCCTGAATAGAATGCGCGGGAGCAGCAACAGCATCCTGGAAATGATAGCTGGTAAGTTTGATTGTCCCTTGACAAAAATACTTACCGACTGCACCAAATCCCTTTTTACCATTAAGTACTAACCTATAGACTAAGAATAACTAACACCAGTGGACCTCATAGTTGTCTTGTAATAAATTGAAAAATAAATAAATTAAGACTCTTTACGTGAGTTAGTTTGTTGGGCGCCAAATGTGATGATGGGCGGTGAAACCGACCACCACATATTCTCCTTGGGCGGAGGTTTCCAGACTAACTTAGATGTGGGGAGAATACGGAGGTGGAATGAAATATAAACACAGATATACGGGTCGTGTACGCCCTTTATTAACCTAAATACCTAGCAAATGTAAATACAGTAAGTTTAGCAAATAGCGACTCTAGTCTCTACGGATGGCGGGATATAAGGGTCTAGGAGGCGCGGCGATCGGTTTGCTGGCCCTGAAGGGGCTTCGGTATATCCTGGCTAGGGATGATGGAGCGGAAGTTCCCCGTGGAACGTGGAACCCAGGTGAGCGCAGGGCGGTGGAAAATACCACTCCGCTGATACCTGGAGTGAGGACGAAAGTGTGGAGTAGGTTTCTGGAGCTCGCGGACACCGCTACCAGGAAACCTCCTAGGATAGGAACCTAGCGTGCGTGAGCGGTATCCCCACACCGCTACCAGGCCCCGTAGCATGGATGGCGTTATCACGCGATAAGTGACAGGATAGAGCTTCCGTCCCTGGCTGACACCGTTCGATAGAACGAGACGACGCGCCTATCCTGTCACTTATCGCGTGATAACGCCATCCATGCTACGGGGCCAGGAAACCTCCTAGGCTAGGGACCTAGCGTGCGTGAGCGGTATCCCCACACCGCACTAACTAGGTGGGCAGACGTTCACACTATACGGAGCGTGAGCGACTGCTAGCCATTTTTTTTTTTTTGGTTTAGTTTTCTGTTAGGCCTGCTGAGCGGCCTGCCACAGATTTGTACGGCTCGGTGCGCGGGGCTTAGAGGCGTCGGTGAGGCGCGGCCCGGCGGGGTGCTGTGCGTCATCACCGGTGATCGCCGCTCGGTGCAGGCTCCGCCGCCGTGGTCCGGTGGCGACTCGGGTCATATCGTCACAGGCCTACTAATCGTGTGGTTAACATTGTAACCCTTATCAGTAGCACAAAATAAAGAAAAATGCAAATAAAAACGACAACAAGCGAAGCGAGAAGCAGTGTTAGGTTGAACTGCAATACTTACATCCATAGCCATACTTATACTTAAATATAGAACTAATGGACGTTAGGATACATATTTATTATGACAATCAAATTTCATCCAAAATGTATTATTAGGCGAATCATAAATAGTGTTATCAACGTTAGGACAAATTAAAGTTATGAGAGATAGCGGTGTATGGACAACAATAATAGGACAAAAAACGTTATGGATTGCAATATAGTCCATGTAAAATAGGTACACTATCGCTCCCTGAATAGATAAAAGCTGTGGCCGCAAACCGTTTTATTTAATAATTATTATAATATTCATTCAATTGAGGCATCTAAGGTCCATATAACAAATACCTTAAAGACTAACATATAATACAATACTTAATGAGTAATATTCGCGGAAACCGAAGACAATATTAAAAAGTGTTTTCGTGAATGATTATAATAATACTTTGAAACTTTCTTACTTAAAAGTCCACTTAGACAGGAAGGGCTGTGTGAGGTCAGATTTTCCGTTAAAAATATCGACTTTACGTTTATATACAATGAAAGAAAGAAAGAAATCATTTATTTGTGACAAAAAAACTAACTGTAGACACATAAGCACATGCACATTTGCCACAAAATGGTCACAACTCAGCGTAATGCTGGCAGGGCGAGCACAGGTCTTCAGTTGTGGCCATTTGGTGAAGCACGGAACAATGAGACGCCACGATCACACACAAGGAGAATATACAAAATACAAAAACATACAAAATATATAAAACACAAACTCATTACAATGAGATACGCATGCTCACTCCCCACGAGATGAGTGCGTGAGTGCGTGTCGCACAACCATAATCAAATTTCAATGAATAATGCATGTCTCAGATAGACTCACTGGTGGTAAATCTCCTCCTACAGTTTTCTGGGTTCCTAGAAATGCCGTCTTAATTTTCAGAATTCTCTCCATTTTTATAAATTATATTCTAAACCTACTCGTTTAATACAATTAAAAAATAAACGAGTCGACTATTATATGGGCAAGGAGGATATGCACAATGAAACACAAGTATTGAGAAAATGATTTACTCTGTAGTAAGTAAGGTATTAATCAGAAATCATAATTCAAGTCCAATTCCTTAGTAAGGCCAGCTTTGTCCAGTCCTTAAACCGTAGAGCCCATTTCTGAAACGAAAGAAATAGATATAGACATGACCAGAAGACAAACAAGTACAATTGGTAGCCATAATATCCTTGCAACATAATATGCTTTCGCAGCGGTTCTTATGATAGAAAAATATTTTTGAAAGTCACCTTATTGTTTAAAATGTTAACATAATAATACATAAAGTGCTCATGATTGAAATCTTGAGATTAAGGCACGTACTTACATCATATATTATGATTGATATTGTATGTTTATTGAAATAATATTTAGTAATAAAGGTGAAGATTGTTTCGTATACTTAATATAAAGGTAACCTTATGTGTATACTTAATATATTGAATTCAGTAACTGTAACTATTTCTTGTTTTATTTTTGCTGAACCAACATAAAGTTAAGTATAGAAATCGTAACATGTCAGTAATTAGTTCCTACAAAAATCACGTTAAATCAAACATAGTTTGGATGCTACTACTACTAAAATACTTAACTAGCAAAGATTTAGTTTAATTACGAAAATTAAGTGTAACTTTCTAGCAACCCGCGCAGTACGTGCTTCACACGAATTATGTTTCACAAAAAGCGCTTTCTATAAAATAAAATATCTGCACAAGGGAACGTTTAACATCTATAATATTGTGAAATGGTTAAATCAAAAATCAAATTACGACGTATAACTTACCCTTGTTTACCAAGAACGCTGTTGCCCATTTGCAAATTGCCTCCCGTGCACTGGTTGTTTTGGGCTTGGTTGAGGTTGCCGCATAGACGACCAGTCAGGTGGTTCGTGCGTACAGTGGAGGCGAACAGATCGTAGGCTCGGCTGTGGGAACAGGTGCTGATCCAGCACCCAGGCTGAGGGTTTCTACCCCCGTTGGGGTAGAAGTTAGTATTGCCAATAGGGTCGAAGATACCAAGGAGACCACCATCAGTGTGAATGCATTCAACGTATCTGCCAGCATTGCCGTTTAAAGCGTTGCCATTTCCACCCCACAGGGGACCGGCGGGGTCTAAGCCTGTAGAAAAAAAGTGTAATGTTGTGTTAAAATATTATGACAAAGTTATAATGACAAATAATTACTTATGATTAGACTTCAGAGAAGTGCTGTAACTCATGGAGAGCTCTTTGAACTTACCAGTAACTCGTGTAGGGCGTCCGTTAGCAGTACGGCCAGCGTTACCGACTACGTGAGCTCCTAAACTGAATCCAACCAAATGGACGTTGTTCCAGTTTCCTCCGGCAGTATTGATCAGCCACACCAAGAATTGTCCAAGGAACTGCCCAACGCTGGGTACGCCACCGGCGGCAGTGTTGTAGCTAGCATTAGCAAGTGCACGCCAATCCACGACAATGACGTTGGCGTCACTCACAGCCAAGAAGGCATCTCTGATAATAGGGTTGATTGCGCTGTTTCCGTCACTGTTCCATCCGTGCACGATAACTTTCAGCGGGCGACTAGCTGCGTAGTTGGAAGACCAAATTGTGTTGGCATTACCATTAACAATTACTTGAGGGTTGTTAGGATTCCGTCTGAAATATAACACGAAAAGATTTTCAGTATTGATACAATACAAATAATCTCTATTGCTCAATGCTTACCAAGTAAATTTACCGAGATATAGACATACCACGTGCTTTTTAAGCAGTACGTATTTCAATAAACAGTGATGTTTTCAAAATTATATTTCTGACCTGGTGAAGAGCCAGTATGCGTTGTTGGCACCGTTTCTGGATTTCAAGATTTCCTGATCAACTGGCTCCTGCAGGTCTACTAGGTGAGGCATGCCTGCGCCATCAGGCATCCAGATGTAACGGCTTTCGCCCTCGACATAGTGGCTGTTATCCCCTGGCACCAGGGGAATAGCGTTTCCAGCGCACACTAAAAACCGAAAGAGTACGCTACAAAGTGTTTGCAAAGCACCAAATTCTCAATCGTAGCAAAGACAAAGAGGAAAAGCAACAAAGGTACAAGTTGAAACCTGAGCGCAGACAGTAGCAGCAGACGACGTGTCGCGGTGACACGAATGGTTTCTATGTATTTCTATGAAATACAAATACCTTTCCTAGCGACACGTCGCCGTAATAGAAATACATAAAAACTAGTCGTGTCGCCGCCACACGTCGCCTGCGGCTGCGTTCTGCGGTCCGGTTACAAATGGAGCTGCGAGAATCCTCCAGAACAAAGAAAATAAATCCGATAGTGGCACTGCGACTGGCGGTTGTGGAGCACAGCGCCAGAGTGCAACCAGTAAGATTATTTAACAGGTGCCTACTGAGTTTAAAATAATTAGAAGCTCCACAATGTTTAAGAATAGGTTAAAAACGTATTTACTAGACAATTTGTTATGACATTAATGATTTTTTACAAGACTTAATTTTAATATTATTGTTTGACTTTTTAATTAAGATCATTTATTCATGTGATGTAATAACTCATTTTAATTTAATTGAATTGAATTGTGTATTTATTTTTATGTTACAAATTTTGTTTTAAATTTTACTTTAATATTGTAGTATTACGACATTCAAACACAATGTAAATTGTTACTGAATTCAATAAAATGAAAAGAGAGCAATTTCAAATTATATATATTTTGCAAAATGCTTCCTTTTTCATTCAAGATTACGACGTGACTATTAGTATTTATTCAAAAACTTGTAACGTACTCAAATAATCATTTCTTAAACTAGGGGATAACACAATTTAAATTTAAATTTTCTCTTTCTAAACCTAAAATAAATGAGTTTTCTTGGGAGTCTTTTTCAAATTTTGCCTTGAGAAGTGTCGTTTCGGTTCTCAATTTTGCAGTAAACAAGAATCATTTGGTACATGAATGATTATAATTCACATCACCAAATCTTTTACGAGGGGCTGACATGATTGAAACTCAATAAAAGAATTGATAAAAAACCTTCCGAGTTTTTTTTTTTTTTTGGTGAAAACAGGATTACATTATATTTTTTTACCGCAAATTGTACTTATATGTTGGCCTAAAAATAATACTATAGCAAATTATAACTTTATGTTAACCAATAAAAAAATAATCATAACTATAGGACCTACGTTGCCGTAAATTTATATTTCTTTAAAAGACGTATAAATCACGCTGCACTGCAGCCGCGCGCCGAAATTTTTATTTAAGAGATGTTTAAGAGGTTAAGAAATTAATATTTAAGTACGTTATCAGTGTTTGAATAAATACTAATAGTTACGTCGTAATCTTGAATGAAAAAAACGAAGTATTTTACAAAATACGCTTCCGCTTCTGCTTATGTAGGCGTAAGGCCTCTTAAATAAAATACTAATAATACTAACATGCTACGAGAGCGGCCAACACCACAAGCAGCTTCATGGTAAATGCAAAAGGCAACTTCGGGGCTTATGGTACAATTACCACTATTTATTCTAAGTTTATCATATAGCAAGATATGATATCGTTATTAATTCGTTTTTGATTTGATATTAATATACAGGGTCCATCGTTTGCCAAATTAAAACGGCAGGTAGGTTCGGTCATTTGCTATCTTTTCTCGTCTCTAAAAAAAAAAGACCGGGTTGCACTCCGGGAGCGCCGGCAGAAGTGAAAACTCAATAACATTGTAACAGTTTTTCGATCAGGTCACGTGACATCTTACGGTGTCACCCTAAAAATGAATTTGACCCAAATTTGTAAACAATTATCAATTATTTAGGCGGACGGCCCGCGGGCGCGTTGGGTGCGACGGGCCCAACGCGCCGCCGCGGCGCAACGGTGCCGGGGTCCGGCGCGCCGACGGGCGGCGGCAAACACAATACCAATTTGTTTTTGCCATTGCCAAATATTTTTCAAAGCTGTATCTCTTTAGGAATAACGCCCAAATTCGAACTATTCGAATTTTCTCAATAGCAAAACGGTGAAGGATGCGTTGGTATTATGACAAATTTATTTGCAGAATATGCTATTGCAAAAAGTGTTTAACGGCTTTATACTCTTACGAATAGCGTTCAGTTTTGAATGAAGTCGAATCGGCTAGCAGCAAAAAGTGACCTCCTTCACATCTGACGTCACAAAACTCTGTCGCGTATTTATCAATTTTTCCCCATCCCAAAAAGTGCTCAGCGCCGCTAAAGAAGTTTTCACTTCAAAAACTTTGTGCCCACGGATTTCTTATTTGTATTTTTTTTAAATTAGTTTGTAAAAGATGATCTTACGCATTTCAACTTGAATTATAAAAAAGGAAGCAGTAGAGCCTATTTTTTTTCTGATTTAATTGTGTAAGGTTGTATAGCTCTATAAAAGTCACAACTATTTGCTACTAACGTCTACTTATTTTTTTTTTCACCCTCAAACATTTTTCAATATGCCAGAATTTCATCTTGGGTAATTTTGATTTGAAATTAAAAAAAACCTAAAAATGATCATATTATTGATTTAAACTTTCACGATTCTCACACATAATTGATACTAGACGGGACTTAATCGCGTATAATTAAATTATTTTATTTACCTCACTGATTATGTTCTCTTTCTAATTATGATAAATTAAGAGGAAATTCGGATACAAACCCAGACGGCCTACCGCGAAACGAAAACGATCCTCGTTCGTGTATCTTCCTCTCTGTCGCACCTGAGACAGAGAGGGAGATAGCAAACGAAGTTCGTTTTCGTTTCGCGTTTGCCCCTCAGATGCTACAGCGTTTGTCTGGTAGTCTTTAATCTGCAAGTCTTGCGTACGTACTACTCGTATTTATTTAGGGTTACATGTTTTTTATCACATGCCGATTACGAGCCTTGTGCGTCCCTTACACAAAATTGGCAAATTAATAAAGTTCATTCAAGGTTGTCGGTATAATTGCACATTATTAGAAAGAGGAAAGACTAGAGAACTTTTTTAAAGATTTTTTAAGAACAAATCAAAGTTACCCTAGACGAAATTCGTGCATCTTGATATTTTTTTGAAAGTTAATAAAAAATAAGTAGACGTTACTTGCAAATAATTTTGACTTTGATAGAGCCGTACAAAATGACACATTACAATAAAAAAAATTGGCACTACTTACCACTTCCTTTTTTTTAATTCAAGTTAAACCGCGTAACCCTTAGAATATATCTAAATTAATAAAAAAAATACCCGTGGGCACAACATTTTTTTGGAGGCCGGAGAAGATAGCTAATGACCCAACATACTTGCCGTTTTAATTTGGCAAACGATGGACCAAACACCCTGTTTATTATCATTAGATTATTACCTACGTGTCCTTCTCTCGCATAATCACGTTATCAATGCAGCTGCTCGGTAAATCAATCAAGAAAGGAATTTGAAATAATGATTCTTATCATCATAAGCACACGAGTCGATCATATTTGTTCGTCGTGTAGCTGAATAGCCGGTTGAATCATTCATGGCACATTGAAACATTCCTGAGGGTCCGTAGCATACTTTCGAATATAAACCTCATACTTACATATTTGCTAGTCTAGTTCTAACTGTCTGATTGGAAGATCATGAGATGATGGTAGTCATTTTCTTAGGCGGGCATATTCCAATCAAGGAATTAACAGGATGATGATATTGATGATGGTGTGGGGGGGGGTCAAAAATCGACAAAAAACAATGCCGTAATATATGGACAAGCCCTTTCTTGTAGTTTTCGCCAATGGCCACTTAACCATAAATCAATTTAGTATAAAATATGTTTTGTATTATTTTACGTACATATTTTGCTAATTTTGGTTTAGGTTTAGATTATTGGTAGTTTGAGTTTGTTCGTACAAAAAAGTACATTGTAAAAGTACATAAGTAATAGGTGTCTTTTTATATTTTTATTAGTTTTTTTTGTAATGAGTTTGTGTTCTTCTATATTTTGTATGTTTTTGTATTTTGTAAATTGTCCTTGTGTGTGATCGTGGCGTCTCATTCAGCATTACGCTGAGTTGTGACCATTTCGTGGCAAATGTTAATTAATGTGCTTAATGTGTCTACAGTTTGTTTTTTTGTCACTTTATTTATTTGTATTAAAACGTAAAGTGGATATTTTTAACGGAAAACTTACCTCACATAGCCCTTCCTGTCTAAGTGGATTTTACTGTTTAAGTAAGAAGGTTCACAATGTTATTATAATCATTCAAGAAAACACTTTTTAATATTGTCTTCGGTTTCCGCGAATATTACTCATTAAGTATTGTGTTATATGTTAGTATTTAAGGTATTGTTATATGGACCATAGATGCCTGAATTGAATGAATATTATAATAATTATTAAATAAAACGGTTTGCGGCCACAGCTTTTATCTATTCAGGGAGCGATAGTGTACCTATTTTAGATGGACTATATTGGAATACATAACGTTTTTTGTCCTATTATTGTTGTCCATACCGCTGTCTGTCATAACTTTCATTGGCCTAACGTTCATTGTCCTAATCCACACGTTCATTTCTCCTAATATTCATTTGTAATAACGTTGATAGCACTATTTATGATTCGCCTAATAATACATTTTGGATGAAATTTGATTGCCCTACTGTTTTATTACCTTATATTATTTTGTCATTTTAAAAATGTATTATGACGCCCATTAGTCCTATATTTAAGTATAGATATGGCTATGGATGTAAGTATTGCAGTTCAACCTAACACTCTTCCTCGTTTCGCTTGTCGTCGTACCTAACGTAGACCTGCCTTCCGATTAACCCTAACGCTCAATAGTCGTAGATAATAGGACAATCGATATTATTTAAAAAAAAAGTACCCTTAACCAGGACTAACATGTTTTAGGACAAATAATATGTTGTGAATGTTAGGGCTACACATGTTATAGCAACTTGGTTCGTAGATACGGGTACACTACCTACATTATTCCGAAGAGTTTAGAAGTCATTTCTCCGAAGGAATATTTTTATCCAAATTTTGTTATGTCCGATAACCAGGGGAACATCTGAAGGAATTTTTGATTTTATGGAATATATATAACTAACCAAACCTAACCTAACCTAACCTATTGTATAACTACATATTCTATTCAATCATCTCCGTCCAAATTTTCGTTTAGCGATGACAAAAATAATAATTAATAACGATCCTTCAGATTTTTTTGAATTCCCTGTAGATGCGCCAAGTTAAACCCAAATTCTACGGTATTGATAATTGTCAATGTCAAATACACATAGGGAAGGTATATTTGACAACTGAACATATAGTAAGATTAAATGATTTGTATAACATAAATGTTCGATCTCAAGTTTAGTCAGGCTATCAACTGCTCAAAATATGTAAGAACATGTTATATTTCTTCTGCGGTGCAAGGATAATGACAGGTAATGTTTTTGTAATTGGTTAGTAACACCGAAAACAGAAACACAAAGAAAGAACTTACCAGTAAAGAAATAAACGTACCTACTTATGATTAACTCCATTCCCCATGTATCGATCCTAATAACAACGTCCTGTCACGGTGTTTTAATGTTAATTCTTAGAGCATACGTATATCTATCGATATTTGCACAAACATATACAATTTTAGTACAAATTATTATGAGCATCTTAATAGGATATCAAAACTCAATTGTATATTGAAATAATTATGGGAGGTTTATTGTAAAAACACACACAATATATATATATATAAAAATACATAAAGTACTTACATTAAAACTAGATTTAAAATTAAAACTAAAACTAACTTAAAAATAACTTACCAAGCAAAAAAAAAACTAAAAAATATTTTCTAAATTTGGACCCTTTGGCAGGGTACCCATCACGCAGGCAGCATTCCCGCGTTGAATTGCGATTGCGAGTATTTGCGCGAGAAAGCTGCCCGCGCGAGGGTCGCCTGTTGCCTCCCTCAAGCGTTTGCTGATCGTGCTTGAAATAATTGTTAAGTTATAAAATACAATATCGCAAAAATATGACGATTTTTATTTATATTTTTTAACAATTTTACATTTCAATTAACTAGATACATATAAAGTAGCGAGTAGCATTATATTACATACAGTATACCCCGCTTGATAATCGCTTTTTCGAATAAATTGTGTTGGCAATATTGCAGGTTCTTAGTGAATCATCAATCGTCACCTACAAAACAATTCAACAACTCCCATCATGCCCTAAAATACTAAGGAAAAGACTCTTTAAGTGTCCTTTTCCGGCTGTAAAAACTGCTTTTGCCAAACTTTAAACTATATGTCCTTCCTTTGAAAAAGTCTGTGACATAAAACTCTGTCGCTTGGCCGTAGCTAAAACTCGAATACGGGAGCTCTTGGCGTCCTGGACGTACGAGTACAATCAGGCTGAAGAAGCCTCGAAGTAAATGCTCACTGGCATCCTTCCCTTCTCCACACACACTCACACTACCTACACACACTCTTACACTCATCCACATAAATACAATCACTAAACTAAATATTTAGATTTCAATTATTAAGTCTCTCTAGTGTTAATAGTGTCTTAATGTTACTTTTCCGTAAATGCTGTATAACGCCGCATGAGATCCTGTAAGTCTCGTAAGCGATCTGACTCCCACGATACAGGCTGTGCCTAGTGTGGAAGTCACCGATCATGTAAATTGTTAAAGGAGAGTGAAAACCCAACTTCCATGTCATGGATCGTTTCAGAGTTATGATTTATTAAATAACAGGAGAATAGAAGATAAAATAACGCAAGCGCACAGTACACAACCAACTACTCGCAATCTTTCTTAAATATTCACATCTGAGAGTTATGCTCATAAGAATAAATGAAGCACATATTCATAGTTTTCATTTAAAATTAGATTCCGAAGTGGCCGCTAGTTTTATTTTTCAACCTTTGGTCCAGAAGTGCCCAGTCTCCTTTATTTTTGGTAAATAAACTAACCTTATTCTTCCTATTCTTGTTCATACGTACTCTAGATAATTATTGATTTCATCGAAACTACCCTCATCTCTACTTCTGAGTCTCCGGAGTCCCGAGTCGGGACACTGATCTGTCATTTTAAATTATCCTTGCAAATACTATTATTAACAGTATTCCCATCGAAATTAGGTCAATTTTTACACAGCATGAACACGCAGCCTCGTGGGGAGTGCCATGACATATCTAAAAAGAATTGTAAACCGATTACATAATCGTTTAATTTGACGTATCATGATAATATTTTCATAAAAATAATATTATAGCAATACAAACATTACTTACAAATATCATGTTATACTGTCTTTTTCTGAGTTTGAAGTTGTCGAACGTTTATTACATGTGCTTACAGCACATGTTGGTATTTTTATGAATAACCATTAAGGCATTTTTATCAAGCGCTCTTGCGAGGCGATTTTATGAATGACCATTAAGGCATTGGAAATTATCGCGTTCTTTGAAACGCCGTTCTGACTAGATTAAGAAACAATGAGGTCTGTTTTTCAGATATATGATTCTTGACTATATGATTGTTTATCTGATGTAATCACTACACGATTGCCTAAAATTTCGTCCATTGAAAAAAAATCCAATATTTTCCTTTTTTTACTCAGCCTGCTCAAACAATACATTATTTTACGACACTAACAAGTTACTAGTATAGTATTTTATCTCATCTAAAATCTCACTTATCTAATTAAGCGCGGAAGGCATAAGCGTGTCTCTGTCAACGGGGCGTTGTCGACTCGAATCAAGGCATCCCCTTAAACAATTGTGAAATTGTCTTTATGTGATTTATTGCACATTGTGCAAGGTTTTCAACATAGGGGTAAGTCATTTATAGTCTGCTTCACAGATGGATCTAGAAGGGAATCAACAAAGCTAGCGGGAGCGGGTATAGTTATACCCAAACTGCGGGAGAGAGTATCTATCCCACTGGGGAGGTATGCTAGCGTTTTTCAAGCAGAGGTGTGCGCAATAATGAGGTGCGCACAAATAATAAAGGAGACAACGCAGCAGACTGGAAGGGTAGTGATCTATACGGACAGTCAGGCAGCATTGAAGGCACTAGGAAGGGCAACGGTAACATCCGCCTTAGTAAGAGAATGTAAGAAGGAGCTAAACATGATAGGAGCATACCCAGGTGTGACGGTGGCATGGGTGCCGGGACATCAGGGGATAGCGGGTAACGAGAGCGCGGACGAACTGGCTAGGGAGGGCTCGGGAAGGGAATTTATAGGCCCAGAACCGGTCCTCCCTTTCTCGGCTCAAGTCACAAAGGGGGTCATAGAAAGGCTAAAAGAACAAGAAGGGGAGAGAGAATGGAGGAAGCATCTGGATGTAGACAGACAAAGATGATGATAGGAGGTATGGATCACAGAAGAACCAGGTATCTGCTAAAACTGGGTAAGAACAACCTGAGGTTGCTGACCGGTATCGTAACTGGTCACAATACTCTAAATAGACACTTGAAGGTAATAGGTATCAGTAGCGACGCTTCCTGTCCACACTGTGGGGAGGAAGAAACTAGTAAGCACGTATTAGCGGAATGTATTATGTACGCGGCACCGCGGTTTAATACATTCGGTAAAGATGTGTTAGAGGAGAGGGAATTGAGGGATGTCAACCTTAAAGATGTCCTTCTGTTCTGCAGGAAAACAAGAAGAATAGAAGAGTTTGTAGTGGGAACGCCGCCGGGACAGTAACCTGAGGCTCCAACCCTAGGGGACAGGGCTGAATGAACGCACAAAACCGATCGACAGCCCGCCTGCTTCCGGCCAGGCGTCCCTGCACAACATCAACACAACATCAAGTCATTTATACTAAACGGAACTTATAATCGCGTATAATTTACCTCACTAATATTATAATGTGTGAGAATCGTGAAAATTTAAATCAATATACAGGGGTAAGTTACTGAAAGCTACTCCAGTTATGTATGCTCACTTAGAGCTTCGAATAAAATTTGTCCATTTTAACTCCTACCACCTTATCCATATGTATAACAATTTCACATCGGAGTGGCTAAAATTCTCTTTAGCGCATTTGTAAGGAGCAAGTTAGAATACGGCGCTGTTGTTTGGGATCCGTACGAGAGCAAATACTCTCTCATGATTGAGAAAGTACAACGCAAATTTGCTCGCTGGCTGTACAAAAAAGCCTACGGTTACTACCCGTACCTCTATCATCCTCCATCTTTGTCTCGGGCATGGTCGGGCTAGACACGCTGGCGCTGAGAAGGAAGCTATTGCTATTAGTCCACTATCTGTCAGTTGTCCATCACCGAGTGGATAGTGCAGAGGTGTTGGCTCGGATCGGGTTGGTGGTTCCGACGCGGATACCCACGGACGTGGACGGGGCGGTGGCGCCGCGCCGCCGGCCGGGCCTGCTGCAGCGGCCGTCCGCTCGCACGCGCTTCGCGAGCCATGCGCCTACCGCCCGTGCCATAACATGGCTGCATCTAATGCTCACTCAGTACGAAGACGCTGACATGTTCGCTGATCGTTTGACATACTTGTGCAATATTGCTAGGATATTTTTGAATTGGCATTTAATTAATGGAATGACATTATAATTACGATTTGTGACATTTTTACCTGTGAATGTTTATATTTCTTGTTATTTTAGCGTGTAAGTGATTTGGTGTCCACACTGTAAACTTGCATTGTATTAATTAAATAAATAAATAAATAAGTTGGTAGAGGTACAAAAATTATGTATGACAGACAGTTGATAAATATTGATAAATACTAAACATGATTATTTTTTCCTTTTTAATTTTCTTACGATAACATCCAAATTGTATCATTTTCTATTAAAAAATAATGAAACTTTTCAATACCGGTATTCCGATCTCTCGATATTGGTCCTTTTGAATCCCGGTATTAGATCATCGGAAAAACCGGTCCGAGATTCCGGTATTTCGGGATTCCAGGATCCCGGTTTGCATGCCCTCGATCGGTCTCGGTCAATCGCCCCAAATATCGATAGTTTGGCTGATGTAGTGGACGCAGATCGCGGTGAACGCAGATCTGCGCGACCTACCAGCTGGCGACTAGCGGGGATCCACACAAACGGTTTTTTGCCTGATCGCGATCAGTGGCGTGCCTCGTATTGGAGGCAAATACATATTTCGGGTAGGTGTAGATAGTATCCCATAAAAAACATTCCATGTAAAAAAGAGGCCAAGTCTCGAAACTCTTCCACCATAAAAAGTTGTGAGATATTTCGTAGAGCCAAGTCTCATATAAATATAAAATTCTGTAACCTGGCAATCACACAACTTTCCTGCATTTATTGATTTCTGCATACCTAAATCTATGTAGTATTGTGTGATTGCCAAGTCACAAAATTTTATTTAGCACGCAAATAAAGATTAAAGAATGCCTGAGACTCACTCAGTGAGTGACAAAATTAAGAAACTTTGACTAGTTATAAATCTTAAAGCACCGGTTCAAATTGTATGAAATTTGAAATATATCGTGTTTATACAATGCGTGCTTGGTTACTGAAAATTCAGGCTTCTAGTTTTATCCACAACGAAGTTATAGAGGGGTCGAAATCGGCCTGAACTGCTTCGAGAAAAGGATGGTACGGCCGTGCCGCTGTTTTGCTCGACTTGGCGGGGGCACTACCGTGCCCCCAGATACTTAAGTTCTATTACAAAAAACTACTGGATAACTATCTCTGGCGTCACGTCGAACATATCCGTAGGCAAGCAGGAGGTAGGTACGTTTAACGTCCCAATGTTTAACACCTTAATGCCTACTAGTAGAAACTTATTGTTCGATTGTATTGAATTAAGCTTGAAAGTTTTAAGATGTCGCGTTTGACAGGATCTAGATTGCACCGCTTTGTAGTATTTTATATGGGTAAACATTGATATTGGACTGGGTTATTTCAGAAAAAAAAGACAAAGACTTCAGTTATTAAATTCTATTTTCAAATATTTAATTGATAGATTTTATAGGTTTTTGATATGTTCAGTAAGAAGTAAAAGTTTAACCCTGGGCAAACGGCTGAACAGGATTGGTGCTGAATGTGTAGATTCCAGATCCACTGAAACAAAAAGGTATTTTGATTTAAGGTACTTAAAGCATATCAAATTAAATGAACCCAGGGATTTACAAGAGGCACAAATGATCCGTTATGCCTATCGTCAGTAAGTTCGGGTGGGTGAACTGCGAAGTGCCACAACAACCACGGAGATAGCTCGACGACACGAAACGAAGTCCCCTTATGAATCCCTGTCATAAATATCTGTTTCGTACCTGGTTTTTACGGCGCTGCCGCCGAAAGTGGCATCTCTGGCGCCATCGCAATTCAATAATACAGCTTGCTCGTAGCTGTCGCAGGCAGTACCAACGAACTGGTTTCCACCATTGCCCTCCGCGGTCACTGACTCGGCGTAGAACGCGTAAGCATAGATGTGGCTGCAGGAGGTGTCAGCCGCGCAGCCCGTTTGGTGTGTTCCACCGTTGGGGTAGAAGTCGATGGTGCCCAGAGGGTAGTCGTAGCCCAGAATGCCACTAGTGGCGTGGAGGACTTCGACTACGACGGCGTCGTTGGCACTCAGGATATCCGGATGGTGAGTCCAGCCGTGGAAGGAAGGGTCGATGGCTGGAAAAGGGAGGTACGTATTCAATTAAAAACTCAAAACAGAACCACGAAATACTTGGCCTGACGTTTTATAAGAAGTATATAAAGTCATAGTTAATTATCAATGTAAAACGATAGCAGAATTACAAAATTATAGCTAAGTTGCTAAGTAGGACAGGTAAATACATGTACAATAAACAATGGAAAAAATGTCTATTTTATATTTGTTTGAAAATATACCAGTTTTCGTTGCTCAGTTTACCTTACGGTAAACGTACCAATATTTGACACCTCAATTGACACCCTCTTGTTGTTATGTAGCTCAGATTGAGGATATAAAATAATCAGTCAGTGTCGAGCACTGGGACGTTACTTCTTTGTTAAGTATATTTTATTCTCGTTTATAGAGAAGTTTTAAAATGTATAGGTACCCTACCTATACATTTTAATACTCGTAATATTAGCAAACCATTGAATATATTTACCTACTGAAACACTTTTAAAATTGAAATGCGAGTTCATTTTATGTATCTTTACAGCAAAAAGGAAAACCTTATTGTACATACATGAGCTTTGAGTATATATTGTACTATGCATATTCCTGAAATGTTGCATGACCTGCACAACTTGGATGGGATTGATTTCTTACCAACAATATGGGGCACGTCTCCATTGATGGATCTGGCGGTGATGCCAGCAATGTGGCCTCCGAGGCCAACGCCAACGATTGTGACCATATTGGCGCTGTAGCCAAAGTTGGTGATAAGAACATTGATGACGTCAGCGATCACCGGACCAGCCTGGGGCGCGTTGGCGAGGCCAAACGTGTAGAGGTAAGAGACTTTGCTCCAGTCGACGGCAATCACGTTGACGTCCGCAGCGTTGAGCAAAGCTGAAAGTTTTACCCATATAATTAAACCGCCGTTAAACGTAAGTTTGGCGAACCTAATTTTTTTTTTGAGAAAAAAAAAAAGACCGGGTTGCACTCCGGGAGTGCCGGCAGAAGTGAAAACTCAATAACATTGTAACAGTTTTTCGATCGGGTCACGTGACATCTTACGGTGTCAACCTAAAAATGAATTTGACGCAAATTTATTAACAATGATCAATTATTTAGGCGGACGGGCCGCGGGCGCGTTGGGTGCGACGGGCCCAACGCGCCGCCGCGGCGCAACGGTGTCGGGGTCCGGCGCGCCGACGGGCGGCAGCAAACACAATACCAGTTTGTTTTTGCCATTGCCAAATATTTTCAAAGCTTTATCTCTTTAGGAATAACGACCAAATTCGAACTATTTGAATTTTCTAAATAGCAAAACGGTGAAGGACGCGTTGGTATTATTGACTGACGTCACAAAACTCTGTCGCGAATTTATCAATTTTTCCCCATCCCAAAAAGTGCTCAGCGTTCACTTCAAAAAAACCAGTGTTGGCAATACAACAAAGATGGGGAAGATAGGCATTGGTTGAAAAGTGTGATACTGGTAGGTATCAATGAGTACGAGTTATTTAATTGTATAAATGTTCTAGGCAATTCGCACTGGGCCAGCTTGGGGACTAAATTGCCCGTTCGCTCTCATCTATGCGAGGAGGCTTGTGCGGAGCTGTGGGAAGACTGGGAAGTATATAGGCTGATTTATTCTTTTTAATGTTCTAGGGTTGGCAAAAACGTATGGAGTAAATTAAACATAGCTTAAAGATACCTGAACTTAAACTATAAATCTTTCATCATGTCATGTATATAAGTGAAGGATACAAAGCGAAGTGCCAAATATGACATATTAGATTATAGTTGTTACGACCCTCAGCAAATTTAGAAAAAAAAGATTGAAGTCAGATATCAAATATGCTACTTCTAGCAGGTACTGACCAGGGATCACAAAGGCGTTGAAGTTTCCATTAACGCCCTCCCCATTGTTGTGGATTGTCAAGAAGGTGCGGCGAGAGGGCAGAAAACTCGACTGCAAGAAGGAGTTGATGTCGGGTCTGATGGGCTGACTCACCGTTGGGTTCGACCTTGAATTATGAGAATGAAATATTATAATGACGCAGCCATGGTTTTCTTTTTTTTAATCTCTCATGTACTCTTTTGGAGACGTCTCCACCCAGTACGCATGGACGGCGCATCCCGAAGGGACGCGCCGGGGGACGCAGCTATGTCGTTTGTTTTTGATTTGATTGTATTTATGTTTACTGCTCCAGAACTCCGCCATGTCTATAAAAAAAAATCTGTACCTCTTTATTAATCCTACCAGGAGGGATAAAAAATACCCTCCTTATGTCCATCTTGAAGGTCAATTCTATAGCCTTAGGGACTGAATATATGATTTTTTTGAAAAAAACGGCATCTAAATTATCATCCAAATGGGAAAAACCATACTCACAATTAATTTACTGGCTAAAAGATAAAGTTCAAATATCACTCATACGAACTGTCTCCATGAGAGTGAGAGGCACCAGAAGACACATCAAAGCCTTCGATTGCGAAGACGGAGCAGGAACTCTAAACTAAGCAAGATTTTACAACCAACCTCCCCCTCCGCATCTTTTATTTTTGTCATTACCGTCGTCACCCCATGTTTGTACATTTTCTTTATGAAAAAAAATATATATATATTAATTCTATAGCCCAATGGTAAAATATTTTATGAATGAATAGTTTTTCGATGAGTACCCAAAGTAACCTTTCACAAACTTACAAAGTTTTCCTTGTTATAATATTACCTACCTTAGATTATTAGGGCGTTTTCACTCAATATACCCCTTGTTTTTAGGGTTCCGTAGTCAACAAGGACGAAAAGGGTAGAATAAAATCTTGTCAATTTTTTTTAGTGTACCTCCCTATATAAAGCGGAGATGCATTATCTCTTTAAACTCATAGTGTGGGGTATCGTTGTTCGTTTCAACTCGGTGATTCGTTAGCATGATATTGGGCTTCAAAGCCCTAAGTTTTGTTCGTGTCAGTACATTTACGTGACATTACATTACAGTAAAACCAATGCGTCACGAAACTAAAAACAACAAATGATACTATTTATTATAAATAAATAAATAAATAAATATTAGGGGACAATCTTACACAAATCGACCTAGACCCATAGTAAGCTCAATGAGGCTTGTGTTATGGGTACTAGACGACGATATATTTAATAGATAGAAATACTTAAATACATAGAAAACATCCATGACTCAGAAACAAATATTCATGCTCATCACACAAATATTTGCCCTTACCGGGATTCGAACCCAGGACCTTCAGCTTCGTAGGCAGCGTCACTACCAACTAGACTAACCGGTCGTTATGGTTTATGGTACTCAGAGACGGAGGTATACGAGCTTCGAGATTCGATTTTCGTGGTAGCGCAGCAACTATAGTACTCTACATACACTGTTTGTCGATCTGTCGATGCTAAGATTTTTATTTTTTTTATTAAAAAAAAAACATCTTAGCGGTAAGTACTAAGTATACATTTATCTGCCTTCTCTATCTATCTATCTCTTAGCCGACAAACTGAGGGCAGTTTGTCGGCTAATTTGCGAATGTGTGATGTGAATTTAAGAAGCCTTGTCTGTTTTTGTACAAACCTGGTGTAGAGATGGTAGTCAAGGTCGAATGGCGACAGATCCAAGCCCTGTGCTGAAAGTAAATGACAATATAGATGTAAGTAATTATCATCACCATTTTCAGCCCGTAATCGCACACTGCCATAGCCTTTCTTCGAGTGCGCCAGCCAACCCGATCATAGTAGAAAGAATGGACAACAGTGCACCCCTATTCTGGAACTTGTTTCAAGCTCACCTCAACGCTCACCCACAAATATATCTTGACACGCGATGCGTAGTAACTAAGCGTAGGCAGAGGTCTAGTTTCGTGACGGGTGACCGGCGAGGTGAGCCACATTACCGCCTAGCGAATAACACGTGACACGTGATCTTCTCGATGGTTCGACGATATTAGGAACATTTAGGAAGTAAATATGTCACCACATAACTACGTAGTAAGATGTGTTTGGAATAACGATGGCAGTAATACAATATCATCGTCATTTTGGGTTTTCTTAACCGCATTCGTACAATGCTATTAGTTTTGCAGGGCTTTTGATTTAAGCAAATGAAACTCTGTTGTTAGATTGATAATTATTTTTTAAAAATATAATATGATTATCATGATAGTTTTAATCATAAACCGGATTATGATAAGAACATAATATGAGAATATGCAATGTTTTGCAGTTATAGAATGCCGGCCGCTCCCATTAATAGAAGCTGATACGTACCTACATGTAGATTAACAGTGATAAGTGGAATTAACATTGAAATTGATAAGATAAATAAGCATATTCTAGAATCACATGGCACTGATACAACTAATTATTGTCAATATTATTGGATTGGCATGCGGTTGTCAAGCGGAGGTCGTGGATTCCCTCTAGTAGCAGTAGTCCGGTTGACCGAACTAGTGCAAATTTTCAGTAGCAGTAGGTAGTTCGGTTGAAACATAGTACCGAACTACCGATACACTTTAGTAGCAACAGTTCGGTTTGTAATATTAAGAATACAATTGAACAAACATCACCTAATAGTCCATATTAAAACTTTTTCATATAACCGATTTGATTTGATTATTGGGTTAGAAAACAGGGTCGGGTGGGCCAAAGGGTTCAATCAAATCATTCGTTTCGAAATGTAATGTTGTCTTCCGTTTCCGCGATTATTACTCATTAAACTAGCGGTTCTGTAAGCTGTAAAACTCGCGAGCATTAAAAAAAAACGGAAAACGGAATCTACAAATAATAATCAGTACATAGTATAAAACAAAGTCGCTTCCCGCTGTGTGTCCCTATGTATGCTTAGATCTTTAAAACTTTCTTCTTCTTCTTCGTTTCGTGGTTCCTCAAATAAGAGATGCCCAATGGGCAGCGGTGTGGACAGCTCTGGCAGCGGTGTGGACAGCTCTGGCAGTCGCGTCTCTCAGGTCAATGACATATATTTTTAAAACTTTAAAAATACGCAACGGATTTTAATGCGGTTTTTTTTAATTGATGGACTGATTCAAGAGGAAGGTTTATAATATGTATAATATAGTACCCGTGCGAAGCCGGGGCGGGTCGCTAGTTCTATATAATTATTGAACTGCCCGCAAAATTTCACGAAACTCGGTTGATAAATGCGACCTGACCCCGTATCATGGTCGGCCTTATCCCACGATAAGTGACAAGATAGAGCGTCCGTCACTGGCTGACACCGTGCGATAGAACGAGACTGACGCTCTATCTTGTGACTTATCGCGTGATAAGGCCGACCATGATACGAGGTCTGTATTAGACGAGAAAACGGCTGGACAGCCGGACATACGAAATAATTTTCGCCCACGCTGTAATAGAGAACTTTGTTCGCTTCGCTTGCACGTTCAATAAAATAAATATTTAAAGTAAGGTCAGTTCGGGTATTGTGCGCCACCGGGGAAAGTGCGCCTCATTCATCATTCAGTCATTTAAATCAATAGTAATGCATTAATAGTATTTTTCACAATCGTATTATAATAGAGAGCTTTTTAGTCGAGTACCGTGTTTAGGCCACGAAGCTTGCTGAGTGGCCTAAGTAAGGTACGAGATTAAAAAGCTTGATTATGTCGCTATTGTGAACACTACTAGTTCATTAAAATTAATAATTTAAGTCATTAATACGAGTATATAAGAAAACTAAATATCGTAAGTACTATATTGTCTAGTTCTACGATTGTAAGGGCTCTTTGATTTTTCAGGTAGCAAGATAAGTGTGACTTCCTCTGCCATATTAGTTATTTCTTGAGGAGTTAAAGGTGTTTCGTGTCACTACTCATTTTCTTAGTTTTTATTTTAACTTTTATAAGTTTAGCTTTGAAAAGAAAAGTTATCACATCACACCACCGGCGTCCGTAATGTTACAGTACTGTGCTGTGGTTGTCTAAATAGTAGCCAATCACAAAGCGTAGATTTTTCAGTTTTTTTATGCCCTGGATACTGGCAGCAAGTTCAAGTAGGTTTTTAACAGATGACGCGACGCTGCTACGTTCCGAAACGCCATAGATTGGCAATCTTGTATCGGATCGAGTCTCCTTAAACAAGGACACATGTTATTGAAATACGAAGTTCTATTTTCAAATTTTTTTCGATTGTCTAGAGCGTATCGAAATAGTATTTTATGCAATTGGCCTAATTAAGGTACGAGACTTAAAAAGCTAATTATATAACTATTGTATACAATAATTTTTCTACGAGTCAACTGAACTAATTAAACAAACTTGGTATCTATTGAAAACGAAGTGCAACCAACGCCTTTTTCTTTTTTGTGCGTTGATGTCTATTACCTTTTGACTTTCTCATGACGCCGTCCTATTGGTCAAATACATTATAGTTCAGTAAAGGCGCCACGTGATTGGTCCATTTCATTTTAGTTGTCTCAACAGTTATGAAATGTGGAGTTGGGAGCTCCATAGTAAAAAGTATGTGATTTAAGTTTGGTGTACGAAGTCTTAAAAAAGTTATTTCGGTTGTTTCGGAAGTAACATAGACTATTCAACGATGCAAAGAGTGACATTGCAGTATTCTCTATGAAATCTTAATATATACACAGATTTTAATCGACGAGTACAAAAACTTGCTTTAGTTTGTTGCATGAATGTAAGATGTCGTTATTTGTGAAATATCTGTAGATCTCGATATGTTTGATGAGACACACTTACCCCGGGGCGCACTTTCCCCGGTGGCGCACATACTCGAACTGACCTTACCTAAACGAACTTTGTAATTGATTGAGCGAGCGAATGTCTCATTTCCCAATTAGTACCGAAAAAAATAGTAAGGAACTCGTATGGTACGACTCTGTCCGTCGTCCATCTGTCACATAAATATCTCAGGAACTGGTTACCTACTTAAGGGAATATCTCGATGCGAGTAAACCACGCCTCTGCGAAGGAGACACTCTTATATAATCCGCGCACGAGAAAATGAGATGCAAGACTCTTCGGGAATGATTATTTAGACAAGTTTCGATAAACACGTAACTGAGATATTAGATACCTAATGTAAAATACGAGTACCATTATTTAAACTTGTCTTTATCGATTACTAACGTATTGCATCTTGTTTTGTCTGTAGATGTATTTTTAAGCAATTATTTTTCGGTTAAATTAGATAAAAATGATATATTCAAGAATGATATATCTGAAAAGAAGTCTTCATTGTTTCCAAATGTGGTCTAAACGGCGTTTCAAAGAACGCGATATTTTTAGATCACATCGAAACGTTTTTGTAATGCACGAGTCACACTGCTGCCGTTCGATATACCAACGTTGATAATATTATCATAATCATCTGATAATTCATTCATCATCAATCTAACTGATACCTGTAACCTGAACCGTAAAGCTGAGCCTGAGGGAAAATTCAGCGTGAAACTAGTTTAGCGGTTCAAACGTGGAACGTTAACAGACATAATTATATTTTCTCAAACATGCAATGAAATATTGACGTTGTGTTCTTCATAAGAAGCTTCGAAGTGTCACGTTTCGGGCGCAGCGAGACGAGAGACCTGTAATGGCATTTCATACAAAATTGGAGGCCTAGGCCTGCAAGATAGTCTTTTTTAATTTCCATTCCACAATTTGTGGCACAGGATCACGACGTTCAGCCATGAAAATTAAAGTTTGATTTCTTGGAGTTTTTTTAATTTATTTCATTGCATGCAGAGAAAAGCACTATACATACCTCGGCGTGAAAATATGTACTCGGACGGCAACCCCTTACTTCCCGGCCTCTGTAGTAATGTACTATTAAATGTTTATTGTAAAGTAGTAACTAGTTTTTGCTCGCGACTTCGTCCACTAGGTATCATTTTATCGTTCCAACTAATATAAATAAATAAACTTCCCCACCCATTTCACCCCGTTTGGGTTTCCGGGATAAAATCTATCCTATATTCTTCCCCGGGATTTGAACAATCGCTCTCAATCGGTTCTCCGATATAAACGTGAAAAGTATCAGACATGCAGACAGATAGACACAGAGTTACTTCCGCACTTAGGTATATTATTAGTATGGATGTGGATTCCCTACCTGCCACGGCAGCACACAGAAGCAACACGCACTTGATAAACATGTTTGACCAAAGTGAACAGTATCTCACCAAAATCCACTGGTTTTAACGGCTAATTATCTTTAGATTCTAAGAACATAATCCCGTTGATAATTTTCGGTGTAATATAAAACAACCGGAAACAGTTACTTATGTGTTTTCCGCGCTACTGTATTATGATAAGCAGTGATCGGATTAGGTAGTGCCATTTCGCGGGACTTCGGTGCGTAAGCTTAGTAAGGATATAGCTTTTAACCCTGAGATTTCATATGCAAAATTTAAAGTTCATATACATCATTTTCATATTTATTACATTTGGTTTGCCGGACTACAATTATACCGGCTACTTTATTCTTTGTTACAATTGATTTCTAGTAAGCATGTTAATCTAATGTTTAAATTGTAAAACATCTTCGCAAATAATGTTTAATAGAGAAACAAAGCTATCATGTAGCGACGAACCTTTTTAAGACTTAATCATACTGGCCAGTTTTTTGATTGACGATTGATTGATTGATTAATTACTTTGTAATTGTTAAACGAAAGTAATGTTAAATAAACGATGTATTCATAATGAGAAAATCATTTATTTTGCGTTTTCCTATATTATCTACTTTAATCAATGAAATGTCAGGAAAATTTTCTGTGAAAAAATACGAGTCCCGAAATCCCGAGTCTTATCCATGTTATGTACAATGTTTAAGGTCATTCACCCGAAATGGCACTACCTATTCCGATCACTGATGATAAGGTATGGCGCGTCAAAGGAGCATAGAGAGAAATACCTATACTTATCATAAAACTTGAGACAAAAAGAGATGCTCAGAAATAAGATAAATTACTAAAGTCATAGATGCACTCGACCACTCAAGATCCTTAAAATGGAAGTGGGCAGGCCACTTAGCCAGTTTAGAAGACCAGATATGGACAAAAGCGGTGACAGAATGGCAAGGACTTCATGGTACCATCAACAAAGAAAGTGGTCTACCACTTTTGGACCTTATTTTGCATGCAATAGAGTCGAAAAGTGGTAGACCACTTTCTTAGCTGACTGTACAAGACACCGACGGAGGACACAAACCAGGTGGAGAGATGATATTAACCCACTAGCTGGACAAAGTTGGATCCAGAAAGCGCAAAACAGAACACATTGGAAAAGTTTGGAAGAGGCCTATACCCCAGAAGGGGTCCGTCCCTACATTAGAAATAAATACCTATATGTCAATGCAATGTAACTATAGGTATGTATATTTAAGGAATAAACGGCTATTATTATAAAATACTAGCCGTCTAGCCCGCCACTTCATCCGCGTAGAACTTGTCATCGTCTTATAGTATGATTGCTATTAAATTATTTTAGGCGCAAGCTTTTTTAAGCAAGCCCATCGCTGTTCCAAACAAACTTTTAACATATTAACCGATGATTTCCGAAATAAAAAATATCCTATATCCTTCCAAGGGTCTCAAATTATCTCTACGAATTGTATCTAAATCCGACCCGGGTTTCAGGCAAAAATTTGCTAAATAAAATAAGTGCGGCGACTAAAGTTTTCATTAGCACCTGCAACGTAACGTCTTTTTTTGTATGTAAGCAACGGGTTAATATAACAGCTTCCATTAACCTAATACGCAATCGTTAATACTATCCCAACAGAACATGAAAAATCTAGCGCCAATTGACAAACAACAAATCACGTAACTCAGCTACCGATAAAATATATAATCTTCTAAATTGATAACTAGACGACGTCGTATTACGTCAGCTACTTTATTTATTGTATAGATATTCAACATCTGTCTAGTATTAACTATCAAAATCAAAATCTACCTTCTTCTGTAAAGAGGCACATTATTATTTAACAACTTAATTAGTACGTGTAAATCCGACTCTTATAATGAAAATTTGCTTTTCAACTATTGCATAGACCTCGCGAGATGATAGTTTGATTTAAATTTCCCTTACACAAACTCACTCATTTAATGATATTGTTTTATAGATATATATAGGCTATAGCCATCCAAGAACCGGTAGATGGGTGGTTCTACTCAGTAGGGACTAAAATGAAGTGATTTTTGGGCACATTTATTTGGCATCTAAGGTCAGAAAAGTAGCTTGACGTCTAGCTTGGGTCGTTTTTAGGGTTCCGTACCTCAAAAGGAAAAAACGGAACCCTTATAGGATTACTTTGTTGTCCGTCTGTCTGTCTGTCAATACCATTTTTCTCAGGTACGCGTAGAGGTATCAAGCTGAAGTTTTTATCAAATACTCAGGTCTATTGTTCCTTAGAGCTGTGAAAAAATCAAACTTAAAAGCCAACGCAATCAAAAGATACAGTCGTTTATGCTGCATTAGAGTTTTTCGATACTCGCAAAACCTACGGGTACTTCCCGTGAACTCAGAAACTTGAAATTTGGCACGAAGCAACGTCATATAGCAAAGACAAAGGAAAAATTACGAAAAGTAGAGATTTTTAGTAAAATCATACAAAATAATGTTTTATTAAATGTTAAACTATACATTTTTCCTCGTAAACGTGTGGATGTATTAAATTGAAATTCGTGTCGAATACTCAGGGCTATAGGACCTTTCAGATGTAGCAAAATCAAACTTTATGTCAACGCAATCAAAAGAAATAGCAATTTAAGTCCCATATTTTGAAACTGAGTACTCGCAGGAAACTCAAAACAGAAACTTGAAACTTGGCACGAAGAAACTTCATATAGCACAGACAAAGGAAAAATTACGAAAAGTAGACAAATACTCAGGTCTATAATACCTTTTAGCTGTAGCAAAACGAAACTTTTATGTCCACGCAATCATAAGAAATAGCAATTATATAAGTCGCATAATTTAAAATTGAGTAGGTAATCTCAAGGGATATTAATTTATTAAAGACAATTAATAAACCCAAACATAATATAACTTAACCTATAGGTAAAACATTTTTCAGGAACGGGTTTTTTTTAATCTCAAGGGTTTTTTTTTTTAATAACCCATGTACTGCAAATGGCCATTGTGAATGCTTGCATTTTGAAATGTTTGATGTTAGAGTGATACTGATAACTGTATATAGGTCACCACAATGTCAAATTAATGTTGCAATTGAAGGCATAAATACAACAATATACGGCAGCAACCCCAATGGGTTACTCCGTGTTCCCGTTTGATTGTTGTGGGAGACTTCAATATCGGTTTTAGAATGAATCCCCAACAAAACGGAATTTCCACATATTTTTCATCCATAAACATGTTTCCGTTAATAAGCACTAGCACTACACGAAGTGGTACAACTATAGATAACGTTTTTTCGAACTTAAATGTTCAATGTGGTACTATTCATGCCTTTTTCAGTCACTAATAACAGATCTGGTCCAATTTTTTCTAATTTAACAGAGTATTTTTGAACCGGATTTATAAAAAGATAGTGACTAAAAACTTTGTAAATAAACAACTTTGATAAAAGAAGTTTTGCCAGGCTGCTGCAAATCTAGTGTAGATATTTCAGTTATATTATAAAATAAATGATGTGGTAATATATATATATATTTTTGGATTACTAAATTGATAGTGACCCTGTTTAAATGTATGCTCCCCTAGCTTTCCACATTGTAATGTTACGGATTCCATTTTAATTTAGTAATACACATACTACAACTTTTGCTTTGTACGGAACCCTCGGTGCGCGAGTCCGACTCGCACTTGGCCGGTTTTTTTTTACTCATCTCAAACGGGCCAATCGCTGGTTAGGAAGCGTGCCGACACAGCGCGCCCTAGAGTGTTTTTATAGAGCCGGAGGCGCGGAGGGAGTGCAGCTCTCGGTCGCCATGGCAAAGCTCGGGAGTCGTGCGAAGCGGAGCGGTAGAGGCTGGTCGCCGAAGGCGACCAACAAGCCGAAGCGCGGAGCGGAGTACGGGCGACCGTGCTTTGCCACGCAAGGGCGGGGGTTGCTCTACAATGGGTTCAATAATCACGAATTTAAAAGTGTCCAAAGTTTTAAGAAGGGGTATGTGTTCACGTGTAGTGAACAGAACTTCAAATCAGCATTACAAAATTAGGACATTAAAATGCAGATTCGCATACGCCAGTCATGTGATGCTGAATATGTAAACGCACACTACAAAAATATTATAATTGTATAGACGCACTCATCAAAACAGAATTTGTATATATAGGAAAAATAATTGTAAATAAAGTCTCTTTTCTGATTGGACTCCGACTTTACATCATCGACAAGGGTATATTCCTTCACTGTGGCCAAGACACTTTAGCCGTAATCAACTGTAAGAGTCTGTGCAGTTGGCAGTGTATAGTTAGTTAGTGTAGTGTCTATAGTTATTGTTAGTTATTAATTATTATTCTTCAAATTACTTTTATTGAATGTTATCGTACGTTGTTGACGATCACAATAGGGATTCTTTTAAATTGACATGGAATGTAATTTATTATGTTATCTTATATTATGAGTAATTGAATCTGAATCGGAATCTATCCAACCTATTACCCATATCCTTCCAACCTTCTGACTGTAACCCGTAGGTCTCATGGTGCAGACATCCTTCATGCTTATATGTGTATATGTTATATCTATGCGAGGGCTAGGGAATTAAGGCTCTAGGATTGTGTTTAGGGCAGTAGGAGTTAGGATTGATAGGTTATAGCTCTCCCCATAGATTATTTTAGTAGAATCCCCTCAGGATTTTACATTTGGTCCTTCGAACAAAAATTGAACCGCGGTCCTCTTGTCCCTGTATTCATTTGACTGACTGACACTTTGGAAAGCTTCGTGCTGGTGTACCTCAATAAGCATCAGTGTGTAGTGGACTGAAGGACATTGTACGTTAGTGTTTTCTGAGAAAGTACCCATATAGTAGCAAATCGGTCGCTGGCTTCCCACAAGCGGGTTCCACCAGTCGATTGAGAGTTGCACAAGCTATATTGTAGTGGGCGGGGTCATTAACGTATTGACGTAGTAGGTGAAATAGGAGTAGGGTAGGGCATCAAGAAGGAAGAAAGAAGACCGAAGACAGAATGGACGTTGGTGAGATCAACGATGTCACCATAAGCCAAGAAAACGACTATTTTGAAATCGAAAGGATATGGGACATTAAAAAAGACTCGAAAATCAGGATAACTCAGAAGTATACAGACGATAGAAGAGCATTATTGAACAGCATTTTTCAACGTGCATTACAAAACCACAAGTTACTAGAAGACCAAGAATTAATGTCTACTCATAAATACATGACACGTCATTATTTTGACTCGAATTTAAAAAAAAAAACTGTACGACGCGGCCGTAGAACACTTGGTAGCACACGAAAATATTTTAAAGACGGACACCCGCAACAAGGGGGCAAGACAAGACAAAAGACAAGACGCCTAATGAAGACTCCAGCATGACGCCTAAGTTATTTATCCAAAAATATCGACTCAACCAGCTGAAGAAGAAGCTAATAAGTGCACAGACCGCTATTGCTGAAAATAAACCAGCATAGCATTTACAAACTTTAGTAAGAGCTATTGAAAGACGAATATTTTACAAACAATCTTTTCGAAGAGACGCAGGATGAATATGAGTCAATAATGGGAATATTATAAGAAAAAATAAACGACAACTCTAGACAAAACACTAAAACTCAATCGACAAAGTTACCCGCCGAATGCCATACCATATTTTACTGGGAGCTATGAATCATGGAATTCGTTTTATGACCTATTCAAGAAGATTATTGACGACGACTGTACCATTTCACTAACAGAAAAATTACTTTACTTATTATTATATTAATTTCACTATACCTTTAATTATTATGTTAATTTCACTAACAGAATACCTAAAAACTCATGTACGCGGCGAGGCAGAAAAGCTAATCAAGCATTTGACGGTAAACGAGGTTAATTACTATAAGGCTGCGCTCACACTATTGACAAATCGATATAAGAATGAGCGCCTTATTTCACAGACATTTATAGACAAATCTATACGACTTACCAATAATTCAAGGCGCAAACGCAAGAATGTTACGCAACATGCACGACGGTATAAATGGGAGTATAGAGGCGTTAAAAAACCAAAATATCGATATTTCAACCCGGGTCCGATATTGTGTCGCATTATTAGTCGAAAATGGGACTCAGAAACCAATATGAAGTACGAAGATCAGTTGGAAGAACCGAATAAGTTGCAACACATTGGAAAAATTATGAAATTTTTGGAAAAACGCTTTAAGAGTTTAGAGTTAAGCAAAACAAGCTCAACTTAGCTCAACAGTTGCAACGCCACCACGAAGTATAGAGAAACCGTCATTGTGGACTGAGAGAAAAGGTTTATGTTGGTATTGCAACGAGGAGCATAATATTCACCAGTGTACAGCATTTAAAACGTTAAACGTCAATGACCGCATAAACAAAGTGCGTGAAAAGCAAATGTGTTATATCTGCCTAATGCATGACGAAAAGAAAGAGTGTGTCAGCCAAAAGTACAATAAGTGTGATACGTGCAATAAGGCTCATGCTACACTGTTACACCAAAACGTAAATGAGTAGATGTCAACAAAAACGCAAGTATATAATTATGGTAATAAGAACACCATGAGTGTAGCAAGACCGGGAACATCTAAGTCATCATTTAGACCTCAACCAAGAGAAGGCCATGTACAAAAAATAAGTAGGTACAAATACGTCGACACGACATAATGAGAACGATAGTCGTGCCAGTAATTAAAAATAAGACTGGCGATGCCTCCGACAAATCCAATTACAGACCCATCTCACTAGCCACCACTGTGGCCAAAATACTGGACAGCTTGCTCGACCGTGTACTTTCAGAGTATGTACCGTCACACGATGCTCAATTCGGTTTTAAACCTGGGTTATCGACGGAAAGTGCCATCCTCTGCTTGAAGCAAACTGTTCAGTATTACACGGAAAGAAAAACACCGGTATATGCGTGTTTCTTGGATTTGTCGAAGGCGTTCGACTTAGTGTCCTATGATGTCCTCTGGCGGAAGCTGACGGCGACGAGGACACCCATTGAAGTGGTGAATTTGTTTAAGTTTTGGTATGGGAACCAGGGCAATCAGGTTCGCTGGGCGGGAGCGTACTCAGACTTGTATAGGTTGGAATGTGGGGTGAGACAGGGGGGTTTGAGCTCACCAAGGCTTTTCAACTAAAACTGTTTTATGTAAAGGCATTCCACACCATTAGACGTGCGCTTCCTCCTGCATTTGAAGATATAAATTTCCGTGGGACAGGTCTTAACCCTTAAAGCTTTCCGGTTACTTTTTTAGTACAGTTACAGTTATAGTTAAAAGTAAATACACCAAACTAAAGGGCGAGAATATTACTATATATTTCTCAAATACGTCAATAGTGTGCAACGTTCAATTTGTGCGCGAGCGTCACTTGAAGTCCTCCCATCCATCCCAAAAAGTGCTCAGCGCCGCTAAAGAAGTTTTCACTTCAAAAATTGTACATAGTTCAGGGCCTTAATCTAATCTACGCTTTAAGTTTTCTCAGTTTAGTAACGACAATTACCCATGCATTTTATATGGGTAATTGTCGTTACTAAGCTGAGAAAACTTAAAGCGTAGATTAGTTAGATTAAGGCCCTTAACTATGTACAAGTTTTTTGATTTTCACCCTTATCACGATCTCTAGCACCTCGTCTACAAGTAACTTTTGTCCTCAACAACAAATACAACTAGGCAAGAGAGATGGTGATGAGCTGAGAGTGTGGCAATGTGGACTTGTAAGTCGGAACCACCGGGGCCAACTACTAGCTGGCTTCTTGGAGAAGGAGTGACTCTACATGATGAATTCTTTCTTCAAGAAATGCGAGCACAGAAAATGGACCTGGCTTTGGCGACGGTACAACTAAAAACGAGACTGACTGACTTCATCCTGTCGACGAGGAAGGATACATTATGATGTATCTGTGATGATTACAGTTAAAACTGGGAGCGATCACCGTCTGGTAAGAGGCACATTGAATATATGCGTCAAGCAAGAGCACTTTCGATTAATGAAGTTGCTCCATCCAGCACCAATACAAATTCAAAACCCCGAGAGCTATCAGCTGGAAATTCAAAACCGTTTCCATTACCTAGACGGTGATTTGTACGAATTCAATAACGGGTTTGTGGAAGCTGTCCGTGCCTGTGGGTCTAAGTTCTGCAAGGCCCACTGAACCAACGTAACTGAAAGGCCCTCTAGCTCCACTCAGAAGCTCATGAAGGAAGGGAGTGAAATGATATAATGCCCTGCCAAGCAAAATAATATAATGCAAACGTATATAATGCCCTGCCAAGCAAAATAAAGTCCCTGCCATACTCTAAATTTGTAGCTGCATTGAAAAAACACCTGATTGAATTATGTCCTTATAACCTAAATGAATTTTATAATTTTAATGTATGAATATGAATGAATGAATTTTATAATTATTATAATGATTATTAGTATTGGTAGAATGAAAAATGATTATTAATGTAATTTTAAATTAATGTATTATGTTCTTATAACCTGAATGAATTTAATTATAATATATGAATGAATTGATTTTATAATCATTATAATGATTATTAATTAATTAATTATTGTAGAATGTAAAATGACTATTAATGTAACTTGTTAATTAATGTATTAATCTTTAGTATGTAATTAATATTTAGCGACATCCTACGGGTAAAATTGTATCCTGCAATTTGAAGCTATTAAATAAATAAATAAATAATAAATAAATGATCCTTAAGTCTTCAGCCGATGTGACTTTACACCGGCAGCTCAATAAAGAGATCTGCAATTCCTTTACCCGCGATCTGCGCCAGTTCAATACAAGCTATTGAAGAGGCCAGCCAGCGTAATAAGTACGCTAAAGTGTTCTGGAGATATCTGCCTATTGAGCAGAGCCAGCTCGCCAAGTTGAAAACTGAAGATGGTAGAATCGTTTCCTGCCTGAGCCTGAGCTTTTGGTTGAGGTAGAGCGCTTTTACGGACAGCTATACATATCAACTCGCAGACCCGAGTTAGTCTGGCGGAGGACCCTAGAGCTCAACTAACCCGACTCTATTTCGACGATATCCCGGAAATCAGACTGTACGAGATGTAATGGATCTTAAACAGCTCAAGAACAACAAGGCACCAGGTGAAGACGGAATAACAGCCGAACTGCTGATGGTGGGTGGAAACCCGGTCCTTACGGCTCTTCAGCATTTGTTCAATTTCATCTTCCTGGAAGAGAAAATGCCAAAGGCATGGAACAGAGGCGTGGTGGTGCTGTTCTTCGAAAAGGTGACAACACCCTGCTGAAGAACTACCGAGCCATCTCACTTTTCTTCCAATATTCCGCACTGTCTCAAGATGAGAGTATTTGACCAGTGTGTGTTTGCCAGTGATGACTTATGGCACTGAAACGTGGTCGCTTCATAGGCTTCATAAGAAGGCTCAAAGTCACCCAAAAGGCAATGAAGAGAGGGCTATGCTGATAGTTTCTCTGCGTCATCACATCAGGCATAAGGCTATCCGCAGCAGAACCAAAGGCAACCGAAATATCCCTCAGAAACACTAAACCTAAGTTGCAGCGAGCAGGGCACATTGCACGTAGAACCGATGGCCGTTGGGGTGGAAAGGTTCTTGGGTGGCAACCACGTACCGGAAGATGCAGCGTGGGTAAACCCCCGACAAGATGGACTGATGATCTGGTAAAGGTTGCGGGAGTCCTCTGAATGCGCGTGGCGCAGTACTGGTCACTTTGGCACCCTTCGCTTCGTGGGAGGCCTATGTCCAGCAGTGTACGTCTTTCGGCTGATATATATCTTACTCGAGCGGGTTCAGCGGAAATTTGCACGTCACCTGTACAAGAAGCAGTACGGATACGGATCTTTACTGTAGTGCAATGATGTAATATATTATTGCACTACAGTAAAGAAAGGCTGAAATTTTAGTATAACTAAGAAACAATATAGATGGTAGGAATTTTGCGAATAGATAGAACAAGAATTACTCAACTAATATACGAGCATGTCCTTCGAACCGGATATTGACAGTGAAGTAGGAAAAGATAAGAAAATAACTGGACAGATGCCATAGCAGTCTTTGCCACCATTCGTTTTTTTTTGTTCTTTCTGAATATAAAGCGATAGACGAAGAGAGTATCAGCTGCGATTTCTTTACGGGTTACAATAAAAAAAACATGATGTAGTAACCTTCGACGGCCAATCGCAATTTTTGAATGAGATCCGTGGAATCCTTATTTGACGCAAGTATTAACACATAATGATGGATACACATAATATTACTATTTCGTATGTAATTTAGAAAGTAATTTACTACAATGACAACTTGCGGCACCATTCAACCAATAGGTAGGTATAACAATTCCGAGAGTCATAACAACTATGCATGTTCGGAGGTCAGAGTTTCACTGGTTTTGCTTTGATGTGAATATGTGAATGGTCGGTAAACGTAAAGTCCCATACAGTAGCAGCAATGATGCATTATTATTATTTATTTGAAATGCTAACTTTTGACTTTACAGCTTAATTTTCACAGATACACAGGCAACGGCACACTTTATTTAAAATGGGAATGTTTGTAAACAATTTAAAAAGGTTAGTCCTGTTTTACGTAGTACTTACGTCTTTACTCTCCCCACGTTGTGCCAATGAGTTTGTGAACAGTCGGAGGCATAAAATTAACGGTATGTTTAACTTGTCGCGATTATGCCTCCGACTGTTTTTTGAAATCCACACCACACTAGTAATACATGCAAACATAAACAATACCGCTTTATATTATTTGTAGATGTATTTGATTGATTAAATTGATTATTTACATCTTACATCTTGTTTCTATCTTTTGAGTTCGTTTTTGACGCAATCGGGTTTTTTGATTTTTTTTAATTAGTTAGTGTTATTTTTAATAGAAATCAGACAGTGAATTGAATTAAACAGAGAGCAGTAGAAACATAACATTATATTTTTCACTTCTCATGCTCAAAAAGTGTGTCATATTAGGCTTAGATAGTGGGGCTAAAGTGAAAATACGTAAACATTTATGATTTTAAAACATTTTAATTTGACCAATCAAAACACTTCAGCGTATTAAATCCACCAATCACAACTGTTTAAAAAACCATTTGTATTTGCTATCAACTAATCAGAATACAGCTATATATTATAATCAACAAGGGGGTAAAATAGGGGGTTAGAATTTTGCATGGAGATACTTAAACCGCTGAACCGATTGAGATGAAATTTGGTGCAAAGATAGTTTGAATTCTGGAAAAGGACATAGGATTTTTTTTTTCGAAATTCATCCCCTAAGGGCTGAAATGGGGGGCTAAAATTTGTATGGAGCTACTTAAACCGCTGAACCGATTTAGATGAAATTTGGTGCAAAGATAGTTTGAATCCCGGGAAAGGATATTTAAAGGATAGTTTTTTCTGATATTTATCCCTAATGGGTTAAAATGGAGGGTTAAAATTTGCATGGAGCTATTAAAACCGCTGAGCCGATTTAGATGAAATTTGATATAGGGATCTTTATATGTAGTTCCGAGAAGAGGCATACGATAATTTTTATCCCGAATATCATCCCCTTACTGGTGAGTGATGGGGGGGGGGGCGTTTAAAACATTGTTTATGGTCTACTTTTTCCGATTTACTTTCATGAAATTTGGTATAGAGATAGTTTGTGGCCCATGGAAGATGATAAGGCAGTCTTTATCCGGGAAATCATCATTCCCTATAAACGTCAATCCGTAATGCCGTTTTCATCCCTTATAGGATTTTTTAAAGATGGTATCAACATTTTAAATATGTACCCCCTTATTCATAAATGTTCATCAAACCTACGAGGGTCATATTTATTCAAGCTGGTACAACTACCTATAAGAGGATTTTTACTTACTTTTGTTTTTTTACCCTATACTTTCGTTAAGGCGCCGTAGGTTCAGCGAAGTTAAGCGAACAGAGGTTTTGAAACAATATAATGCGTCTGTTTACAATAATATGGTTTCAAAAAAATACGAATAGTAATCTTTAAGCAAATTTCGCTATATAGAAAAAATCACGAACATAGGTCTAAAACACACAAAAATACACTTAAAATATTTGTAACAAATTATGCACAAAAGCTATAAATATTAAAATTGCTTCTAAAAATCGGCAATATCATGTTTGAGGGAAATCAGTGTTTTCATATTTATTTCTTTAAATGGCCAAAAAATTAAAATTAAAATACATGATATCCGCGCTTCCGAACACGCACTTCCATCTCGCTCACACTTATGCTCAGTGAGAGGGAGAGAAGACCATGAACCTACGGCGCCTTAAATTGCTACTTAATTGTCAGCTTTTCGATTCCTAAAATAATCGCGATCTCATAATCATAATAATACTTAATATACTAATATAGTATTATACTCGTATATTATTTATTATATCCATACTAATATTATAAATGCGAAAGTGTGTCTGTCTGTCTGTCTGTCTGTCTGTCTGTCTGTTACCTCTTCACGCTTAAACCGCTGAACCGATTGCGATGAAATTTGGTATGGATATAGTTTGAGTCCCGGGGAAGGACATAGGATAGTTTTTATACCCGGAATCATCCCCTAAGGGGGTGAAATGGGGGGTGAAAGTTTGTATGGAGCTGCGATATAAACGAGTTCCACGCGGACAGAGTCGCGGGCAGAAGCTAGTTATAAAATATTATAAATGCGAAAGTGTGTCTGTCTGTCTGTCTGTTACCTTTTCACGCTTAAACCGCTGAACCGATTTAGATGAAATTTGGTATAGAGATAGTTTGAGTCCTAAGGAAGGACATAGGATAGTTTTTATCCCAGAAATCATCCCCCAAGGAGATAAAGTGGGGGGTGAAAGTTTGTATGTTGTATTTTTATACGATATAAAGGAGTACCACGCGGACGGAGTCGCGGGCAAAAGTTAGTACCTATTATAAATGCGAAAGTGTGTCTGTCTGTCTGTCTATCTGTCTGTCTGTCTGTCTGTCTGTTACCTCTTCAAGCTTAAACCGCTGAACCGATTGCGATGAAATTTGGTATGGAGATAGTTTGAATCCCGGGGAAGGACATGTGATAGTTAGCATCCCGGGAATCATCCTCTAAGGGGGTGAAATGGGGGGATGAAAGTTTGTATGGAGCTGCGATATAAACGGGTTCCACGCGGACGGAGTCGCGGGCAGAAGCAAGTTATTTATAAATTTGCGCCAAATTCATTTTTAGAGTGACACCGTAAGATGTCACGTGACCTGATCGAAAAACTGTTACAATGTTATTGAGTTTTCACTTCTGCCGGCACTCCCGGAGTGCAACCCGGTCTTTTATTTTGTGCACGCCATGAACTTTTCGACGCCATTGTGTAACTAGGATAAAAATATTTTATATGTCAAGTATTTACAACTCCATAGCAATAACGTCCTATAAAAGTGACTGTTAATAAAAAACTAATTTAAGGTAATAATGGCAATGTCCGTTTTCTGTCACAATGTAAAACAAACAATGGATCCATATAAGTCGACACTGTCCGTTTATTATGAGTATTATGACATGCTAAATGGTACGTAGTTGCCTATAGGTACAATCGATAATGTCACAAAAACAGGACCAGCTTTAAATCATCCTTTTTGACTTAGAATTAATTGAAAATTTAATGAAATTTATATTAAAAACAAAAGTTGAACTCACCTGAATGTTAATTCAACAAAAAGCAAACAATTTTTTTTAATTCGTTTTTGTTTTATGGGGCCAGAAACAAAAAAGCCGACGCAAATTTCGAAAACCTTGACTTCAAGTGACGCTCGCGCACAAATTGAACGTTTCACACTATTGGCGTATTTGAGAAAGATATAGTAATATTCTCGCCCTTTCATTTGGCGTATTTACTTTTCTAGCCTGTAGGCGCGTTCAAACTTTGCGCACCATTTAGTAACTGTACTTACTAAAAAAGTGACCGAAAAGCTTTAAGGGTTAGGTAACGTGGAATAACAAGTGCAAAACATGGAATATGTATTCACCCAATTATATTTTTAATAAAATGAGGTGGATGAAATATGTTCATGGCCGTAACACTCGCAGTAAGTTATTACAAAATGAATGTTCCGCAGCACAAAACGGCGGGTTTTCGAGGCCGTTTTAAATGGTTCTCTATTGGATCGCATAAAATCATTTGGAATAATATAATAACGCATAATTTTTTATAGCCGAATTAGCGTTAAGCCTAATCATGTTATGGCATAAATTTTTAGGCATTAAATTAAAAAGAATAAACGAAAATAGCATAATTATCACAAAGACTAACATCAGATAGCATAAATACAAAAAGACATAATAATTACTTGGCATCATTACAAAACGCATAAAAATTGTGTCCTAAAAAATAAAATCATGAATTACACAAAGCAATGAAAGCATAATGCACGGCCCAATAATGTACAGCCTGATAATCCATGTACATTGGGACGGTCATCTGTGCGGACTAATAATCTCCAGCGAGTCGACGCCACCCCGCTGGGCGGGGTGTCTATTTCTGGTCTGAGGAACACAAGTGAACCCTAACCTAACCGACCTAAGACAGAGTTCGCTTATGACAAGCCATTTTTATCCGCCCTGATAATGCACGACCCAATAATCCGCGTCCACGAAAAGTGTAAATGCATTGTAACAACGAAATTGAGTTTTAGTCATTTAGAAAACTGAAATTATGGATAATGACAGATATACCAAATAATTATTAGCCCAAACAATATGCTTAATATGTATTCGGCCAATACAGATTAGGTCAACTGAAATTATGCTATTAGCGTAGTATGCCAAACAAAGTAGTAGGCCAAAGTATTATTATGCGACAGTATTATTATGCCAATAGAAATTATGCCAAATCAATTATGCGAAACTATATTAGTCTAAAAAAATTTATGCCAATGAAGGGGATCCCGTTTTAAATACTCAGCAATTAAGATTTGGTGTCCTATTATTTAACTTCTGTGCATTAAAAATAAATTATCCTGTCTGTTCCAACAAGTAGACGTACTAATTTACTAAACTCACTGAGTTTAGTAAATTAGTACGCCTACTTGTTGGAACAGACAGGTTAATTTATTTTAAGTTACACTGTTTTCCCTATACATGGTAAGTGTTCTTTTTTTATTGTATTTTTCATTGTATTGTATTGTATTTTGTTTTTTTGTTCTACCTCGACCCGCACTACCTAGCAGTCAATGTGGTATGAGTGAAAAGGGGACGAACTGAAAGCCAGCGCTGTAGGTAAGGTACAGCCCGCAATGACTGGGGATCGTCCTAATACAACGCGACTACAAGTTCGCGCGAATGTTAGTCCGGCATCCCCGGTTTCCGTTCCGACAAGGTATAAAATAGTGGTTTTCTCAAACATTGTGAGGAAATAATACAAATTCATAAATACAAGTATTTTAATTAGAATAATTCAAATACGATTACAAGAATCAATTCAATTGTGTTAGACGTGATATGATGTTAGACCTGATGAATCTAATTTGGGTGTTACTGGGGACGTTGAATGTGATATCAGACATGTTAGGGCAATCAGTGAATGTTATCGATGCGGGGACAGTCGTTCCGTCGATGTTGAATGTGATATTAGACATGTTAGGGGAAGTAGTGAATGATAATATGACAGTACCTCCGGTGATGTTTATTGTGCTATTCGATATCTTAGGGCAAGTTGTGAATGTTATTAAGACAGATGCTGCGGGGATGTTGAATCCGAGATTATTCATGTCAGGGCAATTAGTGAATTTAAGAGTGACATTATATGCGAGGTAGTTGAATTCCCTATTAGACAAGTCAGTGCGATTAGTGAATTCATATGAAATTGTCTTCTCTGAAGTAGTTTCAGTAATTAAAGTGATAAATAAAAATAAAAAATAAAATAAATGACTATTATTATTATATATGTTTTTTTCCATTTTGACGCGCTGCTGGAACTCTTCGGGAAGGTTGATGCCGATCGGAGCCTGCTCGGGGGTACTCGGAGATCTGGACAATAAAGCGTAGAAGTCATTACAAACAAAGACCAACATTACAAGTCACCAAAAATAACGATTTTGTTTTGATACAAAACGTCATCAGTTCATTCAGATGAAGTCTTATTTCCTTTAGATGAAATTAACAGTAGGCATCTTCTCTATGCTAAATATAATAATATCATGTTAATTCCTACTACGTCGCAATGTCAAAATAGTTTAGTATCATAACGTCAAAATCTCAAATAGATTAATTTTCAATATAATAAAATGTCATAATGACCTTGACAAATTACATCCATTATCTAAAATGTATAGTTGGAAAAAGAACAATTCCTTCAAATACCTAATTATTATTAAGACTGATGGTGAAAATGCATCACACGAAAGTTCGTATAGGTATGTGGTCAGAGAGACATATTAAGAAATATCGAAGGGCATTGAAGGGACATTAGACAGGTCATTGTATTTATGCAACGGATTTTCAAAATATCTAAAGCGCGAAGCAGGACATCACAAATTACCACACAGATTGTAGGCGTAGTTCCCCGGGTTTTTGTCTGCGTCTATACTCCGTTAAATTAGAGAATTACCGATTGGATAAAGTCGCGTAGGTACATGTAAAAGCGCCATCTTTGTTGTCAAGTGGTGACGGTGACAATCAATATATTATAGTAAATAGCAACCCGTGTTCCCAATTTTAGCAAAAAAACTACTGAACCAGTTTTGATGAAACTATCCAATATTGTAGTTAAGACCTCAGAATAGAACATAGCGTGGCGTTTTTTTAGATATGATTTCTTCAGACCCCGTATCATGGTCGGCCTTATCACGCGGTAAGTACAAGATAGAGCGGCCGTCACTGGCTGACAGCGTTCGATAGAACGAGACGACGCTCTTATCTTGTCACTTATCGCGTGATGAGGCCGATCATGCTACGGGGTCTTGGCTTAGAAATTGTATGGGTAATGGGCATACCTGGGATAACTCGGGGCACATTCTAGGGATTGATATCGATAAAAAAGATGTCGATATATAATAATACATGTGCTCATTGAAAATTCTCCATTACTATAAAAAGGTTTTATATCACACCTGATATCAAGCGTCATTTAAGATAATAAATGTATTTCATTTCAAACAAAATTACAATTTACTGTCAGTGCTATTCATATGCTAGAGTAAGAATAGGTAATATATAATGAGGTATTATTCCGCTACGATTGTTACGAAGTCCAAAATAATCATGACGCCCAAGAAAAAGTCACGCCCAAGTGACTATTGGCAATGGCTGACTGGTAGAGAATGCTTATGGCATTAAGTACGCCATTTGTACTTTATCTTGCATTGTGCAATAAAGTTTAAATAAATAAATAAAATATTCTATTAACTCATGGATGTACTGCTATTTATGTACTTTTAGCAATAAATGAAGATGGAGTAATGTTTAAGAATTAATAAATAGCGATATAAAATGATTAAGTATATATAAAAATAAATAAATATTAGGGGACAATCTTACACAAATCGACCTAGTCCCATAGTAAGCTCAATAAGGCTTGTGTTATGGGTATTAGACAACGATATATTTAATAGATAGAAAATACTTAAATACATGGAGGTAGGTGTCCAGATTCACGCCTAGATCCCGAATGGAATTTACACGGGCATTTTTTTTCGGACCTAGGAGGTATTCAAAGTAGAGCGGGTTGCGGGCTCTACTAAAAGACATAACGGCACACTTTGCGGCATTAAATGTTAGTCTATTTTTAACACTCCACTGGTGCACTCTACTTACGTCCTCCTGGAGAGATACACAGTCGGACACTTCTTGCACTCAGTAAAACATTTTTAGATCATCAGCATAAAGCAGACATCTAGCAGTGCTGAGGACCGACGCCAGATCGTCTAGCATAATACCGAAGAGCAACGGTCCCTATGGCCATAACTATGGCCAGCTGCTGCGAAAACGAATCATTAAAGTACCCCTCCCACCGTATAAATCCGTCTTAGCAAAGCGCGCCCCTGCTTACATGCATCTACGAGTTTACAACAATATTTGTAGATTGCATAATATACAACAGCACCTACTGTAGGTAGAGCACAGAACATTATAAAATAATGGTTTGCGTCCATGTCGTACAATGACACGGAAGCTCTCCTTCATCCCTGATAGTGACGTTCAATTTTAACATGCCCACACACACACACACACACACACACACACACACACACACACACACACACACACACACACACACACACACACAATTTTAGATATAAACTTTTACGGAAATGCCGACAATTACATGTGTACAAGATTTTCTCATTTGTATAGCGTACTGCTAGGTCTCGACCCGAGACTCCCGAGATACAGGCTCAGCCTAGTTCGGGGTCTGCCGGATATTTTTCTGTATTTATATAAGCCCTGTATTTAAGCGAGAAAGAATATAATGGAAAAATAAACCATCTTCGTCTGTAGCCCCCGACAGGATTCGAACCTGCGACCTTTCTATTAACGCTAGACTGCTCTACCAACTGAGCTACGAGGACAGTGACGCAAGTTGTATATTTTTCCACTATATTCCCGCTAAGACTAGCGCCCTCTCTGTATCGAGTTATAGACTTGTTTCACAGTCTTGGCACCACTCTAATGGGCGAGCTATGCGCTCGCTCCATTCTAATCGAACCACATCAGGTAGTTTCGGACTTAGCGAGAGAGATGGCGCTGGTGTACATTATACCCATTTCACGAAACTGCCGCGTGTCTAGATTAAATTATTTTTCAAGATAGAGACTTGAAACTTCGTAAATGATTCTTTAATAAATACAGAAAAAGTAATTTCAGCGTTTTTGAAAATGCATCGTAAGGGGGTCATGGATTTAAAATTTAGAATGGAGAAAGTTTTTTTTTCGTTATATTCCTATACTTATATACTCGTATATTTATTTGTAAACATGTTATAATTACATTTGCAGTATTGGGATTTACGGGGCCGAAAAATCGATCTAGCTAGTACTTTCGAGAAAAATCCTTTTCTCCGTATTTTCTCGCAAAAAGCTGGCTGTCTGGTTACTCTTCGACGAATTAGTGACAAATTAGTGACTCGTATGCGACATATTGGGCTTTTAGCCCAAATTTTTGTTCGAGTTATGTGTCTCCCTCCCCCCCCCCCCCCCCCCCCCCTGCCGGCTAAATGGCTGCTACTGGGAATGTGTAAAAAATCGTGCCAGTAGTACATATAATGAATTTAAAAGGAAAACTATCACGGCTAAGTAGGCATAATTAGTTACCCAGTAGGTAAGTAATATTTGACCAACTTAAAATGTACTTAGAAAGGCCAACTTTCGTACAAATCCATTTAGTTGGCGCGCGCGTGTCGATGTCACTAAGCAAGACAGGCAACTATGGAACCCTACACTGCGCTCGGCCCGACACGTACTTTTTTCTGTATGTTTTTGAAAGGTATTTTTTATTTATATAGGTACCGATTGAACTCCACTGATTCGCATATGAGAGCTGCTGTAATTGTACATTAAACATCAGCCACGAAACTACACTGTTGCTTTATTTTAATTTTCTAGGTGGTAATAGATTAGAAAATAGGACATTAGGTTAAGTATAATAGTTTGCATGTAGAACCGATGGCCGTCGAGGCGGAAAGGTTCTTGAGTGGCGACCACGTACCGGAAGGTGCAGCGTGGGTAGGCCCCCCACAAGGTGGACTGATGACCTGGTAAAGGTCGCTGTAATTAAGTATTCCAATAACTTTAAAAAAGCAAGTTTACTGATAATATCAATGACTACATGAAGGAATCATTATGTAAAACGAACCTTCGGCCAAAATGCAAGAACTTTGTCTTCACATAGATATGTAATACTAGTTTATCGGTTTTATTTATAAGTTTTATAACTAAGTAATTATTTTCGTTGTGACAGTATCAGAGTGAAGTATTTACGTACTTAAATAAAAATATTAATTATTTTTAGCCAGAAGGCTGGACATCATTTTTTTTGTTTTTAAATAAATACCTTAACCACTTGACATTCCGACGATAGCATAGTATCCAAAACCAATATGTTCTAAACCGTCCGCGGATACCTTACTATCCCAAGGCGTAGAAGAAGGAACCCACGGAATAACAAACCATCTAGTAAAATATGCCGGCATAATTTACAAATTCTATTGCTGCACAAACGTAGCCTAACCAAATTGTTTGCTCTAAAAAATATAGATGGCAGTGTTCGCTCGCAGCATATCGGTTTAAAAAATATATTTGCCAGTGTATCGTGAAACTGTGCGTGATTGTGAGCGTTTGTGTAATGAGTTGGGCTCGTAGTTATGTCGTAAGCACAGACCAGTAAACCTATAGACGTCGCTTAGTCGGGTGACCCCCTCTGCCACACATACGGTGAATTCACTCTATATTTGAGACACCGGACCAATCACTTACGCGCGCGGCCTTGAATGCACCAATCACGGCGCACTAGACGTCCCCCGCGCCCCGCAAGTATGGCAGCTTTGTTTGTAAGTAAAAATTAGGCTAAGCGGGGTCTTTAGGATATATGGTCTGTGGTCGTAAGTATTTCACGTTTATTTACATATATTAGGGGTTATTTAAAAATGATCAGGAATGTGTACTTCCTACGATATAAGTAGTGTAGATTTTTGTTCTACGATGTAGTGACCTCGTGTGATGTCAATTATAAATATCAAGTTTTTTTTCGAGCTGGGGCAGTAAACGTTTATAGCCTATATATATATTATTAGTAATTTGACGCCCTGGTTACTGAAATATACAGTAAATATTGACTATTGGTTTATAAAGAACAGATTAATAAACTTAACATTAGACAATATAATAATACTACTAGGAATCATCAAAACATTTACGGTGGTTCTCTGGGTTTATGCCGTGGACGGTTGACTATCCACGTACGTTTCAAAATATATCAGAAATAAGGGTTTGTACAAACGATTTCTGGTGTGTGGTGTGCCTTGATTATTCGGTGTTTGGAAATGTGTTTTTGTTTGCATGTATTCTTTCAGTTACTGATATAGGTACCTACTTGTTTTAAAAATGGTTTTATTTAGCTTGACTTCGTATATTTGTTTGTTACAACACAGTTTTGTGTAGGTTTATTTGTTGGTTGTATTTAATGTAGGTATATATGTCCTTTTTACAGTAAAAATACTTATTTAATGAAATTAAAATATTTTTGTCAATGTGAATCTACTTCTATCTGCCACAAATCTTAAATAGTCTTCCTAGACACATAATAGATAATTTAGATGAGGGTAAGCCGCACAAGATTAAAATGATGTTAAAAAAGCACTGTCTTAATCTTTAATATGAATAAAAATATTAAAGATATAAAGATATAAATATTTAAGAAAAAATATAGATGTAATAAAATTAAGCTTAGCATACAATCTATCACAATGGAGATTCGGCTAAGTATAAGGGCAAATCTGTAAGCTTTTTTATTTGAAATAAACAGATTTTTTTTTTCTGAAACTGGATACCGACCATAGTCTCCACGAACGGTTAAGTGTATATCGGTTATAGGCAGCCTTATGCAGGCGGCCATTTTGCTACAAAATCAGTTACGCGAGAGTTAAAATGTTGGAAGGAGTAGAGAATTAGTTTATTTTTACTGTGCTATCGTATAGATAATTATATGTGTTGATTATGGTGTAGTATCATTAGAAAGGTGAAATAGTATATTTGTTTGACATGTAATTATGAAAGGGGGTCATCGCTCAATATTTGCTGTAATAAGTCGTCAATTAAAAATATTTAAGTAATTTTTACCGAGCTCATAAGTTTAAACTTGATTATAATCCCTAATCATGTACATTTTTATCATTCTATAAAAAGTATTTAAACACATGTACGTACGTTCATATTAATGCCTCAGATTTTTTTTCTTTGATGTAGCTTTTGTAGTTTAGAAGATACCGACGTTATTGTTAGAAAGTTGTGGATGCGTGGCTCGGGGCGTGCGTCGCTAAAAAACCCGGACGGTTGAAGGGATAATGGTCACGTTTCGCGGGCTGGACTGTCAAGTGGTTAAAACATTAATGTGTTTTTATACTAAGTAGATATTTAAATCGATATAGCGATGCTTATCGAGGTACAACGGCAACCCCTATTAAGTCATTGTATCCTCAATAACAATCAATACAGACTACGCCATCGTCTTAAATATGAGACCGCATGTGACGTCAGATATAAAATTCTAGTGGACCACACCACTAGAATTATCTCGATATTTCAAAATAATGTTTAAATAAAAAAAAAAAGCTATAATTTTGCTGTCTCAAAACTTTAAATACCATACTGTTATTGAGTTAAAATTATTTAATTAGGTAAGCATCAAAAGAGTTGTGTAACTGTGTGAAATTGCATTATTACACATGTCAAACAACTTTGAAATGTTCATACTCGATACTTTTCTGACATGGTCAATCCTCTCCTTTCTGATGTCAACTTATCAACAAAAATCCAATGAAGCCAACGCCAATTTCTGAAATACTAGACCGCTTATGACGTCAGGGATATGAAATTAGAAATATTAGTAATGTAGCAATGTCAATCGAGAGTTTTATGACTGGTAAAATACACGAACCAAATCATTGATAAAAGAAAGGAAACCATGCATTGATAAAGTAATGATGACCGTCATTTAGTTATAATAATGTATTTTATTAAATCACAGTGGTAGAAAAGGAAGTGTTACTCACTAATAACTTTGACGAACGGTTAGCCTAGTGGGTAGTGACGCTGCCTACGAAGCTGAAGGTCCTGGGTTCGAATCCCGGTAAGGACAAATATTTGTGTGATGAGCATGAATATTTGTTTCTGAGTCATGGAAGTTTTCTATGTATTTAAGTATTTATATGTATTATATATATTGTCGTCTAGTACCCATAACACAAGCCTTAATGAGCTTACTATGGGACTAGGTCAATTTGTGTAAGATTGTCCCCTAATATTTATTTATATTTAAGTATATTTATAAAAATATAAATAAAATAAAATATCTATAGTAACAGTATGTCGCAAGCACTACACGGTTTTCAATGACACAGAGACAAAGAATATAATGGAAAAATAAACCATCTTCGTCTGTAGCCCCCGACAGGACTCGAACTTTAACCACTAAGCTACGAGGAGTGACTGAAATCGCGTATTTTTCAACTATATTCCTGCTACGAATAGCGACCTCTCTGTATTATCTTGAAAGGCTGACAGCCTTTAGGACCACTCTATTTAATACTATTTGGTTTATTAATTTTATTGGTCTACAAAATATCAAAAAACAAAATATAAGCGACATCTATCGAGCTCAAATTGCACAATTTAGTTTGTTATTTCTTTGTGAGGTCAATCTAGGCAATTCTTTTGCAAAATGTCTGTCTGGCTTTTCTTGAAAGCCATCATATAGTTAAGCATTGTTAAACAAAATAAACAAACAATAAAAAAAAATAAGATAATGTAACATTGAGAACAAAAGTAGAAACTTGTAACTATTCACTGTACCAAATTTACTGCGACAAATATGCGTTTACTACTGAAGGTAATATAATCACTGTTTCAGGTGCAACTTATAACAAAATGCAAGTATATAAATGTTGGATCTTTCCGTCTAAGGCGCCATTTTGGTGTACTGAACAAAAACTGCACAACACAACATTACTCCAAACTTACCTTAAATCAACCAAGTTACTGAATTTATTGTTTAAAAAGGAACAAAGAAACGCCTATTTAAGAGCGAATCGGTATGCGCGCGCACAACAGGTATTTTTGAAAACAAAAAAGTATTTAAATATCGACCAAAAAAGAGAAGGCGTTTGTAGTCAAAATCACATAGGCAGGTAACGTGAGTCTGACGGTACGGCGCTGAGCGAATGATGTTGTTTGGCGGCGTGCGAGCTTAGGTACACAGACTAGGTACTAAGCCGCGTCGTTTATTATTTGTTATGGCGCTTAGGCTGACGCCCGTGTCTATGAGCCATATGTGCGTAGCGCCGTTTATGTCAAGCTGCACTGTATTCATATGACTATAAGTTAAAATATAGTTGTTAGTCACGAAAAAATTGTAACGGAGAAGGCGAGTCGATGTTTTCCTCCGTATTTTCTATCGCCGTATTTACTTGGTGTCGTCGGTTTGTATTAGTATACGTATGCGTATAATTGTTATTTACGGTCCGTACTGGACGGTTATATTTCCGATGTGGGTGCGCTCCCAGGGTGGTCTGTTTGACGTATTCCTACTGGGGTATGTGCGCTGTGGGTATATCCCCACTGGTCTGGTTCTATGGTGACCCTTGTCGGGTCTTTGGTACCTATTATGTCTGTCCCGGAAATGCACGACTTGCTCCGGATCGGATGCAGACGATATGGACACCTCTTGGTCTTTTGCACCCTGTATGGCATCTATTAACACGGTGTATCCTCGCGATGCTATTATTGTACTTAGTTTGTTATTCCGTAGGCCCTCCGCGAATTTATTTCAACGATTGTAAGATTGCGTAAGCCTCTGGTTTTCCGTCGGCTTGAGTTATTATGAGGTTCACGAATAGGTCCTCTAACTGTTGTCCGTAACGCTCGATTGTCTTATTTCCCGGGTTTGCCGTTGCCGTTAATAGTTTTGTTTGTATCGCGGTTGCTGACTTGGTAGGTAAAAGATGGTGCTTCATCTCATTAACTAGTGCGCTTCTCTTCTTATGTCAGGCAACCATACTAGTGTTAGTATGGTTGCCTGACATCCTAACCTTAGCACTTTGAGTTATTTAATCGGGTCTTGGTTACGATTTTTTTAACTATTGTGAGTTCGAATCTTTTATCATCATAGAGTATAATTCAATAGCGTCAATAAGTCGCGTAGTGACAGCCTCTGAACCGTCCATGGCTGGTAGCAATGCTACTGCCGTTTTGAGGTCGAAACTGTCATTTGACGTCTAGGACTTGTACATGAGCATTCAAAATAAATTAACCTGTCTGTTCCAACAAGTAGACGTACTAATTTACTAAACTCAGCTCAAAGTAAAGTTACACTGTGTTTTCCCTATAATATGCTAGCGGTTCTTTTTTTACGTTTTTCATTGTATTGTATTGTATTTTGTTTTTTTGTTCTACCTCGACCCGCACGCACTACCTAACAGTTAATGTGTGAGTGAAAAGGGGACGAACTGAAAAACAGCGCTGTACAGCCCGCAATGACTGTAAGGGATCGTCCTATACAACCCGACTACGCGATCATCACAAGTTCGCGCGAATTTTAGTCCGGCATCCCCGGTTTCTGCCAAGCTATAAAATAGTGGTTTTCTCAAACATTGTGAGGAAATAATACAAATTCATAAATACAAGTATTTTAATTAGAATAATTTAAATACGATCACAAGAATCAGTTCAATTGTGTTAGACGTGATATGATGTTAGACCTGATGAATGTAATTCGGGTGTTACTGGGGACGTTGAATGTGATATCAAACATGTTAGGGCAATCAGTGAATTTTAATGCGACAGTTGTTCCGCTGATGTTGAATGTCATATTAGACATGTTAGGGCAAGTAGTGAATGATAATGCGACAGTACTTCCGGTGATGTTTATTGTGCTATGAGACATGTTAGGGCAAGTAGTGAATGTAAATAAGACAGTTGCTGCGTTGATGTTGAATCCGACATTATACATGTCAGGGCAATCAGTGAATGTAAATGTGACACTTGTTGCGAGGATGTTGAATACCCTATTAGACAAGTCAGTGCGATTAGTGAATGCATTTGTATATACAATCTCTGAAGTAGTTTCAGTAGTTAAAGTAAAAAATAAAAACAATAGATAAAATAAATGACTATTATTATTATGTATGTTTTTTTCCATTTTGACGCGCTGCTGCAACTCTTCGGGAATGTTGAAGCCGATCGGAGCCTGATCGGGGGTACTCGGAGATCTGGACAATAAAACATAGAAGTTACATGTCACCAAAAATAACGATTTGCTTTGATACAAAACGTCAGCAGCTCATTCAGATGAAGTCATTTCCTTTAGATGAAATTAACATTGGGCATCTTCTCTATGCTACCGGTTCACTACAACCGAATATCATAATATCATGTTAATTCCTTCTACGTCGCATTGTCATAATAGTTTAGTCAGTCTAGCCGTAGTAGGTAATTCTCCAGGTTTTAGCCTGCGTCTATATTCCATTAGACCACATGAAACAAAAGCAGTTTGATGAAGTTTAGGTGACTGCAAAAAAAATAATAGAGAATTACCGATTGGATAAAGTCGCGTAACACACACGCGTACGCGTAGCGTACACATAACAGCGCCATCTTTGTTGTCAAGTGCCGACGATGACAACCAGTATATTATATTTAGTGGCAACGTGTGTTCCCAATTTTAACAAAAAACTACTGAACCAGTTTTGATGAAATTTTCCAATGTTGTAGACCTCAGAATTGAACATAGCCTTGGCGTTTTTTTTAGATATGATTTCTTTAGAGGGCATAAGGGCTTAAAAACTGTATGGGTAATGGGTATTCATTTATTTTTTAAGATAGAGACTTGAAACTTCGTAAATGGTTCTTTAATAAAATACAAGAAAAGTGATTTCAGCGTTTTTGAAAATGCATACCCTAAGGGGGTCAAAAATATTTTTTTTTGTGCTAGAAGAAATCCACAAATCAAAAGCAAAATATTTATTTTGTAAATAGGCTTAAGCTAGGTCATTTATACAATATATGGCGCTACCGGTCTTTGCAGTATCGGGATTTACGGGGCCGAGAAATCGATCTAGCTAGGTCTTATTTTCGATTTTTTAAAATCGTTTTCTCCGTATTTTCTCGCAAAAGGCTGGCAGTCTGGTTACTCTTCGACGACGACCAAGAAGACACAATAACAAAAAAAGCGGCTATGTCCGATGCGAGTCGGACTAGCCCATTAATGGTTCTGTAGCAGCAAGTAACAATATAATAATATATTTTATATTTGAGTTGATTGAATGAAAGGTAAATTGCGGTTTACGATTTATGACGTATTAAAAAAAACTACTTACTAGAACTCGTTCAAACCAATTTTCGGTGGAAGATTGCATGGTAATGTACATCATATATTTTTTTTAGTTTTATCATACTCTTATTTTAAAAGTTACAGGGGGGGGCACACATTTTACCACTTTGGAAGTGTCTCTCGCGCAAACTATTCAGTCTAGAAAAAAATGATATTAGAGATCTCAATATCATTTTTGAAGACCTATCCATAGATACCCCACACGTATGGGTTTCTTTAAAAAAAAAATTGAGTTTCAGTTCTAAGTATGGGGAAAAAACGGAACCCTTATGGATTCGTCATGTCCGTCTGTCCATCCTCGGCTTAGGTCAGTATCCATTACTACTAGAAAAAACTAAGCTAAGAGGACAGTAGCGACCTCTGTATTATCTTGAAAGGCTGACAGCCTTCAGGACACTATTTAATACTTGTTGGTATATTCATTTTATTGGTCTACAAAATATAAAAAAAAAAATACGCGGCATCTATCCAGCTGAAATTGCACAATTTAGTTTGTTCTTTCTTTGTAAGTTTAATCTAGGCCATTTTTTTGCAAAATGTCTGTCTGGTTTTCTTGAAACCCAACATATTTAAAGTACGCGCCAGTAGAAAACGAAAATAATGTAAACAAACAATGTATTGAATTTGACATATTAAATGCGCGTACTTTAAGTAGTATACTTAGTTTAAGCATTGTTAAACAAAATAAACACAAACACAATATTTTTTTTCCATTCACTTTTATAATTTATAAAAGATAAGTTTAGTTAGCCACTTCCAGATAACATTCAGAAAAAAAGTAGAAACTTGTAACTATTCACTGTACCAAATTTACTGCGTCAAATATGTGTTTACTACTGAAGGTAAATACGAGTATAATCACTTTTTCAGGTGCAACTTATAACAAAATGCAAGAACTTATATAAATGTTGGTTCTTTCCGTCTAAGACGCCATTTTGGTGTTTTGATTCTGAACTAAAACTGCACACCACAACATTACTCCAAACTTACCTTAAATCAACCAAGTTACTGAATTTAATGTTTAAAAAGGAACAAAGAAGCGCCTATTTAAAAAGAACGAATCGGTACGCGCGCACAACAGGTATTTTTGAAAACAAAAAAGTATTTAAATATCGACCAAAAAAGAGAAGGCGTTTGTAGTCAAAATCACATAAGTAGTAGGTAACGTGAGTCTCACGGTACGGCGCAGAGCGAATGATGTTGTCTGGCGGCGTGCGAACTTACGGCCTGGCCACGGGCACGCGTGGCGGCGGCAGCGCCAGCGGTTTTTCTAATTCATTGCGTGCGATCCCAACTAACCACAGGGCGTTGCGCGTCTCGATCGCGTAATGAACAGATAAAACGCCTGCCGCTGCCGCCGCCGCGCGTGTCCGTGGGCAGGCCGTTAGGTACACAGACTATAGCCTGAGAGCGGTACGGTTTCGCTCTATGGAAAAACAACAATATATCGATATCAGCCCGATTTTTACACCAAAAAATAGATTGGGTAATTTGACTAAATATCAATTAATAATCCACCTACTTTTAATACCGCGACTGTACTAAATAATAAAAACTTATCTATATAAATTACGTAAAAATCTGGCGAAAATGCTATAAGAATTATTTACTTTATGATATACTACTTCTATTTATGTTCTTTGTGATGCATATAAAATCCACTTCGTTCAGTAAAAGATACTTCATATAATACATAATTATACTAGTGGCCTGTGGGCTAATTTTAAGCAGAAATCCTTTCGCTCTCTGAGGGTCCAGTATAACAACATTTTCAGGGCCCTGGTGAGGCTCCCGCGATACTGTAGTGCTTCTGGCATGTTTGCCGACGCGCACGTAGATGATTTTTATGCCATTATGCGCAAAAATATTGCATCAGTGGTACACCGTATGCGTGGGAGCTCCAACGGGATCCTGAGAATGATAGCCGAGAGGTTCGATTCTGTTGTTTTGGGACGATATATCGAGTTGCATGTTCTAAATCATGCAGTTCGGTAGATCGGCCACAATAATTTGCAATTTTAAAGTGTAAAGTGTAATTTCATTTATGTAGTTAGGTGTAGGTACTGTACATAACATAGCCTGTAAGTTAATTACTAACAACTATGGACTGTAATTGTCTGAAAATAAATAATTTTTATTTTATTTTTTATTTATATAGGTCTTCGATTTTTATACTAAATTTTAATACTCATTCAATTCAATTCAATTTATTTCTCATATAGGTATACAAGATACACTTATGTCCGTCAGTAGATACATTGTTTCTTTTCACTAAAAATTATGACTATTATAATGCTAATTAGTTAGTTACTTAAGTATTCAACCTTTCCAAACATCCTTTTCTGTTAAATAATCCTTTACTCTAGTAGGATTTCTGAGTTAATATATCTTTAACATTTTTTTAAATTTTAAATTCTGGTATGTCTGTAATGTGACTGGGAATTTTGTTATAAAAATAATTATAAAATGTTTTGTTATAATTATATAATTCAGACAACAAGATCCACAGTTTATTAGTAGTTTGCTTAATACTATGTTATTCTATGTTAGTAAATATATGTAGCTAAAGATAGAGTATTTTTAATTAAGTGTTGCATTATTGGGCACTCACTCCTAATGGCTACAGTTTTCAGGGCGCTGTTTGAGCTGCCACGTATTCTGGCTAAAAGTGATGTAATCTTTTTCCGCAACACAGCCCCAAAACTGTCCACTCGCGCTTCAGCGAACAAAAATGTATGGACTGTCCAATAAATTATTTCCTAGCTTTTGATAATCTAAACCGATGCACTGCGAGATTGTTTTTATTTCTAGTGTTAAATTTGTGCAGGTCACTATTTTTGGGGAGATTTGCGTAATGTTTTCTAGCGTACAAAATATTTAACTTCGTAAATGTATAGTGACGGCAGTGTTATGATATCCACTTTTCAAATGAGATCCCTTAAAGATGTTCGTGGTTTTAAGTTATAAATTGCTCTCAGTGCTCTTTTCTGCAGAACGAATATGCTGTCTACATTAGCCGATCTACCCCACACCAGGTTTCCATAAGACATTAGACAATGGAAATAGCTGTAATACACCAATTTAGCGGTATTTATATCTGTAATCTGTCTTATTTTTCTTACAGCATGCATATGCTGCAGAATTTAAATTATGTTCTGCCGCACGGCAGAACATAATTTACTACTTAAAATAGCTAAGTGTGAATCCCACTGTAATTTGGGCGTTTTCAGAAATTGTTGTTGGTGGCGTAAGCGGAGTTCCACTTTTAAAAATGGGCTAAAATGATTTGAAATGTTGCTGAATCGATAAAATATTGTATAAACAACAGAAAAATACTAAATTTATTATGTATTAATGCCAAATTCATTAAAAAAACTCAATTTTGTTTAGTTTCTACGGGAAAGAAGTTCCATTACGTCTCTCATTTTGAAAATGATAAAAAAAATAGACGTTAAAAATCTTCTAAAACATTTCTTAATCAAATATAAACAAAACAGTCTTCGGATAACATACAGTTATTGGACATTTTATATCAAAACAATGAGTTTTAGGAAAAATCTTCCCTTAATGCTACTTTTCTGTACTTTGTACGACATATTTTTGTCTCTGCAGCGACCACTGAGTAATATTAAAAGAACATATGTCTGATCTGAGATACCTAGTTAAATACTATTTACTAAGCACATTTAACTTTTATATCTTAAACATAAATCACAATATTTTTGGAATTTTAGTCTTATTTTAGTTAGCATATGCGTATAATGGGACTCAAAGTGGCGTTTAGGAACTATAAGACAGCGTTCATATTGCGATTAATAATACATACAGAGTACCTATAATAAAACACCATGAGATCACGGCAGTAATTTTAGTTACCTACTATATTAATTACATACTAAACCTACTTAAGAATCAGACAGTTCAAGTATAAAACTTTAAACTATGTTCCGGAAGAATAAACTTGAAGTACGATGTCGCGGCACAGATAGGCAGACCAATAAGCAAATATGCAAAGAAATAACTAACATAATATCTTACACATTGATAAACACGGACTAAAACGGACATTATAAATTGTATTTATTAGACATGGATTAGACTTTTTTTACAAGCTTTATATTAATTAACTTGACTTGTTCGTATGTAAGTTGTCCGTCAAATCTTGCAAGTTAAATTTGACCCAGTTCCCGATGACCAATTGAGCTGCAATTTTGGGTATAAGTATAGTTTGGATGACAATGCAATATTATGGTACCATCGAGCTGATCTGATTATGGAGACAGAAGGTGATCATAGGAACTCCGTAATAAAACCACATAACCCCATCGAGTTTGGGCTCGTTAGAATCGTCGAATCTTAATGAGCAGTTGATGATGGTATACAGAAAAGTACAGTCGGCAATAAAGTTAACTTTATATTGTAATATTTTTGTTTTTTTAATTTACGATATAATTTGATTTCGATTACGACAACAGTAATTTTAGCAATTCACTCCTTATGAAACGAGCTTTAGAGTTCCATTACGCCACTTTTTCGTTCCATTCACACTATAGTGGCGTAATGGAGGTGACGTATCCGCGACAATATAACATTAAAATGAATTAACACTTAGACAATTATTATTTAGACAAATATAACTATCTTTTCAGAATTATTATTAAAAAAAGAGTTCGATATAGTAAAGAACCAAATACGCAGGATGTTCTTACCTTGTCAAAATCAGTCTTGTAAGTGGAACTTCGGTTTTGGCTGCAGGAGGAACACGCGACCGACATTTACACATTTCGCGGACTAACTGCTCAGGGTATTATCAGTTTCATACAACGCGTCTTGTATGGGCGATAAAAGCGTTGCTAAATTTCCCGTTCAATTCCGTTAGATGGCGTCACTATCGATAATTGTTAACAATTAGACTATTTAAGCTTCAGTTAATTTCATAGTTTACTATTATTAATATATAATCAATTTAAAATTATTCTCCGTTATAAATTAATGTTTCAGTTGTTTCTTTAAAACTGTGAGGTCAGTCTGCTAAGGCAACACTAGTTTTTTTTTTTACAATGGTATATTACCGACCATTCCATTTCATGCTCAATATTATAAAGATGTTTGATGCCAACTTATTGAAACACATAATAAAATTGTTATAAGAACATATGACCATATGAAATAAATCCAAAATAAAGAAAATATATTAAATATGTTTGATTTTCTTATCATATTTTACTTTAATGCAATTTGAACGTAATACTTTTGCTCGACTGAATGGAATGGAACGTAAGTATTTTATTTTGACACATGTTCGGTATATTGAAATTTTCCTTCAAATCTTGTTATGTTCGTGAATGTGAAGTTGATATTTGCAAGATATCATCATATCAGCCGAAAAGACGTGCAGTGCTGGACAAAGAGTGCGAAAGTGACCGGTCCGGCGCCACCTGCATCCAGCGGACTTCTCAAGATGTCTGAGAAATGTAGTGTCCCTAAATGTAATGTAACCCGTAACCATAAGATTATAACCGTAAAGATCGTAAACAATGTCTCTTGCATAGACGTTCTTACGTGTTTAACATTAGAATATTATTATTTATTTATTAACTCGCAATTTACTTTTATTTACTACCTACTCCTACACTAAACCTCTATATTATACCTCATAGTCATCTGATGAGATTGGGTTCATCTGAATTAATCCGTTCTCTCATTAAAAACCAAAAAAATATTCAATTGTACATAGCTGTATAGCTATACGTATACAGGAGCATATACATATGTACAATAAGAACCGCATAAATATGTATAGGTACATACGGTGTAGTCCTATCGCAAACGACTAGATGTCACTAGTCAGTACTGGCGACTGATGTCTCTATTCTCAGTAGGTATAGTACTCTATTATATAGTACTATATAGTACTCTTTGTAACTGCTGTCATAATTGAGAAAATGGCGACTACCATAGACTTAAAATGTTGCTATAATTCTAAATCTTCATGAATTTCGTCGGTATTTTGTTGCCAAGTTATTGAAAAGGCGGTCGCGTAGTGCGGAAATTCCTTCACACGCCATTTCTCGGGACAGGATAAAACCTGTACATTTCAATCGAATTTCAAGCTAAACAAGCCTTTTTTAAGGTTTAAAATGAAATTTCGGTTTATAAGTGACCAGTCCAAACACCCGCCACTTTTGAAACATCTTAAGTAGTATTCATTTTTTTACCCCGAATTTGGCAAGGTAGGTATGGGACACGTCAAAACACGACTTCTTTTTTCACTTAAAATTTCACATAGCTTTCCATTCCTTTAGAGCTATTTCGAAGTGAACAAGGTATAAGTAATTTAATAAAAAATAAACCAATGTGTACATCTTGCCTGAATTCGAATAATTGACTATGAAAGTGATGGATGGGACATGACTTTTTCCAACTGACAACGTAAAACCAAGTAACCGTAACGTCAAACCAAGAAAAATCGTGCTATCCGAAAACTCCAAAACATGTTCTCCCACAATTAAGTTGGGTTTATGATTTATTTGTTTTGGACGACAAGTTGAAAATCGAATATACAGGGTGACGGGAAATTCGACGTATTCCTTGAAAGGGGTTATTCTATAGCTCATTTGCAATGATTTAGATCCAGTCAACCGGGGGTCAAAACTCATTGGTTTGCAAGTTATTCGAGTTTTTAGATTTTTTTTTAGAAAACCCACCTGTCAGTAATCAGTAATTTATTGGCTATTAAATAAATCCTTTTTTGAGGTCTAAATTTAATTAGTTTTTTCACAATTACGAGTTTTATGCCAAAAGGTGGGTTTTCTTAAAAAAACTCTAAAAACTCGAATAACTTGCAAACCAATGAGTTTTGAACCCCGGTTGACTGGATCTAAATCATTTCAAATGAGCTATAGAATAACCCCTTTCAAGGAATACGTCGAATTTCCCGTCACCCTGTATTTTGATTTTTTGGGATTAAGAAGCAAGTTATTTATTGTAAACCACGTTAACGTATTTTGTAAGACGGGATTAATAATAGTATCACTGCCCTGTTAAGCCACTCGCGTATCTTGAGATACAGCAGTTTGGGTTAACCGGGTTAAATCGATTCTAAATAGTGTCTTACGTATATACGCACAAGGTGTTCATAATTTTTCCTATAATTTTCGTCAATAATCAACTTGTCAAACTCCTGTAACTCCGTTTTTTAAAAGTCGATTTACGCTCATCCCGTATCTTTAGTTACCACAAATAAGCTTAACAAGCGCGATACGTTTGAGTTTTGCCAATTTGCGGTATCTTTCGATACATGAGTTCCTCGAGTTACGCCAAACTCAGGTATCTAGGACATCGGGGGCGTAATGTTTGCCGAACTTGCATTCGCTTAGCATTATACGTAGGTAATGGATGAATGGTATAAGATATATATAAGAAATACTTACTTAATGATATAATGATCAAATTAGAAATTGTACATTTATACAGAGACACTTGTACATTTATGTAGAGGTCCATGAAGATTAAGTGACCTTTTTTTTTCATGTTTCAATGAAAAGTTTTAGTGTTAAACGTTTTTAACGACTACTTTTATGATTAAACAATTTTTCCCCCAAATGAGTAATTTTTTTAAATTGTTATATCCAATTTATTTACGGAAATATGATGTTGGAGATCAGCGTAATCGCTGTGCTACCCACGGAGTATAAGCAGCGGCCACATTCACGTATCTATAGATACCGCATTTCGCGTAACTCAATATGTAATTTTAGATCGTTAATTTTGTTAATTAGGCATAATTAAATAGGGTGCAATAATAGTTAAAAATATGTTTTTTTATTAGCTACCGTCAAACAGGCCTACTTTGCCCGCTTTTTTCAGAAAAACACGAATTTCTCAATTTTTTTCCATGGCTGGATTCGGTTTTTTGGCATAAGTGCATCTATTGTAGACACATACATGCGTTCATTAGGAGAATATATTTTTAAACCAATATTTAACCTATTTTTTTAACGTTTTTCATCGCGGGCAAAGTTATCTGGACTTTAGCCAACTTTGCCCATGTCAATTATTTCCGTAAATATAGCTCTTATGACGTTAAGACAAGGATCAGTGCGAAATCTCGGGTAATTTTGGCGTTCCATTTAATCATCCTAGTCTTAACTTGAAAAGTCGTGAGAAATATGGGTGGGCAATGTTACATAGGCATTTTGCTCTTTTCCATACAAGTCGCATCAAGCAGTTTGAAACTGTTAGGGTTGTCACTTTTGACTTAATCTTTAGTAGTGGTTTTTTGTGCCGTTTTTTCACACGACCAAAAAATAAAACAGATTATTTCAACAAAAATCAACTTTTAATCAAATTATTTACTAAGCAGTCCTATAACGAAATTCTGAATTTCGATCAAAATGGAAAATTGAAAAATTATTCGCCACGAGCACGACGGACGGACGGTCGGTAGGACGATATGGACGGGTTCCAGAGGTCGCGGGTTCAACAAATTTTCCACTCTGATCGAAATTTAATAAGAGTGCAACGGGTATTTTTTTTATTTCTCGTAGCCTAACAAGATATTTTACTCATCGTCATTGATATGTGTAACCAGGTTAAATGATTTACTTACATGCCCCTACCGGGATTTGAACCCAGGACCTTCAGGGTCACTAGGCTAAATCGTTCGTCAAACCACACAACCACACGTATATGCATACCTACTACTAAAACTCGACAGCTTAATATAAACACATTTTACCATACACCCTATATAAATGAAATACATAACCTTCCTTTACTAGCGCAATCAGGTAAACATGATGAAGGTGACAACCCTAAGCCTTTTTTGAGGCTGGGCAATGTTTACACTCATAGGTTGCAGAATACTACGTAACATTGCCCAGCATAATAACTTTTGTTGTAATAAGTATATCCAGATAAAATTATAATAAAAACGATATATAGTTCTTATTTTATTACAAGTAGAAGATTCACTCACCTGAGGCTTCCCCATTTTGTACTAATAGCACTAACACTTCCGCAAGAATTGGCCCGCCAAATCGCACACCTCACTCGACCAGTTCCGACACGTTACTGAATGGAGTTAGACGCCAAGGCGATGCGTAGTAATACCACAGATATAGGTAACCTATTTTCTACTAAAAATAGTGGTGTTGCCACCAACCTTTTGAATTTTTCTACATTAACGGATTTGTTTAAAAGTTGCTCTTTGGGCAAAGTTCCCCCTGGTGGCAAAGTAGGCCTGTTTGACGGTACATCATTTCTTATTTGAATATTTTTTTTTTTTCATTAATTGGCCATAAATTTATAAGTTACTAGCTTCTGCCCGCGACTCCGTCCGCGTGGAACTCGTTTATATCGCAGCTCCATACAAACTTTCACCCCCCCATGTCACCCCCTTAGGGGATGATTTCGAGGATAAATACTATCCTATGTCCTTTCCCGGGACTCAAACTATCTCGATACCAAATTTCATCGCAATCGGTTCAGCGGTTTAAGCGTGAAGAGGTAACAGACAGACAGACAGACAGGCAGACACACTTTCGCATTTATAATATTAGTATGGATATGGATGACAAGTTGTCTGTCTAAAACTTAAACAGCTATTTTCTCGAAATGGCCATTTCAAAGATACGTGACGTGAGATTGGCTTAACAGGGCAGTTCAGCTATATCACTATTTCTAGGTACTTTAAATAGAAGATGTGTCATCTGCAAATAAAACTGTTTTGGTCAAACCTTCCGGCGTATATGGTAGATCGTTAACATAAATTAAAAATTAAAAAGGACCCAAAATAGACCCCTGAGGAACGCTTATTCTGCCTAACACAGATTTTGATCCGTCAACATCAACACACTGGATTCTGTTACACAAATATGATTGGAGCACACATCCAAGGACTTGCCCCTTACACCACAATGATTAAGTTTAGCCAACAACGTCGAGTGATCCACACAATCAAAGGCCTTGGATAAGTCACAAAAAACACCGATGATGTCATGCGAATCATTCATGGCCCCGAATGATTTGCATGTTATCATCGGTGTTTTTTGCCATTCAAATAAGGCAACGTTCCCTTTGCACGCATTTAAATATTTCATTATATATTATTTCATTATTATTGGGCTTGATCAAAACAATAAAAAAATCAATTATAATTACTTATAAATTTCCACCAGATTCACTTTTGATCCGATTTTGAAGTGGTAATTTTTTTTCACTGCAGATTATCTAATATATCTTTATCCGTAAGGTGTAACTCAATGTTATTAATAACACCATAAGACATACCAACTTCCGATATCTTTTGACACAGCCAGTTCAAGTCACAAAATGCCTTACATTGAACAAAGAAATCCGCGTTCAACTCACTGTCAAAAGTAATAAGTATTTTATGTTGGTGACTGTACTTTACTCTACTTACACCTTTAACATTATTATCTTTGAAAAGGCGGGCTGGTTCAAATTGTGTAGGCACATTAAAGATATCATAGAACTCACTCCAACATCAGTTTTTTGACCATATCTACGAACTTTGCGATGCCGGTTTACTGATTACCAAATTACCAATCATTTTCCGGAGAATTCTCGCCTCCTTTTCGTTTATTAGATAATTAAGTCGTTTACCTCCATATCCACTGCATTGTAATAAGATGCATCGCTACGCACAGATCTATGTTCAAAATCTTCTACATCAGTGAAATGGTTGTCCGCGCTTCCCGCTTCGCCGTCGCCGCCGCCTTATAGTATGGGTATGGTATGTAGTGTTCTATGTTCGGATCCCGACCGAGACAGTCGGGACCGCTTTATACGAATATAAAAACACTACGACAGTATATACTGATTAATTTGAACCAAAAACATGGAAGAAAAGACCGAAAAAATCACACATAATAAATCATAATGAATAAAATACCACAACAGCTTTCAAACACGTCTTGCCGCCATTGATCTCAGCTTCCCTAGAACGGAAAAACATATAACTTTTTTCATAAGTACATTATTACTCTACCTTCCGTATAAGATAGTTTTTATTCAGTGACGTCAAAATGGCGGGCTAGCCATAACTATCCAACAGTAATCATTTCTATCCGGTGTTGTGACAGACCTTTACAAAATTATTAAATTCTAAAGCATAAAAAATAATCGATTCTGATATGGAAACTTATATGCGCTTAATTCGTATTGAGGCGTAATTTCAATAAATGTGTCAACAAATTTCAACAAAATAACATATCAAACGTCAAAAGTCTGACTCTTACTTTTTTTTAATGGCTTATAGTATAGCCCTGTTCTCGCGTTCAGCCATAAAGTCTATTTGATGGGGTATACTGATTATGTGATTTTACCCCAATTTGTCAGTACAACATGTCAAAGTCATAATTGGGTGTAGCGTACAGATGTAACAATCCGACCACATGTGCATGCAATTTCTTAAGACAACTCGTTTGACAGTTGGATCAGCAGTGCAACATGCCTCCAGACGATAGCAATTAGTCAGCTGTCAGCTCTGATAAATTGGGGCTGACAAATCATGGCATGTATACACCCCATGAGTTTCTGCAAGATTACACGCTGAGTATTTGTCACGATACTGCATGGCTATCACAAGACGGCGCGCGAGCTCTCTCGATTTTTGTCGCACTATACGTCTCTTTCAAAGTTATCTAATAAGAGAGAGACGGATAGTTCGAGAAAAATCGAGAGAGCTCTCGCGCCGTTTTGTGATAGCCGTGCTGGTTTGTCCGTATTTATATTTATCAGCAATAAACAGTATGTATGAAATCAGTGTAGAACGGGCCTTTTATAAACATTAATTATCAAGCACGTCAGTAACTTCGTACTTCGCGCCTTCAAGTTGAAATTCAGCCAACATAGAGACACAGAAATTGGCCAACACCTACAGGAAAATACTTTTACAAGATTTAGCACAATGTGATTAGTGCGATCTGAAATATTGCAATATGAATAAATAAACATATTACATTAATATTTTTAATAATTTCCTTTATTAGAAAGGGACTCGCGTTATTGTGGTAGAACTTACCTAGTGGTTAGGTATAGTTTGGAAAATATAAATTGGCCGTCTGTTGTCTAATTAAAAAGAGATCTTTTGTTCCACGTAAACACTTACCGGTCAATGGGTACTCGAAAGGATTATCTTTTATCGTGAGCGAGATGGAAGTGCGTGCTCGGATGCACGGATATCATGTTTTTTAATTTTATTTTTTTGGCAGTTTGAATAAATAAAAAAGTAATCACTGAGTTCTCTCAAACATGATTTTGCCGATTTTTAGAATCAATTTTAATATTTTTAGCTCTTGTGTATAATTTGTTACGAATATTTTAAGTGTATTTTAGACCTATGTTCGTTTTTTTTCTATCAAGCGAAAATTGCTTAATCATGTTTCCAATCACTGATCTCGATGCAGAGAAGCCTCAAGATTACTATTAGTATTTCTTTGAAACCATATTATCTATCTTCTATATATATGTATATATAAAAGAAGAAGTCCTGACTGACTCATCAACGCACAGCCGAAACTACTGATGTTAGAGAATTGATTTTTGCACAGTAGGTTACTTTTATAACGTGGGCTGGGGATAAGAAGGGATTTTTGGAAATACCTCCCCTAGGGAGGTTAAATAGGGGTGCAAAGTTTGTATGCGTGAAACTTTTTTTTTGAGCTAGAGACTTGAAACTTTGTAGGAAGATTACTTATTAATAAACACAAAAAGTACTTTCAGCGTTTTAGAGAACTCCACCCCTAAGGGAGTTAAAAAGGGGGGCATGATTTGTACGGTGGGAACTTTATTTTTTGAACTAGAGACTTGAAACGTTGTAGGAAGATACTTATTAAAAAAAAATTGTTTGCTGCGTTTTAGAAAATTCCATCCCTAAAGATGTTGAAAAGGGGTGTAAGGTTTGGTTTGAAAACACTTTTTTTGAGCTAGAGACTTAAAACCTTTTAGAAAGACTACTTACTAGAATACAAATAAAGGACTGTCAGCGTTTTAGAAAATTCCACCCCTAAGGGGGTTAAAAAATAGTGAATATTTTGTATGGGGAAAATTTTGTTTTTAGCTAGAGCCTTAAAATTTTGTAGAAAGATAACTTATTAAAATCCAGAAAAAATAATTTTCAGCGATTTAAAAAAATCCACCCCTAAGGGAGTGAAATATTTGTATGGGGGAAACATTACTTTTTGAACTAGAGACTTGAAACTTGATGGAAAGATTATTTATTAGAATACAAAAAAAGGACTTTCAGCGTTTTAGAATATTCTATCCTTAAGGGGGTTAAATAGGGGTGCAATATTTGTATAAGGGAAACATTACTATTTGAACTAGAGACTTGAAACTTTGTAGAAAGATTACTTATTAGAATACACAAAAAAAACTCTCAGCGTTTTAGAAAATTCTACCCCTGAAGGGGTTAAATAGGGATGCTAAGTTCGTATGGAGGGAACTTTATTTTTAAGCTTGAAACTTGAAACTTTGTAGACAGATTACTTATTAAGATACAAAAAAAGTACTTTTAGCGTTTTGCAAATAGGGGTGCAATGTTTGTATGGGAGAAACATTAGTTTTTGAACTAGCGACTTGAAACTTTGTAGAAAGATTACTTATTAGAGTACACAAAAAGTACATTCTGCATTTTAGAAAATTCCACCCATAAAGGGGTTAAATAGGGGTGCAAAGTTTGAATGGAGGGAACTTAATTTTTTCAGATAGAAACTTGAAACTTTGTAGAAAGATTACTTATCAGAATACAAAAAAAGAACTCTGAGCGTTTTAGAAAATTCCACCCTTAAGGGGGTTAAATAGAGGAGCAAAGGTTGTATGAGGGAAACTTTTCCTTTTGAGCTAAAAACTTGAAACCTTGTAGACAAATTACTTACTTGAATACAAAAAAAAATTAACGTTTTGGAAAAATCCACCCATAAGCGGGTTAAATAGGGGTGCAAAGTTTGTACGGGGGGAACTTTATATTTTGAGCTAGAGACTTGAAACGTTGTAGGAAGATTACTTATTAAAAAAAATTGCTTGCAGCGTTTTAGAAAATTACATCCCTAAAGATGTTGAAAAGGGGTGTAAGGTTTGGATTAAAAACACTTTTTTTGAGCTAGAGACTTAAAACTTTTTAGAAAGATTACTTATTAGAATAATAAAATGTACTTTCAGCGTTTTGGAAAAATTTCACCCCTAAGAGAGTTAAAACGGGATTCAAAGATTAATATGGAGAGCAAGAAAATATTTTTGGTCTACTAATATAAAATTAAAGCCAATATTAGTATTTGAAACCAAATTATATTTTGTTTTTCAATTTGACATTTTACAACTGAGCATAGAAAATAGGTACAGCGAAAAATAATAAAAACATAGAATAAACAGGTGGGTGAAGTCGTGCACAATATTGTAGTAAGATATTTGTGACTTCGGTCTTAGCCTGTATATTAAAAGACTACAAAACTGATTTCAGAGTTTTGGAAATCCATCCCCTACAAAAGGGGTTCAAAGTTTTGTATGGAGAGAAAAGTAACTTTTAAAGTAAGAGATTTTTAACTTTGGTCTTGGACTGTTTATTAAGACTTCAAAACAGATTTCAGCATATTTTTTCTTCATTCATCACCTAAGAGTGTTAAAAGGGGGTTCGAAGTTCGTACAGTGCTACCAAGCTGCATTTTATAACATCTATATAACCTATGTTTAGCAAATAAATACTATCCCCCTTATTCATAAAACTTAGAATGCCTCTGCTAAATAAAATGTGCTTTGTCCCTTTCTCACGAACACAAATGTCAAAGTGATAAAGGACAAACGAATTTTAACGCCATTTTAGTGAAAACAGCCTTATAGGACGTTTATGAATACGGCCGGACTTTGTATAGAGAGCAAGGCATTTTTAAAGTAAAAGCTTAACTGACTGGCTTTATAGCTGTTTAGACTGTTTGTTTAAAAACTAGAAATAAATTTCAGTGTTTTTTGAAATTCATCCCTGATTTGTAACTTCTTAGACTGTTTTAAGAAATTGATTCCGTAAAAAGATATTCATCCTCTAAAGGGGGTTAAGGAGTTGGAAGTTTGTACGAGGAAAACAAGACAATTTTAAAGCAAGGGAACTGTAACTTCGGTTAAAGACTAGAAACCTATATATTTCTTGAAATTCATCCTCTAAGGAGGTTAGAAGGGGTTTGAGGTATGTATGTATGAGGATTTTTGAAGTAAGGGAATTTTTCGGTCATACATAACATATACTATATGGTAAGCCTTTATTAGTCAAAATACTTAATCCAACTGTTAGCAGACAAGTAGGTTACTATGTTAGGTTGGAACTGCGATGTTCCCAGAACCAGTAAAGGCAAAAATTTCGAGTAATGTAGCTTAGTAGACATAAAAAAGTATTTCATTCATTATAAAAAAATGTACAATTTAAGCAAAAACGTCTGTTGATGATCCTTAAGATATTTATATTTGTAAAAACGGAGTTTTCAATTTAGATTTAGCAATTTAAACTAAAGATCTCATCGCACTGTTACCTTTCACGCTTAATCCCTGAACGGATTTAGATCAAAATTTTCCGTTCAGATAATTTGAGACCCTTGGAAGGATATAGGATAGTTTTTATGTCTGAAATCATCCCTTCTGATGGTAGAATTGTGTTTGGGACAGCGATAATTAAGCTTGAGCCTAACATAATTGAATAGCAATAATTTTTTAAATCAATATCAATAAACATTTAATGCTGCAGCCTGTGTCCTACCTGTTGGGTCTATTGCCACAAACATCTACTGAACTTTAACCCCTTATTCATAAAACTTAAAATACCTCTGATAAATAAAACGTGTTTGGTCCCTTTCTTACTTATTTAAATATCAGAGTTTTAATGGCATTTTGACTAAAATAGGTTTGTTCAAAGTTTTACATAAATTAGAACTGCATGTGTCTTATGTCCAAGAGAAGAAATGCGTTAACTCCCACATTACCATGCAAACGAAGTCGCAGGTACAGCTAGTATAGTAAATAAGAGAAATTACTTTTTGATTAACTTAGCGTGACCTTCAATTAGAAAGTAAACACATTGAACTGTGTTGGAACTTTTAATAAACATTATTTTCATTATATCAGTGACTCCATTAACACTAAAAACAATACAACCTTCTGATACGTAAATCCACAAGTCATACACTAGGACTTGTACATGAGCATTCAAAATAAATTAACCTGTCTGTTCCAACAACTAGACGTACTAATTTACTAAACTCAGCAGAAAGTTAAGTTACACTGTGTTTTCCCTATAATATGCTAGGTGTTCTTTTTTACGTTTTTCATTGTATTGTATTGTATTTTGTTTTTTTGTTCTACCTCGACCCACACGCACTACCTAACCGTCAATGTAATGAACCTAACATAATGTTTGGTATTTCTATTGGTACGGTACGCAATTGGACGGTTAGATGACTTTTGCTATTTCCTTACCGACCGTTTAGGTAGCACGGTTGAAATCATATCGTTAGCGTGTTTTGTTTACATGCGTACCTAGATCAGGCAGGGTTTATTCGGACGTATTTAGTTTACGGAAAACTATCCAACCCACACACGGAATACTTAAGGCGATATGATTCGACGCGCTAAGCAATCTGAGGGGGTGAGGTGCGCGGCAATCCGTGAAGCGCCGCCCGCGCGCCCCGACCCGCTCGTCGAGCACGTGACCGCGCGGCAGCCATTGCACAGACAAGACGGGTCACAGTAAAGTGATCTTACGATCGCCGTATATTAACTGGACCGTGCAAGGGTCAAGTTTGCTATCTGTGAAGGGTGTGAACTATGTACGGGTTTCGGACTACAGAAAAAACCCTGTATTGTTTATTTTAAAATAAAATAAAATAAATAAAAATAAAAAAGCCTTTTTTTTTTTTTATTTCTGGGTGAAAGTATGAAAAAAATATAAAATAACTTAATCTTAATTTGTTATTTTACTATTTCACAATTTGTCCACTATAACGGTGCATATTTTAAAATTTTTTGCGGGTTTAGGGAAAACTCAGTTAAAGGTCCGATGAAGAAACAGATGGAATTGAATTGATTGGTATAGACTTAGTAATATGGTTCCGTTTGGCACCCACGGGTGCAGAAACCTATAAAAGAAAACACAAAGTAGAAAAACACTAATTATTTAACAATCATTTTAAAATCAATCACATTGTTGTTTCATAGACGAATTTTAATCATAAACCTTTTTTTGAAAATATAAAGGTTTTTGATAAAAATTCGTCGAAATCATAAGTCCGCAAACTTGACAAATATTCCAATTCGAATACACTGTCCTCCGGTTTACACGGCTACGTACATCCGGTTGCCTCGCGATCATTTTTTTTTTACCACCGCTCCTATTTCCGAACCAGTAACAGTTGGCTCATTTCGAGTTGCACAGGGCGGTTCCACATCACTTTGGGAGCTCAAATACCGCGAGCCATCCGGTTGCCTCTCCGACATTGAATTATGCGTCATTGCTCTGAATAGTAGCATATTTTGTTATTCATAATTCAAGATTTTTTAGTAGTTAGTATACTGTGAGCACTTCTATAAACCAATAAAAACCAGAATTATTAAAAAAAAACTATACAGGATGTCTCATGGCCATGCCACATGGAATGGAAGTACTTTAAATATTGAAGATAAGATATTTTACTGAAAGACGACTTCATTCATTCATTTTTAAAAATAGTTAGATTTTTTTTTTCTTTCACAGATTTTGAAGAATTTACTGCCTGAACCGGGAATCGAACCTGTGAATGCAGTCATAATTATTTTTAAAAATTAAATGAGGTTTTATTTCTGTTAAATGTCCTATCTTTAATATTTAAAGTACTTCCGGTCTATGCGGCATAGCCTGGGACATCCTGTATATGTACAATAAATACATTAGCTTATTCGTCTTGACAATCAGCAGAAGATGGGCCTAACAAGTTCACCATAGTATTCACTTTCAATCTGCAGAAATAGAATTCTTATATTTTTGGTCTTCTATACTTACAAATATTATAAAGAGGTAATGTTTGTAAGTTTGTGAGTTTGGCAATATTTAGAATCTACTTTCAAAGTAAACGCGGGCAACACCGCGGGAATAGTATAATTATAAAAAAAAAACATGAATAAATGTCATGTTGACCTATACAGGGTGGAAATAGATTTTGGGTCAGTGAGGGCAGCTACCAGAACCAGATCCCGTGTTGCTAGGCGAAAATGATCTTAGGAGACCTTCCTTCGATTTCAAATTAATGAAGATTGGCGTTTACAGATTTTGGAAAAAACATACAGGGTGCGAGAAAATGGTCATTTTTGATAAACCTTTTTTTTATGCCAATCGATCCCTTTCCTGTCCAGGATTAAAAGCTTGTATGGGACCAAAAAGAAATTACCGGCTAGAAAAGCCATAAATCGAGAAAAACTTTCCCCATACAATTTGTATGAAAATGAAACAAGTTTTTTTTTTCATGTATTTTTTTTATGTCAATCGATTACATTTCTATCCAGTATACATGCATATACTGTGAGGAAAAAGTGAACGGAGCGAGTGAGTGATTGCCATTATTACTGTGATTTTCATACCGTATTATGATCCTTCAATGTAACAGAACTGATTAGCGTGACAGAAAAATTAAATAAAGTTCACTTTTTCTTCATAGTAAATGTATGAAAACAGTTTTCTTTAATTTCTGGCTTTTTTGTACATCACCGAAAGTTGACCCCTAGGAAACTATTGATACTGGATAGAAATGGAATCGATTTATATTAAAAACATACAAGAAAAAAAAAACTTTATTCATTTTCATACAAATTGTATGGGGAAAGTTTTTCACGATTTATGGCTTTTCTAGCCGGAAATTTCTTTTTGGTCCCATACAAGCTTTTGATCCTGGACTGGAATGGGATCGATTGGCATCAAAAAAAAAGTTTGTCAAAATGACCATTTTCTCGCAACCTGTATGTTTTTTCCAAAATCTATAAACGCCAATCTTCATTAATTTGAAATCAAAGGAAGGTCTCCTATGACCATTTTCACGTAGCAACACGGGATCTGGTAGCTGCCCTCACTGACCCAAAATCTATTTCCACCCTGTATACTGTTCGTAATTATTATTTTTCAGTGGAAACTAGTGAGTGTCGTGTCAAGGGTTTTTTTTTTAATATTTCGTAATGCTAATCACATAATTATTATAGTATAAAATATGTTTAGTAGTTCTCGTACTGTTTTTCTCTATACTGTGTAACTGTGGAAGTGTACGCGGTGTAATCTGCGCGCGTGTGTGTGTGGTTGATGTATTTAATACGGGAATTCGTTTTTTTATGTTCTAACCTTTTCTGCTTATTCAGTTTCCGAAGCCCCAGTGACGATATCTTCTTTTGAAATTTTTTTGTTACCCATTTTTAACAAATGCTGTGCTGCGAAAATGCGCGTACGTCCGACCTCCAATGCGTTCCGCTCGGGACTGCCGCGGTGCAGCGGGAACGGAGCGGGAGTGAATTGTGCCATAATTTCGTTGATTTTGGGTGAAAAAAGACATGTCTTAATAAATTAAAAATATTATGACCGACATCACTCACATCATCATAGACGCTTATTTTGATGTAATTTTCTATTCATCAAGTTACGTAAGATTGGAATAATGTCAGTTTTAAGATGAGAATAGAGGTATGTTTGGCATTTTTTTCTATCGATCAAAGTTTATCCAATTATGTAACGGACATCCGACGGAACTAGATAAAGGTCTGAAATATAATATTACAGTTTTTTTAAATTTTTAATATGTAGTATTTCAAAATTAAACCGTTTACAAAATCACATATCCTAGAAGAACCCCGAAGCAACTCGCCTTAAATAAAATTACTTGTTCTGTGAACCCACACGATGTAAAATTTTAATTTGGAACCTGGTTGAAACAAAAAATCACAAGTACTACATTTCAATATCTTGTGGGTTGGAGCCCTTACCAATTTCTATAGTGACCCACCCGCACGACTTAAGTACCTACCGTGAATTGAAACATACGAGGGGTGATTGAAAAGTAATGATAATCAGCATGATTTGGTCTCGTGATGATCATTTGTGATTGTCATTCCTATTGTGCAATTATTCAATAATACACTCTGAACTTTAAAAAAGATTTCATTCATTTGTTTTTTTTATAGCTAAATAGATGGTATGGAATATATTCTGCGGTATGAGTGAAAAGGGGATGAACTGAAAGCCAGCGCTGTACAGCCCGCAATGACTGTAAGGGATCGTTCTAATATGTACAACGCGACTACGCGATCATCACAAGTTCGCGCGAATGTTAGTCCGGCATCCCCGGTTTCCGTTCCGCCAAGGTATAAAATAGTGGTTTTCTCAATCATTGTGATGAAATAATACAATTTCATAAATACAAGTATTTTAATTAGAATAGTTCAAATACGATTACAAGAATCAATTCAATTGTGTTAGACGTGATATGATGTTAGACCTGATGAATCTAATTCGGGTGTTACTGGGGACGTTGAATGTGATATCAGACATGTTAGGGCAATCAATGAATGTTATTGATGCGACAGTTGTTTCGACGATGTTGAATGTGATATTAGAAATGTAAGGGCAACGAGTGAATCTTAATGCGACAGGTGTTCCGCCGATGTTTAATGTGATAGCAGACATGTTAGGGCAATCAGTGAATGTTAATGCGCCAGTTGCGCCGATGTTCATTGTCATATTAGACATGTTTGGGCAAGTAGTGAATGATAATGTGACAGTCCTTCCATTGATGTTCATTGTGGTATGAGAAATGTTAGGGCAAGTAGTGAATGTTAATAAGACAGTTGCTGATCTGATGTTGAATACGACATCATTCATGTCAGGGCAATTAGTGAATGTAAATGTGGTATCTGTTGCGACGCTGTTGAATACCCTATTAGACAAGTCAGTGCGATTAGTGAATGAATTTGTATATATCATCTCTGAAGTAGTTTCAGTAGTTAAAGTAAAAAATAAAAATAAAAGATACAATACGAGTATAAGACTGTTATTATTATGTATGTTTTTTTCCATTTTGACGCGCTGCTGGAACTCTTCGGGAAGGTTGAAGCCAATCGGAGCCTGCTCGGGGGTACTCTGCTTGGAGTTCACGTATACAACCATGAGATCTAGTCAATAAAACGTAGAAGGCATTAAAAACAAAGACCAACATTACAAGTCACCAAAAATAACGATTTTGCTTTGATACAAACGACATCAGTTCATTCAGTTGAAGTCTTATTTCCTTTAGATGAAATTTACATTGGGCATCTTCTCTATGCTACCGGCTCACTACAACCAAATATCATAATATCATGTTAATTTGTACTACGTCGCAATGTTAAAATAGTTTATTATCAAAACGACAAAATCTCAAATTGATTTATTTTCAATATAATAAAATGTCATAATGACCTTCATAAATTACATACAATATCTAAAATGTATACTTAGTTAGTAAAAGAACGATTCCTTCAAATACCGATGATGGTGAAAATGCATCACACTTGATATATTATCAATGTGAAAGTTCGTATATGTACAGAGAGACATAATAAGAAATATCGAAGGACATTGAAATGTCATTGGCAGGTCATTGTATTTATTTTATACAACAGATTTTCAAAATATCAATAGCGCGAAGCAGAACATCACAAATTTCCACACAGATTCTAACCGTAGTAGGTAATTCTCCTGGTTTAATGTCTGCGTCTATACTCCGTTAGACCATATGAAACTAAAAAAAGTTTGATGGAGTTTAGGTGACCGCAAAAAAAAATTAGAGAATTACCGATAAAATACGGATAAAGTCGCGTAGGTACACGTAACAGCGCCATCTTTTTTGTCAAGTGGCGACTATGACAACCAGTACATTATAGTAAGTAGCAACCTGTGTTCCCAATTTTAGCAGAAAACTACTGACCAGTTTTGATGAATCTTTCCAATATTGTAGTTAAGACCTCAGAATAGGACATAGCGTGGCGTTTTGTTTAGATATATTTATTCAGAGGGTTTAAAAATTGTATGGGTAATGGGTATTAATTTATTTTTAAGATAGAGACTTGAAACTTAGTAAATGGTTCTTTAATAAAATACAAGAAAAGTAATTTCAGGGGATCAAAAATGGGTTGATAATTTGTATGGAGAAGGTTTTTTTTTCGAGCTAGAAGAACTCCACAAATAAAAATCAAAATACCTATTTATTTTGTAAATAGGCTTAAGCTAGCTCTTTTATACAATATATCGCGCTACCGGTCTTACCCGATACTATTAAACGAGCAATATTTGTATTTAATATTCCTAAACTTATATACTTACTCATATATTTATGTGTAAACTTGTTCTTATTACATTTGCAGTACCTATAGGGGTTTACGGGGGCAGAGAAATCGATCTAGCTAGGTGTTTTTTTCGAGAAAAATCGTTTTCTCCGTATTTTCTCGCAAAAAGCTGGCTGGTTACAGGCAATATCTTGAAAACGAAAAGCGATATCGAAATGAAAAAAAGCCCTCGGGGTATTGAGTTTGCCTACATTATGAAAAAAAAAACCTTTGTATCTCTTACGGTTCTAGGCAGGAATAGAACTCGCGTTTTGGCCAGGTGTGACGTAAAGGATATTTTTGTTGATTTCCCGGCGACATTTATATACTTACGTTTGTTGAATATCAGAATTTGACTCTTAGCAGGAAGTGAATGTGCAGATATTCTTTAAGTATAATCTAATTCTTAAATACCGTTATGTTATCAAATATTGCCATTTTTTTATTATTTCTTTAAATATGTGAAAATTAAAATGAAAATATATTTATTAATAAATATCACAAACAAATTATAGCCTTTCCCCCCCTTTATATAATTCCGTTTTTAATATTTAAAATGTCATTTAAATCGCTTCAGTATAGCCCCCAATTTCAGCGAAAGTGAGACATCGCTCTGGTCTCGTGAGTTTTAGGGCTACGTGGATGATTGAGATGTCAAAAGATGCCTCTTAGCAAGGATTACAAAATGTAAAAAAAAAATAAAAATATAGCTTTTTGTGAACATGCAAAAATGTCCAAAAATTACACATTTTTTGGGGTCTTTTCGTACAAAGTCGGCAATATCTTAAAAACGAAAAGCGATATCGAAAAAAAAAGCCCTCGGAGTATTGAGTTGGCCTACATTATGAAAAAACAAAAACCTCTCTATCTCTTACGGTCTAGGAAGGAAGGTGCCCTTTATGTGGCGCAATTTCAGGGCGCGCGCTCGTTTTGTTCTGCAATACGACTGTCGTGTCATTGAGTTGTTTTTGGAGTGTTTATTTGAGGTTCCTGTATTTATTTGTGATTTTAATATATGTATATATATATTCATTTATTTATGTATAAATTGTAATTAATTTGATAATCGTTTTTAATGATTGTTATTGGAGTGTTTATTTGAGGTTTCTGCATTTATTTGTGATTAATAGTACATTACGGCAGAGACCAGTAAGGAAGCCATACTGACCGAGTATGAATTAGACGGACCGAGCCGCAGGCGAGGTCCGGCTACAATACGAGGCCAGCATGGCTATTACGGTCGAAAGAAGTATAGTTCTTTACTCAAAAATTAAACAAGAAAATGGAAGAATGCTTTGGCCGGTACTCCAGAAGAAATCACAACATGTAAGTAGAAAAGTACAGTACAGTACAATAGATTGCATACATTGATTTTTCTTTGGCGTGGTATGGGTAGCCCACCCCATAAGGTGGACTGATGACCTGGTAAAGGTCGCGGGAGTCCGCTGGATGCGGGTGGCGTAGGACCGGTCACTTTGGCACTCTTTGGGGGAGGCCTATGTCCAGCAGTGGACGTCTTTCGGCTGATATGGTGATGATGATGATGATTGACTTTTCAATTATTCTAGTTAACTCGTAGAAAAAGTATTGTTTGCAATAGTTACATAATTAACTCTTAAAATCTCGTACCTTACTTAGGCCACTCGGCAAGCCTCGTGACCTAAACACGGCACTCGACTTTAAGAGCTTTCATTATGAAACGATTGTATAAAATACTATTAAATGCAGTGACGGAAGCTCGTAGCACTAAAAATCAAGCAAAATACCGTTTAAAACGCAGTAGTAAAGTTCCGCGTACTGTGGTTTAAGCTGTATAAATCATCACTTGTCTATGTAAGTGAATGCAAACCTTACTTTTCACTGCGTTTTAAGCGGTATTTCTTATATTTTTCCATGTCTCAAAGAGTGCAGTACGAGCTTGATATTTTGAAAAAGCCTCATAAGTAATTTCAGTGTAGGGTCAACTGTTCAACATTAAAACTTTGGTGCACGGTGAAACACCTCAATAATTCCACAACCCCATGTTGCTAGATAGTCCTGTATAGCACATTAGGACGACCTGAGGAAACCCTCGTACACGCCCTGTTTGTGGACGCGATATGTTGAAGGAAAAGTCACAACAAACAATTTTCTAATTTTGACACAAAAAACTAAAAAAAAATAAGAATATTTGGTGATTTTTAGACAAATGATAGAATTTGATTCCGTATTATTTATCTCATGCCAGATACACCCAAAAGCGTCTATGGAACGGTATATCAATAGAAATGCTTCACCATTTATGCCATTTTTCATTGATAATCCAAAAAAATGTCTTTCCGTCTAAGGCGCCATTTTGGTGTTTTGATACTGAACAAAAATTGCACAACACAACATTACTCCAATCTTACCTTAAATCAACCAAGTTACTGAATTTACTGTTTAAAAAGGAACAAAGAAACGCCTATTTAAGAGCGAATCGGTATGCGCGCACAACAGGTATTTTTGAAAACAAAAAAGTATTTAAATATCGACCAAAAAGAGAAGGGGTTTGTAGTCAAAATCACATAAGTAGGTTACGTGAGTCTCACGGTACGGCGCAGAGCGAATGGTGTTTGGCGGCGTGCGAACTTAGGTACACAGACTAGGTACAGTCAGCATCAAAAGTAACTACGCAATCGAAGATGTCAAAAGTTCTTATTACCTTTTAATAAAGACTTGACGTCTTCGTTTGCGAAGCTACTTTTGATGCTGACTGTACTAACAAGATAACGTATCAGACAAATATCTGCCATACTTGTGGTTTAGACGTTATGAGTCTGTGCCATGGCCTTGATAGCCATGTCGATACAGACGTTTGTTTTTTTTTTAATTTCTTATCACACTTCACACTGATATTATAAATGTGAAAATTCGTTGATGTTGTCAGAGAGACATAATAAGAAGATCCTGAAGGAAATTGTATTTATACGACATAAATTAAAAACTCAATAGCGCGATGCAGAACATCACCAATTTTCACGTATAAGCGTTAGTAGATCATTCTTTAGTTTTTGTCGGCGTCTAAACTCTGACAAACCATATGAACCGTATTCATAAAGTTTTATGGAGTTAAGGTGACCCGCAGACCAAATTTGAGGATAACCGATTAGATGAAGTCGTGTATAACAGCGCCATCCTTTGTTGTCAAGTTGACGCCCCGCTGCGATGACAACCAGTATATTTTTGGGGCCTAAATATAATAAAAACTACTGAACCGATTTTGATTAAACTTTCTAATATTGTATTTTAGACCTCAGAATAGGACATAGCGTGGCTTTTTTCAGATATAATATCTTCAGAGGGTGATATAAGGTTCGAAACATTGTATGGGAATTAATTTATTTTGTAAGATAGAGATTTGAAACTTTGTAAAAAAGGTTCTTTAATGAAATACAAGAAAATATATTTCAGCGTGTTCGCCAGTTCACACCCTAAAAGGGTGAAAAATGGGTTGAAAATGAGTTTGAAGGATGAATATTTTTTGAGCTAGGGACTTGAAACTTCGTAATATGATTCCATATTAAAACACAAGAAAACAAAACTTAGTTTTTTTGAAAATTCATCTTCTAAAGGTATTAAAACTTGGTTGAAAGTTACCAAAACTTTATCTACCCGTAGTAGTGGCGTAGTTTTGTTGGTAAACTAGATGGCATATGCTGTACACGCTTTTGTGGAAAAAAACACAGTAGAATTCTTGATGTTGCTTCAGTTTTTCGATCACAAAAACTACTAAACGCATTTCTATATAACTTCCCTTAAAGCTTTGTAAAACTTTACCTGATGATAGTATACTATTTATAAAGATAAAAAATGACATGACAATTATATAATTACCTACAGTACAATACAATACTCTTTTTTGCACTTCACATATAGAAAACACAGGTACAATTAAATAAAGTACCTAAGTTGAAGCCTGTGTAATACTTTAAATTTAAGTTAGCTACTGGTCACTAGATGGCGTAAGATATTTCACGTTTCCCGCGATATTTTGTAGTGAACGTAACCGTTTGAATATAAGACGCATTAAAATGAATCCTACTAATATTATAAATGCGAAAGTTAGGATGTTTAGATGTTTGGATGTTTGTTACTCAATCACGCTTAAACGGCTCTACCGATTTGGATGAAATTTTGAACCAAGATAGTTTATAGCCTGGATTAAAATATAGGATAGTTATTATCTCGGGACCACGCAGACGAAGTCGCGGGCGGAAGCTAGAAATAAATAAGCGGATTCATATTGAAAATTGTACATTTATACAATACTTGCTTCGGCCCGCGACTTTGTTTGCGTGGACCCGGGATAAAGCTATCCTATATTTTAATCCAGGCTATAAACTATCTTCCTGTAAAATTTCATCCAAATCGGTTGAGCCGTTTAAGCGTCTTTGAGTAACAAACATCCAAACATCTAAACATCCAACCATCCAAACTTTCGCATTTATAATATTATAATAGGATAGTTAGATTATCCTTTACTTTATATTTTATCAATTAAATTTTCAATTTGTTGGTAAACTTCAGAACAATTCTATCACCGCAACGAAAATCGTGAATAATCCTCATTCATTAAGCTATTTAATCGTATGGCATACATTACTTTTAACCGACGACGCAGAGAGGGGTGTTATAAGTTTAACGTGTCTGTGTATCCGTATCGTAGCTCCCAAACGGATAGACCGATTTGAATGCGGTTTTTATTAATCTAAGTTGTAGTTATTGATCTTTAAAGTTTGTCACTCTTTAGTACCCACCCAGGGGACACATGCAGAGTTGTGGTAGGTAGCTCCCGCGGACGCGAGTAACAGTTATGCCCTCTTTGTCAAGTGAGTGGGCAACTCGACTGTTAAGAGTTCTTAAGCCGTCCGAACTCCGAAGGCCTCTCAACTCGGCTTAACGACTACGTCATAGACAGCAGCCGGAATCAACTGCTTAGCGTGCCTTCCATAGCACGGAAGCGCTCATTTATATTAACCACTCAAACATCAGGCGGTCACCCATCCAAAGACTGACCGCTGCCATCTTTGCTTAACCTGCGTTATCCTTTCCGACTCGCAGCCGCCCCTAGGCTATGAGCGCTTTGAAATTAAATAAATTCATTAAACTTAAAATGCCCGTTAGAGTCTGTCCCTGGAAATTTTGCAAATCCTACTAATATTATGAATTCTAAAGTTAGGACCTCAATCACAAAAAAACGGCTTTACGGATAAAAAAAAATTTTGGTACTTATCTATACACATAGTGTAAGAAACAATTATTTTTTTCAACTACAGTGTTTTGTATTCATAAAATTAACCCAAAATTTCAACCCAATTAGTTGAGGTTATCTTCAAAATGCGTCCCTCACTAACAAACTGACAAATGAACAGGGGACCGATTTTTGACATTCGAGCGCTCATGCAGCTCAGCATGTTCGAGACCCTCATGTCAGCTGACTACTGGCCACCAAGTACAGAAGTAAGTGAGTTGTTTCGAATCGGCGCCGGCCGCGCACGCGCAGGGCGTGCGCCGACCGGCCGCCGCCGCCGCAGCTCTGGCGCCGCGCCGACGACACCGTCCTCCGAGGCGCGTCTATCGCTATCCCGGCAGCCGCACACACGGATGGTGCGAACTGAAACCCTCACAACGAACAACAACCTGGAAAAAAATATTTAACACTGTCCATCAAAACATAAACAGACTTTTTAATGAAACTAATATATTAGAATGTGAGCTACAGCTACCTAAATTATAAGATAGGCGTTCTGTGCCTAACCGAGCATTGGCTTAAGGCGCCGTAGGTTCATGGTCTTCTCTCCCTCTCACTGAGCATAAGCGTGAGCGAGATGGAAGTGCGTGCTCGGAGGCGCGGATATCATGTTTTTTAATTTTAATTTTTTGGCCGTTTAAATAAATAAAAATGTAAACACTGATTTCCCTCAAACATGATATTGCCGATTTTTAGAAGCAATTTTAATATTTATAGCTTTTGTGCATAATTTGTTACGAATATTTTAAGCGTATTTTTGTGTGTTTTTCTATCGAGCGAAATTTGCTTAATCATGTTTCGAAGCACTGATTTCCCTGCAGAAAAGCCTCAAGATTACTATTCGTATTTTTTTGAAACCATATTATTATAAACAGACGCATTATATTGTTTCAAAAACTCTGTTCGCTTAACTTCGCTGAACCTACGGCGCCTTAAACCAGAACAAATACAAACGGTAAACATAATAAACTATAAGCTTTGTGCATATACCATCAGGACTACTCGCGAAGGAGGCGGTACTTGTATATTGTATTTACTCCAAGATCCCTGTTCTAACGATGGAACGTGAAGAAGTCGCCAGGCTCTCTGTGGAATCGCATTTCGAGACGTGCCCCATAGAATGTGTGGGATTAGACATGATCGTGGTATGTATCTACAGGCCTCCAACAGGAGACCTTGATTTGTGGTTCTCAAAGCTAAATGAGCTAACAAACTTGCCCGTTATAAAAAACCACAATGTAATCATAATGGGTGATATGAATATAAACAGACCCCTCTTTCCCAGTGGCCACTTTAGGCAAGTGCCCAGGGCTCCGCGATAGATAGGGCCCCCCCTCAGATCAAATACAAAGTCATAGGGGCCCCATTATCCTAATATGCCCAGGGCCTCCACTCCACTAGGTTAAAGACGGCCCTGAATATAAACTTACTGGTCAAAAACTCCCATACCAAAAATCTAAACGAAACTCTAAATCAGTCAGGTCTAAGGTCTCTCGTTAACTTTCCGACTAGAACAACAACAAACACGATAACATGCCTCGATCACGTTTACACAAACATACCTATACCGATAATCTGTAAAGTGGAGGCAATAACATGTTTACTTGCGACCATATCGGTATTATTGTAAATATTACATGTCAAAAAACTTCCTTGCCTATGAACGCAGTAAGTAGTAAGTAAACGTTTGTTTTCCAAAAATAAACTATATAATTTTACACAGAGCTTAGAACTGCACGACTGGGATACAATCATTTTAATAAGCCTAACTAACTGCCCATGTGTAGCATTAGAACGAGTACTACTTAGTTTATAAAACACCTCTATGACATTAATTGCCCCGTAAAACGCTATCCATTAAAAATATAGCCAATGTCTGGATAGATGACAACTTTCGTCATTTGCGTCACGATATCCACAAGGTAAAGTGCATGTTAGGCAGTGGCGCCAATAGCCTTGATATTCCCCCTGTGACTAGCAAGGGGGGTCCCTTTGTTTCCCATAAACTTCTTGTTCCGAATTTCGATAGTCAGAAATAATAATCCATATAATTTATAGACATAAAAATCAATAGTCATCATTTTTGATAAGTATAACGCTTTATTAGTTCTAACATTAATGGCCAAGATATTGGACCTTTAAGGCAGGCCAGTGTAGGTACCTACGACGACGAGCGAAGCGAGGAGGAGTGTTAGTAATACCGCGACCCTAAGCGCGCGAGCCGAGCGAGCAAAGCGAGCGTGCCGCGATAGCGGCCGGCGAAGCGCCAAAACCAATAATGACAAAACATACATCGAAATTTATAAAGCTGTCTGGAAGAACGCGTTCAGTAACATTCGGTAGTTAAAATTTTATGTATTTTATTATTTTTCTGGGAGTGTGTTTATAGGCTTTAACATTATGAAGGGTGACATATATATAACAGATGACTACCAATCATTATGACTTGCGAAAAAAGACCTTACAACAATTATTATAAACTAGATTATTGCCTTTAACATTAGGTAATTGCATACCACCCGGGACATTGAATATTATGGCTAACCAATTTTATGACTAACAATAATGATGACCGGAACTCCAATTTATATTGTTAAATTTTATGACTTTCGATAATATGACTAGAAAAAACTATGGTGGAAAACGTTATGGACTGAAAAAATCTGATCTTAAATTTTATGGGAAACAATAGAGACCCCTACCAAGGATATTGTGGAACTTGAGTCTAAATACTCCGACGTACGTACGTAAGACGTACAAGAAAAAACTATATAAATGACTGCATATCAAGCACTACCGATGATATGAGCTTGCCTTTGGCGCGTTATCTCATCAGGAACGGGCCGCACCCCGATCACACAAATAGTGCACTGGTTACGGCTGCCGCAGCTTTGAAACTTTGAACCCCTTCTACATTGAATGCAAAAAACCGGCCAAGTGCGTGTCGGGCCACGCGCAGTGTAGGGTTCCGTAGTTGCCTGTCTTAGTTACATTTTTTTTTTATTATCCAAAATACTTAAAAAACTACATTTGCATTCGAATAGCGAGCGAAAACCGCACACAGTTTATCTTTCACTATTGTCGCTCGTTTTACAGTTGTTGTTAAAATTAAATAAGAAAAAAGGGTAGATTCACTAGTTTTACATAATTTGTGCACCGCTTGGGCGCGCATCGGTAGTTGACAAGTACATCGACGTGCGGTGCGGTGTACAATTGGCCTTTCCAAGTACACATTAAGTTCGTCGACTGTTACTCGGTAACTACTTATACCTTCTTGTCCGTGATAGTTTTCCTTTTAAATTCATTACATGTACGTTTAAATTCATTATAGTAGCCATTTAGCCGGCAGGGAGGGGCACACATGACTCGAACAAAAATTAGGGCTTTAAAGCCTAATATCTCGCAAACCAATCAATGATTTGAAAAAAACCCATAATAGTTTTAAACGAGCTATCCAACGATACCCCACATCATGGGTTTAACGAAAAAAAAGATTACATCCCCGCTTTAGGTGTAAGGGAGGTACCCTAAAAAAATTTTTTTTCCAAGTTTTATTGTACTTTACTGTTTTGTCGGCGTGATTGATTTATATACCCATGCCGAATAACAGTTTTCTAGTAGTCATGGTTACTGAGCTAAGCCGAAGACGGACAGATAGACAGACGGACATGGCGAAACTAATAGGGTTCCTTGTTGTCTACGGAACCCTAAAAAATGCGTAAACACGAAACCGGTCCTGGCCCGAGTGCTCGCCTATCTAGATTCATATCTAACTATGCCAAATATTAACTTTATATGGGCTCGATTTACACTTGGAGAGGTAATTGAGGTGATTAAGAAAACAAAGCGCAAATAATCAAAATACATAAACGACATGTCCACTACATTATATGATTATCTCCCACCTATAGTTATATCTTTATTATGCCATTTATTTATCGAATGTGTTGCTGCAGGTCGATATCCAACTACACTCAAACACATAAAAGTCCAACCAATTTACAAAGGTAAGGGAGAAACCAGCGCTGTACAGCCCGCAATGACTGTAATGCTGAGGCCACACCAACGAGAAATGCCATTAATTATCGCGATAATGGACGTTAAAGGTACGGCCACACTACGATTGTCGCGATAATTAATGGCATTTCTCGTTAGTGTGGCCCCAGCATAAGGGATCGTCCTAATACAACGGTACCTACTAGAGATGTACCGACTATCCGGCCTCATTTGTAGTCGGCGACTAGTCGGCAAAACGAGCCGATTAGTCGGCACTTTAAGGATCACAGGAAAACGAGACATAAAATAAGTGAACTGCTATTTTTTACCATTCGTTTTATATTTTACTCAAAAACAGATTTATTATCACATTTGGTACTTTGAACGCATGCAGATAGCGCGACGGCAAAGCGAAACAAAGTTTTCCGATTGCACCCGAACTTGGCCGAAGTCCACGATCGGCTTAGCCGACTAGTCGGCCTTCTAGGCGGCCGACTAGTCGGCTAGTCGGCTAGTCGCCAAACCCATAGTCGGCCCATCTCTAGTACCTACTACGCGATCATCACAAGTTCGCGCGCATTTTAGTCCGGCATCCCCGTTTTCCGCCAAGGTATAAAATAGGCATATGTTTAACGGACCACCAGATATAGTAAAATATGAACACAAAAAAAATACTTTTGACGACCAAAAATAGTAACTGAGCACCTAATTTTTTTCACCATTTTAATGTGAAATGATAACCTAAATAATAACATCTTACTATCCTATTTAAAGAAAATGTCTCCTAATTAATCATTGCTAACACATAAATAGTAAATGATCACCAAAATGTTACCACCATTTTTATGTTAAATGAAAACCAAATTATAACATCTTACTATCCTATTAAAGAAAATGTGTCCCAACTAATCATTGCTAACCCAAAAATAGTTAATGAGGGCCAAGATTTAATCACCATTTTTATGTTAATTGATAACCAAATTATAACATCTTACTATCCTATTAAAGAAAATGTCTCCCAACTAATCATTGCTAACCCAAAAGTAACTCAGTCTCCCGCCCTCCGCCCGGGCTCCCGCCAGAAACTTGCTTCGTCGGCCCTTCGTTTCACGTGCGCACTCGACCTACGCTCCGCTCGGGAGGTCGCCGGCTCGCTTCGCTCGCCACCTCCCCCCACTCGCTTCGCTTCGGCCTCGTGCACCCGCTCAGCTCAGGACCTCCTTCGCAAGCTTCTGTCTCCGCGGGCTTTTATATACACTCTAGGGGTAAGACAGACAAGACCACGTGGAAGTGGGGTACGCTGATTCGGGTTTTGGTAGCTATTTTTACCTTTCGATCGCTTTATTTGGTAATATGCTTACATTTTATGGCAATCATAGTGACTTATTTAGGTAGAAATATTGTATTAATTTGTTCGCTAAGATTAGGTGCTCAGTTACTAAATTTGGTAATCATTTACTAAATTTGATCTTTGAATACAATTTAATTGTGCAGTCGTTACTAAAACAGGTAGTACCATTGTAATGGTAGAATTCTTTTTTTGGTGTTCAGTACATTTTTTTGGTAAGAAAGGTTGAGGGTATCAAAGTATTTTCTGGTGGTAATTATATTTGTTCCCTATAAAATAGTGGTTTTCTCAAACATTGTGAGGAAATAATACAAATTCATAAATACAAGTATTTTAATTAGAATAATTCAAATACGATTACAAGAATCAATTCAATTATGTTAGACGTGATGTGATGTTAGACCTGATGAATGTAATTTGGGTGTTACTGGGGACGTTGAATGTGATATCAGACATGTTAGGGCAATCAGTGAATGTTAATGCGACAGTTGTTCCGCTGATGTTGAATGTGATATTAGACATGTTAGGGCAAGTAGTGAATAAAAATGTGACATTACTTCCGGTGATGTTTATTGTGCTATGTGACATGTTAGGGCAAGTAGTGAATTTGAATAAGACAGTTGCTGCGTTGATGTTAAATCCGACATTATACATGTCAGGGCAATTAGTGAATGTAAATGTGACATCTGATGCGAGGATGTTGAATACCCTACCAGACAAGTCAGTGCGATTAGTGAATGAATTTGTATATACAGTCTCTGAAGTAGTTTCAGTAGTTAAAGTAAAAAATAAAAATAAAAGATAAAATAAATGACTATTATTATTATGTATGTTTTTTTTCATTTTGACGCGCTGCTGGAATTCTTCGGGAAGGTTGAAGCCAATCGGAGCCTGCTCGGGGGTACTCGGAGATCTGGTCAATAAAACGTAAAAGGCATTACAAACAAAGACCAACATTACAAGTCACCAAAAATAACGATTTTGCTTTGATACAAAACGTGATCAGTTCATTCAGATGAAGTCTTATTTCCTTTAGATGAAATTAACATTAAGCATATTCTCTATGCTACCGGTTCACTACAACCAAATATCATAATAGATATCATGTTAATTTCTACTACGTCGCAATGTCATAATAGTTTAGTATCTGTCATGTAGGTAGATGGTAAATTAATATATAAATGACAGATTTGATTCTACCCCAGGTTGTGAGAAATAGGATTAAAAGGAATAAACATGTGCAATCAGTTAAGAGTCTCGTTTATTATTTAAAACATAATACTGGCGACGGGTATAGCTCAAAAATGGCTGTCTCCAACATAGCAAGCATTGTGTTACCTGGGAAGTTCATACCAAACAAAGATAATTGGGAAAACTACAGAGAACAACTTTTCTTTGCATTGGAAGCTTCAGGGCCATTGGAAAGTGTGCAGAAACGAGCCTTATTTTTGTCTCAATGTGGGAAGGAGGCATTTGCATTGATTGTGTCATTGTTGTCACCTAGGAAGCCCAGTTAAGTGGATTTCGATGAAATAATTAAGGTGTTGAACAAATTCTTTGTACCTACGCCGCATCCAATACTGGAAACTGAAAAGTTTTACAACAGGAGGCAAAAAAGCAATGAATTAATCACTAGTTTTGTAGCAGCGTTGCACGACATCAGCTCCCGTTGCATGTTTACCGATTTAAATCGTCGGATTGCAGAACAAATCATACTTGGTGTCTATCAATCAAGTTTGAAAAAGGAGCTGTTGAAAGTTCACATCAGTGATTTAACGTACGACAAAGTGGTTCAACTGGCACTTAATTACGAGGCAATTTCAGAGAATAACGAAACAAGTCGTTTACTAGCGAGAACACATTGTGACGTCACTCAGAGTTCCAGCACTAGTGGGCAGAACTTGAGCGAGCCGATGGAAGTAAACGATATTCAAACGAAGCCGTGTGTGCATTGCGCTAAACGCCATGGGGCCGCACGATGCAAGTTTCGGAACGCAACCTGTTACAAATGTCATAAAAAAGGTCATACAAAGGCGGCATGCGATACCAACGTAAACAAAACGGCAAAAACACGCGTAAACAAATGTGAGGTGTGTTCTTCGGCGTCTAAAGGGGAAGACGACAGCAGCGAACACAGTACTGAAGACAATCACGGCATCTATGGCGTGCACGGTGTAGGAGACGCCGGCGCGCGCGCGCCACCTGTCATGGTAGAAGTCGTGCTGAACGGGGTACTGCTGGCGATGGAGGTGGACTCGGGCTCCGCGCGCACAATCCTGCCGCACAGCCTGTACCGGCAGCACCGCCGCGCGTTCCCAGGCGACCTATCGCCATGCAAGAGCAAGTTGGTTACGTGGACGAACGACGTTTTAAATATTGTTGGGGAAACGATGGTAGACGTTGTGTACAATGACAAAAGTGTTAGATTGCCGTTGCTAGTGAGCTGTGGCAAAGGGCCGGCCTTGCTTGGCCGCGCATGGTTCGAGCCCTTGGGAATTTCAATTCACGGCGTAAATTCAGTTTTGGAAGCTGCAGTGGACGTAGTCGCGAAATTTCCAAAGTTATTCGACGATGATATGGACAAGTACAACGGACCGTTAGTGCATATTGAGTGTAAAGACGGAACAAGCCGTATTCTTACGTTGCCGACCAGTTCCATTTCCGTTACGAGAAAAAGTGAACGAAGAGTTAAATAGGATGATGTCAAATGGAATTATAACTCCAGTGAAGCACTCACGATGGGCAACACCACTAACAATCGTTCCCAAACCGGATGGTTCGCTGCGGTTATGTGGGGATTATAGGAGTACGGTCAATGCATCCTGTTTAGCTGACAGCTACCCGCTACCAACATCAAATGAAGCATTTTTTTCGTTGGCAGGTGGCAAATATTTTTCAAAGGTGGACCTGAAACAGGCATACAATCAGCTGAAAGTGGATGATGTAACAGCGGAACTTCTTACACTCAACACACCTCTTGGGTTGATGAGAATGAATCGTCTTGCATATGGTGTTAATGCTGCAACAGGAATCTTTCAGAGACTGACGAACTCTATACTTGCCGGAATTCAAGGAGTAGCCTGCCTGCTGGATGATGTGGTGATCTGCGGAACCACATTCCAAGAACATGATGAACGACTTGGAAAGGTACTCCAAAGACTTGAAGACCTTGGGCTAAAGTTAAATAAGGTCAAGTGTACCTTTTCAACAAAGAGTACTACCTTCTTAGGTTATGAAATTGATGAAACTGGAATACATCCATCAAAAGAAAAAAATCAAGAGATTTCTGATAAAGCTGCCCCTACAAACAAAAGGTCCCAAAAGGCATTTCTGGGGTTGTATAACTTCTATGAGCGGTTCTTGAAAGACAAAACTGTAGTACTAGAGCCACTGTACAAATTGCTGAAAGACAAAGCAAAATGGCTATGGGGTAGCATTGAACAAGCAGCCTTTGATAGAGCCAAACTGCAACTCACCTCAGATTTGACGCTTGTGCATTACAGCCTAGAGAAGGACCTACATATGATTTGTGATGCAAGTGAGTACGGGGTTGGTGCAATCTTAGTTCATAAGATGGAAGATGGCACTGAGCGACCAGTAATCATGGGATCAAGAACGATGCAACCTCATGAACGTCGATACGCTCAAATAGACAAAGAAGCCTTGGCCATTATGTTTGGCCTAAAAAAATTCAGGCAGTATTTGCTGGGACGAGAGTTTGTAATATTTACAGACCACAAACCACTGCTAGGAATTTTTGGCCGGAACAAACCAATACCAGAGATGGTTTCTAATAGAATGCTACGATGGGCATTGTGTCTCAACTCATTTGATTATGACCTCAGATATGGTCCAGGTAAAAATATGGGCAATGCTGATAGTCTTAGTCGATGGCCAACCCCACATACCAAAGATGACCAGGATGAGGAAGAAGAAGATGAAATCTATCTGCTTAAAGATGCTGACATAGACTCTAAAACAATTGCAAAAGAAACAGACAAAGATCAAACTCCTAAAAGGGTTAAGTACTATTTATTACACGAATGGCCAAATAAAACAGAAGATCCTGAAATAATACCGTATCACAGAAGAAAGGACTATTTGTCAATAAACAAAAATTGCATTTTATGGTCCAATAGAGTAGTAATTCCCAAGTCACTGCAAAATAATATTCAAAAAAAATTGCATGATGGTCACTCTGGAATAGTACAGACAAAAATGATAGCCAGAGGATATCTATGGTATCCTTCATTAGATGCTGACATTGAAGAGATGGTAGCGATGTGTGAAAAATGCCAGGCCTACAGGAATAACCCTCCAACTACAGAACATATTTGGCAGCCGGCCACAAAAAGATGGTCACGAGTACACATAGATTTCATGGGGCCATTTATGGGAAAGACATTTTTGGTTTAAATTGATGCTTATAGTAAGTGGCCAGTGATTGAAATGGTGCCGTCAATGTCAAGTAAAACAGTTATTGAAGTACTGAATAGAGGTGTGCGCCGATGCCAAAATCATCGGCGGCGGCGTCCGGTGGGATTTTGATCGGCGGCGGCGGCGTGATCGGCGTGAAATCGGCGTGGATTTTTTTTCCCGGAGTATCGAAAAATAACTATATATAGCGTAATATCTCATTTATGACACATTTTCTGAAATATAATTGTACCAAAAATACTAAAAAGAAATATCAAGCAGGAATCTTGATAATCTTCTTTGTTTTTTTGAGCTCTGCCTCTATTTCTCTTTCCTTCGACGCAGCCAACCATTATCATCTTCTCCAAGCTGGACTGGTCTCGGCGAGCCACGTAGTCCATGAATGTCATCATTCTCTTCTTCTCTCTCGCATGTATTTGAAAGCTGGGTGAATACGAAGGCTCCTTGAGTATCGGCGTTGTATACATGAGATGCCCGACATTCTACGCCAGCACATGATGATGATGATGATCTGTCCGACCTTTTTCGGCCTTGGCGACCACTCCGACTCCTATCTAGCGTTAGTCCATTAACGGGAGCGGTCAGATGCGCAGGATATTTTAAGGTCAGCACATAGATGCATTTAAAATGTGACAAATGCATCTATTTTTGATTTCACGCGCGGCTTCCATGTCCATGTTTCAGAGGCATAGAGAAAAATAGAGAAGATAAGGGTGCACGAAGTCAGTCTTTGGTGTTGCGGTGGATATTGCTGTTCCTCCATATCTTTTCCAAGCGCGATCTACTGATGACCTTTTTCATACAGTTTCCGTCGTTGAAGATCTGTGAGCCCAAGTAACATAATGTCTTGTACCAAGTCCAGCTGGTTGATTACGTAAAGCACGCGCGTCAGGTAGATCCAAATGTCAACTTTTGTGTTGGAAAATTACAGTTGAATTGTCCTAAAGCTCGTTCAAAACGTTACGTATTTTCCCCTCAGGTCTCGCAGTTCCCATGCCCTCTGCATCAACCCATCTCTACCTATAAACATCAGCTTCGTTTTTTCCTGTTGATGTGGAGGGGCAATATTGTGCACTGATCAATTTGACTTTCTTTAGAAGTGTAGCTAGCTTAGCCTCATTGACTCCTTTTATGGTCGTGTGTGTCATTGAGCCATGTCTTCCAGCCGGACACGAGATTTGGACGGTAGGGGTTTTGCACTTAAAAGGACAGATGTTCAGGTATACCCATTTCCCCAAGCACTTCAAACATTTTTCGCCAATTTATGTAGTCAAACGCTTTCGTGTAATCGATGAAGCATAAGGCCATGTGTATGTTAAATTTTCTGCTCTTCTGAATTAACTGCCTGATATTTAGGATCTGCTCTATTCTGCCACTACCCTTAACTGCATGCTTGCTCTATTGTGATTTTTTTGCTTATGTAGTACTCCAAATGTTTGTTCAGAATGTGCAATAGAACTTTACCAGCATGGGATATAAAAGAGATAGTTCGATAGTTGTCATATTTACGGGAAGAGTCTTTCTTATGTAGTGGGATAACAGTGGAATCTGCCCTTTGTTGTATACCCAGAGGAATTAGGAAACAGATTTCTTCATGGAATGAGTTAAAAATATTTTGTTACCGGAATTAGACCCAGTCGATTATAAAATTAGGTCACGTGCTCAAGGATGGACGTGCTAGAGAAAGGAATTCACATTTACTTATCGTCGGCTAAAGTCGCAAACCTTTTCACTCAATCGACGACCGGTTGTCTAGTGGGTAGTGACCCTGCCTACGAAGCTGAAGGTCCTGGGTTCGAATCCCGGTAAGGGCAAATATTTGTCAGAGTCATGGATGTTTTCTATGTATTTAAGTATTTCTATCTATTAAATATATCGTCGTCTAGTACCCATAACACAAGCCTTAATGAGCTTACTATGGGACTAGGTCGATTTGTGTAAGATTGTCCCCTAATATTTATTATTTATTACTATTATTCAATCTGAGCCAATTTTACAGGGTGTCCAAAAACTAGTATTCACGGTTACATCACAACAAAAAATACGAAAAAAGTAAGATTTGCAGTAGTAGTACCTAAAAAAGTCATCATATCCGCTTAAAAAATACACTTTGAATTTTTTAAATAAGTAATATGTCTTGTTTTTTATTTTCTATTTTTTTGATGACATTGACTTTTGAGTTGTATAAAAGAGTCAAAGCATGATTTGAAAAATGGAATTAGGTTTGTGACTAGACTTTTAGAATGTTCGCACTAACATTATAATTATGCATGTATATAGCACGAATGTAAACCACGTGAGGGCATTCATTTCGTTTGAACGTGTCCCGCTGCAGAATTGCCGATTTTTATTTTATTGCGAAATCAAACTCTTCAATGTAGAACATTACAGAGTTGACATGTGCTGTAAAGAGTCCTTGTTCGGCGTTAGAATTAAAATGAGTTAAATAAATTGCATATAATAATTAACACTGTTCCAACAAAAACGAAATTACGCCACGCCGATTTCACGCCGGTCAATTTGATCGGCGGCGGCGGCGTGGAAAAATCGTCGGCGGCGGCGGCGCGGCGGCGCGGCGCACATGTCTAGTACTGAATAAAATTTTCGCCGATAATGGGCTACCTGACATTGTGGTATCAGATAATGGATTAGCATTTACCTCTAAAGAATTTCAAGACTATATGTCTAATAACCGGATTCGACACATTACTGGCGCGCCATACCATCCGGCAACCAATGGCCAGATTGAAACGACTATACAAACAATAAAGTCCAAATTAAAGAAACAGACACCTATGACTTGGCCAGAGCGAGTAGCGAAAGTGCTATTTCAAATGCGAACTGTACCAAGCACAGTGACGGGCAAGACCCCTGCTGAAATGTTGAACAACCGTAAATTCAGGATTGCCCTCACACTTTTTCACCCCGATTCTGACTTATCAAATGATTTAGAACTTAGAATGGAGGGAGATGTAAGAAAACGTATAAAAAACTTTAAGATAGGTGACCATGTTTTATTCAGACTCTATAATATGAATCATAAGTGGCAGCGTGGAGTGGTGACAGCTGTAGATGGCCCAGCTGTTTATGAAGTACAGACTAGTGACGGAGCCAAGCACAGAAGGCATGTGGACCAACTGCTTAGAACAAGGCTCCCTACTGATATACCAGATGTGACCCAAAACCATGACGGCTCCGGTGATTATGGGACCCATGATGATGATGGCGACAATGATGTTATAATACCACCACCAGAAGAGTGGCAGGAAATTATAGGAGTTTAGTGATTTATATTCATTAATAAGTTAATTCATTTCTATAAGTGATATCTGGAAACTTAAGGGGAAGGTGTCATGTAGGTAGATGGTAAATTATTATAAAAATGACAGATTTGATTCTACCCCAGGTTGTGAGAAATAGGATTAAAAGGAATAAACATGTGCAATCAGTTAAGAGTCGTTTATTATTTAAAACATAATAGTATCAAAACGACAAAATCTCATATCCTTAGATTTATTTTCAATATAACAGAATAGTTACTACATAGTTTTAGGTATGCAAAAATCCATAAATGCAGTAAAGTTGTGTGATTGCCAAGTTGCAGAATTTTATTTAGGTAACAAATGAAGAATAATAAGAATGCTTGAGACTTGGTACTATGAAATATCTCACAACTTTTTACGGTGGAAGAGTTTCGAGACTTAGCCTCTTTTTTAAATGGAATGTTTTTATGGGATTATACTTTCTTAACGAAACAAATTAGTTATACAAATATTTGTTTCTTGTTATTTTTAACGAGGAAGTTACCCTGATCCTATTTTAACCTTTTGACCGCTCTGATATATAAGACACCCAATGTCCAGCCACTATCGCCGTAGTCTTATATTAAAGACATTTTTAGGGTTCTGTAGTCAACAAGGTACCCTATCGCCATGTCCGTCTGGCCGTCCGGTCGGTCTACGGCTTAGCTTAGTAACCATTACTACTAGAAAACTGTAATTCGGCATGGGTATATAAATCAATCACGCCAACAAAACAGAAGAATAAAAACTTGAAAAAAATGTTTTTTGGGGAACCTCCCGTACACCTAAGTGTGTTAGTGGGGATGTCATTTTTTTTCGTTAAACCCAGTGTGGGGTATCGTTGGATAGCTTGTTGGCATACCATAGCTTGCAACCATTAGTTGGCGCGCGCGTATCGATGTAATTAAGACATACAGGCAACTACGGAACCCTACACTGCGCTTGGCCCGACACGCATTTGTTTCTGTATGTTTTTTGAAAGGTATTTTTGATTTGTACCGATTGAACTCCACTGATTCGCATATGAGAGCTGATGTAATTGTACATTAAACATCAGCCACGAAACTACACTGTTGCTTTATTTTAATTTTCTAGGTGAAAATAAATTAGAAAATATGGACATTAGATTATGTTTAATTTTGCCGTGGTCCCGTAGCCAAAGTCTTATATAATATACACCAGTGATGTGACGATGACCTTATTGTAACATTCATAACATTGACTTGCTCGGCTTACCTATTTTATTTCCTTACCTATTTTCTCATATAATAACGATATGCCAGTTATGGCATGAATGACATAAGTGTTATATAAATATATATATTAAATATAATATTCTAAAATGTCGACGGCTGAAGAATTAGTAAAAATATTAGGAGTGGACGAAAATGAAGAAGATTTCGAGTCTGATGGTGATGACGAGATACAATTTGACCAACAGGTAAGGTCTGTAAATTATACTTACAGCTATTGAGTTATTTTATGTAGGTAAGTTTTGCAAAGATTCGTTTAATGCCAGGAACTGCGTCCGATTTCTGGAATCCGCCAATCCCGTGCCTTTCACACAACCAACAGTTTGTGCAAGTGCGAAGGAGTCGGATGATTTGGGTCCGAGAATTCAGGTGCTGTGCATAAACGCATTACTTACATTTATATTTTAATATAACCGATTAATTAGTACTACATATCTATGCGAAGACAAAGTTCTTGAAGGGTCCTTATAGCTAGACCTCATTTTTTTTGGTTTTAAATAAATACTATCGACACAGCTAACTGGCCATCGGTGCACCTTAAGTGATTTGTAATTAGGTTCTATATAAACAGGATGGTCAGTTAACTGTGTTGTCGTTTGTACCTTAAAACGTTAATGTGTTTTTATACTAATGAGACCGCATGTTACGTCAGATATAAAAAAATCTATTGGTGTGGTTCACTCGATATTTCAAAATAATGTTTAAATTAAAAAATGCTACAACTTTACTGTCTCAAAACTTTAAATACCATACTAATATTGAGTTAAAATTATTTAATTAGGTAAGTACCAAAAGAGTTGTGTAACTGTGTGAAATTGCATTATTAGTATTATTTTACACATGTCAAACAACTTTGAAATGTTTATACCTACTCGATACTTTTCTAACATGGTCAATCCTCTCCCTTCTGGTGTCAACTTATTAACAAAAATCCAATGAAGCCAACAATATCTGAAATACTTATGACGTCAGAGATATGAAGTTAGAAATATTAGTAATGTAGCAATATCAATCGATAGAGTTTTATGACTGGTAAAATACACGAACCAAATCATTGATAAAAGAAAGGAAACCATTGATAAAGTAATGATGAACGTTATTTAGTTATAATAATGTATTTTATTAAATCAAATCATAGAGTGGTAGAAAAGGAAGTGTTACCCATTATAAATAAAATAAAAATATCTATCGTAACAGTATGTTGCAAGCACTACACGGTTTTCGGACATTTTGTACAGGCGGCCACACGGGCCCATTCGAAAACAGACCAGAGATAAAGAATATAATGGAAAAATAAACCATCTTCGTCTGTAGCCCCCGGCAGGACTCGAACCTGCGATCCCACTACTGCCGGTAGACTGCTTTAACTACGCTACGAGGAGTCACTGAAATCGCGTATCTTTCAACTGTATTCCTGCTACGAATAGCGACCTCTCTGTATTATCTTGAAAGGCTGTCATCCTTCAGGGCCACTCTATTTAATACTTTTTATATCAATTTTATTGGTCTACAAAATATCAAAAAATAATATAAGCGACATCTATCGAGCTGAAATTGCACAATTTAGTTTGTTATTTCTTTGTGAGGTCAATCTAGGCCATTTTTTTGCAAAATGTCTGTCTGGCTTGTCTTGAAAGTCAAAATATAGTTAAGCATTGAATATTTCTTTTTCCATTCAGTTTTATAAATTTATAAACGATAGATTGTAACATTGAGAAAATAGTAGAAACTTGTAACTATTCACTGTACCAAATTTACTGCGTCAAATATGCGTTTACTACTGAAGGTAAATATAATCACTGTTTTCCGTCTAAGGCGCCATTTTGGTATTTTGATACTGAACTAAAACTGCACAACACAACATTACTCTAATCTTACCTTAAATCAACCAAGTTACTGAATTTACTGTTTAAAAAGGAACAAAGAAACGCCTATTTAAGAGCGAATCGGTATGCGCGCAGAACAGATATTTTTGAAAACAAAAAAATATTTAAATATCGACCAAAAAAGAGAAGGCGTTTGTAGTCAAAATCACTTATGTAGGTAACGTGAGTCTCACGGTACGGCGCAGAGCGAATGATGTTGTCTGGCGGCGTGCGAGCTTACACAAACTATTTACTATACTACGTATCAGACAAACATCTGCCATACTTGTAGTTTAGACGTTATGAGTCTGTGCCATGGCTATCAATAGCCATGTCGATACAGCACGTCTATCATGGGACGGCCGCGACATACTCTCTATTTTTCTCGCACTATACCTCTTGTTCTAAGTGTTCTAATGAGAGAGACGGATAGTGCGAGAAAAATCAAGAGCTCGCCTCGCACGCATAGCCGTGCACTTTCTTTTTTTTTTTTTTAATTTTCTAATGCTATATAAATGGCGGCAATAACCCAACAATTTGAATTTTATGATTCTGAAACGCGGGAATATTCGAATTTATTTTACTTGAAAAGCAGAAAGGCATGCTTATGTTGCAGGTTGCAGTATTTAATTTATTTTTGTATACGTATATAATAAGCAGGGATCGTATTTTTTGTAGCATTTTTGGTGCAGCGTAGTGTTGTTAACGGAATTGGTCAATAACAATCAAGACAATATCAATCAAAATTGTTAATTAAGGTTAATATTATAACGTTATTAGCGCTAATTAAGCATTAGGATTGAAATTCTTTATACCAATTCCGTTAACAACATTACGCTAAGCTGCACCAAAAATACTACAAAAGTTACGATCACTGATAATTGGAAATGTCACATTCAAAAAATTAAAACTAAACTAAGCCAATTTGTATACGCCCTAAGGGAACTAAAAAAGTCAACCAACATCGAAACAGCAATGACGGCTTGCTTTTGCACATGCATGGCTTTCCTACGGGGTGACTTTGGAAACAGTACCAATGTACAGGAAATATTCATCCTACAAAAGAAATGCATTCGGATCATAAGCAACATCAAGCAAACCGAGAGTTCCAAGCCCCCCCACTTTCAAAAGTTAAAAATCTTAACCTTACCTTGTATTTACTTATTAGAATCGTGTAAATTTGTGAAAAAGCAGCCGGAACTATACATATACCACACTTGGGACGGACCTCGTCGGTACGAATCGCGCTATAAAAATGATATGATCCAAACGTCGTCAAAATTAAAACTCCACATTAATGAGCCATATTCGATGTCGGTACGAATTTAAAATAAATTACCGAATTACATCAAAGATGAGCAAAATTATAATAAATTCATTAAAAGTTTAAAAACATTTTGAAAGAAAACTCATTTTACAGTATAAACGAATATTTAAATCCTCCAGGTGTAAAATTGTAAAATAAATATAATAATTAGCTTTAAAATTATATACAGGGTGTTAACGGGGTCATGATCCGGAATGACAAAAAGCGAATAAGATGATCATACTGAACAACCTTTCCCATGGGACCAACCACGAAATCGCAAAAAAAAACCAGGTATTCCATACATAACTCTCAATTAAATCGCAGTTAACCCACAGTTAACTCTTAATTGGCTCTTTTTTTTTGCGATTTCGTGGTTGGTCCCATGGGAAAGGTTGTTCAGTATGATCATCTTATTCGCTTTTTGTCATTCCGGATCATGACCCCGTTAACACCCTGTATATATATATATATAATTATTATGAATTATATTTCTAATTAATTATTTAATATTGATGTGTCTTTTCATGAAATTGTTTTAATTAATTACTGTTATTTTGCGGTATTGTTATTTATACTCAAATATTAGTATCTTATTTTATCTTGTTAGTAATGTAATGACCAATAATGTTTTAATTAAAATTACTGTTTTGCTGCGCCCTGTCCGGGTCCTCGTACTGCATACCTAGCATTAAGTTACATGTGTTTGTGTACTGGGTTGCAAATAAATAAATGAAATGAAATGAAATATGAACCTTGATTAATTTTCAAAAAAAACTATTTACAAAATTGAGTGTAAACATTGTGTTATTTAATTCAAAAATACGTTAAGACGTTTATAGCTTTTCAACACAATTGCTTCTAACGTACCTCTTATTGTGCCGCTTTTAGGCTCATAATCCTGGATATTAAACACGCGTGTTTTATAACATTACGACACTTGTGTGTTATGGTTATATCCCGATTAAGTCACGTTGGCACCTTGCAGCAAGATGTAGGTATGCATGCATTCTTAAATTAACCGGGTTGTACAGCTTTTTTATAATTCTCGGCAAATGGATTCTTGCTCGACTAATCAAATTAAATCCTTTTTGTTAATTAATTGACTATTTCTTTTTGAATATGATATAGAAACGTTTAATTTGGTAAAACTATTAACTTTTGATAACATTTTACATGAATTAATAATTATAACATTTTAAAACGAAAATATTTATTTTATTTTGTATTGGCTGTTTAGAGATTTTATCTAATGCGCGCGCACTGCGCAAACTTCACGAAAAAAAACGGTTGCGCGCCATTATAGGTTATTTCACAGATATATATTTGTAACATTGTTAATCCGTGTTTGGTTATTAACAAAAATGTTGACTCGTGGTGTCTAGAAAAGTGATAAAAAGAATGGACGCCACTGGAAATTCTTGGCGATATACAACATGTGAGTAAAAAGTAAAAACCTGTTGCCATAAATAAGTAAAGAAAATAACTTGGCAGGACTATAAAAAAGACATCTTATGAAAAGGATTTTTTCCTCGCAAAATGTGTTGAAAAACGTCGTATGAAACGCGTGCGCTTTGATAATTACATCCTCGGCTCTCTTATCACGCTCACCTGTGGCTCGCGTGATTATTCCGCCTCGATGTTATTGTCAACATACCTCACTTGTATCACAATGTACTATTTCTTTATAGGCATCTCGTATTGCTATAAATCTTAATAATAAAAGTAGAACAAAGCGAAACTAGTTGCCAGTTGTTTATCTTATCTGTTAAGGATTATCCAATCGCATGTTATTGCGATGTCTATCGGTGAATCAAGCATCGCATCGACTATGTTTGCTGAGGCGCACACCGATAGCTTCGATGCAATAACAAGAAAGCGCTGCGCGTCGCTACAGAACTGTCTTTGCTATACAGCTGAAACAGCATTCTGAACGTGCTGGCGCAGCGCTGGAGCTCGCCGCTGCTCGCGCGCTGGGTGCGGCTGCACGCGCCTGTAGTTGCCGCACCACTCTGCTTTTAAGTTTATTAATTAATATTTTGATTGGCCTCACAATTTGTGTACCTACATAAACATCAAATATGTTTTAGGGGGTGCATTGCTTGTCCTATAGCACAGGTTTTAACCTTTTTAGGAATTGGAGTTCTAGTTTTAAGGAAAACTTGTAAAACGGCTTGTTATTAAACCCCTAATGGACAGCCAGTTGAGGTTTGAAAGGCATGTGGGGGAGTGGGTTGAGTCCTGTTTTTTTCCGCTGAAGTTTTTGGACCAGATACGAAACTTGTTAAGCGAGAAAGTACGCATGATTCTATGCGAATCGCTAATTTTGTCAAAAGTAAATTACGGGGTTATAGTGGACCACGTCCATAGAATGGACGACATCTGCAAGAAAAACGCGTCGATTAAAGGATGATTCACGCTAGAACGGGACGTGTCCGGGCCGGGCCGTTTTCTAAGAAAAACCACGGCGTTTTTGCGCGGCCCAAGCCCGGCCGGGCCACGGCCGAGGCTCGGAAGCGGCTCGGTGTCGGCCCGGTGGCGAAATATGACAAGCAAATCAGCTCGTTGACGGCTCGTCACGATTACGGCCCGTTCTAGCGTGAGTCATCCTTAAAACAGCATCCAAAATGCATGATATCGTTTTTGTTATTTACTCGCGCGAACTTGGAAGAGACGAGTCAGGCATCCGCGGTTTCCGCCAAGGTATATATAGTGGTTTTCTTAAATATTGTGAGGAAATAATACAAATTCATAAATACAAGTATTTTAATAACAATAATTCAAAGACGATTACCAGAAACAATTCAATTTAATTATAATTGAATGTGATGTTAGACCTGTTTGGGCAATTAGTGAATGTAATTTGCGTGTTACTGGGGATGTTGAATGTGATATCAGACATATTAGGGCAATCAGTGAATGTTAATCCGACATTTGTTCCGGTGATGAAGAATGTGATATTAGACATGGTAGGGCAAGTAGTGAATGTTGATGTGACAGTTGTTCCGGCGATGTTTAATGTGATATTAGACATGTTAGGGCAAGTAGTGAATGTTGTTGTGACAGTTGTTGCGGCGATGTTTAATGCGATATCAGATATGTTAACGCAAGTAGTGAATGTAACTGTAGTAGTTACTGCAGTGATTTTGAATCCGATATTAGAGATGTCAGGGCAATTCGTGAATGTAAATGTGACAGTTACTGCGGGGATGTTGAATGCCATATTAGACAAGTTAGGGCGATTAGTGAATGTATATACTACAGCTTCTCTGGGGATGTTGATACTGGTTTGCTGGATTTCAGAGAGCTGTTCAGAATTGATTGCCTGTGAAGTAGTTGTTTCAGTAATTAAAGTAAAAAATAAAAATAAAAGATAAAATAAATGACTATTATTATTATGTATGTTTTTTTTCATGTTAACGCGCTGCTGGAACTCTTCGGGAAGGTTGAAGCCGAGCGGAGCCTGTTCGGGGTTACTCGGCTTTGACTTCACGTATACAGCCATGAGATCTGGACAATAAAACGTAGAAGGCATTACAAACAAAGACCAACATTACAAATCACCAAAAATAACGATATTGCTTTGATACAAAACGTCAGCAGTTCATTCAGATAGTCTTTTTTCCTTTAGCTGAAATTACAAGGGGCATCATATCATCATATCATATCATTTATTTTCATAATTGGATTTTACAATCTCTTTATGACGTCAATAATAATAATAAACAAATTACATAGGTATACCTACATTAAATTACATATTCATTAGCTAATTACAAAAATTAAATTATTAAAACCATACAATTTATTTCCACGGGTTCCGATCTTCATGGTATTCTGATACTCTATAGTAACCTTTGTTACATAATTTTCCTTTTATCATAATTTTCAATTTATTGACAGGCAATGTTTGGATGTCTATCGGAATCTTATTATAATAATGTACACACTGACCTATGAACGAATTACTTATTTTATGGAGTCTACTATAATTGGCTACAAGTTCATTTTTATTTCGAGTGTTTCTATTATGTATGTCGCATTCCCTTTTAAAAAGTTGTTTGTTTTTGTGTACATACTTAAGATTTTCAAAAATGTATTGACATTTTTGAGAATTTTCCAAATTTGTCTCGCAGAGAAACTCTAACTCCCAGGTTGTACACAGCTCGAAAAGCCCGCTTTTGCAAAGTAAAGATGGAATTCACTTCTGAAGCGTGCCCCCATAAGAGGATGCCGTATGACATTAAGCTGTGAAAATAGCTAAAATAGACCATTCGAGCTGTGTTCACCTTCGTTAGGGCTCTAATTTTCTTCACTGCAAATGCCGCAGAGCTGAGACGATTTGACAGTTTACTGATATGGGCTCCCCACTGCAACCTGGCGTCCAATATTATGCCTAAAAATGTAGTCGATTCCACAAGATCCAATCTTCTATATCCATCTTTTCTATGCTACCGGTTCACTACAAACAAGTATCACAATATCATGTTGCGGTGGCGGACAATAGTAAATTTGACAGCTAAAGACAAGTTTACTATTGTCCGCCGCGGGCAGGCCGCGCCAGTTTGTGAGAGGCTGAAGACTTAAGGTGAAAATGCATCACACTTGATATATTATTAATGTGAAAGTTCGTGTACGAGTATGTGGTCAGAGAGACATAATATAAGAAATATCGAAGGACATTATTTATTTAATCGTATGGCATACACTTATTTATAATATTTATAATATTATATTAAGTATATATATATTATATTATATATTATATTATATATATTATATTATATATATTATATTATTGTCATGACCGATTTCGGCCACAGCGACTGTGTGATCTGGACTTGATATCATCGATTAGATATGACTTGAGTTTTGTTGTTCTACTCTCTGGTGCGCTCTCATGTGGCTTGCATATCCTATCTTTTTTGCAAAGGTACGAGCGCAAACTGGACAGGTTAATACCCTACCCACGAAGTTGTACTGGATGGATGCCGGTAGACGAGCCTTCAGCTTGTCTCGCTTTTTATCGAGCTCGTTACGACGCTCAATTTCGAAGGCATTTACTCGTTGATAGATTAGACGTCGCCATTCGGGCCGCCGTGCTGCCTTCTCCTCCCACTCAGAGGGCTCTAACTTGCATTTCTTCATGTGTCTTTTCAGAACATCCTTATAGCGAAGGTATTGGCCACCACATTTACGCTTACCGTTTTGGAGTTCTGAAAAGAAAATGCGCTTCGCCACTCTGTCGTCCGACATACGCGACACGTGTCCACACCACCGCAGCTGCCGCCTCATCAGATACACCTCAATGCCTCCGACATTTGCGCGCCTCAGGACATTTGTATTCCTGACACGGTCCATCCACTTGATGTTCATGATGTCTCGGAGACATTTGAGGTGGAATCTATCGAGTATGCGGATGTGTTTACGGTAGAGCACCCACGTTTCGGAAGAGTATAAGAGATTAGGCAGCACAACAGCCATGTAGACGTTAACTTTTGTGGCAAGTTTAAGGTCGTGGGACCGGAAAACCTTGGGTCGCAGCTTGCCGTAAGCCGCAGCTGCAGCACCAATAATTAATAATAGGCAAACAACAAAACAGATGTTAAATGTCAACATTCAGGGAGTTGAGCCACGCGATTACACCGGGTGTCAGACGCAGAAGGTCCCCCTCCGGCCCCACATATGAGTGCAGAGGACAGCGTCGGTAGATTTGCTCCATGGTTTGAACCTCTTCGCCGCACTCACACATGGCCGAGTCTATCCAGCCCCATTTGTGCAGGTGGTAGTTGCAGCGGCCGTGACCCGTTCTTAGCCTATTTAGACGGCACCACAGTTTTCTACGGAGGTCGTACCCATGCAACTTACGTGTGGGGTCGAGGTGTTCTAAATAGGTACCTGCGGTGACAGTGCCCCACACATTTCTCCAGGCTCTAGTTACATTAAAATCTTCCAGGTTCCGAGCAGCAGCATATGTAGGGTTGCGGGATTTTAGGCGCTGAGGTGGTGGGCAGCAGAACTCTTCGTGTATAGGGTGTGAGGTTGTAGATACGATCTTATCCGCTTTTTTTAGTGCGTGCGCTCTTCGCAAGTGCGGCGGGGCTATGTGGCATAGCGCTGGTAGCCAATGGCCTGGGGTAGACTTAATAGTACCTGAGATACACCGCATGGTGTTATTCAGCTTGGTATCCACCTTCGTCACATGTGCACTCTCCAGCCATACGGGTGCGCAGTATTCTGCAGCTGAGTATACTAACGTGATGCCAGTGGTACGTAAGCAGTCGGCAGATGCTCCCCAGGAGGTACCAGCCAGCCTGTGAAGTATGTTGTTGCGGGATGCTAATTTTAATGACAGCTTAGTGAGGTGCTCCCTGTACGTGAGGGACATATCCAGGGTGACCCCAAGGTATTTGGGACTGTGGTTACATTTAAGCTTCTCGTCATTAAAGTAGACCGAAGGTTGATAGTTGGCTAGTCGATTGCTCAAATGGAAACATGATACCTCCACACAGATTCTAGCCGTAGTAGGTACCTAATTTTCTCCAGTTTTTTGTCTGCGTCTATACTCCGTTAGACCATATGAAACATATAAAAAAGTTTGATGGAGTTTAGGTGACCGCAAAGAAAATTAGAGAATTACCGATTGGATAAAGTCGCGTACACGTAACACATCTTTGTTGACAACTACCGACTATGACAACTAGTTCATTATAGTTAGTGGCAACCTGTGTTTCCAATTTTAGCAAAAACTACTGAACCAGTTTTGATGAAACTTTCCAATATTGTAGTTAAGACTTCAGAATAGGACACAGCGTGGCGTTTTTTTAGATGTGATTTCTTCAGAGGGTGATAAGGGCTTTAAAAATGTATGGGAATTTATTTATTTTTAAGATATAGAGACTTGAAACTTCGTAAATGGTTCTTTAATAAAATATAAGAAAAGTAATTTCAGCGTTTTTGAAAATGCATAACCCAAGGGGGTCGAAAATGGGTTGAAAGTTTGTATGGAGACAGAATTTTTTTTCGAGCTAAGGACTTGAAACTTATTAAAATGGTTCCATATTTAATATACAAGATTTTTTACGCCTTTTAGAAAATTCGTCTTCTAAAGGGATACAATTTTGCTTGAAAGTTTCTATGTAGAAATCCAGAGGGAAGAACTCCACAATTCAAAATCAAAATATGTATTTTCTTTTACACAATATATGGGGCTACCGATCTTACGAATACCTAAATTAAATTTTTGACGCGATTTATTTTTTACATTTGTATGGAGCAGGTCGCCCCAGTCGGCCAACACTCCATACAAATGTAAAAAATAAATCTTGTCAAATTTTTTTTTTTTTTTTTCGCATTCTATGCTCGATTCTGAACAAACGGTTTTCAGGTTTTGCGTTATTTTATTAACACGTTGTATAATTCGATTTTTCGTATTATTAAGTTTTGGATTTGAATATTTGGGTCTATATCTGTTGGTCTAAAACTTTTTGCTAGATATTTTTTTCGGCATATATTTTTTGGTCTCATAATCTTTGGTCGACTGTTTTTTATGTCGAAAATTGTTTGGCCGAAATTGTTGGGCATATATTTTTTTAGCCGTAAATTGTTTAGTCTAACATTTGTATGGAATAACATTGTTTGATCGAATGTATTTTAAGCATAAATTTGGTACTCCGAATATTGGTGTCACTAATAATCGCACACAAACTGTCGCATATATTAAATTAATATTATTTAGATTTCCTTCTTCGCGATGATAAATTTAACGCCTACTATAAACACGTGAGCAAAGTTTCGTCGATGAATATAGTTGGTATACATTGTATTATTGATTCCGCAGGGTAGTAGTTAAGACAATGTGGGTAAGTTTGCAATTTTTTCAATTTTGTAGTGGTTTAGTGTTGGTTATACAAACGCAAAAAGACGTTTTTGCGTTTTGTGTAGAGGTCGCAATTCTAACCTAACCGCCAGCGTGTCGACGTCACCCCGCTTCGCGGGGTGCCTATTTCCGCTCTAAGGGACACAAGCTAACCCTAACCTAACCTATAACATAATACAATTCTTACAATTATTTGTTTTTTTTACTATTATGTTCAATATTATGTTACGAGCCCCCCTTTTTTTGCTGCCCTAACCTAATTTAACTTGATATAAGACATGAAATTGGACCAAATAAATTTGGTAAAACGGCAGGATCTCAGTTTAGGTGCTGTGATTGTAGCCATTGTTTGTTTTGTTTTAGGAGGTTTTTGGTTGGGCTAAATAATAATTATACCGAACAATATTATACTTTTAGCATTTTAGTCATATAAAAATATACTAAACAATTTCAGGTCAAACATGTTTTAGGACAAAAAATATGTATGTAAAAAAAGCTTTATGCTAAAGAATAAGTATACCATTGAATATTAACATTTTCGGCCAAACAATTTTAGAACATAAAATTTTAGACCAAGCGAAGGGGACCCGGTTTGAATGCATTCATGCTCTTATCGTTTTATCCAGTTTCTTGTCCAACACGACCCCAACCTGGACCAAATTTATTTACAATATAGACTAATAAATTGTTCTGTTTAAGAAGTTACGAATATATTGTATGACATTATTATACATAGGTACATTTAAAGTTACTTTAGTATTTCTTTCATAATTTTGGAATCGAATAAAACCTATTGAATACTCTTTGGTATATTCATTTTATTGGTGTACAATAATATAAGGGGCATAATATATATCTATCGAGCTGAAATTGGACTAAAATTAGCAATTTGTAATATTTTGTCAAAATAATGATTATTATATTGACAGCAGTATGTTTGCGTAAAATTGAACTAATTGTAGTGAATATTAGCCACACAATTTAGTTTCTTTCTTTCTTTGTAAGGTCAATCTAGGCCATTTATTTGCAAAATGTCTGTCTGGCTTGTCGTGAAAATCAACATATATAGAAGTATTTTTAAACACATTAAACACAAACACAGTAACATATAATTTTTTCCATTCAGTTTTATAATTTATAAAAGAAACCTAGTTAGCCCACTTCTAGATAATGCAGCATTGAGCAAAAAAGTAGAAACTTGTAACTATTCACTGTACGTACCACTGCGTCGAATATGCGTTTACTACTGAAGGTAATCACTGTTTCAGGTGCAACTTATAACAAAATGCAAGTAAATAAATGTTGTTTCTTTCCGTCTAAGGCGCCATTTTGAAGTTTTGATACTTACTGAACTAAAACTGCACAACACAACATTACTCCAATCTTACCTTAAATCAACCAATTTACTGAATTAACTGTTTAAAAAGGAACAAAGAAACGCCTATTTAAGAGCGAATTGGCATGCGCGCGCAACAGATATTTTTGAAAATAAAAAAGTATATAAAAATCGACCAAAAAAGAGAAGGCGTTTGTAGTCAAAATCACATAAGTAGGTAACGTGAGTCTCACGGTACGGCGCAGAGCGAATGGTGTTGCCTGGCGGCGTGTGAGCTTAATATATACCATTCCAATATATTATGATGCATCAAAATACATACCTACCTACGTCATTTTATCAGCTCCGACCTAAAACTAGTAACTCTGCTTAAGTAATCATATTATTAGATTATTAGACCTATTTTATTGTCTGATGATGATGTTGTGAAGGGACGCCTGGCCGGAAGCAGGCGGGCTGTCGATCGGTTTTTGCGTTCATTCAGCCCCATTCCCTAGGGTTGGAGCCTCAGGTTACTGCCCCGGCGGCGTTCCCACTTCAAACTCTTCCATTCTTCTCGTTTTCCTGCAGAACAGAAGGACATCTTTAAGGCTGACATCCCTCAATTCCCTCTCCTCTAACACATCTTTACCGAATGTATTAAACCGCGGTGCCGCGTACATAATACATTCCGCTAATACATGCTTACTAGTTTCTTCCTCCCCACAGTGTGGACAGGAAGCGTCACTGCTGATACCTATCACCTTTAAGTGTCTATTTAGAGTATTGTGACCAGTTATGATACCGGTTAGCAACCTCAGATTGTTCTTACCCAGTTTCAGCAGATACCTGGTTCTTCTGTGATCCATACCTCCTATCATCATCTTTGTCTGTCTACATCCAGATGCTTCCCTCCATTCTCTCTCTCCTTCTTGTTCTTTTAGCCTTTCTATGACCCCCTTTGTGACTTGAGCCGAGAAAGGGAGGACCGGTTCTGGGCCTATAAATTCCCTACCCGAGCCCTCCCTAGCCAGTTCATCCGCGCTCTCATTACCCGCTATCCCCTGATGTCCCGGCACCCATGCTACCGTCACACCTGGGTGTGCTCCTATCTGGTTTAGCTCCTTCTTACATTCTCTTACCAAGGCGGATGTTACCGTTGCCTTTCCTAGTGCCTTCAGTGCTGCCTGACTGTCCGTATAGATCACTACCCTTCCAGTCTGCTGCGCTGTCTCCTTTATTATCTGTGCGCACCTCATTATTGCGCACACCTCTGCTTGAAAAACGCTGGCATACCTCCCCAGTGGGATAGATACTTTCTCCCGCAGTTTGGGTATAACTATACCCGCTCCCGCCAACTTTGTTGATTCCCTTCTAGATCCATCCGTGAAGCAGACCGTCATTGGGTGTTCGACGTCTACTTTCCAGTTGTCTCTTTCTCCTATATGTATTTTATACTTTTTATCAAATATCTCCTGCCTCTTTATGAGGTCATTGTTGGCTATCAGCATCTGCAGCTTCGATAGCGCCTCCTCCTGTATCAGCGCGTGCCTTTTGTCCACGCAGCTTCCTCTCCATTCTCTACATGTCTTCATTCTGTACCATTGTTCCATGGCCCTTTTCTCCACTTCAATTCGCATTGTCTTCATGCCTAGCAGTATTTCCATGGCCTGTGTCGGGGTTGTTCTCATAGCCCCCGTCACCATCAGACATGCTAGTCTCTGCACCTTGTTTAGGTCTTTCTGATATTCTTTTATACGTGCTCTGTGCCACCAGACCACGGCTCCGTATAGTACCCTGGGTAGAATGATTATTGTCTACCATTGGCGAGTGTCGAAGTAAGCTGAAATGATCTGTTTAACTCGGATGAAAGTCACCCATTTCTGACTCGAACCATTAGCGTCTTTTTTTTAATTATCTCGTCAGGTATGGGTGCCTTTCAGCTCTTGGTTAACAATCTACTATTTGTATGACCTTATCGTCCAAAGCGTGTTAAAACAAGCATACTATCTTGTATGGACAACTTTTCTATAAACTCAAAAACTGCCGTGTAAAAGGGCCCAGAACATCAAGATTTTCGGGACTTTGAATTTTATCCGACCCACAACTCATCATTATGACACCCATTTTTAGGGTTCCGTAGCCAAAAAAAACGGAACCCTTATGGATTCGTCATGTCTGTCTGTCTGCCTGTCCGTCCATATGTCACAGGCATTTTACTCGATAACTATAAAGTGTATTTGAATAAAATTTTGAGGATAGGTGTATTTTGTTAACCGCTACATAGTTACGCTTTTTAGTTTACGCTACGTAGTTGTGGTGTCCATAGAGCTAAAAGTAAAAAAAAAATAATTCCAAGCCCATGTGTGGTACCTCAATCGATAGGCCTCTCAAAATAAATATAAGGTTTCTCAGCATTTTTTTTGCTTAAGTGAATAGAGTAGGAGATAATCGCCCCGAAAGTCACTAAAATTGTGTCTCTAGTTTTTGAACCGTCTATTTTAAAAATATGAAAAAAATCATGAAAATAGGGTTTATTAAATTCTTTCAGCGAAAATTGTTTTGAACAAGATCGGTTCAAAGGTTTTTGAGATATTTGACGAGCGCTTTAGCCTAGTTGGTAGTGACCCTTACTACGAAGCAAGAGGTCCTGGGTTCGAATCCCGGTAAAAGAAAGAAAGAAAGAAGACATTTATTCACTACGCAAAAGACACACAGAGACAAAGGGAGTACAAATACAATACAATTTACACATAATGTGTGTGTCTTCGCGGCAGTGAATCGGTCGCTGTCTCAGCATTATGCCGAGGTGTCAGACAGACACCTGCAGCGCTGATTTTCAGACAGCACCGTACGTGACCCACGGAACGCAACACAACATACCGCCGATACAAACGTATACACATAATGAATAAATAATGAATATACTACATATAATATAATAATGAATATATACAATAAGTAACACAAGCACAATGGGATGAGAGACAATGTGAAAAACGCGAAACGGTTGGGATGTTTAATAAAATAAAATGGATAAAAATTAAATAAAGTGCTGGATGGGTTAGGGTTGGGATTTTTGGACCGTCAACAAATAGCCCTTAAGCTGGCGCCTAAAGGTATACCTGCTAGACGCTCCTTGGATAGGTGGGAGGAGATCATTCCAACACTTGGACGCCGCGAACCTGAAACTACCTCGAAACGCCGCGGTCCGATGCTTTGGCACCAGAATCATCGCCTTACGCACACTCTTGGGCCATACAAGTCTACTCAGCAAATATGCAGGGACCCCAGATTGCACTATGCCAAAGAGAAGAGTGGCGAGGTGAAGCCGTCTGCGTGCAGGCATGTTCAGCAGACCAGCGGCGTTCAAGTAGGGAGTGATATGGGAGCGGGGTGGGACTCGGAAACAGAAACGAATGCATGCGTTTTGCACTCGTTGTATGAGCTTTATTGTACGACCAGTAATGCAGCCAGCATAGACAACATCACAATAGTTTAATCTTGACAATATCAGCGATTCACAAAGGTTAACACGCAAATCAAAAGAAAACTTTAAGGCAGAAGCAGTTACACACAACTTTCAGTACGTGGTTCTCAAAGCGCAGCTTGCTGTCCATGAGGAGGCCAAGGTTAGTTGCTTCTACCACCCTCTCCATTGGTTCGCCCATGATAGCAACCTTACTGGTAGTCAAAGTCTCGAGGTTACTGATGGTATTACGGATTTGATGCTCTGACCCAAAAACAACATATTTCGACTTGTTCGGATTAAGGACTAGGCAGTTCCTTTCCGACCAAGTAGAAATACGTTCTAGGTCTGCGTTGATGGTATTGATCGCAACAGATATGTCCGTGGGTGCGCTAGAAAGGTATAACTGGAGGTCGTCAGCGTAAAGATGGTATCTACTGCCTCTTATATTGTGAGTGATGTCAGCACTATACAGTATAAAAAGCAGGGGACCCAGTATTGAACCTTGCGGCACACCTCTTTCCACAGGGCAAAGAGCGGACCGCAAAGTGCTACCATCCATCCTACGCAACGCCACCGTCTGCACGCGACCGGAGAGATAACTATCAAACCACTTCACTGTAGAAACATCAAACCCAAAATATGACATCTTCGATAGAAGTAAGGACACATTTATACAGTCAAAAGCTCTTGAAAAATCCAGAAGAACGAGAATGATACTCTCCTCAACTACGGTAAGGGCATTTATTTGTGTGATGAGACTGATGAGCACGAATATTTGTTCCTGAGTCATGGATTTTTCTGTATATTTAAGTATTTATTTATCTATATAAGTAATATGTTTATCGTCGTCTAGTACCCATAGTACAAGCTTTGCTTAGTTTGGGACTAGGTCAATTTGTGTAAGATTGTCCGCAAATATTTATTATTTATTTAATTACTAGCTTCTGCCCGCGACTCCGTCCGCGTGGAAATCGTTTATATCGCAGCTCCATACAAACTTCAACCCCCCATTTCATCCCTTTAGGGGGTGATTTCCAGGATGAAAACTATCCTATGTCCTTCCCCGGGATTCAAACTATCTCCATACCAAATTTCATCGCAATCGGTTCAGCGGTTTAAGCGTGAAGAGGTAACAGACAGACAGACAGACAGACAGACAGACAGACACACTTTCGCATTTATAATATTAGTATGGATATTAGTATGGATTATATTTATTTCTAAAAAACTGACTTCCTTACAGAATGTATTTAAGTATTTATTTATCTATATAAGTAATATGTTTATCGTCGTCTAGTACCCATAGTACAGTCAAGGACTTTAATTGTTGAGCCATTTAGGTGTCAACTAATTTTGGTATTTTAATAGTCAAACTTTGAAGTGTCCAGTATAAAGTGAGCTCTAAATGGCTCAACAATTAAAGTCCGTGACCGTACAAGCTTTGCTTAGTTTGGGACTAGGTCGATTTGTGTAAGATCGTCCGCAAATATTTATTATTTATTTATTTATTATATTTATTTCTAAAAAACTGACTTCCTTAAAGAAAAGGACGTAAGTGCCATAAGATTTTAGAAACGATACGACCTTTTTAATAGACACGGAACCCTTCGCTGTGCGAGGTCCGACACGCACTTGGCCGTTTTTTAGGGTTCCGTACCCAAAGGGTAACAACGGGACCCTATTACTAAGACTTCGCTGTCCGTCTGTCTGTCTGTCACCAGGCTATATCTGAAGAACCGCGATAGCTAGACAGTTGAAATTTTCACAGATGATGTATTTCTGTTGCCGCTATAACAACAAATACTAAAAACAAAATAAAATAAATATTCAAGGAGGGCTCCCATACAACAAACGTGTTTTTTTTTCCTTTTTGTCTGTCGCCAGGCTGTATCTCATGAACCGCGATAGCTAGACAGTTGAAATTTTCACAGATTATGTATTTCTGTTGCTGCTATAACAACAAATACTAAAAACAAAATAAAATAAATATTTAAGGGGGCCTCCCATACAACAAACTTTTTTTTTTTTTACTGTTTTTATAGGTAATGGTACGGAACCCTCCGCGCGCGAGTCCGACTCGCACTTGGCCGGTTTTTATTTATCACGCTGTCGTCTAGAGCATGTTAAAATAAGCATGTTTTGTATGGGCAACTCACTCACTCTTTAAGCAAAATGAGAGATGCAAATATTCGACAAAGATTTTGGACAAGTGGAATACCACCCTTAATTATGTTTCAGATTTTCGATATTTTCCGCCGCTGCATCCGCCTTAGAAGTAATCCGCCATACCTAATTTTATATTGGTCAGAATATTTTTGGTAAGATAAGCAGTGGGTATAATTTTCCACAGAAATAGCGTCATTTTCTAGTGATTGATTACCTAATTGGTTTTGTTGATTTGTAACAGATAGTAAATGATAGTGGCCCAAAATTAGTCTACAGAAAATACTTTAAGATTCGTATATTTACAATTTAGTGTCTTGTACAATGGACATCTAAAAGATGTACACATTTTTAGCCTTATCACATCTGGTTTTGATTTTTTTTAAGGATACTTAGGCTTCTATTTCTTTTGAGTTTATTTTAATGTTGATTATTATAAATAACTAGCGACCAGCCCCGGCTTCGCACGGGTACTATTCACTTTTATTGATCTTTTCTATAAGAGACTTCCAATTTAAATTAGGATCTATACTTATAGAAATGTTATGCTGTTTACTGTTTGTACTGTTACACCTGCTTGACTTATATTTACTACAAAGTAGGGCTAGTTTTATAATTTCCGAATTGCATGATTTTGGTTTTACTTAGGTTTACATTTAGATTAAGTTTTCCAAGCAATTCAACAATGTTCTATAGTGTACAGCTAATATCGGACTTTAGATTGGAAACATTTGCTTTTGCAACAGATAAAGTATAGTAGCGTCGTCTGCAAACAGTACACAGAGTGCATTAACAATCTTCGGAAGTTCATTTATGTATATTAAGAACATGAGTGGTCCAACGATACTGCCTTGTGGCACACCTAAATTTACTGTTTCAAAGTCAGATTGGTATTGTTGAATTGTTTTAGTTCTTTTACAATATTTAGTTATAGATGTCAGTTACTGCCTATTGCACAGATAGTTTCCAAGCAACTTCAGTATGTGGCCTCTTACACCCACATTTTCTAGTTGTCGTAGGATAATGTTATGTACAACGCAATCGAAAGCTTACGACAATAATGCTGCCTTTTAATCTTGACGTCGACTTCATAAATCGCTAACGTCTCAAGGGTGTCATGTAAACTCCTATTCTTAATTTTATATCTTTGATGAATGCTACGAGTATATTAATACTGTATAGTTCAAGTTGCACGCTGTGCACGCTTTAACTGGTCGAACTCAATGCTGAGACACGCGTGTGTCATTATCCTTTGCCTCGTGGGTTTAGGCGCCGGTAAAATTATTCATATAACAATAAAATGATTGTTTATTTAGCCCTGATATTTTTTTGTGTTTACACGTTTTATATATAATATAATAGAAATAGTTTATTGCCATATAAACACGAAAGTAAAGTATAAAAAAAACAGAAATTACATAATAAAAGTAAAACACAATTAAAACTACTATATGAAGTGTTTGGAACAAATTAATACATTTAAATCATACAAAGCTCGGTCGGCGTGACACACACATACATGTATAAGGCAGGCTTTCTGAGGCAGGTAAAAACGGGATGTAAATGCGGCAAACTCAACCAAAAATATAGCTCTGGTGTTCGAAAGTTTCAGAAAGGAGAGGCATTTGTTTTGCTTCTGAATAGGCAAAGGTTATTGAGAACATAAATAATTTCTTTGTCATAGGTACATGACAATTACTAAGTAACCTTTTTTCAGCTTCGCAGCCCAGCCCCATCCTAAGGAAAAAGGATGATCTCTGTTACCAGCATGCGCGTGATTCGGCGGGCAACTACCACCTCGTGGACAGTGAATGAGTTTGGACGATATGTTACTTAAATGTTGTTAAATTCGATCCTTTGGTGTCCAATGTGTATCATGAGCGGATATTACTTATATTTTAAACATTATAAATGGAAATGTAGACTGCTCTGATTTATTAGCTAAACTTTCGTTCAATATTCCGTCTAGAACCAAAAGACACTATCCCCCTCTCTCCATTCCCTTTGCCCCGTGTAAGTATAGGCAGAACACTTTTCTAATTCGTGGCTGTAAAAAAATTAATAAGCTGACAAAAGACCTTGATATTGATATATTCAACAGTAATATTCCTGCTGTGAGGCGTAAATTGACGAGAAGTTACTTTGAATGAGCGTAGCTTCAAACTTTTAGTTAATCATAATGTGTTCCTATCCGTATGATGTTGTTGTTTAGTTAAGTTAAATGCATACATAAGTTTCCACATTTTGTAACCCCTAGTTAGGAAATCTCACAAATTCAGTGTAAAAATAGTGATCTCACAAATGTTTACTGCGATGCTATCGGTGGGAACCTGTAATTGGCTTTTTGTATTTTATCTATATAGTCAATATGTTTCTGTAGCTGTTGGTTCTCCAAATAAATAAATAAGTAAATAAATAAATGTATTCACCAGGTTAATAATCATTAAATAACTTTTGACAATTAAATTTAGGAATGATGACGACAGTCAGGAGTTACATTTGTTTCGACACTTCGCGTACAAATACTAATGTGTGGCGTAGACTCGTTCTTATACGAATGCTTGGCGCGCGTGAAGGCAAGCGCACGAAACATGCTGATATCAAATTGGAGTGCAAATATAGTGTCTGATTTAAAAAAACTGTTTTTAATCACACATAAAAAAAATTATGCACATTTGTGTTAATCGTGATTTTTATCGTGTATGTCCGGCTTAATGATCGATAACGAATTATCTTGTTTTAAAGTAATCTACTATTCAACATCCATAATCCTTGAAATACGTATCTATTCTTTGAATGATTTTAACGCGGTTTACACATAACTAGAGAAACACTCCAGGAGTGCCGGCAGAAGTGAAAACTCAATAACATTGTAACAGTTTTTCGATCAGGTCACGTGACATCTTACGGTATCACCGTAAAAATGAATTTGACGCAAATTTATAAATAATTATCAACTATTTAGGCGGACGGGCCGCGGGCGCGTTGGGCGCGACGGGCCGCAGGCTCGCCCGTCGGCAAACACAATACCGATTTGTTTTTGATATTGCCAAATATTATTCAAAGCTTTATCTCTTTAGGAATAACGTCTAAATTCGAACTATTCGAATTTGCAAGAACAGCAGACGGCGGTGGCGACCAAAATATCAATTTGTTTTTGCCGTTGGTAAATATTTTTCTCAGCTTTATCTCTTTAGGAATAACGCCCAAATTCGAACTATTCGAATTTTCTCAATAGCAAAACGGTGAAGGACGCGTTGGTTAAAATTACAAATTTATTTGCAGAATATGCTATTGCAAAAAGTGTTTAACGGCTTTATACTCTTACGAATAGCGTTAAGTTTTGAATGAAGTCGAATCGGCTAGCAGCAAAATGTGACCTCCTTCACATCTGACGTCACAAAACTCTGTCGCGTAGGTATTTAACAATTTTTCCCCATCCCAAAAAGTGCTCAGCGCCGCTAAAGAAGTGTTCACTTCAAAAATAAAGCCCAATATCTCGCAAACGAAGCACCGACTTGAAAAATGGCTTCAAGAAACCCATAATATTTTTGAAAAAGCTCCCAACGATACCCCACATAGGGTATAATGAGAAAAAAAATACTAATTATATTTATTATTCCGTATTCATAAACATACCTACACTACCTACTACAAGCCTGTTTTAACTAAAATGGCATTAAAATTCGTTTGCTCTTATCTGTCACTTTGACATTTGTGTTCGTAAGAAAGGGACAAAGCACATTTTATTTAGCAGAGACAAGTTAAGTTATGAATGACTGGTGACTGTTTTGTCGGCGTGATTGATTCATATCATCATCTGATGATATGAATCATCATATCAGCCGAAAGACGTCCACTGCTGGACATAGGCCTCCCCCAAAGAGTGATTGGGGCTGACAAATCATGACATGTTTACACCCCATAAGCTGTCTTAGTATAGTTAGTATACCATTGTAAAATAAAAAAAATCGGGCAAGTGCAAGTCGGAACTCGGCAATTAGTGTTCCGTTGTTTTTAGGTTTTGGGTTCAAATTTTTCACCGCAAGCTCTCAAACTTGAATGGTATAAGGCAAAAATACGATTCACCACTACAGCTCGGTATTCCAATTTTAAATCAAATAAAGAACCTCGTACTTTGATGCTATTTAAATGAAATAGAGTCAACAATATGTAGAACTGTTAAAATATAGAACACCAAAAGCTGCTTGTAGTGTTGAAATCTGAAGCCATTGTTAAGTATAGTATTATTTGTGTGTTTTATAGTATCCCAAATAAAACAGCATATAAGATTAGGAGTTTTTTTTTAGTTCTCAACTGAATCGTTTAATTACAAAATCCAAAATATTCATCGATATTGATTGCGTCATCATTATATCAACCGAAAGACAACCACTGCAGGACATAGGCCTCCTCCAAAGAGTCCCACAATGACCAGTTCTGCGCCACCCGCATCCAGCGGACTCCCGCGACCTTTACCAGCATCGGTCCACCTTGTAGGGGGTCTACCCACGCTGCGCCTTCCGGTACGTGGTTGCCACTCGAGAACCTTTCTGCCCCAATTGCCATCATCGGTTCTACGTGCAATGTGCCCCGCCGGGCTAGTTACTTACTTTACTGTGTTGTGTTATTAACTTTAAATTTGTCGAATCCGCGAGCGATAACCTCAACCCAAGAAAAAAAAAAGGAAAATTATTTATTTATCCTTACTACATATATACTTACTATATACTTACTTATACTATATACTTACTATATACTTACTTATACTATATAATTACTATATACTTACAATATATAATATTATAAATGCGAAAGGTGTGTGTTTGTATGTTTGTCCTTCTTTCACGTCGCAACGGAGCGTCATATTGATGTGATTTTTTGTATGGAGATAGTTTAGAAGCTGGAAAGTGACATAGGTAGGCTACTTTTTCCAGCGGGAAAACATCTAATTCCCACGGGAAAATTCAATATGTTACATTTTCCAATAACCACGCGGGCGAAAACGCGGGCATCAGCTAGTATAATATAATATCGCATTACGAAAAACTTAGTGAAGCCGGTTTTTAACCAAGCCAAATAAGTTTAGCACACGCTCACGCGCACTTATGCAAAAAAAATTGCACAAAACTGAATATGGGCACACTAATTAAATAATGTGTTAACTATGGCGCCTTTATTTGGTTTATTAACATTTTGTCTATGTATTTAGCAATAAATATGGAACACTAAAAACAAACATTCATAAAGTACGGAGTTCTTTATTTGAATTGGTATAGATAATGACAACAATAAATCTTATTTTCACTAGATGCAAATTATTCATCGGATTCATTCGGAAAGACGGAAATATAAACTATTCACAATCTATGTCTAAACTACCACACACCTCTAGTATATACTCGTATTGACTCCCAGTAGACCAGCGGTTGAACAAAAATGGGTTATTACAACATTAAAGTTTTTTCTTTTTTGATATGTCGTTGGAGGCATGTTAAATAATACTTATGTAAAAAGTTAGAAAATTTTAGGTGGAGCTTTCGGCTATATTGAAATATTTTAGTTTTTGCCAATAAGTATGTCAATATAGAATTAGAGTTACAAAAAACTGTAACATATCCAATAACACTTTAATTTATATACGATATTCTGTTTTTAGAAATCTGGGACTTCTGCATCCTGGTGAACGTAAAAATGCAAATAATTATGTAAATAAAGAATTAGAGTAGCTGATATTGCAAAGTTACGCTATTGTCGATCCACTTAACATATTGGAAAAAAGTTAGAAATGTAGACAATCGGCTTGTCTAGATATTGATTTTCGGTTAAACAGTATAGCCAATATTGAATTAAAGTTTGTAGAGTTAATAGTAAACGATCATGACAATGATATCAGTTACCAAACAAAAGTTAAGAAAAATAAACTTACGGCGTCACTAAATATTGATACCTAAGTACTCCGTGCGTAAATGAATACATTTAAAAAGCGCGGCATGTATGCGCGCGCTGCGCTGTGCGCTGTGGCAGCAGGCAGCGATCAACGCAACGGTAGAGGAGTGCCCTTGATTGCGTCCACGATCCATAAAAAAATCCACAAAGAATAAATATCAATGGCAAAACACATGTTATTTTGTTATACGTACGTTAATGGAAATACAAAGAAGAAATGTGCCTTATTTATTACCAACTATACTAGGGATTGCCCGCGGTTTCGTCGAACTGGTTATCGCGTTATACACATAATTTAAAAATATTTTAGGGATCGCCCCTTAAATATACAAATGACCACTCTTCCATGTTTTGTTACTCCTTTAAGCCAGCTGCATAAATACCTACTAACAAATAACCTACATGTATTTTTTTGCGACGTGGTCAGCAGTATGCTATAGTTAAACTCAATTTACCTTAGATGAAATTGTATATTTAGGATGTAGGGTAATTTCACCGGTTAGCGACCACCTAATTTAGTGTGCCGGTTTGCGACCACTCGGGAGTAATAGTGAACCGAGAGGATATTTTCTCGTTTTTTAAGTAGATTCCTGCCTAATATCTGCTTTAAAAATTGCGTACGTACCGAGGCATTATTACAGCCTGTTTAAATGTTATTATATCTTTGATTGAAAAAAAAAACCTTGTCCTTAAGGTGGTCGTTAACCGAAGTTGGTCACGTAACCGGCGTAATGACCGTATAATATGGTGGGGTAAGTATAATACATGACGGCGAATAGGACTGGACAAGATATGACAATAGGAACAGGATAAACAGAAATAATAAAAATAGTTGTGAATAGCTCGTATATTTTTATTACAATAACAGTCAAGAAAATTAATTGTAACTTTTTTCACATTATAATATAACTGACAGCGAACTTTTATTAATACAGTATAATCTCGATTTTTCGAAGTGTCAAAGAGTAAAATTTTCAGTCGAAATAATATAAATTTTCGACGTTAAGTCCTTTATAAAGTAGGTACTTATTGTTTTATTTATATTAAAGTCAGTATGGATGGCTAACACAATAGTAAAAAATTACAAAAAATACAACCATTTACACCGACCGGGTTTTGACGACCGGTTAGCCTAGTGGGTAGTGACGCTGCCTACGAAGCTGAAGGTCCTGGGTTCGAATCCCGGTAAGGGCAAATATTTGTGTGATGAGCATGAATATTTGTTTCTGAGTCATGGAAGTTTTCTATGTATTTAAGTATTTATATCTATTATATATATCGTCGTCTAGTACCCATAACACAAGCCTTAATGAGCTTAGTATGGGACTAGGTCGATTTGTGTAAGATTGTCCCCTAATATTTATTTATTTTATTTTTTTATTTTATTTTATTTACGACAACATTATAATAAAATTGCAAGTAGGTATTGTATAAGTATTAATCATTCATATTTGTTTACACCTAATGACAATTCTAAGTGAACTTCTGCGACTTCTCATTATTCTGTGCAGCTTTTTTCACAAAATAACTAAAATAATTAAGACGGAACTTTTTTTTTCATTATTATTAAAATTGAACTCTTATTTTTACAGTCTAATCTCGATTCTTCGAAGTGCAATAGAATAAAATCTTCAATTCTAATCTTACAACTTTCTAGTAGTAAGGGTGACTGAGCTAAGCCGCAGACGCACATACGGACATGTTGCCTACGCAAACCTGAAAAGGCTACTGGCGATTTTATTTTTATTCTGATCGAAAAAACACCGCACACCTTGTATGGAAAAAAAGAATTTTGTGTATTTAAATGTTTAAAAATAATGAAGGTGCAAAAACTTTTTAAGTAAGGATTAGTTTTTCAATAAAATATATTTTGTGAAAACTGTTAACTGAACCAGCATTGAGCTTCAAAGTAAAATGTAAAAGAAAAAAAAATAAGTGGTCAGATTCTTCCCACTTTTACCAGTAAGATTTTTTTTCAAGTTGTTTTTGAAACGATTCTTATGACATACATTATTTTCATTTCAATCTGACTACTTTTTTTTTCTGGGTCACCATTCACATTTCTTTTCCTCAAAATGTAAAGGTACTCACTTTTTTTGAAATAATACACATTAATACGCAAAATAGCTTTTTCAACAAAATTTTCAACTTTTTTTTCATCCTAGGGAGCGTTGTCCTTTAGAACTTCGTTAGCAGACGTTTCTGCTTAGTAAACCTTTAATTCCAAATTTCGATCATAGTGGAAAATTGAAAAATTATTCGCCACGAGCGGGATTTGAACCCATAACCTTTGGAAGCCTCCCTAAGGTGTAAAATACAATAGTGGAAGGGATTGAAAGCTTCGTCGCCATCAGCGGACCCACGGTAGCTCAATTGGCAGAGCGATGGACGGATTCCAAAGGTTGTGGGTTCAAATCCCGCTCGTGGCGAATAATTTTTCAATTTTCCACTATGATCGAAATTTGTAATTTCGTTAGCGGACGTTTCTGCTTAATAAACATTTACTGTTAAAAATGGGGTAGCGCATTGTTACTAACGATTCTCAATGTAACTTGAGACGTTGGTGCCGTTTCAGAAGTTGTAATAACTTCGCGGTAGATGTCGCTACGAGCCTCCCTAAGGTGTAAAATACAATAGTGGAAGGGATTGAAAGATTCGTCGCCATCAGCGGACCCACGGTACAGTCAGCGTCATATAGTTAGTAGCAGCCAAGGTAGCCAAATATTTCGGTACACGTCTTTATTACTGTAAGAATAAGGGTGTGTTACGAAATATTTGGCTACTCTGGCTGCTACTAACTATGTGACGCTGACTGTACCTCAATTGGCAGAGCGATGGACGGATTCCAAAGGTTGTGGGTTCAAATCCCGCTCGTGGCGAATAATTTTTCAATTTTCCACTATGATCGAAATTTGGAATTTCGTTAGCGGACGTTTCTGCTTAATAAACATTTACTGTTAAACCTTTAATCGTCTCGAATATTCCTAACAAGTAGGGTAAATCGTCAATAACTGGCCACCTCATACTATCTATATCTATTCTATTATACGTGAATAGAGTTAATTTTTAGTATCAGGGGGCCGATTATTCAAGGGTGGCCAGTTATTGGAGATTTACCTTACTACAAATAATATACATACATACATACATACAAATGTACATCACGCCTATTTCCCGGAGGGATAGGCAGAGATCACGGATTTCCACTTGCTACGATCTTGACAAACCTTTCTTGCTTCATTCACTATCATTACATTCTGCATACAAATAATATTTGTAATCAAAGAATATATTTCTCACTGTTTTGGTTTAAATTATGCTGTACTTTCTAAGTTTTCTTTAATCAGGTACTATTAGAGCAGAAACGGCCTATTTTAAGTGTTAACGTAAATTGGAATGTTTAATTTAATAACGTTGGGTCAATACGCCGCCCTGGTTACGCGACCAGCTTCAGTTAGCGACCACGTGAAAGACAACGTATTTTTTTTTTCAATTAAATATACCTAATAAAATGACATTACAACGCACTCTAAATAAACCGTGCCCCGCATGTATTATTTAAAGTAATTATTAAACAGGAATCTATTGAAGAAGTATTTAAGGACCGTAGTATTCGGCGTTCCTTAGTCTCTGCCTACCCCAATGGGATACGGGCGTGAGTATATGTATGTATGTATGTAATCTATTGAAAAAACTGAAAGGATATATTGTCGTTTTTTGCGGTAGATTCCTGACACCAATTGAAATGAGTGGTCGCAAACCGGAACCATAAATTAGGTGGTCGCTAACCGGCGATATTACCCTGCAACATGACCCTGGTGTTCGTAACAGCAAGCCGTAATCAGGGGCAAACTAACATTGGTTTGCTTGCGGCGAGCATAGCTGCGTTTAACAACATCTGTGTAGTACATTTCTTTATTTCGCTGACAGTGATTCTGACTTGAACAGGGCGTTTGAGTTGACCCTGTTTAAACACTTCGTTGGCAGCTTCGTTGCAAAAAAAACAAAAGTTTTGAAAATCAAAGCATTCCTCATCGTCACTAGGCTGTGCTACTGGTGCCTCCATCTCCATTCTTTTTTTGTGCGCCGATATAGCCTTCGAATCAATGTATAGTAATCTACACAACGACGTTTTTTAATACAGTTGCGAAAAAATAAGAAAAACAACAAGTAAGGAATTTGAAACTTTTATATTATTAATTCTGTAACGTCATTGTAATACAGTTGAAAAACGATGAAGTTCAAAAATCATTTTATTTAGTACAGTACAGCTCTATCTTATTTATTTTTTATTGACAGGATAATTAAGGGTACAATTTGTACGATTATTGAGTGGGAAAAGTGAAAAGCACTAGTTCGTGAAAATCAACTTTCCGCACGCTAAACAGCTACGTAAAAGTAGCACTTTTTGAGCAAATGTATTAAAAATTGCATCTAATATGTGCACGGTAAACAAACAAATGAATGATTTGAAAGACAACAGCAGCGCTTGCGCGGTAATGCGGGGAGGGCGGGGCGAGGTATCGCTCGCTAGGTCGGCTACGATCGGCTCCCGCGCGCCGCCGTTGAAGGGCCAGCGCGGCGTGGTTATGAATTTCGCGCCATTTTAAATAAATTATACTATTATTAATGCAAGCAATACACAGAATTTTCTTACTTTTCATAATATGGTTGCATATATTATTTTATAGTATTAGACTTATTTTTACAGACTCTAATTCAATATTAGATCTTACAGGACAAAAAACGCATATTACTTTTATAGCATGTATCCTATTCTTCTACATTTTTAGCTTTGTCTATTAACTTAAGAAATTAGAGATATTGTTGAGGATTTTTAAACTTTAATTCAATATCGACAAAGTAATAACCTAGTTCTGGTTTGACAAAGAAGCTGCGTAAAAAAAGTTCTACAAACTTAATAAGTTTAATAACATATAGCGTCATACATATTATAAACGATGAAGCTAAAACTTTGCACTTTAATTCAATATTCACAAATTATAAATAAAAATATATAAATACCTAGTTTATACCTAACGCTCGTTCTAACTTTTCATCATATATTGCAAATATACTTAAAAATATGTCCGATGTCATATAAGCATCACTTTTCCATCTTTAGAATTATCAAAACTTTTAGGGCAAAAATCCGGTCCCACTATTGATCTACAGATCCGCAACAACTACACCGAATCGAAGGTCAGACTTTAACTGGATCGTGGGTAATTGTTGAAAACACCAGACCTGCGTTGTGTAATTAGTTAATTACTTGACATCGGGTATTTTTCGGTTTCGGTCGGAACAAATCGGAAATAGGAAACAACACGAAACACAATGCTGTGTATTCATTATATCAATATTCATTTATCAGACTGCGAAATGCAATGTACGTCACCACTCACCAGGCACGGCTATACTAAAGAACCAGCGTAAAATGAGACGCAATACCGATTTTATTTACTTTAATTTGTAAATATACTTAATTTAAAAACTATTAAAGCTAGCGTCATGTTGATAATTTTCCCGCCATCTACACACAATTTCCGTTATGCATGTGTATTTCGAAGTCTTAGTTGGCTATAGTTTTTGAAATAGAGCTGGGGACGGCACTGTATGAAAAAAAGTTACTTTGGTCATATTTTACACTAGTAAGAGCTATCGTGAAAAGAACTCAAATTGTGTATACCGTCTCAAAATTTTACGAGCTTTCGAATGATACCCCACACGTTCCTTACAATCCAAAAAAAAAATTGCGAAACCCCTTATTAAGTTATTACCCCTCAAACTGTCCCTGTAAAGCATATATTTTTTGTTTTTTTTAGTAGTAGTAAGTAAACTTGGTTGTGTGTTTTTTAAAGTGAAGTGAAAACTTCCTTAGCGGCGCTGAGCACTTTTTGGGATGGGGAAAAATTGTTAAATACGCGACAGTTTCGTGACGTCAGATGTGAAGGAGGTCACTTTTTGCTGCTAGCCGATTCGACTTCATTCAAAACTGAACGCTATTCGTAAGAGTATAAAGCCGTTAAACACTTTTTGCAATAGCATATTCTGCAAATAAATTTGTCATAATACCAACGAGTCCTTCACCGTTTTGCTATTGAGAAAATTCGACTAGATCGAATTTGGGCGTTATTCCTAAAGAGATAAAGCTTAGAAAAATATTTACCAACGGCAAAAACAAATTGATATTTTGGTCGCCTGCTGGTCTGCGTCGTTCTGCTGTTCTTGCAAATTCGCATAGTTCGAATTTAGACGTTATTCCTAAAGAGATAAAGCTTTGAAAAATATTTGGCAATGGCAAAAACAAATTGGTATCGTGTTTGCCGCCGCCCGTCGGCGCGCCGACGGGCCCGTCCGCCTAAGTAATTGATAATTGTTTATAAATTTGCGTCAAATTAATTTTTAGGGTGACGCCGTAAGATGTCACGTGACCTGATCGAAAAACTGTTACAATGTAATTGAGTTTTCACTTCTGCCAGCACTCCCGGAGTGCAACCCGGTCTTTTTTTATTATTATTGGGGTTTACACCTTTTTGACTTTATTTATGGAACTAGGCCATACATTTCTATATTTATACCAAATTTCAGCTTCCTATGTTAAACGGTCTTCGAGAAAACTGGCTGTGACATAGGGACAGCCTCCGAGTGATCGCATAAGTGTTCCGTTGGACCAATTTTGGTACGGATCACTCACTATGTAGAGCAGACTGACCTGATAGTTTTAAACAAACAACTGAAACATTACAAACATAAACAAACAACATCCTGAGCATGCTGTTGGGGCTGCCGAAGTACTGTAGTGCTTCTAGCATTTTCGCGGAAGCGCGGCTGGATGACTTTTTTGCCATTAGGCGAAAAAAAGTCGCGTCCATGGTGAGGCGAGTGCGCGGCAGTACCAACGGTCTTCTCAGGGTGGTGGCCGAGAAGTTGGACTGCCCCATTACCAAGTCTTGGGTTGAGGTGGCTATTGGGAGAGCGAAATAGACAGGACCAACTCTCTTCGCTTTCTCAATAGCACACAATACGTAATTATATACCTACTTATTTCTTTTTCTTATAATATATCTAAGTTCGTAAGATTTAAACTAACAAAAATGTATGGATCGAATAAGGTCTGAAATAAAAGATTTTTATTTTATCTATTTTTATTAATTTAAATAAGAGAATAATTTTAAATTAATAATAAATTAATAATAGTAAACTATGAAATGAACTGAAGCTTAAATAGTCTAATTGTGAAGAGTTATCGAAAGTGACGCCATCTAATGGAATCGGACGGGAAATTTAGCAACGCTTTTATCACCCATACAAGACGCGTTGCAACTGATAATACCCTGGCTGCCTCCTCTTTTCTAACTAATCTTGTTCCTGGTAAGATGTGATGACATTTTCTTAACCTTACCTAAATGGCCTATACATGTTGACTCCTTTTGAGGCAGTCGGGTAGTAACTTTGCTTTTTGATTAGCATTCATTAGCTATATGCTTAGAATTTATATTGTCACATTGCGTCGACTGTGCTAAATAATAATTGTATAATTGCAGGCGCTTTAGAGCGTCAACATATTCGTAATGTGTTATATATGAGTACCTATAGTAGAAAATCCTGTTATAAAATAAATTAAGTCTTACATTTCAGGACACAAAAATTTCAGTTCTTTTATCACACACATTTCATAAACCCTTATAATGCGTTCAAAAACCGCAAATTACGACCAGCATGAGAAACTGTTTTGTTACAACTTTCTCATCTTAGAAAATGTTATTATCTATTGCTTCATTAATAAAATCAAATTCGTGCATATTATTACATTCTCAAACATTCTCAAAGGTTATTGTTAAGGTTGTTGTTAGGTTTGTGTTGTAAGGGGTTGCCGGCCGAGTACATATAGACGGCCGAGCGTAGCGAGGTCGGATAGTTATGAGGCTGGCAACCCCTTTTCACGCCGAGGTATGTATAGTGCTTTTCTCAAACATGCAATGAAATAAATGAAAAAAACTCCAAGAAATCAAACCTTAATTTTCATGACTGAACGCCGTGATCGTGTGCCACAAATTGTGGAATGGAAATTAAAAAGCGGCCAAGTGCGTGTCGGACCAAGCACAACGAGGGTTCCGTGCCTATAAGAAAGGTCGTATCGTTACTAAAATCTTATGGCACTTACGTCCTTTTCATTAAGGAAGGCAGTTTTTTAGAAATATCTCAAAAACCTGTGAACCGATCTTGTTCGAAACAATTTTCGCTGATAGAATTTAATAAGCCCTATGAGCCTGATTTTTTTCATATTTATTGGGATGGGTATTTAAATTAAACTTGAGTAAGATTTCTAATTAAACTTGTTTTATTTCTTAACACACGTTTTATAACATTACGGTAAAAGTTTTGGTTCGCATAGAGAGAGTCGCCACCTTGCGGCCAGACAGGTGAAACAATTAACGTTTACAAAGTAGCTTATAACTAAGAGTGACCGGCGTTTATAGAGACAGATGGTACCTTTTAAATTTATATTCCAATACTCCCACTTAAATTTATAAGACCACATCTATCAGCTTGCACAAAAAAAATACCTGCTAAAAAAAATCAGAACATTATCTGATCTCTGTTACAATTGAACTTACCAACAGGCAAAGCTTTGGTGAGAAAATCTGCCAGCTGAGAGGAACTCTCTACATACTTAATATTAATAATTTTTCCTTCAACTTTTTCTCGAATAAAATTATACCTTATATCTATGTGCTTGCTCCGTTTATGGAAAACGGGATTATGGATCAGTTTGATGGCACTTTGGTTATCAATTTTTAAAGTTACAGATTCTTGTGGCTCGTGTATATCTAACAAAAATTGTTTTAACCACAGTATTTCTTTAGCTGCATCACTGGCAGCCATGAATTCTGACTCTGTTGTCGATAAGGCCACAGTGTTCTGTTTCTTACTTGCCCATGTAACTGGCCCGCCATTCATTAGAAATATATATCCAGTATTCGATTTTCTAGTGTCCACATCACCAGCAAAGTCAGAGTCCGAATATCCAACTAGTTCACTTTCATGCCAATAGCGAATTGACATGTCTTTAGTATTGATTAAATAGCGAATAATTCGCTTTACAGCATTTATATGCGAAGTACTTGGATTACTTACATACCTACTTACAAGATTAACGGCATAAGCAACATCAGGTCTAGATACAGATGACAAAAACAATAAAGCTCCCACTGCCTCTCGATATGGGAAGTCATTAAACATATCATCATCCATGTTTTTTGATAATTGTACATTTGTATCGGCTGGTGTATTACAACCTTTAGCATTTTTCATATTAAATCTATTTATTATGCTCTCTATGTAATGCTTTTGACTGATAGTCACACATCCACATTCTTTATTAATCTCCATACCAACAAAGGAATTGCAATCAAGTATTTTGATATCATAATTATTTTTTAAGTCTTTCAAAATTACAGACAATATATCCTTACTTTTTGACATCAACAATCCATCATCAACATAAATGATTAACAATACTTTGATATTATTAAAATATCCGACAAATACACAGTTGTCAGACTGACAGGGTTTGAACCCATATGTAGTCAGAAAGGAACAAAACTTTTTATTCCAGCACCTAGAACTTTGTTTAAGACCATACAATGATTTGTTCAACTTACATACTTTGGATGACTCCACTTCTACACCCTCTGGCACCTCCATGTAGATCTCCTCGGAGAGCTCACCATACAGGAAGGCGGTCTTCACATCAAACTGTTGAATCTCGAGGTCTTCCTTGGCTGCTATACTCAATAACAGCCTAATGGAATCATACCTGGTAGTTGGTGAGAATGTTTCCTTATAATCCAGGTCTTTTATCTGTGTAAAGCCACGAGCACATAATCTTGCTTTGAATCTTTCTATTTCTCCCTCATTATTTCTTTTTACACAGAACACCCATTTGCAAGTAATAGGCTTCTTCGCAGTTCTATCAATCACAGTCCAGGTGTGATTATTCTCATGTGATTGAAGCTCTTCCTTTATAGCTTCCATCCAGTTATGACCATTCAAGCCACTTACTGCCTCTTCATATGAGTTTGGTATCTCCACTTCAATAAAATTTGCTTCTAAATTTCTATTTAACCGGGGACGAAGTGTCACATTGCTTCGCTGCCCTTCTTCAAGAGTAGGTTGTCCGGGAGGGCGGTATGATTCATCAAAATCATTATTAATACTCTGCATACTGTCATCAGATGACAGTTCTTGAATTAGGTCCGTGTGTGAAGTGTCATTTTGTGGCACAGATAAAACTTCTCGCCCATGCTCATTTTCAAACTCGGTATCACTTATTTTTATCTGTGCATAGTTTTGTCTTCGTTCAGGAACACCATATTCATCAAATTTCACATCTCTTGTTACTGTGATTTTTCTAGTATTAGGATCATACATCCTATAGTTTTCTTGTTCATATCCAACTAGCATCATTTTCATACTTTTCTTATCTAATTTCTTTCTTTTTTCTTTTGGTGTGTGTACATAGCCCACTGAGCCAAAAATCCTAATATGCTTTAGACTAGGTCTATCTCCATGCCAAAGTTCATATGGTGATAAATTGGGTGTCTGGCTGGATGACATTCTATTGAGCAAGTACGCTGCACATTGCACAGCTTCTGCCCACATATTGGTGGGGACATCTTTGGCGTAAAGCATGGATCTGGCACTCTCCATTATCGTACGCAATTCTCTTTCCGCCCGCCCATTTTGTTGGGGCGTGTATGGGGCTGTACACTCATGGTTTATCCCTTTTTCTTCTAAAAACTTCTTAAATTCATGGTTTACATACTCACGTCCATTGTCTGTATGTAAAGTGCGCACATCATGTAAAAACTTGTTCTTCACAATAGCATTATATTTTATGAAGCAGTCAAGTACTTCATTTTTCTGCTTCATGAGGTAAATATGGCGAAAACTTGTAGCTCCATCTTTGAAAAGAACAAAATATCTCATTCCCGACACAGAAAGTTCCTCAATAGGGCCACACACATCGCTGTAAACAATATCACCAGGTGTAATGTTATACTTGTGAACAGTTACATATAGTCCACAAGATACATTTAATTATTTAAAAAGAGCAGAGGTTTCACCAGATGGCGTCAGAGGGAGCCACTGGAAACAAGACTGGTTGCCAAAAAATAAATAAACTAGAGAACCAACTCTCCTAGGAGGTTCTAAAAATAGAAATATTCGGGCGCCAGGCCTCCAGTCAAAAACTGCCGGATCAGCAGAGTCTAAAGTAGAGCGCTGGAACTTTTAATCTCAAGTCCAGTGCTTAAGAGAGTATGACAGTAGAAAGGTTACTATGCTATGTTATAAAATTAAACAAAAAGATTATATAAGGAACTCATTATATTGTCTCTTTACCAGGCGCTAAACTTCCAGTACATGACCCTTAGAGTAGTTAAAACTAGGTCTTAAGTTAGGTATTAGGTTCTATGATCTAAGATCAAGCTTTTAAGTTTAAGATTATAAGTTCAAGATTCTAAGGCACTCTAGACTGAAAAAAGGTGTCACCGACCTGTATAGTGGGATTACCACTTCGTAACACTAGGTAGCTTAAGGCTTTGTTCACTCCGGGCTCTCCAATGGTCTTCTACGGGCTCAGGGATCCAGCTCCGCTCTGGCTGAAGAGTGACCGAGGCTCACACGCCGTCCAAACCGATGTAGTCGATGAGTCGTCTCGCAGTCGAGAGTAGTTTTAAATTAAATGAGGTTGCAGGATATGGCAGAGCCTCCGAATGAGTGAGATTACAAAAGGTTGCAGGATTTAGCAGAGCCTTGGAATAAATGAAATTAAAAGAGGTTGCAGGATATGGCAGAGCCTCGGAAAGAATGAACAATCTTCATCCTAAGCAAAGGAATGCAGCCCTTAACCCGGGGCGGGTGGAAAATTAACTAAAGGTTCATGCTTACAGATAAGCTTTAAGAACGCTTTCACCAAGTACGAAAAGTACTAAAAACAGCTCAAAGAAAAAGGCATCCTAGTATTTCGTTTTAGGATCTGTAAACAAAACAGAAAAACATATCAAGAAAATGTGGATGTTATTTGTGTATTTCAACCCAATCTCTTAAAGAGTTACAAAACTACTTACGCCTCTCAAATAGAAGACCGCGGCATCGCTAAATGCAGCGAATGCAGCTTTTCAAAACTGAAAAAACCAGAGAAAATGTTATTTTCCCGAATCAACACAAGCAAAATGCCATTTCGAAATCCAACACGACACTTTCGGTAAAATACTTACAAATATGAACTCCTTCCAGCGCAGGGATATACCTCGCCTCCTTTTCCACCGGAAAAACATGTTTCCACAGCCGATTACAATGGATTTTCAATAATTTCGTCAAGAGATTCCTCTTACACCTCTCTCGCAGACAAAAACGGAAATCGCAAGAAAAAACCACAGACAACGAATCTAGTCGCCTGCGTTTCGTTCTATCGAAAAAACGCTCGAATGACAGCCTAATCAAAGATCAAACGTTCAAAATTTAAGGTTAATAAGTTGTCTTAAACCGAAATGACAGATGTTATTTGTTTTAAGAAGTAGAAACGTCAAAATCTTTCAAATGAGGTTAATGGTTGGAATGAAATTACAAATTATGATTAGAAAGGTTTGTGAAAATTGAATACTAACTGTTGTAACGAGATAACACGTTACAATACCCCCCTTCCACGAAAAATAAAAAATAGGAACTATTTTTTATGTCCTCGAACTCCAACGCCAAGCAAAGACAATATGACAAGTCAACGACCTGAAAATCTTAGCAAAAAGTAACAAAAATACTAACTAAGCGATGATAGAGATGGCTCTACTATGACTCTATTAGGTAGCTCTATCAATGCAGAGTCTCAATTAGTAACCGGTTAGGCATCATAGCCGCCGACTAATGATGATAAGATAAAAGGAAAAGACATCGCTATCAACAGCTTTACCAAAGGCTGAAAAAACATCAAACTAAAAAATAAGCTTTACTAAATTGTAAACTTACAACAAAAATTAACTATTAGAAAGTTCAAGGTTCGGTTGAGCATAACAGCCACCGACCAAAACGATCCAAATACTATGCATCGATGTGCTTATTAATAGGAAACTTATTAAACAGTTAACTAGAAAACAAACTTTCTAAACAAAATTTAAACTTTAATAATATAAAAGTCTAAGTATGATAGTACGGTTAAGCACAAAAGCCACCGACTTTACAGAATTAATACTATGCTTCAAAATTGCTAACTATGAATTATTAATTGAATAGTACGGTTAAGCACAAAAGCCACCGACTTTACAGAACTAATACTATGCTTCAAAATTGCTAACTATTAATTATTAATTGAATAGTACGGTTAAGCACAAAAGCCACCGACTTTACAGAATTAATACTATGCTTCAAAATTGCTAACTATGAATTATTAATTGAATAGTACGGTTAAGCACAAGAGCCACCGACTATCATGTTACAACTAAGAAAACAATTCTAAGTGTAAACTATGAAATTCTCTGTAACACAGGAACCAAATAAATCGACATGTGACTGGCGCGACCCCACCAACTTACCATGCACAAGCGAATAACAAAGTGTAGAGACACCAAAAATTTCGCCAATGTGACTGGCGCAACCCCACCAACTTATCATGCACAAAGGGAAAAAAAGGAATGTGCATAAGCACAAGAATAAAGTTCACCAATGTGACTGGCACGACCCCACCAATTTACCATGCACAAAGGGAAAAAAATGTGTTGGACCGTGAACCTCAATCGGTACGGACAACAAAACAAAAGTCTGCCTGAGCACCAGCAAAACTCACCAATGTGATTGGCACACCACCACCAACTTACCACGCACAAAGGGAGAAAAAAATAATACCAACACTATCAAGAGTGAATGGTAGGAAAAATATCCAACTCCAGAAGGAGTGAAAAAAAATGTCCACTTGTCAGCGACATGGCTATGAACAAGGGAGGAAAAAACCAGGAAAAATATTGTGGAAGCTTCACACTGTCAAGTCCGAGAAAAGTCAAATCCAGGAAATACTAAATATACGAACGTATACTAAGCAATAAACTAAGAATAAACTAATCTTAGCTAAATAATCTAAGAATAATAGCTATACTCACACTATCAATTCGGAGTACGCAAAACTACAAACTGTACAAAACAAAGAGGTCACATGACACACAATACTAAACTACCAATTTTTAAGACTACAGTTATTCCTTTTTTGTAAACTTAGGAAACTGCTCAGTTAGACGACTTTTACGTCACGCTTTCTGGCGGCGGTAGGGAAATGTATTCTTGGCCCATCCCTACATGGGGACACGTATACTACAGTTAGTCCTTTTTTGTAAACTTAGGAAACTGCTCAGTTAGACGACTTTTACGTCACGCTTTCTGGCGGCGGTAGGGAAATGTATTCTTGGCCCATCCCTACATGGGGACACGTATACTACAGTTAGTCCTTTTTTGTAAACTTAGGAAACTGCTCAGTTAGACGACTTTTACGTCACGCTTTCTGGCGGCGGTAGGGAAATGTATTCTTCAACCCATCCCTACATGGGGACACGTTTCCATTAAACTTGGAAACGAGCAAGAAAGCAAAGAGAAATGTTGTAGGAGAAAACTAGAGAGTATCAAAACGTCCAAAGTTATATTTTAGAATTACAATAATTGAATGAACTGTTGAATAAGTCTTCCTTTCATACATCACTTACAAAGCCCTCAAATATCAACCATACATCTCTCACAAAAATCTCTCACAAGGGCTGTGACCTACTCACGTAGTCCAGTCAATGAGGCTAGCAACTACCGTAATAAAAATTATATTTTAAGTATGTCTTTAACATGGTAACGACCAGAAGTGCCTTTGGAAAGGTCTTTCAAAACATAAACATTGTCTGAAATTTTATCTATGATTTCGCATTTAACGAACTTTGGAGCAAATTTCGCTGAAAAATAATGGGCTGCGTTTGATTGAACAAAATTCCGTCTCCACACAACATTACCCACGGCGTAAGAAACAAGCTTACGGCCTTTATTATAATAGACAGCGTTACGCTTATAAGCCTTTAAAAGAGAATTCGTAACCTGTTCAAAAATAGACTTAAGGTTTTTGAAAGAACCAACAAAATCCTGACGGTTATCTATAGTTAAATCGTCCAGATTATCTAAAGAATCACTAAAACGATGCAAGGAAGCGTCAAAAATTAGCTCCCTGCCAAACATCAAAAAATTAGGAGTATAGTCTGTAGCAAAGTTGACAGAACTATTTAAAGCCAATTGAATATGAGGTAAAAACTTCGACCACGCCTACTCGTTTTTTGGAGAGGTAGCCTTCGGAACGTTGAAAGATGTGGAGTTACAGTTATAACAAGTTAAAGTAGTGACATCTTTCTTATTACATTTAAAACAAATAGTGCCTTTTATAGATTTACAATCTTTATAATGGTGACCAGTACGCTTACATTTTAAACAAATGTGGTCCTTCTTAACATCAACCGTATTAAATTTCCTTAAAGGTTTCTCGAAATTCGAGTGAGACGCAGTTTGTTGATGTGGAATTACAGTATTATATGCATCTATCTCTTTACTAAGCCGTACTACAGCATCCATATTACTCAAAGGTCGGCCCACAAAGTGTACCATCAATGAGGGTAACATATTATGTCTAAATATATCGGTGAGAATGCTTTCAGACAAAGGGTAAACTAACTGACTGGACATGTCCATCAAATCTATGATAAACTCGGACAGTGTCTCTTTAAGCTTCTGCTTGCGTGTGCGAAGTTGGAACTCAAGTTGGTAGTCAAAGTCGTTTTTATCAAACCGCCTAAGTAAAGCGAGCTTCAAATCATACCAAGAGGTGATTTGTGAACGAACGGAACGAAACCATTTCAATGCGTGGTCCGAAAGTAAGCTTGAAAAAGCACGTACAAGATAAGCATCGTCAATACTACGAGCATACTGGAGCTCTTCCACTTGAATTAGAAATTCGCGAACGCAAGATTTTCCATCAAAATTTATTCTACATTTAGTCAAGTCAGGTTGTTTTGCAAAAGACTGGTGATTAACACGACTATCCATATTCATGGTATGGTTCATAACGCTTGGCAGGTTTATAACATGAGGTAGTTGAGGTATACTACGGTCTGTACTATTATGATTACCCTCGGGGTAGCCAGAAAGTGTTATTAAATCTCCGGTAAGTAAATCTCTGTGAGGAGGTAAGAATGCACCAGGTGAATCAGATCCACAGCAGGCCTCAACATAAACTGGTCGCGAATCAGAAGTACGAGTGTTATCAATATCACCTCGATCCGACATGACTAAGTGTTAAAGTGTAGGTACACTAACAACAAGCGAACTCAAATGAAAAGTATAAGTCCGGTCAAACGATATGTGAAACCACAAGAAAAATCCAAGTTGAAAATAAAGCTTAAAGGTTCTAAACCCTGTATAGTATTTATAATTCAAAACAAGTTTGGATACCAATCAGGTATTGATAAGTTAAAGCAGAAGTCAAAATTAAAAAAATACGGACGTGAAAAATATTCACCCTGTATACTAAATGTTGGTTAAGAAGAATTCAGTTAATACTGGAATTTGAAAAGCTTGAATCTAAATTCGAAACAAAAATTATTGAAATTTCAACAAAGTCAACTAAATTATCACCCTGTATAAGGTCAATGGTTGAGTTTCAATTAAGATTCAAATGTATCAAAAGTTCATAATATTTTTTAAACAATAAATTTTCAAAGTGTTACACCCTGTATATTCACCAAAAGGAATGATTTAACCACCCTGTATACTCAAGAAATGATTCACCCTGTGTTCCTGAACAAAAGTTCCAAAAACAAAAACTAAGTTACAAAAGTTTATACTCTGTATAGTGTATGTAGGTAAACAATCTCAAATGTAGGTCAAAGCCAATAAGTAGATCAACTATTAGTAACTCAATTCAACTATTCACCTTGTGAGATGAGAAAATACTAAATAAAATGATTATTTAAGTCTGTGAAATTAGGTACTTAAAAATGTAATAGTTACTAGGAAATATAAGTTGAATAGGTATTCATATAAAACAAGTTAAGTTATTATTTTTATGTTAACTATTATATCACCAAGGTATAAGTAAATGTTATCAAATATCAAAACAGGTGTTTTAAATCTTAATTATGGTTGCAAACTATTAATTGTATTCAGAACTTCCCGCTAGAAAAATACACACTCCGTTGGCGGAAATGCACAAAAATGAACCATGAGATAAGACATAAGGTATCACAACAATGAAATATAGAAAAAAGTAGTGCCTTAGAATTCAACAAGATACAATATACCCAGTTCAAAAATACTAGAAAACTTGTCTAGAGATAACAAAAATATCCTTTCACTGTCATAAACAAAATAAAAGAAATATCATGTCCCTGTTCGGTAGGCGACAAATTGTAATGTTATACTTGTGAACAGTTACATATAGTCCACAAGATACATTTAATTATTTAAAAAGAGCAGAGGTTTCACCAGATGGCGTCAGAGGGAGCCACTGGAAACAAGACTGGTTGCCAAAAAATAAATAAACTAGAGAACCAACTCTCCTAGGAGGTTCTAAAAATAGAAATATTCGGGCGCCAGGCCTCCAGTCAAAAACTGCCGGATCAGCAGAGTCTAAAGTAGAGCGCTGGAACTTTTAATCTCAAGTCCAGTGCTTAAGAGAGTATGACAGTAGAAAGGTTACTATGCTATGTTATAAAATTAAACAAAAAGATTATATAAGGAACTCATTATATTGTCTCTTTACCAGGCGCTAAACTTCCAGTACATGACCCTTAGAGTAGTTAAAACTAGGTCTTAAGTTAGGTATTAGGTTCTATGATCTAAGATCAAGCTTTTAAGTTTAAGATTATAAGTTCAAGATTCTAAGGCACTCTAGACTGAAAAAAGGTGTCACCGACCTGTATAGTGGGATTACCACTTCGTAACACTAGGTAGCTTAAGGCTTTGTTCACTCCGGGCTCTCCAATGGTCTTCTACGGGCTCAGGGATCCAGCTCCGCTCTGGCTGAAGAGTGACCGAGGCTCACACGCCGTCCAAACCGATGTAGTCGATGAGTCGTCTCGCAGTCGAGAGTAGTTTTAAATTAAATGAGGTTGCAGGATATGGCAGAGCCTCCGAATGAGTGAGATTACAAAAGGTTGCAGGATTTAGCAGAGCCTTGGAATAAATGAAATTAAAAGAGGTTGCAGGATATGGCAGAGCCTCGGAAAGAATGAACAATCTTCATCCTAAGCAAAGGAATGCAGCCCTTAACCCGGGGCGGGTGGAAAATTAACTAAAGGTTCATGCTTACAGATAAGCTTTAAGAACGCTTTCACCAAGTACGAAAAGTACTAAAAACAGCTCAAAGAAAAAGGCATCCTAGTATTTCGTTTTAGGATCTGTAAACAAAACAGAAAAACATATCAAGAAAATGTGGATGTTATTTGTGTATTTCAACCCAATCTCTTAAAGAGTTACAAAACTACTTACGCCTCTCAAATAGAAGACCGCGGCATCGCTAAATGCAGCGAATGCAGCTTTTCAAAACTGAAAAAACCAGAGAAAATGTTATTTTCCCGAATCAACACAAGCAAAATGCCATTTCGAAATCCAACACGACACTTTCGGTAAAATACTTACAAATATGAACTCCTTCCAGCGCAGGGATATACCTCGCCTCCTTTTCCACCGGAAAAACATGTTTCCACAGCCGATTACAATGGATTTTCAATAATTTCGTCAAGAGATTCCTCTTACACCTCTCTCGCAGACAAAAACGGAAATCGCAAGAAAAAACCACAGACAACGAATCTAGTCGCCTGCGTTTCGTTCTATCGAAAAAACGCTCGAATGACAGCCTAATCAAAGATCAAACGTTCAAAATTTAAGGTTAATAAGTTGTCTTAAACCGAAATGACAGATGTTATTTGTTTTAAGAAGTAGAAACGTCAAAATCTTTCAAATGAGGTTAATGGTTGGAATGAAATTACAAATTATGATTAGAAAGGTTTGTGAAAATTGAATACTAACTGTTGTAACGAGATAACACGTTACACAGGCTGGGATGGGCCTCTATGAGATTTGTTGAATGGAAGTCTTGCTTGCTTGCCATATTGACACCCTTCACAAACAAAAGTATCACTGCCAGTCAGTTCAACAGGAATAGCACCATTTTTACTCATATTCTGAATTTCTTTAATGTTCACATGACCTAACCTCTCGTGCCACACTTTAATGTCAGATTGCACCACATTACAACTTTCTTGTTTGACAGTCTTTATGTCCAATTCATAGAGATTGTTTTCTTTTAACTGAGCACACATAACCACAACTTTTTCCTTCATTATTAGCGCACTCTGATTATTTTTCATAATCATATAGCCTTTCCTGGTTGCAGCTCCCTCCGAAAATAAATTTCTTCGCAGGTCAGGTACATAAAGTACATCTTTCAGTACACTTTGCTCCCACTGTCCTTCTACTAATTTGTTTATCAATATGGAGCCTTTCCCACGAACTTCAATATCTTGCTTATTTCCTAATTTAACCGTTCTATTTCTGTCTCCACTTTGGTACTCATTCAGTTCACAGAAGATATCCCGCCTGAAAGTCATATGCATTGATGCACCGCTATCAAGGATCCAAACATGTTCTCCATGGTTATAAGAAGAATTATTCTCAGCACTGAATGCTAACATGTCTGGTTGCTCTTGGTTCTTACGAACAGATTTCTTGGGTGCCTTGCAATCTCTTGCAAAATGACCTCTCTTATTACAATTATAACACATAAATCTATGACCTGTGTTGGTGTGACTATTAGTGTTTTCTTTGGCCTTTCCATATTTTATATGACCTTTGCTAGTCACAAGCGCTGTCTCACTAGTTGTATCTTTAACAAGGCTTGCCTCCTCATCAATCAGTCTTGATGTTAAGTTCTGTAGTGTTTGGCTGGCAGTGTCGAGTGACAGCCAAGCTTGTCGAAGAGAACGGTATGATGATGGTAAGGTACTCAATATTTTAGTCATCACTGCGGTGTCACTGATTTGTTCGCCAGATTCACGCAGTTGTTTTGCTAGACTTTCTACCTTTGATACATGTTGTGCCATAGAATCACTAGGACAGTAACTATATTGATAAAATTTCTCATGTACCATCATCTTGTTAAACTCAGACTTGTGTTCATAAATAGCTTCTAACTTATTCATAACTTCTTTCGCTGTTTCGCAATTTTCTATCAGGGAAATCTGATGAAGATCCATTGAAGAGGTTAGAATAAACATGGCCATGCCATCTTGCTTGTTCCACTTAACTAGCTCTTCGCGATTCTCAGGCTTCAAATCATTAATATCTAAGCCCTTCGCTCTCAAAGCACACTTGATTTGAAACTTCCATTGCTTGAAATTTCGTCCGTCGAATTTTTCCACCTTCATCGAGTTTGCGACCTCCATCTTTGAGGTTATGTTCTCGTGAATAACTTCGAAAAAATCTGCTCTTTACTCAATTTACGCAGTGAATTCGCGTACCCTGGTCCCATAACCTATTGGGATGGGTATTTAAATTAAACTTGAGTAAGATTTCTAATTAAACTTGTTTTATTTCTTAACACACGTTTTATAACATTACGGTAAAAGTTTTGGTTCGCATAGAGAGAGTCGCCACCTTGCGGCCAGACAGGTGAAACAATTAACGTTTACAAAGTAGCTTATAACTAAGAGTGACCGGCGTTTATAGAGACAGATGGTACCTTTTAAATTTATATTCCAATAATATTATTAAAATACACGGTTCAAAAATTAGAGGGGGGGGGACACAATTTTTGTGACTTTCGAGGCGATTATCTCCGACTCTATTCACTTAATCAATAAAATTGCTGAGCGACCTTACATTTATTTTGAAAGGTCTATCGATTGATGTGCCACACGTGGGCTTGCAATGAAAAACATTTTTTTAACTTTCAGTTTTATGTATGGAGCGCACCCCTAAAACATTTTTTGTTTAGTAAATTAATTACAAAACTATGTAGCGGTTAACAAAATACACCTATCCTCAAAATTTTATTAAATTCCACCTAATAGTTTTCGAGTAAAATGCCTGTGACATACGGACGGACAGACAGACAGACAGACAGACATGACTGAATAATTAAATGGCATGAATCTATAAGGGTTCCGTTTTTTGCAATTTGGCTACGGAACCCTAAAAAGCCCATCTTGGCCTTAGGCCTCCAATTTTGTATGAAATGCCCTTCGGGTCTCTCGTTTCGCTGCGCCCGAAACGTGACACTTCGAAGCCTATTATGAAGAACACAACGTCAATATTTGATTGCATGTTTGAGAAAAAGTATTTTTTAGCTTTCGTCACACCCGAGGATGTTAACGTGATTGTCGTGGACTGGACAGCCGGTTCCAGCGGACTCCTTCCCACTGCCCTGGAGAACACTGTCTGCTCGGGCCGCGCCGTTAGCGCCTTCATCAATAGGGGTGTAGACTCGAAAATTATTATTACTCCAAAAGAAAGAAGGCAAAAAATATGCCTAGTGACGAAAATCCCATTCAGATATCTCAAAGAATTACGAAGCTACAACCGTTTTAATATTGCTTGTTAGAGAGAGAAAACGCAAACAGTGCGTGACGTCACATAAGTCACATTACAGGATGCTGCCGGGGGGCCGCGTCGACAGCGGCGCCGAACACGATGGGCACGGCACGGCACATTGCCGTCTTCTAGTGACGTCACAATCTTCCAGCGTCATCGTTTCATATGAAGTTGCGTTTGACGAAAAAGGGACAGAACATACCTTTTCTTAAAACTTTGGACACTCATAACTTCGTGATTATTTAACCTTTTGCGTTGATTTTTTCTCCATTTGACTACATTTTTAATCCTTTTTCGATCGCAGTATCGCAGGCAGAAATGTGGAAGGCAGCGTGACTTATATTACTGGTAAGTCCTTGTGGCGTTTATTGACTCGTTGATGGTTCACAATGATCCGGGAAACAATTTAGAATACCTACCGCTGTAGCTACTAGTTGGAGCTGCCTACGAAGCTAGAGGTCCCGGGTTCGAATCCCGGTAAGGGCATTTATATGTGTGATAAGCACGAATACTTGCTCCTGAGTCATAGATGTTTTCTATGTATTTAAGTATCAATTTATGTATACAAGTATGTATATCGTCGTCTAATATTTATTCCCCAAATATTTATTTGTTTATTTAGAATTCACCAAAGGGCGCCACCATAAAGACTCATCCGTTATTGCAATATGTTAATGTTGTACACAACATGTTTCATGTATGTTTTTTACTTCCATTAACTTTCAGATGATATTAATCTATTTTTAATTCAGGTTTGGACCCATCTCTAGTCGGCTGAATAAACCACAACGATCGTTTCCAAGAAACCCGTGCTACTTACACGGACGTGCTAACTGCGGCATTAATGGGTACCTTTCCCTGTTGGCTGACCTCGACTACTACCCGAATGGCGGTGAATCCATGCCCGGGTGTGGCTCCTACTCTTGCGACCACGACTACATTACTTTGCCGAGTGGAGAATTCACTGGCAGAGAGTGTGTCAACTACATGGCCGCGATTTTCCTAACTTGTAGTGTGTTGCCTCTTCGACTGCAAGTGGGCGGTTTGAGCCCAAAGATTGGGTAAGGCCTATTTTATCTCTTTCTATTTTAACAAAGCAGTTGCTATATCAAAATAAATGTTTCGAGTCCATAGGTCCCGCATACATTACTTATGGGTAAAGCTTTTCTATTGCTATAGAATAACGCGATTTTGAAAGTTTTCGCGTATCTACATACATACAGACATTTTTCTACTCCTCTACCGTTATCTGTCATTTATATAGGCTCTAGCTCAAATACAATGACACCGATAATAAACTGCGCTAAAAGCGTACTTTTATGGTTCATACATTTTTCTTAAAAGCACTTTTTACCACGAGATGTCTAATCACAATTGCTCGTAACGTACCTCTTATTGTGTCGCTTTTAGGCTCATAATCCTGGGTATTAAACACGCGTGTTTTATAACATTACGACAGTTGTGTGTTATGGTTATATCCCGATTAAGGCGATATGATTCGACGCGCTAAGCAATCTGAGGGGGTGAGGTGCGCGGCAATCCGTGAAGCGCCGCCCGCGCGCCCCGACCCGCTCGTCGAGCACGTGACCGCGCGGCAGCCATTGCACAGACAAGACGGGTCACAGTAAAGTGATCTTACGATCGCCGTATATTAACTGGACCGTGAAAGGGTCAAGTTTGCTATCTGTGAAGGGTGTGAACTATGTACGGGTTTCGGACTACAGAAAAAACCCTGTATTGTTTATTTTACTATTTCACAATTTTTCCACTACCTATAACGGTGCATATTTTAAGATTTTTTGCGGGTTTAGGGAAAACTCAGTTAAAGGTACGATGAAGAAACAGATGGAATTGAATTGATTGGTATAGACTTAGTAATATGGTTCCGTTTGGCACCCACGGGTGCAGAAACCTATAAAAGAAAACACAAAGTAGAAAAACACTAATTATTTAACAATCATTTTAAAATCAATCACATTGTTGTTTCATAGACGAATTTTAATCATAAACCTTTTTTGAAAATATAAAGGTTTTTGATTAAAATTCGTCGAAATCATAAGTCCGCAAACTTGACAAATATTCCAATTCGAATACACTGTCCTCCGGTTTACACGGCTCGATAACCACGGCTCGAGTAGGTAGTATTGCGTCGTCTTCTAACGATTGTGGCATCGCCTCATCTTCTACCGATTGTAGTGTTAACTCATCTTACCGATTGTAGTGGCAACCGGATGACAAGCGGTAGCCTGAAAGTGTGTACGCTGTTTATATAATGGAATTTTTATGCCATCCCTCCTAGTGCGACCGGAGCCGCGTAAGCAAGCGAAAAAAAAAAACAAAATTGGCAGGAAACTGCTTGAAATTCTCTGTTTGTGATGAAGAACAAGCGTGCCAATTTGTAAGCGGTTGCCTGCCAATTTTTTTTTTCTTCGCTCGCTCACGCGGCTCCGGTCGCACTAGGAGGGATGGCATAAAAAAATAATTATATAAACAGCGTACACACTTTCAGGCTACCGCTTGTCATCCGGTTGCCTCTCCGAAATTGAATTATGCATTGCTCTGAATAGTAGCATATTTTGTTATTCATAATTCAAGATTTTTTAGTAGTTAGTATACTGTGAGCACTTCTATAAACCAATAAAAACCAGAATTATTAAAAAAAAACTATACAGGATGTCTCATGGCCATGCCACATGGAAGGGAAGTACTTTAAATATTGAAGATAAGATATTTTACTGAAAGAAGACTTCATTCATTCTTTTTTAAAAATAGTTACAACTGCTTTCACAGATTTTGAAAAATTTACTGCCTGAACCGGGAATCGAACCTTTGAATGCAGTCATAATTATTTTTAAAAATTAAATGAGGTTTTATTTCTGTTAAATGTCCTCTCTTTAATATTTAAAGTACTTCCCCTCTATGTGGCATAGCCTGGGACACCCTGTATATGTACAATAAATACATTGGCTTACTCGTCTTGACAATCAGCAGAAGATGGGCCTAACAAGTTCACCATAGTCTTCACTTTCAATCTGCAGAAATAGAATTCTTATATTTTTGGTCTTCTATACAAATATTATAAAGAGGTAATGTTTGTAAGTTTGTGAGTTTGGCAATATTTAGAATATACTTTCAAAGTAAACGCGGGCAACACCGCGGGAATAGTATAATTATAAAAAAAAAAACATGAAAAAATGTCATGTTGACCTATACAGGGTGGAAATAGATTTTGGGTCAGTGAGGGCAGCTACCAGATCCCGTGTTGCTAGGCGAAAATGATCTTAGGAGACTTTCCTTCGATTTCAAATTAATGAAGATTGGCGTTTACAGATTTTGGAAAAAACATACAGGGTGCGAGAAAATGGTCATTTTGACAAACTTTTTTTTTGATGCCAATCGATCCCATTCCAGTCCAGGATTAAAAGCTTGTATGGGACCAAAAAGAAATTTCCGGCTAGAAAAGCCATAAATCGAGAAAAACTTTCCCCATACAATTTGTATGAAAATAAAACAAGTTTTTTTTTACATGTATTTTTTTTGTCAATCGATTACATTTCTATCCAGTATACATACATATACTATGAAGAAAAAGTGAACGGAGTGAGTGAGTTATTGCAATTATTACTGTGATTTTCATACCGTATTATTATCCTTCAATGTAACAGAACTGATTAGCGTGACAGAAAAAAAATAAAAAAGTTCCCTTTTTCTTCATAGTAAATGTATGAAAACAGTTATTTAATTTCTTGCTTTTTTGTACATCACCGAAAGTTAACCCCTAGGAAACTATTGATACTGGATAGAAATGGAATCGATTTATATTAAAAAAATACATGTAAAAAAAAACTTTTTTCATTTTCATACAAATTGTATGGGGAAAATTTTTCACGATTTATGGCTTTTCTAGCCGGAAATTTCTTTTTGGTCCCATACAAGCTTTTGATCCTGGACTGGAATGGGATCGATTGGCATCAAAAAAAAAGTTTGTCAAAATGACCATTTTCTCGCAACCTGTATGTTTTTTCCAAAATCTATAAACGCCAATCTTCATTAATTTGAAATAGAAGGAAGCTCTCCTAAGACCATTTTCACTTAGCAACACGGGATCTGGTAGCTGCCCTCACTGACCCAAAATCTATTTCCACCCTGTATACTGTTCGTAATTATTATTTTTCAGTGGAAACTAGTGTGTCGTGTCAAGGATTTTTTTTTAATATTTCGTAATGCTAATCACATAATTATTATAGTATAAAATATTTTTAGTACTTCTCGTACTGTTTTTCTCTATACTGTGTAACTGTGGAAGTGTACGCGGTGTAATCTGCGCGCGTGTGTGTGTGGTTGATGTATTTAATACGGGAATTCGTTTTTTTTATGTACTAACCTTTTCTGCTTATTCAGTTTCCGAAGCCCCAGTGACGATATCTTCTTTTTAATTTTTTTGTTACCCATTTTTAACAAATGTTGTGCTGCGAAAATGCGCGTACGTCCGTCCTCCAATGCGTTCCGCTCGGGACTGCCGCGGTGCAGCGGGAACGGAGCGGGAGTGAATTGTGCCATAATTTCGTTGATTTTGGGTGAAAAAAGACATGTCTTAATAAATTAAAAATATTATGACCGACATCGCTCACATCATCATAGACGCTTATTTTGGTGTAATTTTCTATTCATCAAGTTACGTAAGATTGGAATAATGTCAGTTTTAAGATGAGAATAGAGGTATGTTTGGCATTTTTTTCTATCGATCAAAGTTTATCCAATTATGTAACGGACTTCCGACGGAACTAGATAAAGGTCTTAAATATAATATTACAGTTTTTTTTAATTTTTAATATGTAGGTTTTCAAAATAAAACCGTTTACAAAATCACATATCCTAGAAGAACCCCGAAGCAACTCGCCTTAAGTCACGTTATTATTTTGTATTGGCTGTTTAGAGATTTCATCTAATGCGCGCGCACTGCACGAACTTCACGAAAAAAAACTGTTTGCGCGCCATTATAGGTTATTTCACAGATATTTGTATACATTGTTATATAATAATATATGCGTGTTTGGTTATTAGCAAAAATGTTGACTAGTGAAGAAAAGTGATAAAAAGAATGGACGCCACTGGAAATTCTTGGCGATGTATACAACATGTGAGTAAAAACCTGTTGCCATGATGATAAGTAAAGAAAATAACTTGGCAGGCCTATAAATTTTTCATCTTATGAAAAGGATTTTTTTCCTCACAAAATGTCGTCGTGACGTCGTATGAAACGCTTTACCTCAGTTGTATCACAAAGTACTATTTTATCAGCCGCTATATTGCAATGGTACCAACTTCATAAGCAAATTTTTCATTACTATCAAACATTTGTAGAACACAAATTATTTACTAAAATTAAAATAAATGATCATGTAATTGTGTGTATATATACATATTTTACCAATTATTGGTATTATTTATAAATATAAACCGATCCGATTCGTTTCGGATCCGGATTCAGTTTGGTTCGGATGGCAAGTGCAAGGTAATCAGAAAAGCGGCCAAGTGCGTGTAGGACCACGCACAACAAAGGGTTCCGTGGCTATTAAAAAGGTCGTATCATTACTGAAATGGCACTTACGTCCTTTTCTTTAAGGAAGGCAGTTTTTTAGAAATATCTCAAAGCCTTTGAACCGATCTTGTTCAAAATAATTTTCGCTGAAAGAATTGAATAAGCTCTATGTCCATGATTTTTTATTTTTGAAACACACGGTTCAAAAATTAGAGGGTGGGACACAATTTTAGTGACTTTCGGGGCGATTATCTCCGACTCTATTCACTTAATCAAAAAAAATGCTGAGAAACCTTATATTTATTTTGAAAGGCCTATCGATTGATGTACGACACGCGGGCTTGCAATGAAAAAAAAAATTGTGACTCAGTTTTAGGTATGGATTGCACCCCTACAAAGACAAAATTTGTAATTTAATTACAAAACTATGTGGCGGCTAACAAAATACACCAATCCTTAAAATTTTATTCAAATACACCTTATAGTTTTCGAGTAAAATGCCTGTGACATACGGACGGACAGGCAGACAGACAGACAGACATGCATGACGAATCCATAAGGGTTCCGTTTTTTGCCATTTGGCTACGGAACCCTAAAAATAAAACAGACCAAGAGGTGTCAATGTGTCATATTTCTAATTTCCCACCAAGTTGCAATTCAAAATTAAAAGACGAAATGTGATAACTATTTGTTATTAATTACTTATTAAGATTTTATTCGTGTTTGTGAAGTGAAGAAAAATGTGTACGTTCCTTTTAATATGGACGAAGAAGAAAATAACTGCACCGCTGAAGAAATTGCGTGAGTAGTAATAGAACTAACAGAAAACTTACTGCCTGAAAAGTCAAATATTTATTTAAAATTAGTCGTAGAAGAAGTATTTTATCTACGCATATATCATTAGTGCTCTTAAATGCGTTCAGAAACCGTAGGAAATGACCAGCATTATTACAACCAATTTTACTATGAGAACTTTCTTGTCTGTGGCAGGGACCCGCCCACCCTTTCCCAGAAAAAAGCCTTTGAACGGGTTAGTCGTTCGTTCAATAGCCCAAATCACTTGCTGCCCGATATTGATTGAATATCTATTCATTTTACTTAGCCGTATGAAGGGGTTTCCCTTACGCGGCGCTACCGCTCCTGATTGGGAAACCCTTTCAAAAGGCTTTTTTTAAGCGCTTGGAAAAGGTATCTGATATTCGTTAGGGGAACCGCTTACCCGTATTTAAAGCGCTATACAAGTCAAATGGTAACCTTCTGGCACTGCTAGTATGGGTAGGTATTTGCGATTCGCGTAAAGCGGCATAGATTAATAGTTTCATTCACTTCAGTTCTACGGAAGTCGACGCCGACCGAAGTTGTGTTTAGTTTTTAGTACTCCTGTGTTTATTTTTCAACATGAATGGATTGCCAGAAATGGGTAAGTACAGTATCTATTAGTAGGTACCAAACCAAACTACTTTACTTGAACGGAATGTGTTTGTGTTGACAACCTTTGTTGAACGATTTACATTTATTTGCAGATCGGAAAGAAGATATTGAAGGAACTCAATCACAAATACTTCCACTAAAAGATGTAATACATAGAAAATTGTGTAACGGTACTTATGCATTTTTATTGTTTATTTATATTAAACTAGCTTCCGCCCGCGACTTCGTCTGCGTGGACCCTGGAGATAAAAACAATTCTTTATTTTAAGTCAGGCTATAAACTATCTTTGTGCAAAATTTCATCCAAATCGGTTAAGCCGTTGAAGCGTAATTGAGTAACAAACATCTAAACATCCAAACTTTCGCATTTATAATATTAGTGGGATGGGATAAGAATAGGTAGGTACGTACTAGCTAGCGCTCGTCTATTGCAGCCACATAATAAATAATACTTAGTAGGTACTACGTAGAGAAGGTTCTCTGTTAACAAATCTCCTGTTTAGGTATGCCGAACGAGCCTAAACGTGGCCATCCCTTTCTATCGCATGCAACGCGCTGCGATAGAAGCGTGCGTGCCGTAACAGCGCGAACAGCGCTAACAGCGGACAGCCGGCCGGCCGTGGCACCTACTTACAGCGGGCGCGATGAGTCACCCTGTGAGTTGCGCCTGGTATCGTTTTGTGTGTCAATCATCTAACCAAAAAATATGAGACACAAAACGAAAATAAAAATTATGATCGTGGTGAAATGCGATTAGGTGAAACTTTGGAAGTAAAACTCTAACAAACGCGCGTTTGGCTTTACCCTTACGAGGCCTTTCTCCTACAGACAAGTGTATTTTGCAAAATGCTTCCTTTTTCATTCAAGATACCATAACCATTAGTATTTATTCAAAAACTGATAACGTAGATAAATGCGGCGTCGGTGCAGCGTGATTTATATTCAGTGATGAGCAAAAGGTAATCGATTAACGATTAAGATTAACCTACTTAATCGCAACTAACGATTAAAAATGACGATTGATCTATCTAATTCGTAAGAGTTTCGACTAATTTAGTCACGATTATAATTAATCGTCGATTAAATACCAGTGACTAAATCTTTAATCGATTGATTAGTTAGATTAATTTTCTCTCGATTGATTCAGGAATGAATAAATTTATTTGTACTTACAAACAAACTTATTTATTACACAGTTGTATGTTTCGAGTTAAGTTGACAGAATGATATATACCTACATATTAAGGAATGTGTAACAATACCTTTGCGAATAGAAACAAACTAGTAACCAACTGATTTTTTTATATCACACAGCATACCTACTAGAATGATTTCCAAGTGTACAATATGACAAGACATATTTAGTTTATGTAACGTGCTGTTCCAATTTTTGATCATGAAATTTAGTCCATTAAAATGACGATTGATCAATCGTCAATCGAACTCTGCGACGATTAATTTACTCTTGACTAAATTAATCGCGATTAATTTTGTGACGATTGATTGTTTAATCGATTAACCTGGCAAAAGTACTGTCTTTACGAAGATCTCACGGTTCTAAACACAATTTACCATACGATTAATAAATAAATATCGAATAATTATTTTACTCAAAAATTTATCGATTAATGCCCATCTCGTCTTAAAAAAATATATAAATTTATGGCAACGTAGGTCCTATAGTTATGATAATTTTTTTATGGGTTAACATAAAATTACAGTTTGCTATAATAATATTTTTAGGGCAAAATATAAAATAAATTTTGCACTAAGATAGTTTATAGCCTGACTTAAAATAAAGAATTGTTTTTATCTCCAGGGTCCACGCAGACGAAGTCGCGGGCGGAAGCTAGTTTAATATAAATAAAGCATCACTAAGACAAAAATCGCGCCCCAACCAGCTACGCTCATTAGATTACCTACCAACATACCTACTACCATGCAACAAAAAAAATACGTACGGTAAAAGAATGAACGACTACCTGATTCCATGTACCCTGAATAACTTACCTAAAGAATTACTGCATGACTTGTTAAGTATTACAGCCGATAGAATCAAGTTCAAAAAACTGTTAAAAAAACACTACTTGCAACTTACATAGCCAAACAAACACATTGTCAGTATTAACCGATTACCAATTATGTACCTAGCTAAACTTAGCTCAATGTTAAGTAGTTAGTAATTAGTAATATTAGCATGATACCTTTATATATTTAGTACCTACACGCGGACCGAACCGCGCGATCTCGCCAACTATTAAATACCCACGGGGGTTTCCAATAGTGGCACATAATTATGTAAACATTATAATGTAAACCCTATCTAAATAAGGTCAGTGTGGGCAAGTCCGTCAATAAGGAAAGCCCGTCTATACGCCATAACTCTTGTATTTGTATACGCGCGCCACTTATAACTCTGTCGGTAAAGCGGTTTTTCGTCCTAGTTCTTTTTCTCTAACATAGACGTCGCTATGACGAAAACTATGGTACGAGTAGCAACTCAATTGTCAACTTCATTCGTGTTTCGAACTACATAAGTGAGTTCAACGTGGTCCAGAAAATAAATCGTAGAAAATTGAAAAAATCGCAGTATTTGTTAAAGAGGTGAGACTTAGCAGTTTAATAACCGCTTTTCCTGTCTAACGCTTTTAATATAGCCAAAATGCTTTAATTTTGTAGTTTTAGGTTTCGAAATGTCTAACCTTAAATTTTATCTAGTTGGAAAGTCCGTCTGAAATGATGAAGGGAAGCCCGTCATGTGCCGCTCTTGCCTTAAACCAGATCTTGCCAACCTTTTGCGTTGAAATATTCTCATTTCAAATATTGTCACGATAAATGAGATACTTACACGTAAAACTTTTTTTAAATTACTTAAAACGTATACACTGTTATATTGATTTAAATTTTCACGATTCTCACACATTATTTATACTAAACATCCAACTCACACAACTGTCCCGTGACCATGGATGTTGCAACACATCCGAAACGTCGGGAGACCTCAGTGAGGTAAATAAAATAAGTTAGTTATACGCGATTAAGTCCCGTTTAGTATCAATAATGGATACACTATTGCTTTTTGTGTACTACGCTATTTACGTACAGTACCGGCTAATAATATCGCCTTAATGTTTTCGGATGGTTTCCGGTCAGAGTATCGGAAAGGGGGCGCGGTTTTTGGACTTATTTTTTTTTTTGATATATTTTTATTTAAAAAAAAGTATTTTTGCGATCTAATAGTTTACATTTAATTAATAAGTATGTAAGATGAATACTTTAATAGTATTTTTGGGATCTTATACGATTTTAAACAACCAATTGTAATTTTTATTAAATTTTTGTGTTTATCATGTTTTTTTATTTTAGACTTGAAAAGGTTTACAATCTCTTCTTCCACGGATATGCCGATCTTGCCTTTATAACATAAAAATATGTATATTTTGAAATTGCAACTCTATCTCCCTGATCTCAAAACATAATTTGGAATGGCATAAAATTACGATACCAACAATGTAATCTACATGCCTATTGACTTTCAAATAACGCGGCAATGAGTACTAGACGGCCTTACCTTATACATCACGGGAAGATCGTCTACTCGTCGAGTTTTAAAAAAACCTCTTTTTTTGCAAAAGTTTTGCTTATTTTGTTAATTTGTTAAAGCGACATTGTAAAATATAATATTTGTCATCCTATAAGTCTAGGCCGTTTATCCTGGAATAAATAATAACCTTGTAAAATCCGATCAAACTTACTTACTGACTTACCCACACTGACCTTAAATAAATTAAAAAAAAAAAAGTACTATTTGCGGTAAAAAAACATAATGTAATCCGGTTTTCACCAAAAAAATTAAGAAAACGCGGAAGGTATTTTATCATTTTTTTAAAATGAATCTTTGATTTTCAATCATGTCAGCCTCTCGTACAAGATTTGGTTTGGTGAATTGAATTCTAATCATTCATGTACCAAATTATTCTTGTTTACTGCGAAACTGAGAAATGAAACGACACTTCTCACTGCAAAATTTGAAAAAGGCTCCCTAGAAAACTCATTTATTTTAGGTTTAGAAAGAGAAAATTTAAATTAGAACTGTGTTAGCCCCTAGTTTAAAAATGATTATTTAAGTACCTACTAATAGTTACGTCGTAATCTTGAAAAAGCAAGCATTTTGCAAAATATGCTAGTCTGTAAGAGTAAAGACCTCACAGAAACACACACACACATACACGCACACACAGATAACAAGAAACATAACCTATATTATACTCGCACCGCACCAACTTCTTCCGACCCCTCGCCATACAAAAAGAAAGCGTATTATAATGCAATAAGGTACTTCTTAACCGCAAGCGGCGGCAACTTGGCGGATTTGTCAAAGGCACCGCCGCTTTGACACCTGTGCCGACACTGCTAGACTTCCCGTCGGCTAAAATAAAATTTCAAATTTTGCTCTTATTATGATTAGCAAAAGGATAAAAATTGCATGAGCGTTAAAAGGGAAACCCCTTCAGGAGCGTTGGTAGATATATACCCTTTCGAAAGGCTTTTTTTAAGCGCTTGAGAAGGTATCTGATATTCGTTAAGGGAACTGCTTACCCATATTTAAAGCGCTTAAATAGCTAAATGAATGGGTTTTTCCTTTCGAGGGTTTTTGAAAGGGTTTGGTAACCCAAGTCTTTCAAAAACCCTCGAACGGGATACCGTAGCGCTTTAATAGCCAAATGAATGGGCTTTGAGGAGCATCGGCTTTGGTAAGCAAAGCCTTACGAAAAACCCTTTCAAAAACCCTTGAAGGGGATACCGGGCGGGTCCCTGGTCTGTGGTAGTTGGCAAAATCTGTACTGTATTGTTATTACAGTACCTACAATTTTTTGTAAGGTTATGAGTTTAAATTTGGAACAGCTGGTAAAACTCATATGGGGTCTCTATGCTAGTATTCATAGCTATTAAAACAGTTATCGATGCGAAACGTCAATTCAGTAGGTATGTTTTTTTAAATATAAACCGCACGATATTTGATCTCGAGTGACATGAGATTCATGAGAATAGGGACTTCATTCGTTTGTCTGTGATAAAAAAAATCGTCTTGACGTAGGATCGAATCCCCGTTTTCTCGTGGTCCCACTGATTTGTCCCATCAATGGGACCACGAGGAAGACTTATTTCTCGTAGTCCCATTAATAAAATTTCACTTCCTGTATAATATCATCATGTACGCATTAGAACCTTTTCGTATTAACAAACTTTATCTAATGCTGAGTGAAGTGGAAGATGATAAATAATAAAATATATGACAAATAAGTACTCAAAATGACAAGCAGTTTCTCAGTATTAATAAGAAATACCTACGTATGAAATTTTGTAATTTGCTAATTTAAACTGAAATAAAATTCATTCATGGCTGACGGTAGCGCACAGTGTGTCCTTGGACCTCATTTTGAGACAGGCTAACTTTATTGGATGATTCAATAGAGAAAGAGGTCACGAGCAAAGGACAAAAACTCCCGCGCGACTCACTATCATAGTTTTGAAATGAATGCAATCTAAACTTTAAGTCCCGGAATCTTAAGATAATCTTTATCTTTAAAAAACAAAAGAAACAACGTATATAAACCTTGATTTTGCACTGCGTTGAAAAGGCTTAGTATAAGGCTAAATTATGAACCATTTGTGGCCAGGCTAGGACTTCTCAGTTTCAAGATAATCGTGAAAATGACAAAATCGTATTTCTTTTTTTGTGATTAATGTCTTTAGTATTCGCAGTTTATTTTGGCTTTATGACGTAGCCACAATTATGGACTACCACCACAAAAAAAACCGATTGCATATATCGCCCTCTTCAGGAGATAACAACTTTTTAAAAAATCCCGGTTTCCGGGATTTTGATAACATCTCAGTGTTATTTATTGGCGATATTATTAAGTACCTCGTATATAGCTGGCATGTGGTATTTATTTTGTATACATCTAGAAATTATGAAGTACTTACGTATTTTTTATGTCATGTCATGTATTTCTCATGTGATGTTCTTCGGCCAAAGTGATTTGCACTTGTATGACTTTATTTGATACTTAACACCTTAATTAGAAGACGCACATCTCAGCTAGGCAGCATTGCCCATAGGAGCTCTTTCAGAACAGGCTGGAGAGTCGAGGAATAAATTTTGGCGATACGACCGCGAACACCACAGCCGAAAAGATAATAGAAAAAACACAATGGAAGACTTAATTCATAGAGCATTAGAATCATCCGATCCGGTCGTGTCTCATACAAGGATGAGTAGACGTCAAAGTAGCATAAAACGTATGCCTTTACCCCCTCCAGTCATCGAAATGTTAATGCCTTACCAATTAAATAACGAAAATGGCGGGGAAAATGACAATGAGAGCGTAGCGTGTACAGAAACTGATGAAAGTGAATTTACGTCTATTCTTACAAACGAAAATGACACATTTATTATAGAAGACGATAGGTAACCAATTAAAAAGTAACACTGATATTTTATCAAAATCCCGGAAACCGGGCTTTTTTTTAAAGTTGTTATATCTGCTGAAGTCCGCCATATATGCAGTCGGTTTTTTTTGTGGTGGTAGTCCATAATTGTGGCTACGTTATAAAGCCAAAATAAACTGCGAATACTAAAGACATTAATCACAAAAAAAGAAATACGATTTTGTCATTTTCACGATTATCTTGAAACTGAGAAGTCCTAGCCTGGCCACAAATGGTTCATAATTTAGCCTTATACTAAGCCTTTTCATCGCAGTGCAAAATCAAGGTTTATATACGTTGTTTCTTTTGTTTTTTAAAGATAAAGATTATCTTAAGATTCCGGGACTTAAAGTTTAGATTGCATTCATTTCAAAACTATGATAGTGAGCCGCGCGGGAGTTTTTGTCCTTTATTCGTGACCTCTTTCTCTATTGAATCATCCAATAAAGTTAGCCTGTCTCAAAATGAGGTCCAAGGACACACTGTGTAGCGGCGAAATTGTTTTCGTTAAACGAAAACGTGGAAAAGTCATGTTATTAGAAGGTCGGCAATATTATCGGCGACTTAAGTCTAACGTTTGCCTAACAGAGTATGTATGTATGTATGTATGTATACGGAGTATGAGTATATGAATGGAATGGACGATGGTTGGTTTACCTGATAGGAAGTTGATAAAATTCAGAGACAGTGGCGTTCTACAGGCCTTTTTAAATTTTGATGGAAATTTAAACTATAGTCGGATGAAATCATCTCGGCCACAACTTGAGCCATCCAGTCCAACGTAATTCGCGGGCCGATGGATAGAACACAGTGAAAAGAATGTAAGAATCTGGTTAGTGATCTGCCATCACACAAAGCCCCAAACAAATGTAGCACATCAAACCGACTTAAACCCTGTCTAACAGTGACTTAGCTAAAGCGAATCCTGGGCGTAGCACCGAGGCGCAGACCGCTCGTCGTATTTTTCTACTAATCACGCTCTGAACTCATGGCGTCCGGAACAAACATAGATAATCGGATGTATGTATGTATGTATAATATTCATCAGAACTAAAATATAGTCACACGTCGTAAATAAACGACTTCAGCACTCGGTTGTACTTTCTGTCATTTCTTTACTGTCATGCATTTTATACAGGAGGTTCAAGATACTTTAAATTGAACTGAATGGGACTACGAGAAATAAGTCTTCCTCGTGGTCCCATTGATGGGACAAATCAGGGAGACCACGAGAAAACGGGGGATCGAATTACCGCCATTACTGTTGTCATTTCTTTGTTAGTTTTTTGCTGTTACGAAAGTAGAATTGTGAAAAGTTGTTTGTAACTCACATTTTAGTTAAAAATATGATTAGTAGAGACTCCAAGAACGATATTCACACTCCGCCGGATATCGTAAATGCAGCCACGATTGCAACAAAGATCTTAGAGTACTTATGATATATGTGTAGATAAAGAAGTGTATGAAACTGTACATAATTTGGCCTTAAAACACTCGTGTGATCCTATTATAGAACTCGCTGGTGCTCGTTTCATAAAACCACACTCGTATTTTAAGGCCTCTGATTATGTACCAGTTGCATAAACTACTAGTATGCAACGGTGTATAACTTGGTCTTAAAACGCACGTGGCGTCTTTAATTGCGATGCTCGCCTTGGCTCGCATCGCAACACACGACACTCGCGTTATAAGACCCTACTTATACAACAGTTTCATAAAATACTATTATACTACAGGACTTAGAAAGCGGTGATAACAACAGATGATAATAATTAATAACGAAATAATATTACTTTTTTACTTCTTTCAGTTCTAGTATATCTGCTTGAAACGAACGCTGACCCTCCATTTTCTCTAGGATAAGAAAAAGTTTATGGTTTATTAATTGACAAATTAACAATAAAAACTGAAATCTACAACATTTATTTTATTAACAAACGCTGTTACAAATCTATGCTTAATTACGTAATAATAAATAGGAAACTTCGCTCAGTTCGGAAGCTTGTTCCTTAAGTGCGAAAAGCGAACATAGAAAATGCTGATTTGTACTTAATAATATTTAGGACTTAGGACTGAATGCGCAACGTGCATAACTAAGTATAACCGCTCGTATTTTGTTTCATTTTAACTCTAGAACAATACTAATCAATCGTTTATTTTATCACAGTTGGTTAGGGTGCTTAAGGTTCTTAGGAGCTCTTCTCGAAGCGGCCTCAGCAGGGCTGGTCTCTTCTGGTTTCTGGGTCGTGGTCGTCGTGGTGACAAGTCTGGTGGCGTTAAGCTTGTTGGGCAGGTCGAGGATACTGCTGAGGAAGGCTACACCTTGCTCAGCAGTCTGATACACGCCTAGCAAGAAGGTTTCAGCGTCAAAACCGCCGTTTTCTTCAGTATTTTCTTCAGTGTTTTCTTCGGTGGTCCTGAAAACGAAAAATTTATTTGTAAAAATATAAACTTGGTGTTTTTCAAGGAATAGTATAATAAAATCCGGTTCGAAGGACCTCATTTCAGTCGCAACATGGAGTTTAGTGTCTGGTGTCCAATTAAATAGTTACCTATTATATGTAGGTATGAAAAGACACGTCATCATAATCATATCAGCCGAAAGATGACCACTGCTGGACATAGGCCTCCCCCAAAGAGTGCCACAATGACCGGTCCTGTGCCATCCAGCGGACTCCCGCGACCTTTACCAGGTTATCAGTCTACCTTGTGGGGGTCGCCTCGAGAACCTTTCCGCCCCCACGGGCATCTGCTCTACGTGCAATGTAAAAATTAAAGACACGTGCCGTTAATTTAATACCCGTCTCACTATATATAAATAAGGCCGTTAGCCTTTTGTTGTGCTACATAGGATTATATATACACATCATCATCATCAGTGTCAGGTCATGATTTACATCATCATCATCATCCTCCTAGCGTTATTCCCGGTAATGCCCCTAAAGAAACCCGGGATCCGCTTAGGTCATGATTTACAAGGAATCTAATTCTTAGTAGATAACAGGCAGAAATTTATGAGTGGTTCTTGCATGAACTGAAGCAGACAATTACAAGAACTTACTCTTCAGTCTCAGCCGGCGGGTCTTCCATTTCCATCCCTCCAGCGGTAGACTTGAAGCAGCCAATCGGGAACTCCAGCTGGGTTTCCCCTAGTAACCGGGGCTCCAGTTCCAGGCAGCCTCGCAAGCCGTCTGCCGTCGGTGCCAAGTCGCTAAATTTCGCACAGACTTGGGCGAATTTACCGAACACCTCTAAGCAGATCGGAGCGGGATTGGCTCCTGAAAATGGGTGAAAATGTTGCAAAAATTTAACGTTTATTTGGTTTCCGTTTTTAAAAGTCATTTGTCCGTATTACACGGTTATATTTTATGTACTTAGTTAAATACTTGTGATAATTTCAGTTCTTGTGAAAACTAATGAAATTCATGTCGTAAGCTGGACTTAATTTTAATTACCTTGAATTTTGGCGCTGTGGATAAGGTTTTTGCCGTACGAAACGTTAACAGAAAACCCTTCCTCTGGGGACACGTACTTCATGTGAACACATCCTGAAACATAAACAGACTTATTTAATTGGATACCTACCTCCTACTGGCTTTTGGTACAGATTTTTACTACCCATAATGATAATTGTGGAATCCGAAATGTGATGGTGAACACAGAGAAAGAATATAGTGGAAAAATAAACCATCTTCGTCTGTAGCCCCCGACAGGATTCAAACCTGCGACCTTTCTATTAACGCTAGACTGCTCTACCAACTGAGCTACGAGGACAGTGACGGAAGTTGTATACTTTCCAATTACATTCCCGCTAAGAAAAAATGATCGGGGGAACTTCCTCGTTAAAAAAAAATAACACGAAAACAAAAATATTTAATTACATAATTTGTTTCGTGATAAGGGTATTTAATGTACACCCCACTGGGTTCTTCTTATAGCAGTAAAACAAATCTATACAAACATCCGATGTGACACACTCATACAGGAACCCGTCGCTACAAACGCGCAAATCAGGGTAGTCGGCGATACATCAGTCCGCTTGCCGCACATGTGCCGCGTAGAACTGATTAAAATAGAGTGCAGGAGTAAAAAGGTCTTGAAAGACTACTTGAGATACTGCTTTAGCTTATAAACGTACTGTGACTGTGAGGTTGGTATAAAAATATAAACTTATAATAGAGCTTTGCATTGTCATGAATACCACATTATATGACATAATAAACCTACTCGTTGGATTAACATAGTTGCGTTGAAATAATCAGCTTAAGTAATGCTTGATAATTAAAGTAAGAGTAAGTAGGTTAAAGCAATAAAACACCAAGAGAAACGTTATATTAGAGAAAGCTTCGAGCATTAAGAGCCACTATAAACTTAGAAAACACATTGTTACAAAGTCAAAGGTATCCCTATTATTTATACTATAACTTGATTGCCGAGAAAACGAAGATGTTTATTATTATCTATTGTTTTGAAATAAATACCTCTTTCAATTCATTATTACTTTATCTACATGCGTAGGTAGTTGTTAAGGAATCTACTGAGATCTCTTCCATCTGTGAAATGGAGAAAATATCGACCCTGTTCCCAAGCCGGTGTATTCCCATTACAATATATCTCTTTCAATATAACATTAGAATGTTAACCGACAGATTCGTCTATAGCAGTTTATGCAATCGTTATATAATGTGTGCTTTTTCAGTCGAGTAGGTACTACGTTTAGGCCACGAAGCTTGCTGACTGGCCTAATTGAGTTACGAGAGTTAAAAAGCTAATTATATAACAATTGCATACAATCCTTCTTCTACGAGTTAACGGAAATAATAATTTATCAAACAAACTTGGTATCTATTGAAAATCGCCCTGCTGAAACGAAGTGCAACCCAACCGCTTTTATTATTTTTGCGCGTTGATGTCTTCTGGAAATCGAGCCTCGTGATTGGCCAAAATTCATTTTAGTTCTGTACACAATGAAGTTGATTTAGATATCGCTGTCAGTCATTTAATTGACGGATAGAAGTGCTCGAGTAGAAAAAGTACATAATATATGTTTCTTCGTTTATCTAGGACACCAAAGGGAAACATTGTAGTTTTACTCATTTCGATCATTCATAATCATAATCAATATTATTCTATTATCAGTATACTAATAATTAAAAGATTCGCCCGCCGCCGGCGGCGAACAAAATAACAATTTGTTTTTGCCATTGCCAAATATTTTTCAAAGCTTTATCTCTTTAGGAATAACGTCCAAATTCGAACTATTCGAATTTGCAAGAACAGCGGACGGCGGCGGCGAACAAAATATCAATTTGTTTTTGCCGTTGGTAAATATTTTTCAAAGCTTTATCTCGTTAGGAATAACGTCCAAATTCAAACTATTCGAATTTGCTCAATAGCAAAACGGTGAAGGACGCGTGGACAAAATTACAAATTTATTTGCAGAATATGATATTTCAAAAAGTGTTTAACGGCTTTATACTCTTACGAATAGCGTTCAGTTTTGAATGAAGTCGAATCGGCTAGCAGCAAAATATAAAAGTTTGTGACCTTCACATCTGAAATCATCATCAAAAATCTGTCGCGTATTTAACAATTTTTCCCCATCCCAAAAAGTGCTCAGCGCCGCTAAAGAAGTTTTCACTTCAAAAACTTGAAGTAGAGGTCGACACACGTAAAAAGAGCTCTGGCGGCCATACATTTAATATGGCGCGCAGAGCTCTTTTTACGTGTGTCGACCTGTACCTGCCGCAGTGGCGGCGCGTGAAAACTTTCGATAGGCAACCCTGAAGAAAAAAACATATGAATGGGCTAAGAGTATACATTTTAGGCAAGCCGGAGCGAATCGGATTGACCGACACTGATACTGACCTGGTCCTCCCAAGTCGACGAGAGTCATGTTGAAGTCGACGCAACACACGCAGGCGGGCCCCTTGCACATGCAGTTGCGGTTCTGTTGCTCGTTGCGAAGTTCAGGCGTGTGCACATCTTTGTCGATGAAATCTGTCAAATGATATAAGTTTAACTTATCGATATACTAGTGATAGCTACTGCAGTTAAAGGTATACTAAAACTGAATGAAATGTATAGAAATTGGGCAAACATTTTAGGGGTCGGTGTTTTCTTTTCTTTGATTAGTGAATTTATTGTTTATCATTTGTTTGTATTTTAATTTTAGCATAACAAGCACATGTAGATACCTACGTTATAATCAGTCAAGTGCAAAAATATGTAGGTATCGATTTAATCCTCTCGTAAATATGTACCTACCGAAACCTTAATCCGCTGACATAAGAGCGACATATTTATGAGTAAGATGTATACACCCATATATTTTTACTTGACTGTAATATGTACAAATTTTGTCTGATAGAATATATATATTTATTTATTTATTTAAACTTTATTGCACAAAAGAAACCTTATCGTACAAAAGGCGGACTTAATGCGATATGGCATTCTCTACCAGTCAAACCTTAAGGCAAAGCGGAAAAGATTGTGGCGCAGTGCAAATAACAACTAAAAAAAAAAAAAAACATTACGGTATTCCTATATACAACATATTTACACAAATACATATAGGTACATAAATAAAATAAATACTTTCATACACAAATAAAACGTACGTATGTACGAATGTTGTACGTAGGTATGTATGTTTACTGGAAGTAGATAAGTTGGTGGAAACAATTTGGTTGATCAGTAATTGCATTGCAAAAATTGCCATCAAAACAAGAAGAAGAAGTTACCAGAATCAAGAAATTCGTAGAGACATCGATTGTGAAGCCTTAGCAACCCAAGAGCAAATAATCCACGTTATCCACGTTAATCACCTGACCCCGATCACCCAGGGGAACCTAGCGGCAATTATGTTATATTCAACTAGGAAAAAATGATTGTTCGGTTATGGCGCTTCGCCGGACACTACCGCGTCACGCTCGCTTCGCTCGCTCGGCTCGCGCGCTGTAGGGTCGCAGTTCACCTAACACTCCTCCTCGCTTCTCTCGTTGTCGTACCTACACCGACCTGCCTTAGAGTCTACGAAAAATATAAAATAATTAAAATGAAAAAAGAATTATAATTTTGATTTTATTTTTTCCCCTGGGGGATCAGGCTAGGGGATTCTAGTGGACAACAGCAAATAACCAGGTACACTTTGTATTGAATTTACAAACATAGTAAATCCGATTTTTTTGGTGTTTACTGATTTTTTTCATGCTCTAAGAAAGAAAAGCTTCTACGTAGTTGCCCAATAAAGACACTGAAACGTCGCCGCATCATTCCATCAACTCGCGCCAAGAATAATAAACATCATAGAATTTCTCAATTTCGGACAATCCGCAGTTCTTACACGTCCAAAATTACTCGCATATTTTAGTGGTTACTTTCACGCATGCAGTTTCAACTTTCACTAGCGCTTGGATTTCATTTTGTGCCTATTATGAATGTTGAAGAAAGTTCTGACCATTGTTTTTTATACGTTGTTATGCGATATTAGTTATGGTGTGGTTGTGTAACAACTGTAACGGTTATGCCGATCTTATCCTACTATCCTTACTTAATATTATAAATGCGAAAGTGTGTGTGTTTGTATGTTTGTCCTTCTTTCACGTCGCAACGGAGCGTCGTATTGATGTGATTTTTTGTATGGAGATAGTTTAGAAGCTGGAGAGTGAATTAGGCTACTTTTTCCAGCGGGAAAACATCTAATTCCCACGGGAAAATTCAATATGTTACATTTTCCTATAACCACGCGGGCGAAGCCGCGGGCATCAGCTAGTAATATTATAAATGCGAAAGTCTGGATGTTTACATGTTTTTTACTCAATCACGCTTTTTTAAACGGCTCAACCGATTTGGATGAAATTTAGCACGAAGATGGTTTATAGCCTGGATTAAAATATAGGATACTTTTTGCTGGGTCCACGCAGACAAAATCGCGGGCGCAGCTAGTAATTTAAATAATTGAAATACAAGCGGTGCTAGCATTATCGGCACACTTGCAACAGAGGCGACAACGGGTGGATTATCTCACCAGTTATTAATTTTAATTATATTTAGCTTTTTATTATTTTGTTACCTAATAAACTAGATATTTATTATATTTATAGGTACGGTTTGCTTGTAAACTGGAATAAACTAAACTGTAATATGACAAGTTACAAATTATGGAACATGAATATTTAAAAGACCTCTCTTTTAAATATTCATGTTCCATAATTTGTAACTTGTCATATTACAGTTTAGTTTATTCTATTAGTACAAATATTATGAAGATTCGCATCATTAATCTACATAAATTATATTTTTTTGTACCTACTGTAGATACTTTTGTGCGCGATATATATTTAACTCTACTCCATATTAGTTGACTGTAAGTATAATATAATTAACTGCATTTATTATCTTATCACTATACGAGTAGTCATGTCGCTGTCCATGTATCGTTTTAAAATAAGTACGTTCTATACCGCATATATAGGTTATAACTTCCTAATAATTTGTTATTGTATTTATATTTTCCATGCGAATAAAATACCTATTCAATTGTTAGTTCTGTTTTTGCCTGAAACACGGTAGGTATCCTCGCTCAGGCACAATGGTAGGTTCCAAGGCTATAGTAAATACTGATGTATTGTTATTATTTATTATTATTTATTTATTATTATTTATCAATAAATTATTATTATTATTCATACCCTTTTGGGTTGCAATAATGAATGACAGATATAAAAAAGAACATTGATTAAATAACTTAGGTAGCATTCAACGCACGCTTACGAAAAAGATAATAATTATGTAGTACCTATACATAAACATGCCAATTACCAATAAAAAAAATCAAAGTCGTCAAACAAATTATTCAATAGTACAAAATCTACTTAACTATGTGCATGCCTAATCTCACTTCACGCTTTCTCATTAAGCATCTGGTTAAGTCATCGTATCGATTCCGCCGACGCGGCGCGAACGCCAAGTACTTACTAATCAAACAAAGTACTCACCTAAAATGCTTGCCGAGTGTGCCACTGCGGCGACCGCTAGAACCAACGCAAGAGTAACTTTGACCGACATATCGGCTAATGGTACCAGGAATTATGAATACGATTTTTTTTAATCTTGCGCGCGGAGTAAATAGGCAGGCTTCGTGCGCGGTAGGATCGGAAGAGGCGGTCGTCGCCGACGCCGAGCCAACACTGCTTTCCTCCGATCTCGCTCCAGCCGGTTTCACCTCACAATAGAAGGTGAAATTTAAATAAAGCATAAAGCAATATATAATGACATGCACCGGTGAGATGCATCGTGAAAGCGGCCGGATTATGTCTCGTTTACGTAAATGTTTGGGTTGGTTGACCACGAGCACTTTGGGTTACGTAATAGGTGCCTTCTAAATTACGTTTAGGGAAATTACTCATTTTAGGGTCTATTGTCTATTGTTGCTATTCGTTTCGAAGATGGAAAGAAAGGAGATTACGTTGAGCACTTATGAAATATAGGTACAAATCGATATTTTATACATCAGTGCAACCAATTTTAGGCAAAGCCTCTTTCTCCTCTCCCTACCACCGGGATATATAGTATAGTCTTCTTTAATATTAAGTGTGATTAAATTTCATACTGACCGTTTCTGATACAAGTCTCGTTCTCTTAATGAATTATTCCTCCCAGCTTTCTCTTCGCCCCTTAATGAAACACGTACTGGCTATTAGTTCGACGTATGGGCCCGATTGATTCCTAGCTGCACGCCGCTGCACGTCCAGTGCAATACGGCCCACTGCCCCACATCGAGGTCAATGTCCGATGATCACTGGCCACACATAGCCTAGCCACCTGTGATATACTTAGCGATAGCAGTACATTTCTGTCTAATGTCTCGTATTGCCGCAACTTTGTAAGTAGAAAATGTATTTTCTTGTGTAGGTAGACAGACTAGGTAGGTACCTAATCAATTTTATACACTTAATTAGAGAATGTACTGTCTAATAGTTTATTAGGGAATGTAATCTCGATCTCGTCCATATTTTACGATACAGAGCCTCGTACAATTTTCGTACGATATCTCGCGAGATTGCGAGATTGAACTTAGGTAGGTACCATATATATATAAAACTCAGCATGACAAAAGTTTCAACTGACTTTCAAATTAAAGCCATAAGTAAGTACCTTTATTAATTAATTAAAATTGTATCACTTTTGATGGTTAAATAAATAGGTACCATTCAAAAATTGGTTTTTGTCTTGTATTTTGAAATAATCGGATATTATAAACATATCATGCAGTTTTTATTGGCATATGTTTAACGGAACACAAGATATAATAATATATATATATATATATATCTATATATGATGATAAAAATAATATAGTAAAATATATCGCCAAAAAAACACTTTTTAGTGCCGAAAAATAGTAAATGATCACCAAAATTTAATCTCCATTTTAATGTGATACGAGTATAATAACCCTAATAACATCTTACTATCCAATTAAAGAAAATGCTATCCTAATAAATCATTGCTAACCCAAAAATAGTAAATGATCACCAAAATTTAATCTAGGTATCTATGTCACGTTTTTATTTTTATTTCACAATTCGCATGTTAATAATTATTAAAATTAAATAGTATTCATAGCATTTGCAATATTTTCATACGTTTTCAGTGGAAATGCCCTATCACAGGAGATCACGTATATCTCGAAATCTCGCGAGGTTGCATTACTACTATACATAGTTATTCAGTAATAGATATTTACATTGTAAACAGTTACGTTTATTTTGAAGATTGGTTATTTAAACAGAAGGAAAGGTAGACTTTTTATTAAATAAAACCTATCGGTAGGTACAATGATAAACAAATACACAATCTCTTATTTTGAGGATTCAGCCGTTATGACATTAAGTTGTGATAACGGACCCGATTCTACGTGCAAATGGCTTAAGTAGCCTGAAACTAAATTGTCAAATTCTTAGACATAATTTAGGCGGCAGATTAAAAACGACATATTTAGAATTTAAAAATTGTATAGACCGCCTCAAATAAGAAACGTCAGATTCAAATTAGCGCTGTCATTTGACTATGACAGCTGCTCAGTGCTCATAGAATAGCAAAGTGTTTTAGCGGGATCTAAATAAAATTAGGAAGTTTAGAGGCGACTGTAGACTCGGGTCCAATATGTGTCGTCTAATGTTATGGTTCGTTCAAACGGTCCAAGCATTCAAAAACTAGTTACCTATGGTAACAAAACATATGGAGCTGGATATGCTGTTACCTAATTTAAAAATATCTACCTACTTACTGCTAATTAATGAAGATTTAACTCATATACCAACTTATATATTACTCAAACATAAAGGGACCACGCACCACGGACAAGGTAGGTAATAATTTGCAGTAATACTTAGCAGAGTACGATGCTAACAATTTCTCCAAGCGATGGCAGAATTGGTAGAACAAATAAAAACAAGTCTCGCCCGATCCTGACTACTTTCTCTTGTAGAAAGTGACCGAGTCACACCGCTGGGCGCCGTCCTATACGCGGCATGTTCTGACATGGCTATAGTAAAGTCGTTTATATAACTACATCCGGATAGTTATGGTTATTATAATTGTTGCCACTTTTCATTAACGATATTTCTTCGTTGTTATCTCGGTTTTTGTGACGAAAATGTATAATGACTTCCGGGAAATTTATGTACATATCCATTTGAAAGTAGCTAATAAATAACTATCTACCTGACCCCGTATCATGGTCGGCCTTATCACACGATAAGTGACAGGATAGAGCGTCCGTCACTGGCTGACACCGTTCGATAGAACGAGACGACGCTCCTATCTTGTCACTTATCGCGTGATAAGGCCGACCATGATACGCGCTGGTGTAGTTTCTAGTAAATACTATAGGCAATAATTGAAACAAGTAAATTTAAAAATCATTAAACTAATACCAGGTTTTGGCGAACAAATAGACGAAAATCAATCAAATTGTGATGAAAATAAGAGGTAACAAAATATACAGTTAACTGCCCACGTTGCTCTGCCCGCGTTTTATGCCGGCTGTACGCACGTTGGTGCGTGAGCAGGATGCAGCTATGCAAACGCATGAGAACGAAATAAAGCCCTCTTCCTCTAACGCATAGCTGCATTCTGCACCGCGCCAACGTTGGCCCAGTGTGTACAGCAGGCTTTACAAAGAACCCGCACGGGGACACTAGCTTTCGTGGAGCTTCTAGAAATGAATACGAGGAAACTATCGCATAGCATCGGTCTTACCCTTGCTCTCGTGTTGTTATACCAATTATAAGTAGGTACAGACGGTACAGTCAACAGCAAATATAGATGATAATTTTAGTACTCTGTCGCACTTCGTAGCAATACTTCGACAGTTGGGATGCGTCGAAGTAATGAAAGTGACAAGGTACTAAAATGATCATCTACTTTTGCTATTGACTATACATTTGCTCTTCAGTAGGTACAGTCAGCGTCATATAGTTAGTAGCAGCCAGAGTAGCCAAATATTTCGTAACACACCCTTATTCTTACAGTAATAAAGACGTGTACCGAAATATTTGGCTACCTTGGCTGCTACTAACTATATGACGCTGACTGTACAGTAGTGCTGTGTTATACACACGTAGATGACGTAGGTGCTAGTTTATTTATTTATTTGCAAAAACAATTTATCAACATATCACGCCATGGCGTTGGTACACTAAAAGTAACATATACCTACATAGAACAATTAATAAAATTAAATCATAAAGATACAATTAAAAATAGTTTTCACAAAACTGTAAAAGAGTAGGGCAAAGTTTGCTCCATTTACAGGCAAACATGTCGCAATCTGGTGCATAATAAATAAATTGATTTAGTAGCGCTTGGGCATGGACAACCGGTGAGTGCTCGTGCGCCGCCGTGCGAGCCGCCTCCTCCGCCAGGAGTCGGTGGCTACGGCCGCGCTGGTCCTTATCGGGAACCAAGAGACGACATGTTCTTGCGACCAAGTCCGAACAATCTGACTCACCTCTCAACATCTTACAGGCAGTGGACAAAAGCTAGATATAACGTCTGACCTAAGGAGTTGAAGCCCGACATTCCTTGTAGGTATTTGGTGGGGTGGAGGAAGGGATAGTAACAGTGCATCTTCTTGTAGAGAAAGCGGAGAAACGCTTTTTGCATTTTTTCTAAAAGAAGGGTGTATTAATTTTCATGCGGATTCCAAATAACTCATGCCGATTCGATCTTGCTTCTGAATAATGCGGCGTACAACAACTGTACTACAATATTTCATTTATTTCAATATTATTTATTTCATTTCATTTATTTTCATTTATTTCATTGCATGTCATATTACAGGTTATAAGGTGGAACAACAAGATAGGTATACATGTGACGCCCTGCGAGGGCGCAGCAATATTACACAGCCTGTATGGACTTAATTCTTAACATAATATATAAACAACTAACATGCATTAGAATATTCAACATTAACAAACTACAAATACAATTCTTATCTTATCTTATCGAAAAACAAAAAAATATACACCGTGGGCCCGAGTTACCCGAAAGATTTTAACCACGCATTCCTTAGGTCATTAGGAGCAAAAAATGTAATATGGACCCCAGTCAAATCCGGCTTAGGCGTATGTAGATTATCATTTTTCTTTTAAACTATTTAATGCGATTAACTAAAGTGCATTTAGCTCTTTTGATTGCGACGTTGCTACCGATGCGGCCAATTTTGCGTCGCTATTGACAGATATCAAAGTGCCAGCTAACAATCACAAAATTGATCCTTTTTTGAAAAAATAATCGTTATCATTTTACTCCTAATGACCTCAGGAATGCGTGGTTAAAATATTTCTGGTTACTCGGGCCCACGGTGTATATGTACTACTTTAGCTACAAATAGGTACATCTTCAAAATAATCGTTTAGGCTATAATAACATTTTGGGTGAGGAATATTTTTAATTGCTACTACTACTGCTACTACTTTGGGATCACGAAAATCTTTCGCGTTGCGGATGATGAAACCAAGCCTCTTATAACGATCCTTTGCGAGCGATATGATGTGCTGGTTAAAAGTAAGTTTCGGATCAAATGTAACGCCAAGATCCTTTATAGAATTTACGCGGCCTATGGGACAATTGTCTGAGGGATACGAATTATGAAGAGGGGAAAGAGAGCGGTAAAGGTCATTGCATTACATTTGGACGAATTAAACAATAATTTGTAAGTCTTAGCCTAACAGAGAACCGCGTTTACATCCTCATGTAACAGTTTACAGTCAGAAACATCATTTACGCGACGTATAAGTTTAAGATCGACTGCATAGAGCGAACAATGAGAGTGATTCATGAACCACTTTCTCAAGATCGTTTATCATCAAAACGAAAAACAAGGGACCCAGGATTGAACCTTGGCTTACCCCAGAACGAGTGCGGTACGGTGGCGAAATATAACAACCGTGGCGCACGAATTGTTGCCGATTTCTGACATAGTCAGCGGCTAACTGGAGGAGTTTCGGAGTTACTCCGAAGCCAAAGCGCCAAAAGACGTAAGTTTATCTATTTAGGAGAATGTCATTATCAACACGGTCAAAGGCTTTTTGGAAATCAAAATACATAACATCTACTTGAGAGGCTTGGTCTAAATAACTTGATATAGTGTCAGTTAGGTATAATAAATTGGTATTTACTGACCGCCGCGCGCGGAAACCATGCTGGCAGTCGGCAAGATATGGGCTTATTTAAAGTGAGATTTTACGATGTAAAATAGCTTCTATGACTTTGGGTAAACAAGAGAGAACTGCAATAGGACGTTAGTTTTCGGCTTTTGAAGAGTCTGTGGATTTAGGAATAGGCTTAACGCGTGACATTTTCCACTGGGTTGGATATTTACTAGTAACCAGACTTAGGTTGAATACTTTGAATGTATAGGATGAAGCAGAAATTCTTTGCCGGCTTGAATAATATACGGTGGCACATTATCAGGACCAACAGCACTTTTTGGTTTTAGTTTATTAATTGCTGCAAAGATATTTCAGTAACGTCAAATCGAGTAGCAGATTGGGAAAAGTCATTATTCATAGCTATTAGAATCATTTAAGTCGTGTATAACATCGCATACTAATTCATTGTGTTTATTTCCTCGCACGATAAAACTCTTTAAAACTGGCAAAGCGTTACAAACTACAATGTTGGATTTGTTTCTTCAACAATAGTAACAAAAACACGCATTATTGTGCTTCGTAAAGTAAGTATACGATTATAAGCCGAGTGCGTAAAAACAGACGACATGTTTAGTTTAGGTAATTAGTGGGTGTTCAATTATGACTATTAAACTTTAAACAAGAGATATCACGGCGAATAACCTCGTATAAAAACTAAATCGGTAAAATTGTTATTTCACCCGTTTCAGTCGTTTCAGTTCATCAAGTTACTCGCGGAGGTAAGCAGCGGTGACCCTTGCGGTATGCCAATGGGCACTATCCTGCAATGCATGAACCCCTCATCAATAACACCAGCATAAGGGACGACATGCTCTTCCAGAATCTCTGTTATGTACCTGGCAGCAGTCAATCCACCGCCACGACCACCTCCAGGCATGACAACCAGCTCAGTCGGCGCGTCGTACGTGATGCCGCCCCAAAACATAAGAGAACCACCTCCGTAGGCGGCTCTCTCGGTGAAGCAGCACTGAGCATATCGTTCTTCTGGTCTCCTGTACACTCTTCCCCTTCGGTCGCAGCGATTCAGACACATTCTGCACTCGTCCGAGAAGAGAATTGGGATCCATTGCTCAAGGGTCCAATTCTTATGAATTGTTGCAAATGCTCTTTGGACTGTACGGTGTCCCGCACCAGCAACCTGGGCCCCGTCGCAGGGCCTCCTAGGTGTCAAATTCGCTGCCTTGAGTCTTCTTCTCACTGTTTACTCGCTGGCAGCCACTTCTCGCACCTCACGCAGACGCTGCTGGATAGTAACTCCTGTCAGGTGACCTCGGAGAGATGTTGAGAGAATGAAGCGGTCGTCCCTCTATGATGTGCACCTTCTGCGGCGGCTTCTTGGTCTGGAAGTAAAAGCTCCAGTTTGCTGGTAAAGTTTACAAACCGTAGATTGGCTCAGATTCACCTTGGCAGCTACTGAACTTCGACTACGCTCTTCTTGCAGAAGCTGGATGACTACGGTGACTTGAGCTTCAGTGGCTTCCATTTTTCCAGGTGATCTTCACAAGATAATATGCGGTGATGTGTACGATGTGTGATAAGTGACTGGTAAGAAATCCCCCCCTACCCTCGTTATGTAGGGGTCAAGGGTAGTGCAACTCATGCACGTCGTAATGCGTAAAGGCTCACAATCCGGGAAATTGCCCATAATCTGAAAAATCCTGGGCCAATTTTCATGTTTCTGTAACTTGTTCATCTCAAAGCTCACCGCTCACCCACAAATATATCTTTACACCACGATGCGTACTAACTAAGCGTAGGTAGAGGTCTAGTTTCGTGACGGGGCACGGGCGGGGTGAAGCGCGTAGCGAATATTCGCTACGCGCTTACATAATAGGGGGGACTGGACACTGCGCGGATAGTCAGGAGGTTCCTCTCTGTGTCGCCCTGACCTAGGCTTCGCCTTGCAGCTGGCGGCACTCTAGGTTAGGACTTTATAATGATTTTATGTTTTGTAGGCAAGTTTTATATTTTGCTTTTTAAATAATTATTGACAAAACCTAGCCTAAGAAAGATGAATAAAGAGAATAATAATAATATTTAGGGGACAATCTAACGCAAATCGACCTAGTTTGCTTGCTTAGTTTGGCAATGCTTGTATTATGGGTACTAGACGACGATATACATACTTATATGGATAAATAAATACTTAAAAACATAGAAAACATCCATTAATCAGGAATAAATTGAAGTTCACTCTTTATTAGTTTTTTTATTTATTTATTTATTTTTAGGCCAAGTGCGTGTCGGGCCACGCGCAGTGAAAGTGCGGTTGCGTCGGCCGAATTTGTACGAAAATTGGTCTTTCCAAGTACACATTAAGTTGGTCGACTATTACTCGGTAACTACTTACTCGTATGCCTAGTTGTCCGTGATAGTTTTCCTTTTAAATTCATTATATGTACTACTACCACGAATTTTTCCATATCCCTAGTAATAGCCATTTACCCGGCAGGGGGGGGGGGGGGGGGACACACATGACTCGAACAAAAATTATGGCTTTGAAGCTCAATATCTCGCAAACGAATAACTGATTTGAAAAATGAATTTAGAAAACAAATAATAGTTTTTAACGAGCTATCCAACGATACTCCACACTATGGGTTTACGGAGAAAAAAAAATTGCATCCCTGCTTTAGTTGTAGGGGTACGCAAAAAAAAAAATATTTTCAAGATTTTATTGTACTGGTCTGTCGGCGTGATTGATTTATATACCCATGCCGAATTACAGTTTTCTAGTAGTAATGGTTACTGAGCTAAGCCGAAGACGGACAGACAGACAGACGGACGGACATGGCGAAACGGGTTCCTTGTTGACTACGGAACCCTAATAAAAACTATGATTATTCAATTAATTATCACAAAAAACTGAGTCACTCAATTCAAGCGCCCTAACGCAGTACCATCATCCTCCTAGCGTTATTCCCGGTTGTGCCCTAAGCTTACTTAGCCTAGCTTACAAAAAGTGCCCTACCGCAGTACCTATATGTTTCAGAATTGTTAACGGGCGTGGTAGTTAGTTAGGTAGTAGTACGAGTACAAATAGCAGATATTAAATAAAACCGGCCAAGAGCGTGTCGTGCCACGCTCAGTGTAGGGTTCCGTAGTTTTTGTAATTTTTTTCAAAAATTATTCAACCTAACAAGTTCAAAATAATTTTCCTAGAAAGTTTTTATAAAGTTCTACTTTTGAGATTTTTTTCATATTTTTAAAACTTATGCTTCAAAAGTTAGAGGGATGAGATACTTGATATGGATCGATTATCTAAGAAAATATTAACATTATCAAAAAATGATTTTACCAAACCCCTATTCATTTTTAAATACCTATAAATACCTATCCAACAATGTATCACACGTTAGGATTGAAATGAAAAAAAACAACACTCCCCACGTTACGTATAGGGGAGGTACCCTAATAATAAAAAATATTTTACCACTTTGTCGGCGTGATTGATATACATATTAGTACCAAATTTCAGCTGTATAGTGCTAACGGTTACTGAGATTATCCGCGGACGGACGGAGAGACAAAGCGAAACTATAAGGGTTCCTAGTCGACTACGGAACCCTAAAATTAAGCGTTTTTGTGCGTAGTCAATGCGCGACGGCTGTCGACGATAGTGTTGCGTGAACGTAAACCATTCAATGTTCAGCGTAAATGCTTCCGTTTCCTTATGCTTTCCTGAAATAGTTATCAACATTGACGAACTATTAGTTACTTATACTATGCAATAAATTAACGTTAGACGATGATACTTTATATAACGTGCTATTATACTAAAAATATGTTACGAACTAGGTACAATTTTCTACATATATAGTACCTACCTATAATAGTAGGTATGTTTCATAAAATACCCCATTCACGAGAATATAATTATTTAGTATATTTACCTATCATGAGTAGACTAGACTTGCTTGAAATAAATAGGGTAAATCTATTTCAATAAAAGCTAGGTACCTACTTAAGCTTACGTTTTCATGATTTTTTGAGCTTTGTTTACTAACACTAGGTAATTTTGCGTAAAAAGCTATATATTATGTACAATTTTATTAAATTGTAAACATAATACAGTTGGATTATATGCAAAGAAAATATAGTTAATTTTACTCGTGTAGGTAGGTATGTATGGTAGTTTCATTACGAAAACTTATTGTTAAGTGTTAAGGTTGGAAAATCTTCTCTTCGTACGTCATACTAAATGTATGGGTTTTAACATTAAAATTTTGGATATTCTTAGTTTGATAATTACTTTCGATATCACGAAATCAGTGTAAGTGTTCTCGATATGTCTTATATTTACGGTATAATATAGCTTGGGCACACTTAACGATTATACCTTGTATACCTACACATTATAATTCAAATCGTATAAAACAAATCTACGAAAAGATCGGTTGAATTTGAACCAATTCGCGCTGTGGGACATATTGAGAAACAGCTCTTTCCTGCATTGTATCACGTTAATAACATTGACTTGACACTAAATTCTACATAAGCATCCAAGTGAGTCTTCATTATCGTCTATCTCATTCTATTAAATGGTAAGCGAAAGGGACGCACGACCGCCAGTTTTCCTTTCTCGCCGAGTGTTATACGTCACTGCACATTTCTCTGGGCCCGAGTTGGTGGCGGTTATATCAAATCAGTGCTGGTGTTAAGCCGGTGTCTTCTGCGTTCTTAGAAGTATTGTGATATTCAAATTATTCTAATAATTGGTGGACAATTGACCAGTGGGATTGCGACTTTATTTTGTAAATTGGATTTTTTTAAACAGCTGCTCCAGTTAAAAAATTGTGTGAGTATTGAATAATTTGTGTTGTCGTTTACTTGATTCGTTTTGTAAATTCAAGTTTTTTTCGTACGTAATTTTAATAAGAAAATGTTTGCAACGCAGAACAAAATAAATAATAGAATGTAAGACCTAATAAATAAACAAAAAACTTTATGAAAACAAAACGCAGCATAAAATTTTGCCCAAATGTACAACATGTTGGTATTTCTAACTGATAGAAATAAAGTTATTTATTTATTGGAAAACCAATCTCACAAAACAGGTTAAACACAGATATAAAAACAGGAGGCCAATTATTATAGGTTCTCCCAGATACCAATCTAATAGAAATTAACATTCTGATAAAAGTATAGTCAGTTGTCCATTGAATGTAAACTAACCAATTACATAAAGTATTAAAAGACTAGAAATCAAAAAAACAAGAAGGGAAGTAATATAAATGTAGTTTGAAAAAGAAATGTTTTATTCTGTGTTGATCGGGAACTAGGAAAGACTTCAACGCGCACAGTGGTATTTTTTCGGAATACGTATTCAATAGGTATAAGTAGAACGTTATTTTATTCCGTCTCTAAATCATGGTTTCACAATTAAGCAATCGGAAAAAAGGTGCCATTTTTTCATAAACCTAGATTAATTTACCGGTTTGTAACGTAATGTTGTGTAAATGTAAATTTGAATTATTTTGAAAAAAGCGGTAAATTTATGGGCTTTAATCGGTGTTACTTGATTTATCATGTTAGGTTGCAATTAATATTAGTATTTATAATTCACGCCAGTATGATTCAAACTTACTTAATAAACAATTAACATAAATACTAACTATTAATCAAGAAACAATGAATATGCGTATATATTCATTGTCTTCTTTTTGTTCTTTTGGTTTACGAATTGTATGCCAAATCCGTAGCCTAAGTAACAAACATTGGAGAAAATTAAAGAAATTACTAGCATGTTGTTGACCGGAGAGGTCCGTGAAAGTGTACCTAAACTAGGCCACGACGCGGGAGTTACTTGAGTTGCATCAGCTCCCCATAATCAATGACGCATTCGGTGGGTATTGTTCATACAACTATTGGAATTTAAGTTCATACATAAAAGTGTACACTCCTGGTCATTTCCTAGTAAGTACCCAAATTAACTTTGCGAAAGCAGCATTTAAAAACCAAATTTATAAATAAATATTAGGGGACATCTTACGCAAATCGGACTATAACTATAGTAAGCATAGTATGGCGTATGTTACGGGTGCAAGACGAAAATACTTTTAATAGATAATAATACTAAGATACATAATTGATACATCCAATACTCAGAAAGAAATAGTCACACATCACACACATATTTGCCCTTAGGTTCCGGGATTCAAACCCAGGACCGTTTAAAAATTACTTACCTACACACAAAAAGTATTTAAAACAATAAAATTCTCTTTTCTTTGTTTTTTTTTTTAATTATTAAAATGCCACATGACTATACTCGTAGTATCAGCTATCTGCGAATTAATTGTTTGTAATATTTTCACACTAATACTTGTTTTTGTAGGAAACGTTAGTAAACATTACATTTTAAATAGGCGTCGTTTACAGCTTTGAAATTAAAATGTAGATAAATACGGATACATTTTGATAAACATACAGTATCAATCTGGCTTCACAATTTATATCTGAAACGACTCGTTAGCTTCAACCACATTTGGGAAAGCGCCAGAACTAAATTGAAGGTGCCTTTCAACTACCAGTTAGCTTGAGCAACTGAAAAAATAATTTTGCTAGCTATAATATAATCATACGTTTAAGAACAAACGAAATAGGTTAACGATGAAGAGCTAAAGTCCTTATATGTAGAACAGTGACCTGTTTTAATGACACATTATTGACAAATTTCGTGAAAATTGGTGTTGTCAGCACACGGTCGGAATTCAATTCTCGAAGCAAATGTACTAACAGAACGTTGATGAAAAGGGCATTCTTATTACGACCAATGTGACAAAAGTATGTATGTAACGACGTTCAGGGACTCTTTAAAATACATTAAAAACAAATGAGGCTCTACGTTATAATTGCCGAATAACATCATGATTAAGTTTTTATGGTTACTATAATCGGTTACCAAAAATATTTTCAGCAATACGTAACTTAATTAAAATGTTTAACATTTCAGGCGGGGACTGAGTCTTCACAATGAGGCTCTCCCTGGTATTCGAGCTTCTTCTTATCTTCGTGCTTTTGGCTTTCGCCGCATCTAAGAGTATAAGTGAGTACCTATTAGTAATTAACTAAATAAAATCGTGACAGTCGTCACTAAGCCGAACCACGCTTAATTAACAGTTTTTATATAAAAAAAAACTTATAGTTATTCCAAAAATTGGTTTAGAATGTCGTTATAATGGTAATTGCACGTTTCAGTATGCTATACACATATTGGCTAGGCTTTAAATTGCAACATGCATGGTAAATGGTTGCGTTTCAAGTATGTATTATTGATTATATCGTTTTAAGTGGTCACGCAACCCAGCCTAAAAACCGGTTTCATGAGTAATTCAAGTGTTTTTAGATTATGATTGACATAAAGGTTTATTGTTTGTAACAAGCAAATATTCAGTCGACTCTGAACACGTAAATGTTAGAGAATATAGTGTGTTAGGTACACTATTTTTTTTTTGGCAAAATTTTAAAAGTGTCATGTAGTACAAAGATAGCGGTTGCTAAATTCAAACAATGTAAACGTCTGTAAATAAAGGCATTAATTTATCAAAACTTTTTACAAATTGCAAAAATTTGATGTATTCCTAATTCATTAAATATAATGTATAGGGACATCCGTGGACTTTTTCGAACCGTTTTGTCATTACGATAACAAGTCGGCATGACAATACAAATACGAAATACAAAATTATTTTTATTCAGATAACATGATCCAATGCAATGATGCAATGTCTTTTTTTTATTATTAGACAAGCTATAAATGTATACTTTACCATTTACAGAAAAGCAGAAGAATAACAAGAAAAGTATCCGAAATGGAAGCGATGATAAACAGGACGACACCAACAGCATCAACAAATACTGCAAGTGTTCCGAGGCGTACTGCAACTGCTGCAGGGATTTCCAGCTGCCTGTTGTCAATTTAGATGGACCAGGTTAAACATGCATATTTTATAAAATTAGTAAATAAAGGAATGTAAGAAAAAAAAATTAGGTACTGCAAATAAAATCAAAAACTGATTGGGCCAATTGATTAGATATTGGCGCCTAAAACACCAATTAGTAGCACGTAGTTTTCCGGAGTCAACTTTGCCCTGCAAAAATCAGAAAATCATAATATCAATCTATTACAGATTGATTCCTTGGACTTCTTGATATTTTTTTGATGAGAAATATAAAACTTACAAGAAAGCTTTTTACTGTCATTTGTTGTAGTTGAGTGTCGGACTTGTATGGAAAAAAAAACAATTTCGGAAATAATTTATAATAGCTTATCTTTTCTGTGTAACTGATACATTATCAATTAAATAGTTACCCAGCGACAGAATCCGACAAAATTTCAGACATCAAAAAAATGATAACTTAACTAGCTTCTAAAAAGTCAGAAAAAATGTTAATAAATATTTTTGTCTTTATTTTGGTTCATTTACATTTGCTTTATAATATTCAAGTTAAATCATACAAAAAAGACAAAATCTACATAATTACTTCCGGGTGGAAAGTTTGTCGGATTCTTGTATACAGCCAGTAAATATGTGTCGTAGAAATAAATGTATAAAAAGTCACGATAAAGTATTCACAAGAAATTTATAGACTATTGTCATCAATGAAATATGCGACGAGAAATCATTTCAATTTTGCGATGCGCTAATTATCAAGGACGGTCAATGAAAGCTTTTTACCCCGATGAGTTTGGGATCGGAATAGTTGGCAGTTTATATAAACTTTGACGTATTTATGCAAAACTGTGACTTTCAATCCTATGCTAATCGCGGTTTGATAATATGTACATAAAAGATGGATAGAAATTATACTAATTTTAATTTTGACGTTCTACCATTACAGGTTGTGCTTCTCTGATGTATCTAAGCGGCGATAAAATGTCGGTTTCACTGAGCTTCGGAAAGAAGGTCATCACTAACCGGACTCTTTCTAGTGAGTAACTGCTTTTTACACCTCATAAGGCCAGTTGATAGAGCAAGTTCCATAGACGTCATGCCAGGGAAATATGTGAACTAATCCAATTGAGATACATAAAAACTTTTTAATTTATTTTATTTTATTACGTTCATAAAGGTAATAATCTATCAAAAACATAGATTGAAAAGGAATACAATTGAATGAGCGAGCCTAGCGAACGAAATTCTCGGTTTCAGCTTGCGCAAAAATACTTTCGAATGTCCGGCTGTTCACAGATTCAAAATTTGGGACCATGTTCGATAATTATATCGACTTTTTTGTCGATGCAGTGTTTGTTTTTTTTTCTTAAATAGGTATATTTTTTAAAACAAGGTCTCCAGCTCACAGAGCCACTAGTATACATATATATGATAACAATATTTGTTGATTACAGGTCGCAAACCGACTCCAGTGTGTATGCCATTACCAGGCGGCATTACAAAATTCTGCGGAAGAGTTTACAATATTGCCCGCGCTGGTGAAGAATTCAGGGCCTGTTTGGGTCTAGAACTCCAATCTAAGAGCACTGTTGAAGCAGCCGTGAGGGTATCTTGCTTCAAATTTGGCCCAAGAGGAGTGACATCAGAGGCTGCTGACCCCTTGCCGCTGGTTCCTCAGGATGAGAAGGCCGGTGACGACGACGACGACGATGACGAAGATGATGACGATGATGCATTTGGACTAGTCGGAGACGATGATGATGATGACGACGACGACGATGATGATGATGATGGTGAGGACAATATAAAAACTTCAAATTACTTTCTGTTTATAATACGACAGTGGCGAACAATATGGTCAGCCTATGTACCAAATACCGTAGCCTATGAAGAATCACAAGCCCGTTGCCGATCCATTATTGATTTGAGGATTCATTGTGTTGATAGCCAGATATGATCGCGCACTCACTCTAAACGTTCTCGGGAGCTTTGGCGAACTTACTCACCACCAGAAACACAACACCACATACCTACAGAGCAAGTAGAGGCGTAACTGTGGCTGTGGTGTTCTGTGAGGTGGAGGAGGTACTGTCCCAGTTGGGCGTCCAAATAAGCGCGATGAAATTCCACTGTGCCACGCCTCTAAATAACCAACGATCTGCTGCAGCGCTCCTATAACCGTGTTCTTGTTTTACTTTCAGGTATCGACGCTGTGAACGACGTAGATAGTGCTGACTACACGGGCTTCAGTCTTTTAGGCGAAGACTTACTAGGTGATTTGTTTGGTGGTTCATCCGGAGGCAAAAAGCCAAAAAACAAGAACAAGAACAAGAAACAAGCTCCCACGACCACCACCACAACTACAACAACCACGAGGCGACCTAGGCCATCTCGACGTCCATCCAGAAGGCCTGCTAGAACTACCACCCCTAGACCCACTACTACCACTACCACCACTAGAACAACAACTGTGAGAGTTCGTCCCGTAAACAAAAGACCTAGTCGCAGACCAACGAGGCGTCCTGAAAATAGACCACCTCGTCCATCGAGACGGCCACCTACTTCCACCACTGTAGAAGTCTTACCAGTTACTGAAACGTCTTCAACTATTTCATCCACGGTCGTGACTCCTACCGTTAAAATTATTACTACAGGAATTCAGTCAACAGAAAGCATTCCGATGGTAAGCCCTGAGAAGGAACAAACTTTTGAACCCGTGTCAATTGTGACACAAAAACCGATGTCAACACTAGCCGATACATCTGCTAAAGATGAAACACAGTTTGAAGATCCTGGCCTAGAAATGTCGTTGGCGCAACTAACTGGACAACTATCAGTTATGCCTGTAACTCCTATTTTACCCACGAGCGCTAAAATATCGTCGAGCATGATAACTACTAATAGGGAACAAACTAATTACGAGAAAATTGAAACAATCACCCCTAAAATGCCCTCGACTGTTTCCATGCACCCTGCTTCCGAAGAAACTGTAAACGACGATCTGGTACAAATAGTTCATGATCTTGATTCTCACTCCGAGGAAATTATTTCAGAAAAACCTGTTCAATCAACTGATGAAAGTCGATCTCAAAACGGAGAAGTTCTACCTAACGATTTCTACGAAGCGCTGAAGTTGCCTAAAAAGAACAAAGGTAATGATTTTGATTACAAGGACTTAGATGTTATTGGGTTATCTGAAATCGGTGAAACAGTCGGAAAAGAAATTGGCTTGTTTGGTAAAAATAAAAAACAGAATCGCGATAACAAGAACAACCCAAAAGTCAAAGATGGCAAGAAGGGTAATAAAGACTATGATGACATACTCGGACTGGATGCACTGAGTGATACACTGGGATTTACGGGCAATAATAATAATAATCAAAAGAAGAAAAAACCTAGAGGAAGACAAAACAAAATGATGCGTGGTGATTGGGATCAAGTATGACGTTAAAGACAATTAGATCTAAGTAGCTAACTTATAAGGACTATTTATTTCTCTAATTAAATGTCGCTGTAAATAGCATATAATATGTAAGTGTTTATTTATTTTGACTGATTTAAAAATAAAGAATATGTTGAGTAAATTATGTGTGGAGTATTATTCCCATAGCAATACCCAAAGAGAGCCCAAAGTGCCTGTGAACTTAGAATTCTAATACAATTTCTACTCCGTTACTGGTTAAACGAAAGTCACAGACGTTTAACGGTGTTTTTTTATTTGTAGGAGCTACAACTCGATTTTTATGCATTAGGATTTATACACGATGAATGCCCTGTGAGGATTCCAAATAATCTTGAACGGTTGTTTCCGAGGCCCTAAGGAGTAAAAAAAAATCCCATAAAGAAAGCCGAGTTTGGCACACTTTTTTATTACACATATTTTTGCAGTAATGTATGATAAAAAAATTGTGAGTTGAACTCGGCTTACTTTATATGATGTTGATGAAGGCCTGATGAATACCTACACTGTTAAAGTTATTTGAAATCCTCCTGGGACACGGGGTGGAAAGAGATTTGCCGAGATTATTATTAAGTTCATAGCATCTTGCATCATGTCTATAATTACTTATATTTCCTCTATTTACAACGAAATCATTAGGTTAACCCTTATTGCACACTGGACTAGCTAAGGGCGCTGAGACAGCTAAAAAGCCTTAAAAAAACTAAAATCATTCCAGATTTACAGTTGATACTCGTTTTCACTCATCATATTTACAAAATAATTCAAAGACATATTCATTTGAATCAAGGGTTTATTTGTATGAAAATGCGTATCATGGCAGAATTCTTTTTGTGGAGTTGTATATACTTTAAAGGAATATCAGTAACATTACAGTCAATCAACAATTGTTTGAACACAAATAAATATCTTCTAATATAATAATTGATCTTTCTCGGGTCGTGGAGGAAATAGAAGATAACTAAGTAACTCCGAATAAAACAATATTTGGGGAAAACCCGTTAACAATCTCTAAAATGTCGAACGTTCAATGTGTCCATAAATATTTTTAACGTACACCCTAACTTTCACCTGTTCCGGCATTAAATATTTAAAACTTGTTTCTTGTGCTTGTAGACTGTGCATTTAAAATGAGTATTGGCTCTTAGTCACACATCACTTAAATACTTCGTGGTGTCTCGCTTCACATATAATTTAAACCTGCAGGCCGGCCAGGACACTCATTTATAGAAAGTGAAATTAGCCAGCCGCATCGTAAAGCTAAGCCATGACAAAATTAAAATTGTTTATGCTTGTATTTATTTATACTACTCTATGTCCAACGGGAATATGTAAGTACGTAGTGAATCGGTAATAATTGCAATAAAGCATTAGTACTGACCCAATTTATAATTTTCAGCTGAAATTATTTTAACAAACGATAGAAACTATGAAGTAATACACTTTCAAATTCCGAAGACGATTTGGAAGCAAGCGTTAAATCCTACGCCAGTGTTAAGACAACAAGCAACTGTCATCCTACCAATACATGTCGCAGACGACAATGTTAACGACATAGAAGATGAAGAGGTGGATATAGAAGTAACAGAAGCAAACGTAGTGCAAGATGCACCGGTCATAGAACCAGTAGACCAAGATGAACTAGTAACCCCCGCAGCCATATCTAATGTCACTGAGGCGCCGATACTTGATGAGGAAACTACTACGGTAGCTCCAGATAAAGTAAATGGTTCCGTATTTAGATTTCCTTGTTCATGTGTTCAGGGCCAATGTGGATGTTGTACAGGAACGATCATGGAAAGATTTAAGATGAAGGCATGTGGTAATATTAGCTTTGTGCCTGAAGATTTTGTGTTTGATGTCAGAATGAGTGTTAATAATAGAACTGTTCTTCGGCGACGAGTCTCGGGTATGTATCAAAATAAATAATATTTATAAGTTTTCTCTAATATTGTAGAATTACTTATGAAAGAAAATAAAACTGTTATTTTAACTTTCAGCTGACAACCCGCCTCCAATTTGTTTTAATCCAGGAAGAGCGCCTTTCGTTCGCGTTTGCGCCGAGATCTCAAATATTAGGATACGGGATCGTAACGCGTTCGCTTGCTTGGATATTACTGCGGACATTGCTGGGTTTCAAATATACTCGGCTTCTTTCAGATGTTTTGGGTAACGTATCTATCAAGTTCCTGACGTTATCAGTCTTTTAAAAACTTTATTCCGTTTTTATCTATAGAAGAAGGGCTAGACGTGGTTGCTTTATTTAATGCTATTACACTTTACAGACTAGGAACAAAGGGTGTACAAGCTGGTTTAAAGCCAAAGCCAGTATCATCAGGACCAGCACCTGTAAGCCTTTTTGGCAACAATGACAATGACGACAACCGAGATGGTTTCCTTTCCAATGTAGCTGGTGGCATCTTCGGTGGAGGGGATGGTGAAGGAGGTATTTTTGGGGGCGGCGGCGAAGGTATCTTTGGAGGTGGATCTGATGATGACGGAGGGCCGCTTGATGCGATAGGAGATGTAGTTGGAGATATCTTTGACGGAAGGAGACTTGATTAAAAACTAGAATATATATAAATAAATATAACCTAGAAACAAGTATTTACCTATTTAGACATTAAGTATTTATTTTAATTTAATTACCAACGAACAATGTATTTACGTATTTGACTGCCTTAATAATTGTATTTTCTATTTAATATTTTGTAAACTGACATGAATAAAAATACAAATATTTAAGGTTGTATTTTATTTTCCCTAGATCTCACATAATAGCTTAGTAGGTATATTAGATCAAAAAATTACCCATTTTCTCTATTCAATCTTCTCATAATTGTGAAGGAAACACAAAGTTTCCAAACACTGTAAATTGATAAATCTACACTTTTCTTTGAAAACTCCTATAGCTGTTGAAAAAACAACCAGTGTGAAAGTAGCCAGTGCATCTAGAATAATATACATATTAGGTACATATTAAAGTTACAGGAGATATTTCTCGCCGCTAACCGGTTCAAATCCGCCGGCGAATTGAACCGTGGATATTATTACCTCGCGCGCCGCCCGCGCTGCTTCGCGTCAAAGCCTTTGTCATGGAGAACCGAATTGTGATTTTAGTGTCAGTTGCATTGTTTTTGCCGCATGCGTACGGACATGGTAAATACATTTTTATTTTTAATAGTTTTGATAACATATATTTATTTACCGTACTCGGAAAGCTCAAGAGCATTTTTAATCATTGTAAACATTTATAATTGTATAGCTTTACAAAGTGAAATGTCAATTAATTAACGACAAGTGTTGCCGCCCAAAAATCGTACCTATCGCATTACAATTGTTCATACCTAATAAGTTTTAGCGATCCTACATACTTATTTGTGATATTATTGTTATTATATTATATCGCATATCATAGCGACGTAAAATTTATATGAGAGGTAATCCTAATCAATAAAACTACTGATAAGGTGGAATAAACGTAATATTAGTTTTTCACCGATATATGTCCTTAAGGAGGCTTGTTGAATGCTATAAAAGAATATTATATTAATGAAATAAAAATTCATAAACGTAATTAGATTCGATTAGATTATTTATTTCATGATAAAAAATTACATTACAGATTTGCATACATGTCAAAAAATAAGAATTTTTATCACGATCGTCAAAAACAGAGAAAAATTAAGATATAATATTAGGACAATGTCAACAAATATAAGAACACATTAACAAGCAATAGAAAAAACAAACCAAAAGCAAAATAACACAAATATATAAACCTCTAGGTATCGTCATTAATGATTGTTTAATTGACTTGCATTATTTTTTATTTATCAGTTGTGATCGGAGACCCTACGAACCACACACGCACACTTTTAAATTTTGAAGATTTTGAAGATCTGGAATTACCGGACAGTGCCTTGATATTACTTGATCGAATAAGATCTAGGCATGCCACGCAATTATCTCAACAAGGTAGACAAGCTCCAGGTGGTCAGAACACATCTACAACTGAGGAAGAAGACGATGAGGCTCCACAGAGATGCTCATGCTCCTTTGGCGTCTGCAAATGTTGTACCGGATATGTGCTAGATTTGTTCAACCAGAAAGCTTGTATGCGTATCACATACCATCCAGGAGATTTTGCTTTCGACGTAGCCATGTCCATGAACGACCGAGTACTTTACGAGAACTCCATGTCAGGTAACTCGATAAATTATGGAGTTATCGCACAATTTGATCTGCATATTTTATAAGCCGTATACCTAATCTGTTGCAGGAAAGAATCCGAAGCCTATATGCATAAATCCGCCGCGATTAAAAAATTTGAAAGTGTGTGCTAAATTCTACAATGTATTTTTCCCGGGAAGAAACTTTCACTTTTGCTTGGCAATGACGGGTGAATGGAGACGGTTTGAACTCTTCAACATGGCATTCGATTGTTTAAGGTAAGTAAATGAAACATATAAAACTACTAGCTTCTGCCCGCGACTCCGTCCGCGTGGAACTCGTTTATATCGCAGCTCGATACAAACTTTCACGCCCCCATTTCACCCCCTTGGGGGATGATTTCGGGGATAAAAACTATCCTATGTCCTTCCCCGGGACTCAAACTATCTCCATACCAAATTTCATCGCAATCGGTTCAGCGATTTCAGCGTGAAGAGGTAACAGACAGACAGACAGACAGACAGACAGACAGACACACTTTCGCATTTATAATATTAATAGTATAGTATAGTATATAGTATTATAGTATAGTATATAGTATATAGTATATATAGTATATAGTATATAGTATAATAGTATATAGTATATAGTATGGATCATCAATTTATCAAAAAAACTTAATATCCGCCGCAGCATAACAATACTAGAATTCCTCAGACATTATTAAATATTCTCTATCGTCTTCCTAGTCAAATTTTTATGTGATTGAAATGAAATTTTAGTATTTTCAAATACAGGGTTGGGCACATTAAGTGTCCTACTTGAAAATATCCATAAAATGAAAACAACTCGACAGATTTCAAATATTTTTTAATAAATATATTAAACTTATAATATAAATTACAAAATTAATTCATAAGTTCAAATCTCTCTCCATTTGCTTTAATTAACTTCCGCATTCTCCCATAGAAGGAATTACAAGCGGCACGCACTACCTCATCTGGAATATCGTTCCATATCTTCACCAACCGATGCTTGAAGGAATTTAAATTCATGCCGTGTGTGCTCCCAATCTTACTCAGCATAAATCCCCATATTGAAAAATCCAACGGATTCAAGTCTGGTGAAGATGAAGGCCATTCTTGCCACGGAATAAAGTCTGTCAAATTCGTTCGACACCAGTCTTGAGTGCGTTTGGCTTTGTGAGATGGGGCACTGTCTTGCTGGAAACAAAAATAATCACTCCCATATAACTTTCGGGCATTATCCAGCAAATGACCCTGCAATACATTCTGAATATAGTAATCTTGGTTGATTTTGACTCCTCGATCAATGAACAGCAGTGGTAACTTGCCTCTAGGCGATATCGCACCCCACACCATGACGGCCGACGCACTTTGAAATCGCTGTACAGCTAATTTGTCCACTGGTATGTCCCTCAACGAAACGCCATACACGCGATCATTTTGTTGATTGTGGCTATCTTGTAATTGAAACATTTTTTCATCCGAAAAAATAATGTCATCACCCTCGTGCCATGCTAGTAGCTCCTTGCATTTTGTCACTCTAGCTTTTTTCTGGGCTTCCGTTAATCCGTGAATTTTTTGTTTCTTGTAGGCTTTCAATCCAAGATCATGTCGCAATATACGACTCATTGATCGTCGGGATATTTTCATATCTTTCGCGAGTTTACTTGCACTTTGAGCTGGATTTCGCCTAATACGCTCACGAACACTTTTGATCACTTTTTTGACACGAACATATGGTTTACGTCCAGGTTTGGGCCTGATTCGTGAAGACCCTGTTTCATTGAATCGCTTGATGGTCCGCGATATGAACCTAACATTGATATTTAAATGTTTCAGCTTCCTTAATATCTCGCACGGGCGAAAATTTTTCATATACAAATTGACAACGAGCTCACGTTTCGCGTCCATTGTTGAAAACAAAAGAAAGACAAAAAAATGTCCAGATAAAGTCTAGACATCATAAAGACGAATAAATTGTCTATTTAAAAACATATGTATACGGTAAAAAAAGTTGGATTATGTTTGAAAAAAATACGATATAAGACTAGGACACTTAATGTGCCCAACCCTGTACATTATATTATAATTTATAATACGTACATATTTATAGGTAGCTATAAAATTGGTACTACGAAAGAGTCGGTAGACCCGCAGGAAAATTCTTGGAAAATAATTTTAAAACTTAACGTAAGTAATCTAGTTTATTTTAGCAATTTAAATTTCAAAATCCCTGTCCCTAAAGTTCTCATCCAATGTCTCCACTAATTTCATAAATTAATGCTAAACTATCACAAATAATAATAAAGTTTTGTTGTTTTAGAATGGGATCCAATGGACTAGCAATGGTAAAACCTGAAGAAAACGGTGGAATTCCAATACCCAACCCGGGAGGAGGGGTAGACGCCGTCGTCGACTCCGGCGATGACGACATCGAAGAGTACGACGAGAACAATGTCAAATCGTTGTTCGACTTCTTTGATCGTAAATAACTTGCTTTTCTTGTAATGTAAGTAGGAATAAAACTTCGGACGGGGTCACGGGACGAGGATTTATTGTAAAAGTACTTCGCTCTTAGTAAATTATTTCTATGATAGAAAGTTATTTATTTTGTGGGACCGGATATCATGATAACTATATATAATATTTATTGTCGAATTAAAATGAATGTTATAATGAGAGTACAATAAAGTCTACAAAATAATCATTATTTTCATTGATCTACAAGACCATGATAAACTCATAAATAAAAGCTTGTTGGAGACTGTCCGTGCATATAATCCTCTCTGTTACTATGGACACTGTCTAAATTGACTTTACGTTTTACAAAAAAAACAAAAACTAAATACCTTAAAATACTGGGCTGGGCGTTTAACAAGTATAAGCCCTCACTATTATATATTCTTTCGAATCTATATTTTTTTCTTGAATTATGAGAAAAAAAAATGTAATTATGAAAAAACACATTAGAAAGTCACGAATTGAAACAATAAGGTTTTTTTGTTTTCTGTTTCAAAATCAGTAGCATTAATTTTTAACGACTTCAAAAAAAAGGAGGAGGTTCTCAATTCGGTTATATTTTTTTTTTATTGTTTGTTACCTTAGAACTTGGTCATTGATGAGCCGATTCGTATATTTTTTTTTTGTTTGTAAGTATATGCTTCCAGGTGGGTCCTATTTATTTTTAAAATTCAGTTGGATTGAGGGAACTTTGGTTGGTTGGAGGGAACTCCTCAATTATATTAGGCACGCGTGTAGTGATTTTGGTATTTTCTATTATAGGTACTTAGCTAGTGTGTTTACACCCGGAAATCATAAATTTGCTGGAGTGGAATTGATGATGAAGACTTATGGAATTCCCTCAATTATGTACTTAAAAGTACAAAAGTATATCACAGATTCTGATAAGATTCCGTTGAAATAGCAACTAATGAAGTGCCAAAGGTGATCCTTGTGGAATCGACGGAAGTCTTCAAATATTATCAGCCCACATACAGCGATTCAGTTTTTTTCTCTAATAATCAACGCTTTTGCTCTCGGAAGTAACTTGGCGGAGTAACTTGAAGTCGGTTAAAACTTTTTTTTTAAGTAAATTATAATTTATTGAATAAGGAAAGCACAAACTTTTCAAATCTAAAAGTAATAAATAATAATTTTTCGTCAATGAGTGAGTAGTCAACGTTCATCATCCTCCCACCCAGCAGCCAATGACAAAGCGAAAAGATAATTAAGGCATTAAGTCCGCCAATTGTACTTCTATTTTTATATTTGTGCAATAAAGTTTAAATAAATAAATAATTCTTATCAAAGAAAAAGATGGTCAAAAATAAGGCTCGACTATTTTTAGAGCCGACCACACCACTTAAGATATTTTGGAGAGCTCAGTCGTATCACATTATTGCAGCGGACTGTACAAAAAACCGACGATTTGCGGAGACTATTATCATGAAATACGTAGGTATTAATACGAGAGAGAACCAGCGTGCATTTAAAGACAGCTCTTTACGGTCGGCCGTGGACGTTTTCACTAGAAAGTACCGCAACACGCTCGGAACATCTCGCGCATACAAAACGACAATCGAACCCTAGCCGATATTACACATGTGCCTAGTTATTTGAATGGTGTCCCTTGAGGCGGTGATAGAAGCAAGTTTTTAGTAAAATGAGAGGTGCGTTTGTTATCTTTGTTTTGGTGGGGTGCGCGAGTTTGTCTGCCGGTGAGTACCTATTTCTGTTTATTCGCGGTTTCATTTTTAGTTACTTAGTTTATTAAGTGTTAAACGGTGTTATAGAAGTATCAAATAAATTAAGTTAGCTATGTGAATGGACTCGTATTTGTTTTTTATTTGATTATGTCAAATAGACTCAAATTTCACATTCAATGTAAGGAACCTAAGGTAAACGTCCACTGTTTCGGCATGTTAAGCCTCTTACGAATTAGTATTTTTTTTAAGACAATACAGAACATGATATCGCATTGAATTTTTTTGTGTGATGAACATTGATATCTTGCCTATTATTTAATGCAAGAATTATATAGTATTAGTTTCAATAACTATTTTTTTATAATTTATTTGTAGACCTCGTATTTGAACCCCATTTCGTGATAAAATTTGGCTCTGCTCCTAAGTTTGTGAGTTCTTGGCCCCTGTTTCGGCATAAAGTTTTCGAGTGCCAGGTAGTAAGAGAAACATTTTGTTTGTGAACCCTCATTTGTTATTTGATATTGAACAAGATTATTGAAAAGGTAATTAACATGATTATTGGAAAAATCCAATAGGGGGTCTGGATAAAACTCGGTATTTAAAATCCCGGGACATTTTTTCTTTCTCCAGGATGTTTTTTATGAAATGTAAGGTTAAATAACTTATCCATTAGTACAGGGTCACCTTTTCAAAAATGTGTCTCACATAGGTTACCTATCTACGAGTATATTAACCAAAACTGTTTAACGTAAGATAAATATCTAGGCAAAACCTTTGGACGTGACATGTAGGTATCTGTAAACGATATTCTGTTTAATAGGGTATAAAGATACCTTTCACTTCTTAAAAAAAAAACCCTTAAAAATAAAGAAAGTCCCGGGGATAGCAAGTCCCGGGATATCTAATGTTAAAAATAATAAATATCTTCAATCATTTTCGTCAATATTCCTTAAACGTATCTACCTAGTTAGATATAAGTATGTATTGATTATCTACGATTGATTAGGTAACCTAAGATTAAAATCTAGACAATGTTGTATGGGACACACGACACCCTTTTGAAAGAGCAATTCTATACTGTTTAATAGGGTAGAAAGTAAACTTTCATTTAATAAAAATTATCCCGCAAAAATAAAAGGTTCCCGGAATTTACCCAGGCAACACTATTCGATTATATCGATGCACATGTTACCTCTTCAAGAAGAATATCAAATAACAGACGAGGGTACACATTTGATCTGTGTGTTTGCCTACCACTATAGATTTCTCTGTCACGAACTTGGGGAAAAGTATTAAAAGTAGTAGTCCCTTGTTTCGTGTTACTATTTCTTGGATATTCCCGCAATCAATAATGTACATCACCTTTAAATTATGTTCAATAACCATTAAGTATCCTATATGTAATAAATAAACATAAAAATACATTACAGGAATCGAGCAATAAACAAAATTATGCTGCAAGTAAATATGCGAATTCACCTTCAAATTGTAAATTTAGGTCACGTTCAACCTCGTTTTACGAGAATTGAAGTGAATAAAACATATACCGAATTTAGGTCAATGAAAACGTCATTAAATACAATATCTGTTTTTTAAATTAACATTTACATTTTCTTAAGTATTATTTAAATACCAAAGATACAAGGATGTATAAAGAAAGTCCTTGATTCGGTAGTAACACGAAATAGGAGCCAGACGAAAAATATAATGACCGTTAGTTCGTGAGTCCATTTATTGCAATTTTAAGGGACACCTATACCAAAATATACACTTATTTCTTATTAAATCCATTGTTAAGGAACTAGACAAAGCACTGTTAAAAGTTTTTTTTCAAATGGACTTCCCTTTCTCTTTCAATTCCCTTAAGAAGTCGGAGCGAGCACCTTACGTCAACAAGCAGTTCGCGCACACCGTACAGCTGTTTTCGGCCGACTGACAGTTTCGAGCGTTGTGTTGCTATTAGTTTAGTCGTTAAAAATTTTTAATTTGATTTTTTGGAAAGGTTTAATGATAAAGTTTTTTTACAAATGTATAAATTTAAAAAAAAATATTTCAGTTGCTTATTATAAGCCTCAGAAACAAAACTAACGAAATGACGTACTAGCACGAACTTATGGCCCGTTACCTTATTGTAAAGAAAAACTTATAAGAATGATTGACGTAATGAAAGCTTGTCTAGTTCAGTTTAGTAGTAGTTTTTGATACAAAATTGGTAATTGGGCCAATAACTGTTTTTGTTGGTCGTTGCCAGGGCTACGCTCCTCGGTCACTCTTTAAAACTATGATTTTATGGGATTTAAATCCACTAAACACGTGTTTTTGTTATATTGGTAAACCCTTTCCATCGTGGGGCACCTACTAAGCATGAAAGAAGTCCAATATATATAGTATTTTTTCCAAGAAAGTCTGACAGTGTTGTTTTTTGGCTTACTGGGAAAGAATAACAACAAGATATAGTTCATTATCCCGTTTACATACAACCAGGAAGGATTAAGCAACATAAGTAATGAAACACACTTGAAAAAAACGTACGCTAATATTTCGGATATGTTCTAGCGTCTTCGTGGAAGCAGAAGAAAATTGGGAAGCATTTTTTTTCAAACGATGCAATGGACGTAACTGATTTTTCCGTGTATTACGATTTAGAAACGAACAAGGTGAGTAGGTACTTGAACAAGATTTATATACACAAAGTGAAAACTTTCGTAAAAAAATTTTAGATAACTAAGTGATAAATAATATAATAACATTAATAACTCGTCTTGAATAAAATACTGACTCAAAGTTTCGCGCGTGTTTTGTTTTTACGAACACGCGCTTTTTAAACATTTAATTTTTTTCTTTGACGCCTTGCAATTTCAGCCAGTCAAAAACTGTTTTTTTTTGTAAGTCCGCATGGCACTTGCAATTTTTGTAATGACTAAAAATGGCTTAGTAATATTAAACATGTTTAGTTCATTTAAAATATATATAATATTTCAGTCAATAACCAGAATGATGCCCCGCCCATGGTACAGGCCTGGCTGGATGCTGCGTCTCCCTTTCACAGGGGGCCCCTGTACGTGTAAAGAGTTACGATGCACATGCTGCACCGGCATCAGGATACAGAGCATCAACTTTGATCGAAAAAGTGAGTTATTGCCCACTTATTTCGTAACTTGTTCGTGTAACTAAATATTCGTTTTCAGTTCCTAATTTATCGATAACTTTTTTACTGCACATAACGCGTTTTCTCAATAGGTATAACGTCACACTAAGTTTATGCTGCAAAGCAGGAGATTAATAAGCAGGTAGTGTATTGTCCGTTATCTTCTTAACTTAGAAACGCACGTTGAAAAGCACGGCGTTCGCGCGTTTCAAGACCGCGCGATATATCTTCGTATGTTGCGCGTTGCGTCCGCCCATACGCGTATTCACGAGGTGCGCCCAACACCTCGTGTGTTCTGCGCCATATCAGAATGAGATATGTATACTTCTATCTGAATTTACAGATAGCTATTATTTACCAGCTTTTTACCAGATCCAAGCTAGTTAGCTTTCTCTTCTTCTTCTTAGTCGATCCCTCATGAGCATGATGGCCGCTCCACACGATGGGCCATCCCGACCCATCATACAGGACGCAACTATGCGTTAAAGGGAGTAAGACATATTTATGTCTCGTTCTACCGCATAGCCGCGTCCTGTATGATGGGTCAGGATGGCCCATCGTGTGGCGCGGGCATGACTAAGCATCGTGACCGCATGCAATAACCCACCATGCAGTTTGGTTCCTCGTCAAGTACACTGCATGGGAAAGACTGCTTTTTGCACCACTGAATGAAGCTACCATCATCCAAGCTACCTTTCGAATTGTATTGTGCAAACCTTGGTAGATACATAATTATATTAATTATGTAGGTATTCCTGTGTATGTGTTTTCGGCGTAGTTATTTAATACAAGTTTTTTGTTGACAGCCTGCGCAATATTGACCTTTGATCCATCGGAGTCCATGATCGAAATGGATGTGCAAATGAACAACGCTACAGTATACAAAAACTCATTTTCAGGTGGGTGACTTGCCAACCTCTTGGAACATCATGGTCCCACGAGGTTGGCAAGAAAAGCAAAACAACTTATCATCCGTGTCGTATACAATGTTTTACATCTCATTTGAAACAAAATTTATACTAATAACAATAAACAATCATACTACTACTTAAATGTCCTTTTTGTTATTACAGTTTCAAACGCACCGCCATTCTGCATTCCCGTGCCAGTGCCATACTTGCCGCCCGGTCTTGTCGACATGTGCATACGGCTCTTCGACATCACGCTCATCGACCAAGGAGTTCATGTCTGCATGGACATGGACACACGCATAGACAAAGCGCCTGTCTTGGTGAGTTCCAGTTCCTATCAACATTTGTAGTCTTTACAAGACGTACTTACCAATAGTGACGTACTTATTGGTCTTCTATCCACATCTTTTGATTACATGGCGTTTCTCGGCCAATTAGAACTCTCTGGGTGAGAGTGGAGTTCTTCAACTTGTCGGACAAAAACTTACTCCTCACATACAGTCGAAATAGAAGTTTGTGTCAATTTCACAGTCTTCAATACGCCTATGAAGACCACATTAGCCCAGTTGGCCCTAAGAAGCTAGTGGTCCTGGGTTCGAATCTCGGTAAGGGCAAATATTTGTGTGATGAGCACGAGCAGGTATTTGTTCCTGGATCTTGGGTGTCTTGCTATTGAAATATTTTGACTAGCCAACTTCAGTAGGTAGGTACTTATCATCAAAATTGGTATAGATACAGAAGTACGGTTTTATTAAAGATGCTCTATTCTATTCCTTAGATCCTTCACTTCGATTGCATGGACATGGGATTAAAAGGTGTGATGTTGTCGAAACCTGGCACTGCTACCACCACCCCTAATCCGGTGGCCTCCGACGGGGCCTCCACTTCATCTGAACCTGAACAAATAGACAGCGACATTTTCGACACCGTGACCGAAAATACGCCAGCGACAGAGGCACCCTTTGTTAACTTTGTTAAATATATTTAAAGTGTTTTATAGCTGTTTCGTTAGTATATCAAGTACCTATCCGGGGGCACGGGAGTGCCCCGCCAAGTCCAGCAAAACAGCGGCACGGCCGTACCATCCTTTTCTCAAAGCAGCTCAGTCCATTTTCAACCCCCTATAACTTCGTTGTGGATAAAACTAGAAGCCTGAATTTTCAGTAAACAAGCAGGCATTTTATAAACACGTTATATTTCAAATTTCATTCAATTTGAACCAGTAGTTTAAGAATTATAACTAGTCAAAGTATCTTAATTTTGTCACTCGCACACTGACTGACCGATCATCAAAACTCGAAGGCCCTTCTAGTAGACATAGATGCTTCAAATTTAGAATACAATTAGTGCTTAATGTTAAATCAAGAAAAAACTAAAGTATTTTGCAATTTCGGTCTAGTTTTCTAGTTACACCAACTGCATAAATCCCATAATAATCCCAACTATGTAACTTTATAATCCCATAATATATAGGATTATAAAGTTACATTTGCAGTGAATGGGACTAAAAATGAACAAGCATGATTGGGACTGCATTCATAATTTGTTTGTAATTATAACACAATAACCTACAAAAAGAAGCGAGATCCCATAAAAAAAAAACCATGTAAAAAAGAGGCCAAGTCTCGAAACTCTTCCACCGTAAAAAGTTGTGAGATATTTATTTATTTATTTATTTATTGCAAACATGGTATTACAGATCTTACATAATTAGTACAGTTTCACATGGACCCTGTTAGGGCATAGCAATTAAATTATTTAATAATATAATATACATGCAGCAACAATTGTGTGTCGAGTTTACATTTTATTCTAGGCGAGTTATCATGGTCAAGATTTCATACATGCTATTTTGGTATTGTTTACAATTGTACTATACATTCTTGAATTATTGTACATTGTTTTAATTTTTAATTCTTATTACATTCTTTACGCATATAGTTATTACTTATAACATAATATTGAAATTTATATAAAGTGAAAAAAAAGAAGAGATTGTTACATTTTGTGATAAAATTATTCTTTGCGCATATAATTATTATAACATAATATTGAAATTGATATGAAGTAAAAGCTTATTACATTTTATGATTAAATTATTCTTTGCGCATATAGTTATTATAAAATAATATTAAAATTGATATAGAACAAAAAAGAAAGAAATATAAAAAAATCAGGTATTAAAATGTAAATTTAAGTATTAATTAGCAATTTACAGAGTAAGCATGCATATTGTAATTATTTATTTGACGTGTGTGCATTTGTGTGTTTGGGTCTGTATTTGATTGTGTTTATGTTGGTTTGTTTGTGCGCCCTTTGTTTATTGATCAAATGTTTTGTCGGTCATATATCTCCTGAATTGAATAATAGGCCTTGGCTAACAGGAATCTTTTGAGATCGATACGATATAGAGTATATTTCTCGTGTTTCTTTATAGTAACTGGGAGGTGATTATATATTTGGATACATCTATAGTACGGTCCTTTTTGGTAGATATTCAACTTGGGGGCAGGTAGTGTTAGTTTATTGTTACGACGTGCACTTTTGACCGGTTTAAAGAAGTCTGGATGTTTTTTAACAAATAAACCGATTTCGAATATGTATATACATGGCAAGGTCAGAATCCTATTTTGGATGAAGTGCAGTCTGCAACTTTCGGGTTGGCGTATGTTAACTATTATGCGAATGCATTTTTTTTGTAGTACAAAAAGGTCGTGAACGTCTGTACTATCTCCCCACAAAACGATGCCATATCGAAGCCAGGCATATGCATACGCATATGCGTTGCGGAGAGTGCACATTTGCTATGAGTGTTGCGCTTTAACACTCCAAGGCCATATATAAACCGCGAAAGTTTGTTTTTTGTTTCTTGGATGTGTTTTTTCCAATTTAGGTGAGTGTCAATATGAAGTCCTAATAGATTGCATTCATTTACCTCTTCTATGCCAAGTTCAAGTGATAGTGCTGATAAATCTAAAGGTTTCTTTTGGTACGGTCGAAATTGAATAAGTTTGGTTTTATTAACATTTAGTTCTAAGGAATGGTCATGAAGCCAATTGCTCAAGTCGGTTAAGGTTGTTTCAATGTCAGAAATCATAGTACTTGAATTTGCAGGGCATTTAAACAGAAGGGACACATCGTCTGCGAATAGTATACATAGGTATTCCGTGGTCTTGGGAAGGTCATTTATGTAGATATGATGGTATGAGATGTATTTCGTGGAGCCAAGTCTCTGGTATTCTTATTAATCTTTATTTGCTAGCTAAATAAAAGTTTATGACTTGGCAATCACACAATACTCCATACTTAGTTTTAGGTATGCAAAAATCCGTAAAAGCAGTAAAGTTGTGTGATAAAACTCTTCCAAGTTTCGAGACTTGGCCTCTTTTTACATGGATCCCATATATATTTAGTAGGTAACAAAACTAACAAACATACAGTCTAGACTAAATATTTATATTATAATTATATTGATTATGATTATTATTATGACTAAACCAACCTATTGGATGAGTCGAGCTTTTCCAGGCCTAATTTCTATGGACCAATACTTACCAATACCAACCCGAGCCACGCGCCGGCTAGCAAGGCCGTACCGTACTTAATCAGCACGGCTATCACAAACCTCTCTTTCTAAGTTTCTAATAAGAAAGAGACGGATAGTGCGAGAAAAATCGAGAGAGCTCGCGTTCAGCACGGCTAGCACGCGACGGCGCGCGAGCTCTCTCGATTTTTCTCGCACTATCCGTCTCTCTCTTATAAGAACACTTAGAACAAGAGGTATAGTGCGATAAAAATCTAGAGTATGTCGCGGCCGTCGTGTGCTAGACGTGCAGACGCAGATAGTTTGAGGATTGTTGTGATGAGACCGAGGGATCTGCATGTGTCCCGTTCTGCTAACAAACGTAATCCTCAAATTAATAAATTGTAGGTACTTACACGTTATTCGTCGGTCAGAGGTAGTATGCTTGTTTTGCCATCATAGTGGAATAAAAAGAAAGAGGAGCAGGCAAGTAAGAAACTTCTGCTCAGTTCAGGGCAACTTCCTGTGAGCACCAAAGAGTATAATAAATCACTACGTTTTAACGCCTTTGCCGGCTGGCCTGGCCCCGTGACGCGGCGTAGTGGTACATTGCAAACCAGCGGCAAATTTGAAAAAAAAAAAACATGCGAGTAACACGACATATGACACTTGCGGTAGCCCACAGGCCGCGGAGCAGGAATATTCAATACAAACAAACAAACAAACAATAAAATCTTTCCTCTTTATAATATTAGTGTAGATGTAGATGTTCCAAGAAACGACACGATATATGTCAGGATTTTTATCCGGACTATTCATTTTTATGTGGCAACGTGAGTGACACCTTATTTCATAGGCATAATTGTTGCCATATAAAAAATTGAAAAAAGGATTGCTTTCGCGACTCGCTGGCCAGAATCTACCTAGCGCGCATGGTAGGAAATAAGTTGGTTGTTGTAGCATCTCGTCATATTATACAGGGTAAATTACGCGACTGCATTCGTCGTCGATCTTCAAATTAAGCTGGGCTGATTCTAACTGTTTCGCAGCTGCTCCTTACAAAATCAATGGACCTACCACAATCAGGCGCGCTACCACGAACTTCGAAAGTCGAAGTTCGTAATACATGCATCCCTGTCACTCGATTAAGGGAGTGCGACAGAGATGGAAATACCCGAACTTCGACTTTCGAAGTTCGTGGTAGTGCCGCAGATCAGAGGGCCTACCACGAACGGAATTCGAAGTTTTCCCTCTCTGTCGCATTTACGTACGAACTCGCAAGTCTGACTGAGAGGGAAAACTTCGAATGCCTTTCGCGGTAGGCCCTCAGCACGGCTATCACAAGACGGCGCGCGAGCACTCTCGCAATATACGTCTCTTTCTAAGTTTTCAAATATGTGATATAATATCTAATATTTATCTAAGTAATGTATGAGAGAGACTGATAGTGCGAGAAAAAATCGACGCGCGGTCCGCGCCGTCTTGTGATAGTCGTGCTGACGGACCACGGGACCTTGGACCTATAATATGCTCAGGACAAGCATAGATGGTGCGAGCGAGCTGGTAGCATACAAATCTCGATATAAGTGTGACAGAAAGGGAAATATTATTCAATGTCCTTGTCATAGTTCCACATTTTTTTATTTGCCACAACTGATTTAGTATGAAGTTGTGGCACATAAACCATTACCCGTCCAAATTAAGTAGGTTTTCAAGTCATCAGCCATTTTAAAACCAGTTCTTAATTTAGCTGCATATCGAATCTCGAAGTTCGTATGTCTCTGTTTCTGTCGCTCGAGTACCATAAACCATAAGTGCGACGGAGATATACGAACTGCGAGATTCGATTTTCGTGGTTATAGTATGTCGCAATCGAGCTATATATTTGATCAAACCGAGCTCTGGATGTGGAAAATTGAGAGCCTTTCAAACCGAGCCTTTCATAAATTGTTATTATAATTGTAAATTGTTATTGAATAAAGATCAAAAATTCGATAATGACTTAATGACATTTTACTATTTTCAATACAGCCAACATTAGTATAAAAATATATTTTTTAGTCTGTGATTCGACTGTGACAGTTCCAGAGACATGGTACTGGACAGTTCACACTTCACAGTTGAATAAATGACAGCGCGATAATTTTATATTCTGTGGTGTATGTATTCCATTGCTCTCACGGTCGGAAAAATCCTATTTCGGTTAGGAAAAGTCTAATGTATTGATTTTCCCGTCCGGTTTTTATAGAAATAGATGGTAAATTATACCTTCAGCATTGTTTAGTTTATGGATTGATCGTAAGATGGGTGATAATGACGATTATTTCGATGGTGTTGGGTTAGTAAGAAATGCATGCATTTTGGTGTTGGTTTATTCTTGTTAGTTTACTGTGTACTGTATTAATATTTATATTAGTTTACTGGATACAATATCAGGCTGTCCACGATAGATTTATTTACGATCTCTTGACTACATATATTTATCTGGGTAACCTTCATTAACATTGTCCCAATAGGGTTCTCTCTCGTCAAGTTCGACTTGGCGGCTTTTCATTCTGTTATATGTATTTTATATACTCTCATACTTTATTTCTTATATTATTTATTGTAAATTGTATGTAAGCTGCATGGGTGATGGGAAGGGAATACTTAGCAATGTTTGCTCAAAGCAAGATATTTATATTTGACAGTAACATTATATGAGCGGAATGAACATTTAAAAAAAATACAAAGATGATGTTTGCTAATCAGAAATTTCAATAGTTTTTTTTGTTCTGTGGAATGGTATATTTATATAACTTATTTTAATACATCTTTTTTCTGATAGGACTATGGAGGCCATGCCGGATTCACCCGAAGTCACCTACAACTGGGTTGATGTTACTACTGATTTCTTCAAGCACATACAAGGTAACATCGTTTTTACATAAATTAAACCTGGTTGTGCTTAAGTAGGTATTCCTTTTCTGACTAAATGGGTCATTGTCAGTCAGTAAAACAAAAATCGTCTTTTCATGGGGCAATAGGTAAGGGCTTATGTTTATATATAATATGTTTTTATCGCATAGAATTATAGAAGAGGCGACACCGTTTATGCGGATTCAGAGTTCAACCAAAAATTGGGCTTTAAAGCCCTTTACTTTGGCAATGTCCACCGAAAAGACGCGAACCTAAATCTGACAATGACCCAAATAATAATAGTGAGAGGCTTCCAAATTGAATTTAGTGTGAGTTAGTTACGAAAATTTACTATTACATTAAAAATATTGCTCATGGTTATCACAATAAACATTAAAGTAATAAAATACCAAAAACACTAAAATGTAAGATTAATCACTCCAACTATGAGAAAAAGTTTATAGGCCCAATAGGTTTTAAAAATGATCAGCCTTTGATTTTTTAATATTCTGATTTCAGATCTGCAACTAGGTGAACTCTTGCATGATGGGCATCTGTTTGGGTTGTTTGAAGCCATGTCTGCTATTGAAATGATGGACCCCAAGATGGATGCAGGGATGCTCTGTAACCGAGGCAACCCCAAGCCCCTCAATTTCCAAAACGCAGTCCAGGTATATATTAAATCATCATTGAGGGTAGTTCTACAAAGTGTTTCAAGTATTGGAAAATATAAAAAAAAGGATGTGTTACTCAGAGTCTGCTATTGTTTTACATTCCTTCCAATATGAAATTGATTGATAACTGTTTTTATTTCAAGGTGATGTTTCATAGTAGATATTGAGTTCACCCAGGTCAATTGGAAATTAACCTGTTTGCTGATCACTATCTATCAAATGATAATATAATTGTTACTAAAGTGGCCGTCAATAGAACTTGCTAACTATGTAAACAAACAATGTATTGAAATTGAAATTTAAAATGTCAATTTCAATACATTGTTTGTTTACATAGTTAGCAAGTTCTATTGACGGCCACTATACAGTTTTATTCCTAAACGTGTTTCTTACATTAAAAAGGTTCCTGTTATTGTTATTCTATAAAGAAAAATAAAACCAAAAATGCCTTGTGCAACAGTCATAGTAGTTAATGCTTCCTATATAGTTAATGCTTCCTATATTTCTTAGTTCCGAAGCCACTCAGATTTTGTACAATTTAGGTACAGCATAGAGATCCACAATTATATATATCAGCAATATAACTTACCTAATTATAAAATTTAGAGGGAAACAAAAAACACGACAGTGTTTTATATGTGGCATCAATTTATTTAATTAGTCTCACTGAGCAGACAAGACTTAATTGTCATGTTAAATGTCAATTTCTTATTTCTATAAAAGATGAAAACCGGCATCATTCTTAATCCACCTGTTCAGACTTTGTACTGTTATTTATAATGCATCTTGCATTACATTATATTTATGTTACGAGGAAGTACAATTTATCGATAAATTTATGTCGTTGGGAAGCCCCTATGACAATTTTATTCATACCTATGTATGCTAAGCTTAAGTGGCACGTAGAACTGATGGCCATTGCGGTGGAAATGTTCCTGAGTGGCCACCACATACCGGAAGGCGCTGCATGGGTAGACGCCCATAAGGTGGACTGACGACCTGGTAAAGGTCGCGGGAGTCCACTGAATGCGGGTGGCGCAGGACCAGTCAATGTGGCACTATTTGGGGGAGGCCTATAGGCCTACCTGTGGACGTCTTTCGGCTGATATGATATGATAATGATGATGAATAAGTATGGTAATTAAATAAATAAACTCAAAATAAATTGACAACCACTTTAGCCTAGTGGTAGTGACCCTGCCTACGAAGCCAGAGGTCCTGGGTTCGAATCCCGGTGAGGGCATTTACTTGTGTGATGAGCAGCACATTCCTGAGTCATGGATGTTTTTTATGTATTTATTTATCTTTATAAGTACGTTTATCGTCGTCTAGTTCCCATAGTACAAGCTTTGCTTAGTTTGGGATTAGGTTGATTTGTGTGATTGTCCCCAAAATATTTATTTATTTAAATAAAAGGTTTCACAGTTCTATCATAATTGCAGGCCGGAAAACTGAAAATTGATGACCTAGAGCCAAGTGAACTGATTGGTATAATAGATGCCACAATGGCTTGCATTGTATCCTGGTTGGAGGGCCACTCCCTGGCACAGACGGTGTTCACCAACTTGTATTTGCATCAGCCACACTCGATAAACAACAGGACACTGAAAGCTTTCTGTATTGCTGTATATAAGTTGCTGGATTGTATAAGAGACTGTATTAATAAGTGAGTACAATTTTACCATCATAGTATTGTGGTAAGTAACCATTATTACTTTTCTGTCAAAAAATTTTTTGGTACAAGCTTTTATTGCCGACTGTACTCTGTATACCATCATCAACTACTCATTGAGACAATTCTAACGAACCCAAACTCAACGGGGTTACGTCGGTTAAGTACTGAATTCCCATGGCCCCCTTCTGTCTCCATCATCAGATCAGCTCGATGGTACCATAATATGGAATTGTCATCCAAACTATACTTATACCCAAAATTTCAGCTCAATCGGTCACCGGGAAGTGGGTCAAATTTAACTTGCAAGATTTGTCCCATACATACTAACAGGGCAAGTTAATATAAAGCTTGTAAAAACGGGACATTAAAGCTGCATAGTGTGATCACATATGGCGAGTTTTTGCAGCGGATAAATGCGAAACTCAATTGCAGCACTAGTCATGTCAGCATGGCTAGCGAGAGGTTAATCTGTCTCTTTCTAATAAGAACACTTAGAAAGAGATGGTAGCTTATCTTCCACGCAAGATAGCTCGCTCGCGATTTTGCGCTGTTGCTATTATGTGCTATTTTTTAATAGCCCTCGCTTCCTGCAGCAATATTCTGTCACTGCAAAAAGTTGCGGTGTGTAACCGCCCTTCGCGGTTAACTGTAACGTTCATTCCTGTCACAAATGCAAGCAAAAAAACGACTTTGTGCTCTGATTATAAAGTAGTTTTTTTGACAGGATTTACTTTTCGGTTTCGGACGTACATTACCTACAGGCGCCAATTCTTGATGATTGACTCCTACATCTAGACTAATATTATAAACAGGAAAGATTTGATTGTTTGTTTGTATTGAATAGGCTCCGAAACTACTGGACCGAATTGGAAAAATCTTTTACTATTAGAAGCCGACATTATCCCTGATGAACATAGGCTACTTTTTACCGCGGAAAACGGGTAGTCCGTGTGAAGCCGGGCCGGGCAGCTAGTTACTGAGTAAATTGGTTACATTTTCAGAGCCCAAGTGTTTGAAGAAGAGGATTTTCAACCAATGGGCTACGGTTATCGACTGGGTTCAAACCCACAGACCGGCAACACCTTTGATCCCAACTTGGAGGTTCCGGAGCAGAAATGTATTGCCATGCTTCGAGAACAGGAGGAGGAACTCAATAAAAAGGCCAGGGCGTCTGGTGATGAGGTGAGGTATATTCGATAAAAAGATGTCAGGGAAATTAGTTTCACATTTACGTAAATTGAAGAAAAACCGCAGTTTAAGATTTATATATACGAGGGCTGTTTGATAAGTACCCGTTTTTTAAAGTTATGTATGTCACTGGCTGAAAATACGTATAGCACCGCTTTGAGGCATTCTTCATGGGCTTGAAAAGAAAAAAAACGGCGTCGCTCTTTTGTTTTTTTTTTCATTAGATCACTGTCAAATGAAAGCATTCGATTGTAGTTGCAAGTATGGAGAAAGAACAGTATCGGTCAGTAATTCGGTTCATGTTTTTAGAAGGAAAAACTTGTGAGGAGATAAAAGTAAAGTTGCAGGCGGTTTATAAGGACTGTACTCCTTCCATGACTACCATCAGATATTGGTTTAACGAATTCAAGCGTGGCAGAACATCCGTCTTTGATGAGGATCGTCCAGGCCGGCCTATTGAGGTAACTACGGAAGAAATGGTCAAAAAAATTCAAAATATCGTACTGGCCGACCGCCGAATAAAACTTAGAGAAATCGTTGATATTGTAAATGTTTCCATCGAGCGAGTACAATACATTATAGAAGAAAAATTGGGTATGAAAAAAGTATCTGCGAGATGGGTGCCGCGTTTGCTCACTGAGGAACAAAAACTGAACCGGGTGACTACATCTGAGTACTGTTTGGGGAGGTTTAAACATAATCCAAAGGAGTTTCTGCGTCGTTTCGTCACGGTGGACGAAACATGGATTCATAACTTTACTCCGGAAACAAAAGAGCAGTCAAAGCAGTGGATTTTACAAGGTGAACCTGCTCCAAAGAAAGCTAAAACCGTCCCATCGGCCGGAAAGGTTATGGCGACCGTGTTTTGGGATTCGCAAGGCATTATACACATAGACTATCTGGAAAAAGGTAAAACAATAACAGGGCACTATTATGCCAACTTACTGTGCAAATTTGACTCCGCGTTAAAGAAAAAACGACCCCATTTAACAAAGAAAAAAGTTCTCTTCACCACGACAACGCACCAGCTCATTCATGCAAACTTGTAAAAGCAAAATTAAAAGAATTACGTTACGAATTGTTGCCGCACCCGCCTTACTCGCCAGATTTAGCTCCGTGCGACTTTTTTTTATTCCCAAACCTGAAAAAATGGCTCGGCGGAAAAAGATTTGCGTGTAACGAAGACGTCATTGCCGCTACAGAGGCCTATTTTGACGAGTTTCAGAAATCATATTTTTTGAACGGCTTACTGAGACTGGAATACCGTTGGCAAAAGTGTGTAGACCTACATGGAGATTACGTAGAAAAATAAATAAATACATATCCTAAAAAAAGTTTTTTTTTCCTAAACACGGGTACTTATCAAACAGCCCTCGTACGTACTACGCTAATTTCAGAAAAACCGCAAAAAACCGCACTCTAAGATTGATATATACGTACTAAGCTATTTTCAGTCACGGATTGTCTCTTCATGAAATCAATTGAACAATTGGAACCGAATTTTTAAGTTTGATCCGACGAATCTCAACAATAAATTGAATAAATTTCACATTATTGCCTTAGATATGATAGTTTTATATGAGTCTAATTAAGACAGCAACACCATTACTGAACTGTCCCTGTAACCACCATAAAACAATTATGAAAGTGAGCACGCTTTAATTGCCATCTATGCCGCATCCATCTTACCATAGCTTCGTACATAGTTGTATTTGTAGTGCAGTTATCGCCTTAGCAAGGCGGCCAAACATTAGCAAAATTCATTATAATAAGTATCTTAATGCATGTCTACCCACTATGATTTTTATAACAAGTGTAAACAATGCTTAGATTTAATTCTAACATAACTTTTCTCATGTAAGTGAATTCTGTATTTCTTTATGAGAAATAAATTACTTTAAACAAAAACTTCCAGGACAACCTATGGACCGCGCTAGCCGCGCGCATCAGGTTCACCCGAATGTTCTACCAGGCTCTCCTCCTGATCACCAAGAAGGATTCTCAATCGGGTGCCGACTGCGTCGCCCTACTCAACGGGTGTTCAGAGATGATGAAGGTGATCATCAAGACTGCTGGGAAGGGGACTCAGCCTGTCGAGAATTGTGAGTTTATTGTTACATTTTCGATTTTTTAAGTGAAAACTTCTTTAGCGGCGCTGTGCACTTTTTGTGATGGGGAGAAATTGTTAAACTTGCCACAGGTCACGTAAGATTCGTAAAACGTGAGATTAGAGTCAGGTCACGTGACCGTAAGATGTCACTTGACCTGATCGAAAAACTGTTACAATGTCATTGAGTTTTCACTTCTGCCGGCACTCCCTGAGTGCAACCCGGTCTTTTTTTTACTTGGAGTTGGTTAGCTGATTGTATGTTGTTGGTATACGATTTAATATATTTCGTGTTTAGTACTCATCAATGTGACACCACTAGCCTGAAATTAGACTTAATGCAGTGATTCCAAAAGTTTACAGGACCACAATTCACTTACAACAAAAACTTCCAAAGTCAGATCTTATAGTTTGGGAAATGCTGTATTAATCTATGAAGACTCTTATTACAAAAGATAGATCGTAGAGAAATGTACATATTTTACTTAAAAATTCGTAGTTACTAGTATGTTTCAATGTCAGAAACAAAAGCTATTTTAACCAACAGTCTTCTTGAGAGTTTTACGAATAAAAGTCAGTATCATATAATTAGTAGCAGCCAACATAGCCAAATTTATCGTGAAACACGATTATTCTTACAGTAATCGAATTAGAATTAATTAAATTTAATCTAATACTAACTTTTGACGTTTAACACGTTCGCAACCAAGAACCCGCCTAGCGGGCACTCGTAATGTTTGCTCAGATGCCGGCTGAGCCCGCTTGGCGGGCAGTAGTATGAACTTACACGCCTAGCGAATTCTGTCGGTTTCTGGTAAATTGTTCAATTTTTAGTCAGGTTGCGAAAATGTTAATCTATTTGTGCATTATAAATAAATGAGTATGAGTAATAAGGACGTGTACCGAAATATTTGGCTACGTTGGCTGTTACCAATTATATGCTGCCGACTGTTCTATCTTTCAATTTGCAGCAGATTCTCCAAACCCAATGGGGTTCGAGCCGATGATAAACCAGCGCTTGTTGCCGCCCACGTTCCCTCGCTACACCCGCATCAAGCCTCGGGCCGAGGCGCTCGCTTACTGCGACGAGCTGGTATCGAGGCTGCGACGCGCGTGGAAGATCACATCTTGTACCAACTTCCACACGGCACTAGTAAGAGGATTAGACCATATTCCCTCGCTATACCCATCAAGCCTCGGGGCGCTCTCTATTGAACCTGCTACAAGGCGCTTTAATACCTAAGCAAGCATTAGTTGTCCAAGCTAATGTGTTGTCATAAATCTCTGAATCAAAAGCGCGCTCAGTTGATCGTTCAGTTGAACGACAATACGGATTAGAGGTCGTAAAGCGCGGTCAGCTTGTATCGAGGGCTAACGTAGCGCACACACGTAGCATTTTAATGTGGGACATAGTGGACACCAACACCTCATGAATTACACGGTGCGTATTTGGAAACACGCATAACATGTCTTTTTTTTTCTCCTCTAGGACTTCTTCATGGAGTTCAGCCGCCAGCGCGCTTGCATCCTGTCTCGCTCGGCGCTACAGCTGCTGTACCTCAGCCCGTCGCCCGCCAGCACGGCGTCGCTCGCGCAGAGCGCGCCGCCCGGCCAGCCGCGCGCGCCGCACGCCTTCCTCGAGATACTGCGCGAGTCCGTCAGGAGCTTCGTCAACCCGCCCGCTCTCACGCCCAAGTCGCCCGTGCTGTCCACACCACAGGTACATGTACGCAGAGCGCGCCGCCCGGCCAGCCGCGCGCGCCGCACGCCTTCCTCGAGATACTGCGCGAGTCCGTCAGGAGCTTCGTCAACCCGCCCGCTCTCACGCCCAAGTCGCCCGTGCTGTCCACACCACAGGTACATGTACGCAGAGCGCGCCGCCCGGCCAGCCGCGCGCGCCGCACGCCTTCCTCAAGATACTGCGCGAGTCCGTCAGGAGCTTCGTCAACCCGCCCGCTCTCACGCCCAAGTCGCCCGTGCTGTCCACACCACAGGTACATGTACGCAGAGCGCGCCGCCCGGCCAGCCGCGCGCGCCGCACGCCTTCCTCGAGATACTGCGCGAGTCCGTCAGGAGCTTCGTCAACCCGCCCGCTCTCACGCCCAAGTCGCCCGTGCTGTCCACACCACAGGTACATGTACGCAGAGCGCGCCGCCCGGCCAGCCGCGCGCGCCGCACGCCTTCCTCGAGATACTGCACGAGTCCGTCAGGAGCTTCGTCAACCCGCCCGCTCTCACGCCCAAGTCGCCCGTGCTGTCCACACCACAGGTACATGTACGCAGAGCGCGCCGCCCGGCCAGCCGCGCGCGCCGCACGCCTTCCTCGAGATACTGCGCGAGTCCGTCAGGAGCTTCGTCAACCCGCCCGCTCTCACGCCCAAGTCGCCCGTGCTGTCCACACCACAGGTACATGTACGCAGAGCGCGCCGCCCGGCCAGCCGCGCGCGCCGCACGCCTTCCTCGCGATACTGCGCGAGTCCGTCAGGAGCTTCGTCAACCCGCCCGCTCTCACGCCCAAGTCGCCCATGCTGTCCACGCCACCAGTATTCGAACCTTCACATGGCACACGCAAAGTCCGGATGTCCAAGGGATGCCTTTTATAATGTAGACTCGCTAACATTTCTTTATTTTGTCTGCAGGCCCGCGAATTCGTCGAAAACTTCCTGGCTCGCTGCGTGCGTCCATTCGCGGTACTCCTGCAGGTGTGCGGCCACAACCGCGCGCGGCAGCGTGATAAGTTGGCGCTGCTGCTTGATGAGTTTGCCGCGCTCCAGGAAGAGGTTAGAACACAAACGAATACTTCCTGACTCGCTGCGTGCGTCCATTCGTGGTACTCCTGTAAGTGTGCGGCCACAACCGCGCGCGGCAGCGTGACAAGATGGCGCTGCTGCTTGATGAGTTTGCCGCGCTCCAGGAAGAGGTTAGTGGACTCAACAAATGACCACTTTCATACCTGCTATTCAGAAAAGTCATTATTGCCATCGAATGAGGGTTGTACATTCTGCTCCTTTGTGACACAATCTACTATTTCATCACACTTGCTCGAAAAGTGCTTCATAATGCGCAGACATACAGAGCTGTAATAGCCTGTGTTACGCCCACGGGCGTAATGGCTTTTTTCTTAAATTGTATCTGTCACTCATGCGGCAGTTACAAAGCAAAGAGGCAATATCAAATACGATGTCTGAAAACGTATTTATAAATACACAAGTTAATCTTCGATATCTGAAGACATAGGGCGGCTTACTTCTCGTTCCTGAATATAACTGGATGCAATAGGATCAATGGGTTGTTGTCAAATAGACCTCTCGTCGCAGTTCGTTACATAATGCAATCTGGAAACCCTCATTACTGTTAACTTATTGGATTATTGAATTGCAGGCGGAGAGCGTAGATGCAGTAGTAAGCGGTGCAGCGGGCACAGCGCCGCGCGCGTGTTTCGGTACATGGCTGCTGTACCACGTGCTGCGCGTCATGGTCGCCTACCTGCTGTCCGGGCTCGAGCTCGAGCTGTACAGCGTGCACGAGTACCATTACATATTCTGGTGAGTCTAGTGGCTGCTGTACCACGTGCTGCGCGTCATGGTCGCCTACCTGCTGTCCGGGCTCGAGCTCGAGCTGTACAGCGTGCACGAGTACCATTACATATTCTGGTGAGTCTAGTGGCTGCTGTACCACGTGCTGCGCGTCATGGTCGCCTACCTGCTGTCCGGCCTCGAGCTCGAGCTGTACAGCGTGCACGAGTACCATTACATATTCTGGTTAGTCCGCGCTTTACCTTTTCACCACCAATTAAGAGTTCCAAAAGGGACATTTGTCACTCCTCAGCTCATTATTACAAGAGAGAATGAAGGTTGCTTTGACAGCAGACGTCATAACACCTACAGTCGTTTTTATTTGACAGACACGACTTGTACATGTCGCAGGAAAATGGCCAAAACAGAGATTTGAACTAATCTCTAAGGGATATGATCAAATCACGCAGGATGTTAAAATGGCGAATCCATTTTATCATTTGCCTAGAAAAAATCAGCAATTTGATCAAATCTCTGGATCTGTTTAGTGAAATGACGAAATCGGCCAAAAAAGGCAACTCATTTGTTCATTTCACTAGATTTGTTTAGTGATTTGATACCCAATCTCATAGAGCAAAAGCGTACCGTCCTAATGTAGGCAATTCTGTATACAATTTTAGTCCCGTAGCTACACCAGTAGATGCAGTATCCGACCTACCACGGCTATGACGCTGTCAGCCTACCTCATAGTTTTTGTAATACATTGAGATATCACCAGATGGCATTGACTTCCCGGGCAACAAATAGACGCGCGATTAAGTATTTTCGATTTTTTTGATATAAAAGTAGTATTTTTGATATAAATGTACATAATAAGATAGATAAGATCGCCACTGAATGGCAGCCCGACAGCTCGAAACGGAGACGTGGCAGACCTCGTCGGCGATGGAGAGACGAGCTAGACTCCTTTTTAAAAGAATGGCCAGAGACTGCTCAGAATCGGGAGCACTGGAAAAAGTGGGGGGAGGCCTTTGCCCAGCAGTGGGACACTACAGGCTCACAATAATAATAATAATATTAAATGTACATAATCAAACGCTTGGAGCCTGTGGTTCCATAGAACTTTCGCGACCTGTGATGGCGCCATCTAGTGACAGTACCCAATAAAACACGTGTAATCTATATTGCTTAATAAATATACACACATGATTATTTTTACAAATTATGATGTTTCTATTAATAAATTTAATTGTTTAAAAGTACTATTTTTCAAATTCCCTCGTAAATTTCCAAAACGCAACGCTATTGGCGGAGCGAAACGTGACGTCACCGTGCACTCGGTGTCTACTGTTAACAGGTCGTTTGTATGATTATTGAAAGTTATTCGCATTGTTTTGCCGCTGTTTATGATAAATAATCAGTGTTTTTTGGTAATTATTAACTGAAAGCAGTGACTCCTTGTGAAAAAAGACTCGGCACAATGACTGAAAGCGGTTTTGTCAAGGCACAGTCAGATAATCTGCCTAAAATTGATGTGTTCATGATGACTAAATACGTACTTCGCAAATATTTGTGACTTTACGTCCGCTGAACTAAGAGGAGTAAAAGCTGCAAGGTAAATAAGTTACAGATATTCAATAAATTTTCATATTCCTTGTTTTTATACTCGTGAGATTGGTCAATTAAGTAATTATAACGTTTTTTGGCGATTCAAATAGCTACTTTTAACCTACTTCAAATAGGTATCTTTTCTCAAAAATGGCCCGCAAAGTGAACATAACTCGCTACATATTGGAAGGTAAAGTGTATAGTTTAAGGTCAGACCTAAATAAAAAAATAAAAAACATTGCAGGCCGCCTGGAATGTTATATATAAATTTCTTTATTTGTTGAGTACCAAATTTTTAAAAAAGTAGAAACTGGCATATAACAGACGGCACAGCTCGTATTCAGCCAATTCAAACCGTATTCTTCTTCCATAATGTTAAATGTTGAGGACATCTTTATGGACTTTAGCAAACTAGGTTGTTTTCGTCAAGGCTTATAAATAAAACAAATTTGTGTAGGGTCACTCAGTAAAAAGGATTAAATTCTTTTAACTTCGATCAACAGTGCAAACAAATAAACTTAGCTAAAACGTTTCGTGATCAAATTCAACACTCGTAGTCAGCTGTTGATGAACAAAAATCATAATATTTGTAACATTAATAACTAAAAGAATTGGGAATCAGAATAGTTTTATGAATAAGTACCTATATAATACAATTTTGAGGTTAGGTTATTGTTTATATTGTTCGCGAGTCCCAATAAATAAGATTTTAGGTACAATACAAATTTAATACTCACGTCGAAATGATCTTCACAACGATATAAACTACTCAAGCACGATACCTTATCTCTCCTCATCGCCTTACACCACTTTATCCTTATATTTGCATCTTTGGGCATATGAAAATATTTGCAGTTTTAATGTTATTTTCACACATAGGGACAATACAATATTTATAATAAGTAAGCTTTTGTGTGCTCTTCCATTACAATAAGTTGATCTTATAAGCTTTAATCACTCACATTTATTAAAAGTGTGAATCAAACACTTTGTTGTTAATTTGTTCTTAGTGCACGGTGACGTCATAAAATGAGCACGCCAAAATGGTGGCGTTTTGATCGTCCGAAAATGATAGTGGTTTTAATTATTTTTTTTTGCGTTTTTAATAATATTGTGAGTGTTATATTTTTTTCCGGTTATATAATTGCTTAAATAGAAAATCATGAATATTCCCTATTAAGGTACGTTGAATTTGTTAGAGGAAAACCACTTTACTACAATAAAAGTTTAGTTTAATCCGTGAATACGTATCGTGAGTATAGCTGCTCTATTAGGAGCCTAGCAACCGTCATATAAGCCAATACAACGACAACACGTCTTTTATACAGCCAGTATACATATAGTTTACATGCAGGTTCTAACACCACCCCTTAAACTGTATGTTCATACTACATGTACTAACTACTACATCACTATGCACTACCTAAGCATGAAAAAGTCTTTTACAAAACGTTGATACTTTTCAGTACTCAAAGGCTTTGTCAAAGCATCCGCCAGCATATCGTTGGTACACATATATTTCACTGCCAATACACTATTTTCAACTATTTCGCGGATAAAATGATGTCCGACATCAATATGCTTAGTTCTTGCATGATACATATGGTTTTCAGACAATTTGATTGCAGATTGGTTGTCATTCCAAACTACTATTTTGACATCCAACCCCAAACACTCTTTCATGAATGATTTTATGAACAATGCCTCTTTGCCCGCATCGGATAACGCCATATATTCTGCTTCCGTGCTGGAAAGAGCCACCGTACGCTGTTTACGACTCTCCCACGAAACTAGAGAATTGCCCAATTTAAATATGTAACCAGTGTAAGATCGACGATCGACTACACTAGCCGCCCAGTCTGCGTCCGCTGACCCAGTCACGTCTAACCCGCCCTTCTCATAGGTGATGCCGTAGTCCATTGTACCCTTAAGGTATCGAAGCACACGCTTTGCCGCTTTCCAATGAGTTTCCGAGTAGCAATCGTTAAACTGGCTTAACATACTCACAGCATGTGAAATATCAGGACGCGAACAGACTGCGATATACTGTAGGCAACCAATCAGGTTTCTGTATTCATAGCCTCCATTCTTCTCAGATTTTGTAAGTTTCAGTCCAACTTCCATCGGTGTTTTAGCCGGTTTGCATTCAGTCATTTTGAACCTCTCTAAAACTTTGCTAATATAAGCAGACTGATCAAGAACGATCTTTCCATCCTCACGATGGATGTGTATACCAAGTATACTTTTCGCAGGCCCAAGATCCTTCATAACAAATTGCTTCATTATCTCCTCTATTACCGCCTTCTTTTCAGTTTGACTGTTGCTAAGTAACAAAATGTCATCAACATAAAGACCGAGGATAACAAGTCCGTTTTTGCTAGATCTGACGTAAACACACGTCTCGGACGCTAGTCGTTCAAATTTCAGCTTCTTGACAAGCGCGTCGTTTATCTTCTCGTTCCATGATCTGCTGGCTTGTTTTAATCGGTATACAGCTTTAAGCAAACGGTAAGCCTTTCCTTTGCTGTTTTCCACGTCAAAGCCTTCAGGAATTTCCATATAAACGACTTCCTTCAAGTCACCATTTAGAAATGCTGTCTTGACGTCCATATGATCCACTTCCATGTCATATTCAGCCGCCAGTGCCAAAAGTAATCTTATTGTAGAGTATCTCACGACAGGTGAGAACATTTCAAAATAATCTACTCCATATTTTTGTGTAAAACCCTTTGCAACCAGTCGAGCCTTGTATTGTAAGAGCTCTCCGTTCAGTCCTCTCTTCTTCTTGAAAATCCACTTACACTTAACTGGTTTCTTTCCCTTCGGTAAGTCCACAAGTTCGAGACATTTATTATCCAAGAAAGACTGATATTCATCCCGCATCGCTGCCTTCCACTGCGCAGACTCCGGACCGTCGAGTGCCTCGCGATCGGTAGATGGTGTTTCCGCGTCGCTACTCGCGTCGGTCGTGAGTGCCGACAAGTAAGAGTCCTCAAACTCGCTCCGTCCTCTCGATTCCTCAGAATCCCAAGATGACAAACCAGGAACGTAGTCGACATCTGAAGTGCTGGATTCTTCATTATCGGTATCATCTGCGTCATGGATCAGCACCTCGTGAGGCTCTTGTGATCCGTCAACTGGTTCTGCCGTCTGCTCTTCTAAATTTTCAGATTCATTACTAATGATCACATATGGAGTCGGCTCGTTGACCACAGGTTGCTCAACTGTATCCTTGAAGTATTTGTTCTCTACAAACACAACATTGCGCGAAGTTATACATTTAGTCGGATATGCGGGGTCTACAAGTCGATATCCCTTCTCGCAGTAACCAATGAAGATATACTTCTTACATTTCGGGTCTAACTTCTTTCGTCCCTCTACGACAGAATATGCCACACAGCCAAAAATTCGTAAATGGTTCAAGTTTACCTTTTATCCCGACCACTTCTCCTCAGGAGTAGCACCCAACACAGCCTCGGTTGGCGATCTATTTTTCAAGTAAACCGCAGTGTGCATCGCCTCTGCCCAGTATTTTTGTTCTAAGCCAGCACCCTGTAACATACACCGTGCAGCCTCAACAATCGTGCGGTTCCCTCGTTCCATTCTGAGGCGAAGAGTGAGGAACAGTCCTCTGGTGTACAATACCATGCTGGTTCAAAAAAGCGTCAAATTGTTTATTAACAAATTCCCCTCCGCTATCTGTCCTCAAAGCCTTAATTGTTTTATTGGTTTGATTCTCGACGAGAGATTTGAATTGCTTGAATTTATCAAAAACTTCATTCTTTGTTTTAATAAAATAACAAAAAGTTTTCCTTGAAAAATCATCTATAAACAGTAGCATGTAGCGAGATCCACCAAACGAAGTTTGCGGCATAGGCCCGCACACGTCACTGTGTATGAGTCCCAAGACTTCAGTCGCCCTAGTAAACGATTTCTTTGAAAAAGGTAGTTTTGTTGTTTTCCCTTCTATGCACGAAATACATTGTTTATACTCAGAGTTATTAAAGTCAATGCCATTCGCCATACCTGTTTTCAGTAGATTCATGCTCCTACAGTTCAAATGTCCCAATCGCTGATGTCATACATCTTGAGACACAACACGCCCAGTCCCCACGTTCGCCGCAACATGGTTAGCGGACGCAAACTCAGACGATTTCGGTTTACTACGCGTCGAAAGCGTTTCTAATTTGTAAAGCCCATTTTCACGTTTTGCATTGGCAAACAAAACATTACCAAAATAAATGTTACAAAAATCAGAACAAAATACAACTCGAAAACCTTTTGACCAGGCCTTTAAATAGCGCTATTTTCGTATAGCGCTATCATTTATAACGTTATTATTCCTAAAACCGCTATACTCGAAACCGATATTTGACGCGCTGTATAGCGATATCCATTATAACGTTATAAATCTAAACCATTAATATAAAACCGATACTTTTTTAACCGATATAATAATGTAATAACGTTATAGGCTACCCCTTTCTCGCATTCAGTATAGCCTACTCGTGCAATGTAAGCGATGTGATTACGTAACGTAGGTTGTTTGTTAGAGTGCACGACGTCATAGTAAAATAGAGAATTTTTCGATTTGCTCGGCTTGTCGGCGCAGGTTGTAGCCTGATACGAATATCCTGACTAATAATTTTCAAATCAGATTGTCTTTAGCTACTCTGTGCCTCATTAATCGGAAATTCATCATCCCATAAAAAACATGCCATGTAAAAAAGAGGCCAAGTCTCGAAACTCTTCCACCGTAAAAAGTTGTGAGATATTTCGTAGAGCCAAGTCTCAGGCATTCTTTTATCTTTATTTGCTTGCTAAATAAAATTTTGTGACTTGGCAATCACACAATACTACATAGCTTTAGGTATGCAGAAATAGTCATAGTCATAGTCATATCATTTATTGCATCCATAGTTGTACAGTTCTTAGTAGTAGGTACATGTCCATCCATTAATGCAGGAAAGTTGTGTGATTGCCAAGTTACAGAATTTTATTTAGCAAGCAAATAAAGATTAAAGAATGCCTAAGACTTGGCTCTACGAAATATCTCACAACTTTTTACGGTGGAAGAGTTTCGAGACTTGGCCTCTTTTTTACATGGAATGTTTTTGCTTGTTAAATAAAATTCTGCAACTTGGCAATCACACAACTTAACTGTATTTATAGATTTTTGCATACTTACCTAAAATTATGTAGTATTGTGTGATTGCCAAGTCACAAAATTTTATTTAGCAATAAATAAATAAATAAATAAATATTAAGGGACAATCTTACACAAATCGACCTAGTCCCATAGTAAGCTCAGTAAGGCTTGTGTTATGGGTACTAGACGACGATATATATAATAGATATAAATACTTAAATACATAGAAAATTTCCATGACTCAGAAACAAATATTCATGCTCATCACACAAATATTTGCCCTTACCGGGATTCGAACCCAGGACCTTCAGCTTCGTAGGCAGCGTCACTACCCACTAGGCTAACCGGTCGTCAAGCAAGCAAATAAAGATTAATAAGAATGCCTGAAACTTGGCTCTACGAAATATCTCACAACTTTTTACGGTGGAAGAGTTTCGAGACTTGGCCTCTTTTTTACATGGAGTGTTTTTTATGGAATCTCACTTCTTTTTGAAGGTTAATGTGTTATCCATACATACAAACTATGAATGCAGGCCCATTCTTGCTTTTGAATTTTCCCATTCACTGCAAATGTAACTTTGTAATCCTATATATTTGTATAGGATTACAAAGTAATGTATACAGTTGGTGTATCTAGAAAACTGGGTTGAAATAGCAATTTTTTATAGTTTTCCCTTTATGTGGCCATTAAACCCTAACTCTGTACCAAATTTCAGCTCTCTGAGTTTATGGGAAGTACTAGTTCTATTTTGATGATCATGAGTGAGTGTCATAAATGCGAAACTTTGCTTTCGCTTAACTTCGGAACTAAATGACCTACAGACTTGACATTTTGGATTTTAAGTATGTGATTATAGCTTACTGGATGACGAAAATTTCTGCATTCTGGTCTTATCCAGAGGTTCTCAAATAGGGGCCTGAAAATGTGGCGAAATGGTTCCAGTAAAGGATGGTACGGCAGTGTTTGCTTCGCGCTCGACTTGGCGGGGGCACTGCCGTGCCCCCAGATATTAATGGCATTGTTATAACATGGTAAATTATTTCATCAACACACAGCCGAAACTACTGGGACTAAAAAGAAGGGACAAGATGGAATTTTTGGAAATCCCATCCCTAAGGGGGTTAAATAGGGGTGCAAAGTTTGTATGAGGGAAACTTTTTTTTTAACTAGAGACTTGAAACTTTGTAGGAAGATTACTTATTAATGCATAAAAAGTTCTTGCAGCGTTTTAGAAAATTCCACTCCTAAGGGGGTTAAGTAGGGGACAGGGGTGCAATGTTTGTATGGGGGAAACATTATTTTTTGAACTAGAGACTTGAAACTTTGTAGAAAGATTACTTATTAGAATAGAAAAAAGTACTTTCTGTGTTTTAGAAAATTTCATCCCTAAGGCGGTTAAATAGAGGTGCAAAGTTTGTATGGAGGGAACTTTATTTTTTGAGCTAGAAACTTCAAACTTTGTAGAAAGATTACTAAATACAATACAAAAAAGGACTGTCAGCGTTTTAGAAAATTCCACCCCTAAGGGGGTTAAATAGGGGTGAAAGGTTTGTATGAGAAACACTTTTTTTGAGCTTGAGATTTGAAGAAAGAAAAACAGTTAGTACTTTTAACGTGTTAGAAAATTCCATCCCTAAGGGGGTTAAAAAGGTACTTATGCAAGATTAGGATGAGAAACATTTTTTTTGAGGTACAGATGGGCAACTTTGTGGTACAATTACTTATTAGAAAAAAAAAATCCTTTCATCGTCTTGGAAAAATACCACCCCTAAGGGGGTTAAAAGTGTTAAAACGGTATTCAAGGTTTATATGGAGAGCAAGAAAATTTAGTAAGATATTTCTAATGTCAGTCTTAGTCTGTATGTTAAAAGACAACAAAACTGATTTCAGAGTTTTTTTTTTTAGTTCATCCCCTATAGGCGTTAATGGGGCTTCCAAGTTTATATGGAGGGAAAAGTAATTTTTTAAGTAAGATTTTTTAATTTTGGTCTTAAAATAGAGAGAGCAGATTAGTAGATTTTTTTATTCATCACCTAAGAGTGTTTAAAGGGGATTCGAAGGCCGTTTAGGGTCAAGACAATTTTAAAGTAAAACATTAGTGTAACTACGATTTTAGACGGTTTGTTTAAAACTAAAAAATACATTTCAATGTTTTTGAAATTCATCCCCCAAGAGGGTTTCTAGGGGGTTCAAAGTTTATACGAAGAGCAAGATATTTTTAAAATAATAGATTTATTACTTAGGTTATGGACCGTTTGTTTAATGATTAGAAAACGATTTCAGCGTTTTTTTTATTAATCCCCTAAGAGAGTTAAAAGGTTTGAAGGTTGTATAGAGAGCAAGACCTTTTTTAAAGTAAGATTTGAACAGTTACCAGAAATGTAGGATAGGTTAGGTTAGAACTGCGATGCTCCCAGAATCGAATAGATTTAATCAACATTGGGTACTTATTATTATAACAGTAATGTAGCTTAGTAGACATATAAAAATATATTTTTCTTTAATACTGTATGAAAACGTCTGTTGATGATTCTTAAGATATTTATGTTTGTAAAAACGAAGTTTTCAATTTAGATTTATCAATTTAAACTAACGAACTCATCGCACTGTTACCTTTTACGTAGGTCTAATCCCTGAACGGATTTAGATGAAATTTCCCGTACAGATAATTTGAGACCCTTGGAAGGATATAGAATAGTTTTTGTATATCTTTAAGATGGTAGAAGTTTGTTTGGGACAGCGATAAATAGCTTGCACCGAACATAATTTAATAGCAATATTTTTTCTAAGACCATAACCAGTTCCACGCGAACGAAGTCGCTGGCAACAGCTAGTTATTTATATAAATATTTAGTGACTAAGGATTAATTAGAAAAGGAGGATGAATAGTAAGAAAAGGAGGATCGAAACATATTTATGTGTACCAACCGTCCTTGGTCTCCCCTATCTATCGCGAGCCTATCTAGACAGATTATGGCGAAGAACCGGAATCGAAAATTCACACATTCTTTGGTTTCATAATCAGATTTTATTTAACTTGTCGTTTTCGGAATGGCTCTAAATCGAAAATAAAATAAAATGTCGGAAACTAAAAGTATATTTTAATTTTATTACGATTAATGAACAAAAGCACATACCAACATACCTATGCATAATTTTTTGCTCACGGCAACACCGTCGGTCGTAGGGCTTGTTTGGAATAGGTCCTAATACTGGGAGTCTGCGATTTAGTGCCGAGACAAACAATTAACATAAAAAATATTGACCCTCTTACATATTGTAATAGTGTTTACCTAGGGGCTATTAAGATTGGCACTCTTTCTTTTTATTTATGAGCAAGTCCACGAATCTGTGGACAGCGTTGCGTTTCCTGCGTCCCATTTTTATTCCGCCATTTATCGTCGCAACCAACCAAATATTCACAATTCACAACCAATTTGCAAATGATCGAGGTAAACAAGCATTAATAAGATTTAGAAGCTAAAACAACATAACGGCAACGTCGCACGTCGCGCTACGGCCCACGTGGTGGCATGTTGGCATTGGCACAGAGCGGCAACGGCGCAGCCGTAGCGCGCGGCTCGCATTTTAAAACGATATTATAACGTTATTATATATCGTTCTGTTATTCATTCTGTTACGGTATTTATATCGTTATGGAGAATATTGATTTTGTTATAACGTAATTTTCGAACACTAACGGAATATACCGTTATAATTCCGGTTCATTTTATAACGTTTTAAAGGCCTGCTTTTGACGTCAAAACGTTGACAGATATCAAATTACATGACAAGTTAGGAATAAAAACTACACTGCTTAAAGTTTTTATACCGTCTTTAACATGCAGTTCGGTACTGCCGCAACCTGCACTGACAAGTTTTTCACCGTTCGCCACCGTGACTTCCAAGGTTGTATCCACCACGAAGTCGTCGAGTATGTCCTTCCTGTTGCAAAAATGGCGCGATGCCCCGCTATCGATGTACCAGGAATCCTCCTGCACGTCCACCGACAGCGCGCTCATCATATTTGCCTTTTCTTTAGCGACGGGATCCTTCGACTTCTTATTCTCTGGACAGCACTTGGAAATGTGGCCCAGCTTCTTGCAGTGGTAACATTTGACAGGTTTATCATGCCGTTTCATCACCATCACGGAATCACTGCTCGTGTCCGTTCCGTTGGTCCGACGTTGTTGTTCTTGTAACAACTTTTGTTTCACCAGCTCGCTCGACATTTTTACGTTGCAATTCTCCAATGCCATTATCAGTGGGTCATAGTCGGGTGTGAGCCCACTTAGCATTATTACAGCTAAAAATTCGTCGATCAAGGGAGCTTCGATATCCGTCAATTGTTGTGAGATATCATTTATCTTCGTAAGGTAGGGTTCCATACCGGAATACTCCTGGAGTTTCATTCCGAACAGCTGTCGCATTAACCCAAGTCTTCGACTAAGACCTCTGTCTTCATACGCAGTCTGAAGACTTTTCCACGCCTCCCATGCGGTAGTGGTATTCCGCACGTGGGTTATAGCCACAGGGTTTATGCTCAAACAAATGCGAGCCAGAGCCTTCTGCTGCTTCTTTTTATCATCGCAATCAGGCTTCACGCCGTCCTTGTTCTCGACGCACTCCCTCAAATCCTCCTGGATTAGGACCATTTTCATTAGAAATTTCCACGATCCGTAGTTACCCATGCCGTTCAATTTTTCCATGGTAGTAACAATAGCCGCCCCTGTGCTGGACGTCGCCATTTGGGATAAGTTCGTGCACACGATTTATTTTTCGATAAAAAGAATTTACACAGCACACATAGCTTCGCTACTCACTTTACCTAAGCGAATGCTACCATGTTAGAGGAAAACCAGTTTAGTACAATAAAAGTTTAGTTTAATCCGTGAATACGTATCGTGAGTACAGCTGCTCTATTAGGAGCCTAGCAACCGTCATATAAGCCAATACAACAACAACACGTCTTTTATACAGCCAGTATACATATAGTTTACATGCGGGTTCTAACAGAATGTATTAAGGTGTAAAAATCATTCTATCTTCACTATTACTGGTTCAAATGTTTCGCTCGTTACCTGTGTCGCCATCTACGAGTTTTTTTTAGTAACAATTATACGTTGTTCGAGTTGGGAGGCCATGCAGTTCGATTGCTCGTCAAGTGGACTGCATGGGAAAGACTGCATTTTGCAGCCCTCTTAATTGCATCTGTTCAGTGAACTGGAATCCTTCATCTAGCCCGTTTGCCTTCCACAAAACCAAGAATTATTTGTGTCTCTAGATCATGCTTCTAGATATGTCCAAAGAAACCTAGAGTCCTTTCCTGGTACGTGTGCGACATTTGTCTGGTGATGCCGACTTCCTTTAAGATGGTGTTATTAGTTCTCATGCCTGTCCATGGAATCCCCAAGAGTCTCCTGCAGCACCACATCTCAAAGGCATTGATTTTGCTGTGTTAATGGCTCTTGACGCACCAAGTTTCCGTGCCGTAGAAAAAGATGGAGAAACACAAGTACCCGGACCAATCGCTACTTAGTTCTTCGATTAATACTTCTGTTCTTCCACACTTTGTCAAGATTCAGCATAGCTCTCAGCCATTCCAGCTCTACGGCTGATCTCTCTTAATCAATTGCCGTCATTTGTTACCAACAAGCCAGGTACACAAAGTCATCCACTTTTTCGTATAGTAGGGTTGCGTTGGCATCAAAGCAGCTGTTATTGGTCCACTATCATGATTTCCTTCGTGGTCGTCTTCCGTCGTCTTATATTTCTTACGGCAGCCCAAAGTAGTATTTAAGTCTTTTCTTTTGCTTGTTCTTTTTTTATATTGTGTAATTTGTGACGTTAAATAAATGTATTTTCTTTCTTTCTTACAAAGTTAGGTTCAAGCATACGTCTAGTAGCTAGCATAGCCTAGTTCGAATCCTAGCTAGTATAAACGAGTTCCTTTAAACTTGTTTTTAGGGTTCCGTACCCAAAAGGTAAAACGGGACCATATTACTAAGACTCCGCTGTCCGTCCGTCTGTCTGTCTGTCGTTCTGTCACCAGGCTGTATCTCATGAACCGTGATAGTTAGACAGTTGAAATTTTCACAGATGATGTATATCTGTTGCCGCTATAACGACAAATACTAAAAAACAGAATAAAATAAATATTTAAGGGGGCTACCATATAATAAACGTGATTTTTCTGCCGTTTTTATAGATAATGTTGTGGAACCCTTCGTGCGCGAGTCCTACTCGCACTTGGCCTGTTTTTTTTAATTGTTTAATTTGTGACGTTAAATAAATGTATTTTCTTTCTTTCTTTCTTTCGAAGTTAAGATGGCCCAAGCTTCTTCAAAACTTAAGACCCTAGTTCGAATCCTAGCTAGTATGAACGAGTTCCTTGAACCATGATTTTTTTAACCCCCGACGCAAAGAGAGGGGTGTTATAAGTTTAACGTGTCTGTGTATCTGTCTGCGGTATCGTAGCTCCCAAACGGATAGATCGATTTGAATTCTTTTTTTTGTGTCATATATAATTTTATCTCGAGTGTTCTTAGCCTAGTTTCATGAAAATCTGTTCAGCCGTTTTTGAGATATTGGAATTTGAAATGAAAATGTCGGGGGTTTTTCAACTTTTCCAAGTTGTAGTTATTATTTGCGTTTATTGTCTCTTTTTAAACCCCGACGCAAAGAGAGGGGTGTTATAAGTTTATCGTGTCTGTGTATCTGTGTGTCTGTGTATCTGTGTGTCTGTGTATCTGTGTATCTGTGTGTCTGTGTAACTGTGTGTCTGTGTAACTGTGTGTCTGTGTATCTGTGTATCTGTCTGTGGTATCGTAGCTCCCAAACGGATGGACCGATTTGAATCCGTTTTTTTGTGTCATAGATAATTTTATCCCAAGTGTTCTTAGCCATGTTTCATGAAAATCTGTTCAGCCGTTTTTGAGATATTGGACTTTGAAATGAAAATGTCGGGGGTTTTTGAACTTTTCTAAGTTGTAGTTATATCTTTTGTTCCAGGTATCTCTACGAGTTCCTGTACGGCTGGCTGGTGTCCGCGCTCGGGCGGGCCGAGGGCCTGGCGGGCGCGGGCGCGTGCGCGGGCGCCAGGAAGGGCGCGCGCAAGAAGAAGCGCGTGCGGCCCTACGCGCGCGAGGCCCTCATGTGCCAGGTCATGCAGAACATGTGCGGCGGGTATTACAAGGTCAGCATTTATACATTTTTGAAGTGAAAACTTTTTAGCGGCGCTGTGCACTATTTGTGATGCGGGAAAATTGTTAAACTCGCCACAAGATGTCACGTGACCGTGAGATTAGAGAGATACTCGCAACAGGTCACGTGACCGTAAGATGTCACGTGACCGTAAGATGTCACGTGACCGTAAGATGTCACGTGACCGTAAGATGTCACGTGACCGTAAGATTCGACAGATTGAAAATTCGCAAGTCGGACACGTGACCTGATTGAAAAACTGTTACAATGTCATTGAGTTTTCACTTCTGCCGGCACTCCCGGAGTGCAACCCGGTCTTTTTTTTAATACAACGACGGTGGCAAACAAGCGTTCGGCCCGCCTGATGGTAAGCGGACACCGCAGCCTATAGACGCATGCAACTCCAAAGGAGTAACATGGGCGTTGCCGACGCTTAATATGTTTGAGGATTCGCCGTGTTGACAGCTGAAGGAACAAATTCCCTCGCTCTCAACACATCGCATCCTCGGGAGCTCTGGCGACCTTGCTCACCTCCAGGAACACAACACCACTACAGAGCAATTAGTAGTGTTATTATGGATGTGGTCTTCTGCAAGGCGGAGGTACTTCCCCAGTTGGGCTGCTGACATTACTAACTGCCCGCGTATTGCAAACAATGCAAACACTCTCGGGATAAAATATAACCTATGACCAATTACGAAGCGAGAAGGCCTGAAGTCGAATCCCGGTAAGGGCATTTATTTGTGTGATGAGCACGAATATTTGTTCCTGAGTCATGGATGTTTTCTATGTATTCAAATATTTATTTATCTATATAAATTCGTTGATAAATAAAATAAAATAAATATTAGGGGACAATCTTACACAAATCGACCTAGTCCCATAGTAAGCTCAATAAGGCTTGTGTTATGGGTACCAGACGACGATATATATAATAGATAGAAATACTTAAATACAAAGAAAACATCCATGACTCAGAAACAAATATTCATGCTCATCACACAAATATTTGCCCTTACCGGGATTCAAACCCAGGACCTTCAGCTTCAGCTTCAGCTTTGATCGTCGTTTGGTATCTACAACGTGTTCCCGCCAATTTCCGTTAATTGAAAGGGGGCATAGCTTAGGTCAAATAAAGGTAATTTCTCCAAGACACCAGTATCTTAACTCTTACTGTTAGCAAGATATTCAACATTTTAATTTAATCAGTTATGCAACTTTAACCAGTGTAAACGGTTTTTTGACGTGCATGTCATGTGATGTCATTTGAACATTATCACATTTGACACTAACTTTTCATTAACTCTTAAGACCCTTGTACAATAACCGTTAATGCTAAATTTAACTATTTAGTATGAAAATCAAAAAAAAAATCTTTTTTTTTTTTTTGAAAAACGAATTATGCTACTTTGTTTCGGTGAATGGACTCTGCAATATGCCGAAGTTCAAGGAAATTCAGAAAAACACCCTGTATAGTAAGCTATGCTTAGTTTGGGACTAGGTCTATATGTGTAAGAGTTTGTCCCCTAATATTTATATTTATTAATTGACCATCCAGAAAGATCATTCTATACACAGATGAAAGATTTTTTTAACTCGGATTAGTGGTTCCGTTGATTACCCTCTACATACAAAGTTACAATCTCACAGACTTTTCCTCTTTATAATATTAATATTATTACTGGTAAAGGTCGCGGGAGTACGCTAGATGCGGGTGGCGCAGGACCGGTCACTTTGGCACTCTTTGGGGGAGGCCTATGTCCAGCAGTGGACGTCTTTCGGCTGATATGATGATAAATAAATAAATAAAAGGGGACAATCTTACACTAATCGACCTAGTCCCATAGTAAGCTCAATAAGGCTTGTGTTATGGGTACTAGACGACGATATATTTAATAGATAGAAATACTTAAATACATAGAAAACATCCATGACTCAGAAACAAATATTCATGATCATCACACAAATATTTGCCCTTACCGGGCTTTGAACCCAGGACCTTCAGCTTCGTAGGCAGTGTCACTACCCACTAGACTAACCGGTCGTCAAACCAATCAATGATGATGAACCCCGACGTGTTCGGTCTCGTTGGGACCCTCTAACGCGTAGTTGATGACTGATGACACAGTACAAAAGAGTACATTGTAGACCAAAAGCTTTCGACAAAAACTTACTAACACCTTTTACGCCAGGAAAAATACGGTTTTGAAAAACATTAATTTATAATAGCGTTTTTTTTGTAGATTTCATCTTCAAATGTTATTCTAAGATGCTTTATTCAAGAATCCGACAAACTTTCCACCCGGAAGTCATTAAGTATGTACATTTATATGAAGCATGCATCGTCTTTTATTTATCTTGAATATTATAGTGCAAATGTAAATAAACCAAAATAAAGACGAAAATATTTATTGATATTTTTTCTGACTTCAGAAGCTAGTTATTTTATAATTTTATTGATATCTAAATTTTTTTCGGATGCTGTCGCTGTGTAACTATTTAATTGAAGATATATCCGTTACACAAAAAAATAAGCTCTTATAAATTATTTCCAAAATTGTATTTTTTTCCATACAAGTTGTCAGTTTATTGACTGGACTATTTTGTCTACCACAGGCATTAGTAGCGTTCAAACTGCAAGGCAAGATCCGCCAGCCGCAATCTCAGTTCGACAACGAGGCGGTGCGCTACAAGCACCGCTTCGCGCCGCTGTCCGTGCTCACGCCGCCGCAGGTGCACTACCACGAGTTCACGGAGATGACGCAGCCCGCACAGTAAGCGATGTTTCATTATACCCTGCCATGCTAGGCCAGAGAGCAGTTGCAAATGGCTTCTACAGGCATTAGTAGCGTTCAAACTGCAAGGCATGATCCACCAGCCGCAATCTCAGTTCGACAACGAGGCGGTGCGCTACAAGCACCGCTTCGCGCCGCTGTCCGTGCTCACGCCGCCGCAGGTGCACTACCACGAGTTCACGGAGATGACGCAGCCCGCACAGTGAGCGATGTTTCATTATACCCTGCCATGCTAGGCCAGAGAGCAGTTGCAAATGGCTTCTACAGGCATTAGTAGCGTTCAAACTGCAAGGCATGATCCGCCAGCCGCAATCTCAGTTCGACAACGAGGCGGTGCGCTACAAGCACCGCTTCGCGCCGCTGTCCGTGCTCACGCCGCCGCAGGTGCACTACCACGAGTTCACGGAGATGACGCAGCCCGCACAGTAAGCGATGTTTCATTATACCCTGCCATGCTAGGCCAGACAGCAGTTGCAAATGGCTTCTACAGGCATTAGTAGCATTCAAACTGCAAGGCATGATCCGCCAGCCGCAATCTCAGTTCGACAACGAGGCGGTGCGCTACAAGCACCGCTTCGCGCCGCTGTCCGTGCTCACGCCGCCGCAGGTGCATTACCACGAGTTCACGGAGATGACGCAGCCCGCACAGTAAGCGATGTTTCATTATACCCTGCCATGCTAGGCCAGCCAGCAGTTGCAAATGGCTTCTACAGGCATTAGTAGCGTTCAAACTGCAAGGCATGATCCGCCAGCCGCAATCTCAGTTCGACAACGAGGCGGTGCGCTACAAGCACCGCTTCGCGCCGCTGTCCGTGCTCACGCCGCCGCAGGTGCACTACCACGAGTTCACGGAGATGACGCAGCCCGCACAGTAAGCGATGTTTCATTATACCCTGCCATGCTAGGCCAGACAGCAGTTGCAAATGGCTTCTACAGGCATTAGTAGCATTCAAACTGCAAGGCATGATCCGCCAGCCGCAATCTCAGTTCGACAACGAGGCGGTGCGCTACAAGCACCGCTTCGCGCCGCTGTCCGTGCTCACGCCGCCGCAGGTGCACTACCACGAGTTCACGGAGATGACGCAGCCCGCACAGTAAGCGATGTTTCATTTTACCCTGCCATGCTAGGCCAGACAGCAGTTGCAAATGGCTTCTACAGGCATTAGTAGCATTCAAACTGCAAGGCATGATCCGCCAGCCGTAATCTCAGTTCGACAACGAGGCGGTGCGCTACAAGCACCGCTTCGCGCCGCTGTCCGTGCTCACGCCGCCGCAGGTGCACTACCACGAGTTCACGGAGATGACGCAGCCCGCACAGTAAGCGATGTTTCATTATACCCTGCCATGCTAGGCCAGACAGCAGTTGCAAATGGCTTCTACAGGCATTAGTAGCGTTCAAACTGCAAGGCATGATCCGCCAGCCGCAATCTCAGTTCGACAACGAGGCGGTGCGCTACAAGCACTGCTTCGCGCCGCTGTCCGTGCTCACGCCGCCGCAGGTGCACTACCACGAGTTCACGGAGATGACGCAGCCCGCACAGTAAGCGATGTTTCATTATACCCTGCCGTGCTAGGCCAGACAGCAGTTGCAAATGGCTTCTACAGGCATTAGTAGCGTTCAAACTGCAAGGCATGATCCGCCAGCCGCAATCTCAGTTCGACAACGAGGCGGTGCGCTACAAGCACCGCTTCGCGCCGCTGTCCGTGCTCACGCCGCCGCAGGTGCACTACCACGAGTTCACGGAGATGACGCAGCCCGCACAGTAAGCGATGTTTCATTATACCCTGCCATGCTAGGCCAGAGAGCAGTTGCAAATGGCTTCTACAGGCATTAGTAGCATTCAAACTGCAAGGCATGATCCGCCAGCCGCAATCTCAGTTCGACAACGAGGCGGTGCGCTACAAGCACCGTTTCGCGCCGCTGTCCGTGCTCACGCCGCCGCAGGTGCATTACCACGAGTTCACGGAGATGACGCAGCCCGCACAGTAAGCGATGTTTCATTATACCCTGCCATGCTAGGCCAGCCAGCAGTTGCAAATGGCTTCTACAGGCATTAGTAGCGTTCAAACTGCAAGGCATGATCCGCCAGCCGCAATCTCAGTTCGACAACGAGGCGGTGCGCTACAAGCACCGCTTCGCGCCGCTGTCCGTGCTCACGCCGCCGCAGGTGCACTACCACGAGTTCACGGAGATGACGCAGCCCGCACAGTAAGCGATGTTTCATTATACCCTGCCATGCTAGGCCAGACAGCAGTTGCAAATGGCTTCTACAGGCATTAGTAGCGTTCAAACTGCAAGGCATGATCCGCCAGCCGCAATCTCAGTTCGACAACGAGGCGGTGCGCTACAAGCACCGCTTCGCGCCGCTGTCCGTGCTCACGCCGCCGCAGGTGCACTACCACGAGTTCACGGAGATGACGCAGCCCGCACAGTAAGCGATGTTTTGTTATACCCTGCCATGCTAGGCCAGAAGGTTGTATATCATAATCTTAATCATAATCATAATCATTTATTGCATTATACGTTACAAAGGTCTTATAAAAATATATAATGTGTATCAGTATAAACCCTGTAAGGGCACAGCAATTATAACATTTATATATTAGAAACAAGTATAATTCTACGTTTTAAAATCAAAGAACTCCTTCAATGTATAAAAACTATTCAAAATTAAGAATTCTTGTAATTTTTTACAAAACAGCTTATCACTTACAATATTTCTTATAGCTATAGGGACTCCGTTGTACACTCTTACTGCCATATGGTGTGTGCCAGATTTTACAATTTGGAGTTTTGTGAACTTTGCTGTTAATTTATTCCTATTTCTTAATTTATCGTTATATTGAGAGCAGTTATTACGTGTTTGTTCAAATAACGTTTTATTATTTCTAGTGAATTTACACAATTCAAATATGTACAAAGAAGTTAAAGTTAGAATTTTTAAACTAGTGAAATGAGATCTACAACTTTCCGTCTGTGTTATATTAACTATAATTCTAACACACCTTTTCTGAAGAATAAGTAAGTTACTAGCATGGGAGCTGTTTCCCCACAAAATAATCCCATAACTCAGCCAAGCATGCGCGTAAGCATAATATGCATTAGTTGCTGTCTTTAAATCAGTACATTTTTTTAATTGGTGCAGAGCATATGTGAACTGCGACAACTTTCCTGAAACCTTTTCAATATGTGTTTTCCAATTGAGTTCTGAATCTAATTCTATTCCTAATAAAGTACAAGTGTTGCACGACATTATTCTATCATTATTAAATGTAAAGTCAGTATCAATTGGTTGTTTTTGACGCGGTTTAAACTGTATGATTTTAGTTTTCATAACATTTAACTTTAAATTATGCTCGTTGAGCCATTCTAATATTTGGACAAGACATACATTAAGTTGCTCTTTAAAATAGTTGCTATCGTTACATTGAAAAACTACTGTGATATTGTCTGCATAAAGTATACATTTATTACTAATTATCTTTGGTAAATCATTAACATATAACAAGAACAATATACATCCTAGGACACTTCCTTGTGGTATAGAACACTTAATACATAGTTTTTGGGATCTAAAGATACTGATTTTTTGTGTGTTATGATCATAATGTTCGATATCTACATACTGCTGACGATTTTCAAGGTACGAAAAAGGTATCAAATGTAATGTAGTTATATATAAGGATTCCGTACCTCAAAAGGAAATAACAGAACCCTTTTAGGATCACTTTGTTGTCCGTCTGTCTGTCGTGTCTGTCAAGACCCTTTCTCTCGGGAACGCGGTGGGGTATCGAGTTGAAATTAAAACCATATATAGGTTTACAGTCCCTTGAAGCTGTGTAAAAATTCAAATTCTATGTTAATGTAAAAAAAAATACGGACGTATATGCCGAAAAAATCGTATATTACTACACTCTCAAGGGAATCAAAAAGGGTACTTTCCGTTGACCTAGAACTATGAAATTTGGCAAAGAATATCGCCTTATACTACAAGAAGATACAGGGAAAAATCTGAAAATAATTTTGTACGGAACCCTCTATGGGCGAATCCGACTCGCACTTGTCCGGTTATTTTTCTGTCGTTTCGACACGTGTTTGACCAATATTGGGTATAGTCTAAGAGACAGTTGCGAAAATGAGCGCTCGCAACGCTTAACGTTAATTTGTGTATCGTAAATAAACCGATCAACGAAAAAGACTTACAGCTCATAATATAATCATAGAATAGAATCCCACAACAAAAATTGACAAAGAAAATATTATTTAATCAAAGGCCAAACTCAATGAAGGCTCAAATTCAAATAGCCGCGTGACAGTAAATTAGCTTTAAATAGAATTTTATAAATATTTCAAGTGCCAGCAGAGACGAAAATCTGACAAAATCAAAACTTAATAAGTTTTATCGTGCATTAATCATAGTTCTTTACGATAACGTGTTTTCATTTTTTGCAGATACGAAAATCCTGTGATACTATATTTAGGGGGTTGCAAGCACTTTCAGCAAGCGAGGTCGCTTTTAGAAACTATTACCACTCCAGATCAAGAGGTAAGTTCGTACACATTTGATTCAAGTGATTTTCTACCGTTTTATTATTTCTACAATGCATTTAAATACTTAATTTTCCTATCAATTTGTTACAGATAACAGATCTCCTTAAAGTAGCAAAAACCAATTTCGTAGTACTGAAATTATTAGCGGGCGGGCACAAGCGGGATTCTACGACGCCGCCTGAATTCGACTTCACTGTACATAGACATTTTCCCATCATAAAACTTGTATAATTATGAATTATTGTAGCCAGAGTATTGAATACACCGCTCGCCCAGTAAGTTCCGTAGTTTAGTAAGTTACCTCTTGGTCAGGTGATGAGTGATACTTGTATGTTGAGCCATTTACCGTCGTTTACTTGTAGCGGTAAGTTTCTTTTGTATTCGCAGCTCCTGGCTAACTCAGGTCAAGTTGGGTCATACTGAGATTAAGGCTCGCGTCTCTTTTGTGGAGATTGCCAAAGTTAAGGGTTGTACAGACACATTCTTGGCTGACCTCTTAATCCGCTTAAACGGCGTTCCCTCTTTTATGATTTCATGCAATTAACATATTTTTTATATTCACGGAAGTCCTTAACTACTGGCCACTGGAGAGACGACTTCTGTTTTACTTAATCTGTATGATTTGATTTTATGTGGATCCGTTAGACTTTACGTCAGATGAAATATTAATGAAATTATAGTACAGAATAAAATATGGTTCTAAGGTATAGAGGTCTGTGTCATTTTATAAAACATTTTTTGTATCTTTTGGCTTGGACGGTGAATATGCTTTTTGAAGGGTTCAATTTAATATTCGACTACGCCAGGTTTGGGACTGGAATAGCTGTCAATTAAGACACACTTCGACGTAATGATATGGAGGAAATGACGTCCATTCCCAAACTTATCGCGGTCGAGTAATAATAAAACTACCAACTCAAATAATTTAATGCATGAAATATACCAACAAACCGATATTTGTTTTATAAAAAGATAAAATTTTACTTTATTTCTATACTCTTTTAGTTTAGTTAAGGCGCCGTAGGTTCAGCGAAGTTAAGCGAACAGAGTTTTTGAAACTATATAATGCGTCTGTTTATAATAATATGGTTTCAAAAAAATACGAATAGTAATCTTGAGGCTTTCTGAAGGGAAATCAGTGCTTCGAAAAATGATTAAGCAAATTTTGCTCGATAGAAAAAAATCACGAACATAGGTCTACAACACACAAAAATACACTTAAAATATTCGTAACAAATTATGCGCAAAAGCTATAAATATTAAAATTGCTTCTAAAAATCGGCAATATCATGTTTGAGGGAAATCAGTGTTTACATTTTTATTTATTTAAACAGCCAAAAAATTAAAATTAAAAAACATGATATCCGCGCTTCCGAGCACGCACTTCCATCTCGCTCACGCTTATGCTCAGTGAGAGGGAGAGAAGACCATGAACCTACGGCGCCTTAATTAGCTTTAGCCTCGCCGAAGTTGTAATGGTTGTCGCAATTAGAGTGCACTGTTTCGATTAAAAATAACCCTTAAATCAGGTATTATTGGGGTAATTAATATGTGTGTGTGTGTGTGCGCTGTTATTGTGTCACCCGTTATTTCTCCTCGGAGTCTGATAGATTGCTAATCACGTTTTTACAATGAAGTGACACTACAGTATTGAAAACGAGTGTCGGCGTGGCAACTCTTTCAAAACATAGGCTCTATTATAAGTTAAGTTATAACAAAACGTTACGACCGCGTTCGCGTTTAGCTGTCAAATCCCATAAAAATTGAGGATAAAACTTATACTAGAGCTTCTGGACTAGCTAAAAACGCCGCCTAAGTAATCGCTACTTCTCACCTAAACTCGAGAGCGCATTGACCCCGGTACATGACTATTGTTTGACATTACTAATCGACATGAGATCTAAAGGAGCCCTACCTATAGAACCAATTATGTCAATATGACATTTTAATTGTTTTATATTTTGTTCCAAACTCTAGTAATAATCATTTATAGTTTAACTGTCTATCTGAGTGCCACTGTAAGCGACTGAAAATAGACTTGCATGATTTGATTTCTTAGCCATGGTTTTTTAGTGGTGAAGGAGTAAACCAGGTTTTAAGTAGTAGGTTTTGGCTAAAGTTTTGGTAGGTACACATTTTTGAACTTCATTGTTAAATTTATGTTCAATCATCAGTATCACAATTAATATTACACTATTTTTATATGAAATATAAAAAAATATGAATTGAACCTTACTGGATTTAGTTGGAATAAAAGGCCAAATATTTTATGTAAATAGTGAAGGATGACATCCTTATATTGTAGTCGTATATATCTTAATCATAAACGAATTGTTACTTTATGAAGTGCAATAAAATACTTCAAAATACTGTAGCATTACTTGATTTATCTCATCCAGAGACTCTAGTATAAGTTTAACCGAAACAAAACGTTACGACCGCGTTCGCGTTTAGCTGTCAAATCCCATACATATTGAGGGTAAAACGCAAACGCGATCGTAAAGTTTTGTTTCGGTAAAACTCATACTAGCCTCTGATCCCGGCTGGACTGTGCTCGTACCGCGAGGTAAATCATATACTGTTAAACGAGCAACATTTGTACATTTATTTATTTGTATGTTTGTAATTGTCTGCTTTCCAAAAAAAAAATATATGGTCCGTCAGTTACCTAGATTATATAAAAATATTCGAAATGTATTTTTTATTTTGTCAATCTAATAAAAATATATGTAGATATAGCCCGTTAAAGTTAATTATGGTACCTACACTTTTTAGCATAATGTGACGTCACGCGGAACTTTAATAGGCTAAAAAATACGTGACCAATATTTTTTGATAACGGACTAAACTAGAATTATATTTTTACCCAGGAAAGTACCCAATAGTGCACTCAAAAAAGGGCTCTAACGATTTCGTTGAGTCTTATTTTCGGGAAAGCTCGTTGTCTCCGGAAAAATGGGAAAAACTCCGGGCGAAGTTTATTATAATTAATATTGGCCTTTTTTTTTTTCAAAGACTGACCTCGTTGGCGGCGGACGAAACACTTTATACTAATTGACACAGAAAAATGACGTCACCGCTGTCTATTTGTACTAATCGTTGTATGGAAGATTAAATTGGTAGCTTTAAATTTACTCTTTGCCAATCAAAACAAAAATGCATATTTTTTTTTTAACTATCAAGGTCCATCTTTTTATGATTTTAATTATATTTTTTAATTTATACTTTATTCCAATAATTTGATCATTATCAATTTTAACATGAGTCTACAGCCCTATCGCCATGCTTCACGTTGTAAGCGCCTGCCGCATAGAGTTTCTTTTCTCTAAGATCAACACGAATTATCAACAACTCATATTATTTATTGCGATAATCAACATACATAATTATAATATTCATATACACGTGTAGAAGAATAATATGGGATTTGATAGAGATTAACGTTTATTCTTCGCCTTCGGCTTCGGAGTCCGCATCCTCAACGTCTGTGAGGCAGTCCTGTTCTAAAGTTTTCACCTTCAAGAAGTCCGATACTTGAGGTCCTGTGAAAGACAAAACTTTTTTTACTTAGTGTTTTGACAGTATACCAAAAATACAACAGATCAGCTGATGCAGCTGTTGGAGATTCATGTAGGGTTTCTCAATTAAACTTCCCTGTCTGAACTAATCGCATTCATTAATATTTCTCAGTTTTCTCACTTTAAACTTTCAATACAGATTTAACTTCCAAATAAATCATAACACAGGCTCAATGGCCGATTCTCATCTAGCTGTCAAAATGACACATACATAGATAGGGATGTACCATAAATCTAGGGATGGGAACTCTACATTTCATATTGCAGATTTTAAATGAGCGAATATAAACATCAAACAACCTTAGTATTCCCAAAGACCAGAAGAGCTTAACATCGCAATTAAATGTTTCTAAATCAAGCCCTGTATAACAATGGCTGCGCTGAAATTATTCGTGTTTGACTGTCTCATTCAAAGCCATTGTGCAATAAATATAGGTAACACCCGACCATATAATTAGTCAGGAAAAGACCAGTTGATTCAATTCCATTAAGTCCATGCAAAATATGGGCTACTATGTCCTATTTACAACTGCACTGATCCGAAGTGTTTTTCAGAATGAAAGAAAGAAAGAAAGAAATAGTTATTTATGCTACAAGTGTGTAAAGTAGGTGATTTCCGACGAGTGTCATTTTTATACATGAGCGAATGTATAATTCGACACGAGTCATCAAATCACAGGAAATCATCTTTACGCGCTTGTATCATACAACGTTTTACTATGCCTTGTGTGAGGAAATATATTAAATGTAGAAATGTCGGTTTAAAATAGATAAGTTAAAATTGAAGAACCTATGTAGATTGTCAGGTACCTACTTATTGTCTGGAACTGCATTTAACAACTTCTCCACATATTTTGCTGTCAAGCTTATTCACTTAAAAGTTAAAACCATTGTATTGTGGTTTGGGAACACAATTAATTTTGAGTAACTCAATATATTAAGGGTCCTTACGCCTAAAACGCAAAATGCTTGCTTTTTCATTCAAGATTACGACGTAACTATTAGTATTTATTCAAAAACTGATAACGTACTTAAATAATTATAGTCACTAGTGCGGAAAAGTGCACTTTCCGTGCATATGTCGAAACTTTAAAGAGCCATATGTACAGTAATAGTTATTTACGATACAAGTGCCGAAAATAGTAAATTCGCAACGAGTGGTGATAAATTAAAACACGACCGAAGGGGTTGTTTTAAGTCGACACGAGTTGCGAATTACCTATTCGCACGTGTATCGTACAACGTTTTACTGTTCGACTAGACTATAAAGTGAGTGAACCTTCAGTATAGACGACGTTGGCGCCGAAGTCCTGTATGGGCGTGGGCGTGACGGCGCGGTCAGCCAGCGGCGCCGGCGTCCCCGGCTCCGTCTCCTCGTCGCTGTCTATTACTATCTCCTCCTCTTCACATTCCTCGATCTACCAGGAATATTACACAACATTTATATGAGATAACAAAAGTTTAATCTAACTTTGAACTTTCTTATAAGAAGTCAGCCGTTTGAACACAATTGATCACGCAACTAGGGTTTGCAATATTCGTCCAATTTCAGTATTCGAATAATACGAATACTTCGATTTCCAATATTTCGAATAAAACGAATATTTTTGAAAAGAAAACAAAATAATGATTCAAGTTGTTACAATTCAAAAATTAAATATCAACATTTATGGTCGATGATAACAATGAAACTCCTAAAATAATAATTGCTAAATTAATCACAGCTGTTACAATACAATTTTACTTTCTTTATTATAAGTTACACTAAAAACAAATCAATAAGGAGCACTTTTTCCGTGTGTAGGTTGTATAATGATATGACTATCAACTTTTTCGCGAGAATCGACACAAAATTAAAATTTTCTAGAAAATCAACAGGTAGGTACTAAACACTAATAAAACAAACTTATTTTACAAGTTATGTAATTTTTAAATATCTGACTGGTAAAATTTAAAAAATTAGAACAATTGAGGCATTCCCTAGTAACCCCTTATTATAGTTTGATTTTGGCAAGAGTAAAGAAAATAATATGTTATGTCTTAGATTAAACCTTTTTTTAAATATTTAAATCTATATCCACGGAATTGTTAATGTGGAGGCTATTTCTAAGCACTTTATTTAAGATTTTCGCAAAGGTAAATGATGTCAGAAAAAAATCTGCACTATTCGAAATATTCGTTTTATTCGAATAATTAATGTTGCCGTATTCGAATAATATAGTGTTGAATAATTCGAATTGCAAACCCTACACGCAACGCAAGGGAGCTCTACGCAAAAACATGAAATGAGCGTTACTTCGACAGTCTACACCGATAAGATAGTAACATTTACACGGACTTACACTTGAATACGTAATTAGAGACCAAAAATTAACCTTAAAATTGCCATTTAAATGAAAAAATAACCGACACTGGCTAACTTACACTCTTCCAAATGATGGACGTAGCTAAAAACTGGCTATGTCTATCATTTGGAAGAGTGTAAGTTAGCCGCAGTGTCGGTTAATTTTTCATTTTAATGGCAATTTGAAGGTAATTTTTTTTGGTCTCTAAAAAATTACGTTTTCAAGTATAGGTAGTCCTTGGCGCCGTGGGAATACAATATGCGACAAGTTCAGGTGTTCTTCCATAGCATCCAAATACCACGGGCAAGTGGAGAATTTTAAAACTATAACCGAAGACGCGTTAGTGTGCCTACTTGAAAACTGTAAATCTTTGAAGTAGAGAAACATAATAAGCCATACGATAAATAAATAAATCCAAAGGAATACTTTAATATTTGGTTGAATCACTTTTTAGCAATATGTAGGTGGGTAAGGCCGCCGACATTGTCAGTTTTGGTCGGAACAAAACTTTCCAGCACGTTTTCTCCAAATATGTAAGCACTACTGCCGTTATTGTTAGTTGATTCTATAAAGCAATAATTGAGCTTGTTTCCCCATTTCGCAAACTGAATAAAAGTTGTTGTTTCTATAAAATACTTGCATTTATGTTCATCAAACCCCCCTAATTTTGGTCGAAAATGACGTGTCGCTTTTTTCCGAGTACTTTTCAACTACGAATTATTTTCATATTTAAACATTTAGAAAAAAACGTTTAAATACGTTTGAAAGGTGAGACACATTACTTTCTGTAAGACCAAGAACAGTGTTTAAATACTTTGTTTTGCGTATTTTATAGGTCTTTAGATTAGTGGGCAGAGTTTTGGCTTTCGTAACACAAATTTTTGTGTTATGCATAATTACCCCTAAATATTAACAGAAAACTGGGGAAAAACGTATTTTGGCACAGCAACACCGTAAGCTGTCAATCAATGTTAAAAAAAAAGAAACTGCCATTTTTAGTTTGTCTATGAGAAAAGTTGAAAGTGAGTCGCATAGTTTCGTCAGAATTTGTGTTGATGAATATCTCAAGTAAGTAAGCGTTTCAGAAGTTCACTTTACTATGGTTGTTTTCGTTTATGTTTAAAGCTTACATGAAACATGTACATTTGCGTCTACTTTGACTTAATTTGGTTTTATAACCTAAAACGCTTGTAAAAAACTGGTTTTGTGTTATATTATGGCGTTTTGTGTTAGTTTTGTGTTATGCATAACTCAATTTTTTGTGTTTAGTAACACAAAACAAGTGTAAAGAGTCATGCAGATTGAGAATACTGTAATAGTAAAGAAAAACATTTATCATATTATCGTGAGATTTATTCGAATTGTTATTTTGAATAGTACTTACAGTCTAAACGTATTATTCTTACAGTATGGTCGTCGGGTGACAACCAAAACTCACTATTTAGTGCATTTGCAAAAAAAAACAAATATCAACTGTGTTAACGTAGAAATAAGGTCGAGTTTTCATGTACCTACTATTACGTGTAATTAGACAGTTTAGGTTCTCACCGGACGATGTACACCAGTGATGCCGCATTCGATCAAACTTGAATTAGGTCTTCTATTATATAATTCCGTGAATCGCGGCTATTATTATTTCAGACAACCACGTGAACTTATGAATCATTTAGTTTCTACTTGAAATATATTTTTAAATTCTTTTATGTTTGCAATAATTCTGAAAACTTTTTTGTTTCCTAGGAATAATGCTCAATTTGTCGTATTTTTTTATGATGATCTGTTTTTTATACAGAAAAGGAAATTATCTTTTTTTTATAAAAACAGATCATCATAAAAAATACTGATTTAGTCAAATACCGATCGATCACGTATTCTAAAATGTTGTCATTATAAATATATTAACATACGTAAAAAAATGATATTTTTTCCTTACCCTTTATTTTAATACTATTATGAAACAACCTTTACAAAAAATAGTGTTACTTTTGTGTTATATTTGTGTTACGGTATCACAAAAGTGATTGTGTTATTTTTGTGTTATAAGTGATAATCTCAACGGCCTTACCCAGGTATATGGGAGGAACATTTTACATCGATAATTGTCCATTTAAGTGACCCATAATTCTTAATGCTAGCAGCTTCGTTGTAATCCACAGTGGCATTATCGATCGGTAATGCCTTGGCCTAATTAGGTAGGTACCTGCCAAGTCGATTCTCTATGACATGTGAATTATAAAATAGCATACAGCATTTTAAATTAGGTAGGTACCTACTTAATCCTCATGACAGTCGTGAGGCAAGAATAGTACATTACTTACCAAGGGCTGTAAAAGAAAGAAAGCCCGAAATCGCAGGTATTTATGACCCGAGCCGCAGGCGAGGGTTGTAAATATGCGATAGAGGGCTTTCTTTTTTACTGCCCGTGATAAGTACACAATTTTACGTTTTCACCTGGCCACAATGCGAGTTTAACCGTATGCGCAGCGTGCGGTAAAACTCACATTGTGGCCAGGTGTGACGTAAAGGAATTTCTGTATATCTTAGATCGAAATAGGCACTGATGTCCTTAGGGCGGGTTGCCATACTATAATCTACAGGCCAGTAGTAAACGTAATGGTACCCATATAGAAGACTGTCAAACATTCTGTACAATAAAGTTCGGACGATACTTACTTCGACCACCGTCGGTTAGAAACAGCCGGCATAATTATTTTTGCTAAAATGCCTCTAATGTTATTAATACCTACTTACTAGTAGCTCTGTGTACTATGCAACTCGCGAGCCTGTGTATTTACTAAAACATATATATTTCCAAGAACGGAATCGACAATAATATCTAAAGATAAGTACTTATTTAATTATTGACCCTGCTTACAAAATTTGAAGAGAATCGGTTTGTAATGCAAACCGCTAAGGAGAACAGCCGGACATCCGGATATACGAATGAAGTTTGGCCCTAGCTAAAACGGCGAGCTTCGTTCGCTTTGCTCGCTCGTTCAAGTAGGTAATTTGGGTTTTATTTCACACGGACATAAGTTACGTTACTTACGTTCTGTTACCCAGCGAACGAAAAGACCATAGAATGCGAACTCCGTACTACCCAAACACGTGCCTAAAACCCGGTATGCGCATGTTCGAATTAAACGGCTGCCTGGGGCCCGTTTCATAATTACAAGCGGATAAGTCTCTTTCTATCAAAAGGTATTGAAAAGAGACTTCCGCTTGTAATTTGTAACTTGTTGCTTCATGAAACGGGCCCCTGGCATCGTTTTGACACCCTGCATAATTTTATTTATTTATAAGTTTACAATCCACATTTACAGTATATAACCAAGCATGCTGATTAACTTACTATCAAATACACAGGCAAAAACAATGTGAGAAAAAAGAAAACAAAACATCCTTATGTTAAAATAGAACTAGGTCTAGATCTTGCCCCCAAATAAGTAGCTGGTGGTTGAGGCTATGAGCCTAGACTCGGAGCTATAGAATATATCTAGGTCGCTGTCACTAAGTATAATGTCATTGAGTAACGTTCGCGCGAAAGAGTGGAGAGTGACTGTGATTGCCCGTCCGCGCCGCCGGGACCGCGAGCATAAGAGCCTTATCACACTTGCGATTTGCGAGCGTGTTTTCTATACAATTATCAGTCGCGGCGAACACGCTGCGTGATCGCCTTCATACAAAATACGCTTGGAAATCGCAAGTGTGATAAGGCTCTTAAGGGACAATCTTACACAAATCGACCTAGCCCCAAACTAAGCAAAGCTTGTACTATGGGTACTAGACGACGATAAACATACTTATATAGATAAATAAATACTTAAATACATAGAAAAACATCCATGACTCAGGAACAAATATTCGTGCTCATCACACAAATAAATGCCCTTACCGGGATTCGAACCCAGGACCTCTTGCTTCGTAGGCAGGGTCACTACCAACTAGGCTATAATGGCAATGGCACCCATTCTGTGCCGCAAAATGGGGCGCTAATTACACTCAGAGGCAATGAAAACGGGTCACTTCCCATGGATTACTTTACAAAGTGACCCGTTTTCATTGCCTCTGAGTGTAACTCCCAATGTGAACTATGAAGGTACGCTACCTCAGAGGCAATGAAAACGGGTCACTTTGTAAAGTAATCCATGGGAAGTGACACGTTTTCATTGCCTCTGAGTGTATGTTTTTTTCGTTCGCTGCTGATACCATTTTCCGTGGAGTTAGGCAAGTCAGACATGTATTGGCACAAGTGGTGCTAAGTTTTATGACTATCAATTCGGTTGATAATAGATAATAATATACATTTTTAAATAAAGGGAAAAATGTAATGCTCCGAGCCGATAGATAATAATGTGACAATTAGGTACGTACACATCTTCGTCAGATAATTGAGAACCATAACCTTTGTTTTCATTTTATTGAGAACCATACCTGTATTTCAAAAGACTGCTGTTTCTTCCTAAACTCTAATAGCGCCGAGGACGTCGACGGCTCCCTCGAGCTCGCGAATCTGATGCACCCAGGCGACGGAGTGCCTTGGCTGGGGCCTCCTTCGTTCACTTGGTACCCCACCTCGAGGTTCAAGGGCAGGTTTGGGTTGCCCGAGGAACGACGTCTGCGGAGCTGGCAGGAGGGTTTTGGTGAGTCTTCGGCCATAATGAGGAGTCTAGAGTAAGTAAATTATTTTCTTGGTAAGTCCCTTATAAGTTAACGTAAACGTTGAATGAATGGTGGAAGTATGTAGAGTAAATTATCTGAACATGGCTTAATCTCTGGTCTATTGAGTTATGTAGTACAGTTCCCGTCAAACAACTTGAACATGCGGGACGAAGTGGGGAGGTAGCTCGCACGTACAATTCGCCTTTGCGCAGGCAAGGTCATTTGCTCAAGTTATTTGCCGGGAATTATACATACCTTCTTGTCCATAAAGTGTTCTCAGCGGATCGCTCTCTTTTCAAGAACAATTATACCTAGATTCTATATCAGCGGAATGGCCCCAAATCAATATGCTATACCGTGGAAATAAACTAGGTAATGTAAGCAGATATTTGAGGGGCCCATTGTAAGTATTTAACTTGGATTATAAAGGTGAATCCCAACCTTTGTAACATTCGGTAACGAGATTATGAACCATTTAGTTTTCTTTGCTTTTAGGCAAGTAGCCTTATGAATGTTGATTGTATTTTATCAAAGCAACAAATATGTACCACATTGCTGTTTACCCAGGGGTATTTAGACGAATGGTAGGTTTACTGAACATTTTCCTAACTTCTCCTTTTACCGCAATAAATGAACAACTGGTCTATTAAGCGCCATTTAAAAGGTAGCCAATGGACAAACTGAAAACTTTAATAAATTAAGGATTAATTTAGAGATAGATAGGGGTAGGTAAAAACTGTAACCTGTCTCTTGCTAACCTAAGCGATCCAAGTAGGTAGGTAATGCGTCAAGAATCGATCCATGACTACGTAGGTACCTACTTATAATTATATAAGAATACTTCTGTTATAGTGCTGTAGTCAATAATACATGACGTTAAGTAGGGTAGGTTATTACTTTGCGGTCACGTTTCTATGTAATCTCACGTAATCGTATAAAGAAGTATAAGTAAAGGTAGGTACCTACGTAAGTTATTGATCCTTCCAAAAAGCAAATGTAATTATATCTCACTCTTTAAATTTAGTGTCCACCTAGAAAAAGAACTTAAGTGAATACAAAACACTTGATCAAATTTACGATGCGTCATGCTGGGTTTGAGGCACAAGCTTAAACAGCGATATAACCTTCTTATGACGTGGGTGGCACACGTTCTCTGGTTAATTAAGTAATCACTAATCAGTTAAAGCCAAACGTGACGTATGGTAGATTAGTATCTAATAGATCTATGACTAATAATATTAATGTTGAATCTTCCAGTCTAGAGACTAATACAGTCTGCAGATCAGACACGACTTGTACCTATACTTCTGAGATGAACCATCCAACATTTCAGGTAGGTCATCATCATCATATCAGCCGAAAAACGTCCACTGCTGGACATAGGCCTCCCCCAAAGAGTGCCAAAGTGACCGGTCCTGCGCCACCCGCATCCAGCGGACTCCCGCAACCTTCAGGTAGGTACGAGGGTCATGCCAAAAGAAGTTGATACTCCATGGTAATTTGATTGATACTGGCAAGTTAATACACCATTGTAAAGGCTGGTTATACACCATTGTAAAGGCTATTTGCTTATAAATTCAAAAATAGAAGACTGGAAATCTTAGCATTTTTTATACATATTTATTTTCTGGTTGAATTTGGGGGGAATTTACCGCAACAATGGAGCTCACTCGACGTGATTTTCGTGTTATGATATTTGTGACTTTAAAAAAGGTTTAAAACCTCACGAGTGTTTTGAAATTTTAGTCACGACTTTTGGTGAGTCTACGTGTTCACGTAGGTACAAGGGTGAGGACCAAATTCTTGGCCAGTAGTTAGCGTGGTTAATTGGTAGTAGTTAAAAAATTCCGTTGTGACACGAAAATTAACCATAGAATTGTATGGCTAATTTTCGTGTCACAACGGAACTTTTTAACTACTACCAATTAACTAGGCTAACTACTGGCCAAGAATTTGGTCCTCACCCACAACTGTTTTTAATTGGTTTGCTGAATTTAAAAGAGGACGGGAGAGCTTTGAAGATGAGGCGAAGACAGGACGGCCGCCAACCGCAGTCACTCAAGAAAATATGCAAGCTGTGGAAAAAAATATTCGAACGAACCGACGAATTACATAGATAGGTAAGTAACCTAGAGCTCGAGCGGGAACTGGGCATTGGATCAGCAGTATTGCAAACTATCATTCATGATCAACTGCTCCTTCATAAGCGTTGTTCAAGATGGGTGCCGCACAAACTCACCGATTTGCAGAAAGACCTTCGCGTGGATTGGTGCTAATTTATGATAAATAAATTCGACGCTTGCCTTCAAAAAAACCTTTATGATATACTGACAGGTGACGAAACATGGCTATATAACTACGATCCTGAAACAAAGCGACAGTCCACAGTATGGTGCTTTGAAGATGAGCCGACTCCAACAAAATGTTGCCGAGCACGAAGTACACAGACACAAATGGTTGCCTCATTTGTCTGCAAGACAGGACGACATATTGCTACGATAGTGCTAGAAGATCAAAGGACAGTTAATTCAGAATTGTATGTCACAGTTTGTGCCCCAAGAGTATTGCCAGCTTGGTGTGACAAGCGGCCGAAGTCAGGAACCCAGCACCTGCTCTGTCACCATACGACAACGCTGCCCCGCACACTTCTGCTAGAACACTTGACTATTTCAGTTCAAAAAACGTTACTATTCTGCCCCATCTGCCATATTCCCCTGATTTAGCACCCTGTGTTTTTTCCTTTTTCCAAAAATTAAAGCAAATTATGAAATTTCTGAGGTGTCTAAAGAAGAGTGGTCATCAGTATTTTCCAAGTGGTTTAGACAGATGGAAAAGTGTACCTATACGTGTTCACGGTGAATAATTCGAAAAAATAGATAACTGTAATAAAGAATAAACTCTGTAACTTTTGAGTAAGTATCTAATTTCTTTTGGCATGACCCTCGTGCATAGGCGTTACCGTAACGCGTAGTAGCATTTTACCGTTTTGCAGTGGATATCGCTATAGAAGCATGACTCATACGCGAGTAATTTTCCTTGGGTCAACTGAGAAAACCTTGTTATTCAGTTGGTTGCTAACTGAAGCTGGTCGCGTAATCGGTGCAACTCAGTCAGGCCACGGACTGGAATCCTGCGGGCAGCCGGGCGACGAGCGGCTGCCCATACATTGAAATCGCTCGAATGTATTGCTCCTCTGCCCGCTGGCGCCAAGCGCCATTGCGTCGATTACGCGGCCAGCTTCAGTTAGCAACCAACTGAATGACAAGGTTTTCTCAGTTAACCCAAGGAAAATGACTCGCGTATGAGTCATGCTTCTATGTATAGGGATATCCGCTGAAAAGCGGTAAAATGCAACTAAGCGCTACTGCGTAGTACATATAGCGTTGCTTGGCCTCGAATGAGTTACCTAAACATAGAGAGCGTAAGAAACAGTGAGCCGTAGGCAATAAAAAAAGGAATCTGGTTAAAACGAGTAAATATAATTTCTGTTGACCGATAATTCATCTAAATGGTTGCAAACCGGCACGCTAATTTAGGTGGCCGCTACAGTTATCGGCCACCTAAATTTAGGTGGCTGCTAACTGGCACAACTACTATTATGATTTCGAACATGCTTTGAAAGATTTTAGACACTGAAGGTACCTACTTACCCAATTTACCGAAATTACAGCAACTTTTCACGATTCCCGTGTTCAGCTGTATCCAAGTTACTTAGCACTAACGACTTTCTATGACCGCCTTGACGTAGTAAGGCCTATTATCGCTGTGGGCGGACACTGCTTCTACTGACACTGATGCCACCGAAGCCATACAACTTTAATCTGTATAGGGTTTTATAAGCGAGGTAAAACCTTTTTCAGTCTGGTTATACTTTTTATGAGTTTTGCCCCCTGACTATTTTTACGCATGGTTTCCTTTTTTTTTGTATAAAATAAAAGTAACAACCTAAATTATATTTATGAAGTAAACTAACTTGGCGTCTCTGTCTAGTCTCTGCCTAACAACATTCCAGCTAGGTAGGCTGTGATGTGCCTACCCACATGGGTAAAACCACAACGTTCTACATATAACGTTGTGGTTTTACCTACTTCTTTGGGTATACCTACGGTGTATAATCACGTATGTGATATGGAGATCTTACCTATTTAGTATCAATGTACACGATTTTCCCAACCCATTTATTCGGCACAAGTTTTTATTGATTTTGGGTTTTGATGCGAAACGTAAATCTTTGGTTGACTATAAACTAATAACTCTTTGTAGGTATATTTCTTTTAGACCAGCCGAATCTGGTTCAGCTTCATTTCGTATGTGTCACCAATTTATCTAAAAATCATCCGTCTCGAAGGACCACTTTGTCTGAATAAGTACATAATCATCGGATTATAAATACTGAATAAAAGCACGAATTATCGTGCATTAGAAAAATTAAAATAGTAGGTTTAATGACATCGAATGAAACTAACCAACTCCAACGTTTACATAAATAAATAAATATTAGGGGACAATCTTACACGAATCGACCTAGTCCCAAACTAAGCAAAGCTTGTACTATGGGTACCAGACGAAGATAAACATACTTATATAGATAAATAAAATACTTTTTCTCAAACATGCTCGGAAATGTACGCGTTAATATCACGAAATGAAGACGTGAAGTTTCTTGTTTATGGCTCCCTACATTACTTCTTGGCCTTAGGCCAAGAAGTAATGTATGAAAACCCTAAGTAAAACCATTATTGTCCGCTACTCTAACTTTTTAAATTTGCTTACTAATATTAAACTGACAAAGGAAAATTTACATACTGCCAACCACCACTAGACACTGTTAGCATACTTGCTTTATAAAAAAAATAAAAATAATCTATGGTACTATACTTTATGTGCGGTTAACCATGGTGCTCGAACGGCTTGTTCAAATGGCATGTTTAAAAAATAAAAAAGGCGCAAATGACCTATTATTTAATTGATTACCAAGTATTTATTTTAATTTTAATATTTCCTCACATCGTTTGAGAAAAGTACTATACAATCCTCGGCCGGAACAGGGATTGCTGGACTCGTTGTATTCGGCCTCGTCTACGACTCGGCCGTCTACCCCAATCTCGTCCAGCAATCCCTTACTTCACGGCCTCTGCAGTAATCTACTATTTCTACTCCTCTACCGTTATCTGTCATTCATATAGGCTCTAGCTCAAATACAATGACACCGATAATATGTCGTCGAAAAACTCTATGTTCTATGGCCCATAAACGCACTGTTTAGTGTATTTTTATGGTTCATACATTTTTCATAAAAGCACGATGTCAAATCATCTAACTTTTTTTCAATCGGCCGCCATATTGCAGTGGTACCAACTTCATAAGAAAAATTTTTCGAAATAAAAAGTTTTGCTATCAAACATTTGTAGAACATAAATTATTTACTAAAATAAAAATAAATGATCATGAATTGTGTGTATACATATTTTACCAATGATTGGTATTATTTATAAATATAAACCGGTCCGATTCGGTTCGGATCCGGATTCAGTTGGGTTCGGATGGCAAGTTCAAGGAAATTAAAAACAAAACAGACCATAAACAAGAGGTGTCAATGTGTCATATTTCTAATTTCCCACCAAAGTTCCAATTCACAATTAAAAGACGAAATATGATAACTATTCGTTATTAATAACATATTAAGATTTGATTTGTGTTTGTGAATTGAAGAAAACTGTGTACGTTCCTTTTAAAATGGACGAAGAAGAAAATAACTGCACCGCTGAAGAAATTGCGTGAGTAGTAATAGAACTAACGGAAAAACTACTGCCGAAAAGTCAAATGCTATTTATTTAGAATTAGTCGTAGAAAAAGTATTGTATGCAACGGTGTATAACTTGGTCTTAAAACGCTCGTGGCGTCTTTAATTGAACAAATTATTTTTTAAACTCACGCCACTCGCGTTTTAAGACCCTACTTATACAACAGTTGCATAAAATACTATAAATACATAGAAAACATCCATGACTCAGGAACAAATATTCGTGCTCATCACACAAATAAATGCCCTTACTGGGATTCGATCCCGGGACCTCTTGCTTCGTGGGCAGGGTCACTACCAATTAGGCTAACGCGGTCATCGCGATGGCGGGATATAATCGGTAACTGTGAAAAGGCCATTACGCCGTAAGTAAAAAGTTATAAAATAGTTTTAAACTGACATCGGAAGTAAAACTATTTATATCAATAACTATAAAATTACAAATATGCATATGCTACCAATATACCCATGACATGACTAAGAGGAATCTATCGACACCTCACATGTTAAAATCCATCAAGCCGTTTAGGCTGTACAGCGAGCCACTGAAATACCATACTTACACTCGAAAAACACAACCCTCCTTCAGGCACAGTTGGGTAAAACATTGTTTTTCATAATCAGTCCCGGTTCCATTCATAGCCGAGTTGAAAGTCGGTAAAATGGGTATAATAAGCAAATTGTGTGGTTCGAGCCAACAGTTTTTCCACTCTGTCCTTTATAAGGTTTCATCGTTCCAATAATTTGTTATTGTCTAATCTACGTCTATGCGACAATTTTTACATGAAAATTGTGTCAGCAATTCGTTCGTAGGTATTTGATTTTACTATGTATGTTTTCATTAGAGGAAAATGCAGTTTAGTCTTGGAAGTAAGTATTTAAATTGTCCATACGTAAAAAGGGTCTAATCGTTGTGACCTAGATGTCCGGTTACGACTTACGAGCAAGTCTAGAACTTGACTCTAGACGTGTCACTGCCAACTGGCAACCGGCCACCTTGCTTTGCAAGAAAATGCTAATTTATATTTGAACCTGTTACATATTTTATTAACTGGATTGGTTACCTAGGTAGTTTCAATTAGGTAAGGTCAGTTCTAGATGGCGTTTTCGATCCTCTGTTTGTTGTTAGATATTGTATAGTAAATCTCATCGAAATTGTTAGCCATGTCCATCTCGAGACCAAAAGTATCGAGTCAACTTAGTGCATTTTTCATGTTTTCCAACCGGTTGGTTGTTGTCCAACCTGTTCCTGACTAATAAATAATCTCAAATTATTCTTAAGAGATTCATTGGGAACAATTCTATCTTAAGTTCTGTAACTTATTGTAACAGCTACGCAAGTAATTGACCTATAAATTATACCTATCGACTTATCTATTACAGAACTAATTTTATTGAACCTCGGGAAAGATGTCTACCCTGACATAGCGGAATAATTTTCAATAAGTACGTATTTCCTCGCACCTATGTATAGAACCACTCGATTTCCTTCGTGGTCTATATAAAAGGGACTATTGTATGGTCAGTTCATTCAGTAACTGTATCAGCTTGTTTGAAATATCACTTCTCGATCAAGATGAAGACCCTCCTGCTACTGGCTGCGTTTGTTGCGGTGACCTGTGCTAATGTAAGTTCCATTTAAACGCTACATTTAAAATAAATTAATAAATATTACGGGTCAATCCGACACAAATCGTACTAGTCTCAGCTATAACCTCAATAAGATATAAACCTAAAAAAAATAGATATAAACACTTAATTAAATAGAAAAGTTCAAGACTCCGAAACAAATAATCATGCTCAGCACATCAGTCGGAACGAGCTAGAGCGTGGATACGAGCAGCATGTAGCAGTATAGCTTACGTACGTACTGACTCGATTCCGCGCAATCTACCTAATACTCCTGCTGAAATTTAATATTGACAATATCCAAAGAAATAAGGAAGTCTAGGCGACATTAGCAAAGTACAAAATACAGCATACCGATTCCGCCCAAATGTGAAAGTAACCGGCCGAAAGATATTACTGATGTTAACACTAAGTTGATTCTTAATTTGAATTCTTTCCTTTTTAGAACGTGCATCTGTCAAAATCACAGAAAGAAAAGGTTCAGCAGTTCACCATGGAATGTATGAAGCAATCCGGCGTCAAACCTGAAGTTCTGTCTGAGGCGAAGAAGCAAAACTTCAAGGACGATGAAGGACTGAAGAAATTCATGCTATGCTTCTTCCAAAAGTCTGGGATTATGGACAGAGATGGGAGGCTAAATGTGGATGTGGCTTTATCAAAGCTGCCGCAGGGTGCGGATAAGGCAGGAGTTAAGAAGGCTTTGGAAGAATGCAGGGCAAAGAAAGGAAGAGATTCCGCCGATACTGCTTTTGAAGTATTCAAGTGCTACCATCGGGCTACTCCCACCCATGTTCTATTTTAGTATAAAGAACTAAGGTTTTTTTTTTGATAACTGATCAGATTCAATCCAGATTTTACGATTTTTGGTGCAATTGCGTTACCAACAGTTTTTATTTGATTTAATTTCGTTAGCAGATCTCAGTTTTAGCAGTGATAGGAACTATAGATACTAAAACTTTTTAAAGAAAAAAAACATTTTCAATATCGGTGCATACAATGACGCGGGGTAAAATCATATTTTTTTTTTTAATTTAAAGTCGAAAAAATATCGTGTAATATGTCCTTTATTTTGCACGTGTATAAAATTAATAGCTTGTTGTATTTTTTTACTCGAGAAAGCATTTATGGTAAGTAATAGTATTTATACCGTTATTTTATATTTATTACTTTGTTGTTGTTTTTAACATTACTTGTTACTTGGTATCGATTGTTTTTGAAGGATTTTAAACAGTTTATAATAAGTTGGATTTTTATTAAAGCACCTCGTATTATCAAACCGCTATTAGAATGGGATTGCAGGTGACAGTTTTGGTATATAAGTACCTACGTTAAAGTATAAGTACAGTACGTTAATGTATACGTACCTACTTTAATTTGTGTCTACCTACGTTAATGTATAAGTACCTACTTTAATGTGTAAGTACCTACGTTAATGCACAAGTACATACGTTAAAGTATATAAGTATACGTAGGTACGTGAAAGTATATTTTAAGTGACAGATAATCCAATTCCAAACTCACCACGGCTGTTGAGTAATATCTAATAGGTATACCAGCACGGCTAGCATGCGACGGCACGCGAGCTCTCTCGATTTTTCTCGCACTATCCGTCTCTTTCTTATTAGAACACTTAGAACAAGAGATATAGTGCGATAAAAATCGAGAGTATGTCGCGGCCGTCGCATGCTAGACGTGCAGTATGACCTAATTGTGAATGCTACTTAGATAAAACCTACATACTATACATGGCGGTAGTACGTCAAGCACTCTAAGATCTATAGTATAGACTTATAGAGTATATACAAAATGGATGGGAAAGAGACCTTGAAGTTGCACCATCAATACCAGGATATTTATTTCGGAGGAACGGCATTCGTCACAAAAGTATTACATTTTTTTTTATCTTAGGCTAGGCAATTGCAAATATTTCGATCATAGTGGAAAATTGAATAAATTGTCGCCACGAGCGGGATTTGAACCCACAACCTCTGGAATCCGTCCATCGCTCTGCCAATTGAGCTACCGTGGGTCCGCTAATGGCGACGAATCTTTCAATCCCTTCCACTATTGTATTTACACCTTAAGGAGGTGATCGAAATTTGAAATTTCGTTAGCGGACGTTGCTGCTTAATAAAACATTTAATTGCAAAATATGTCATAAAAAGGTGAAAAAATAATACAGTAAAAGAATTTCATGTTATGTGTCAAAGCGGACCTCGGGCTTCTTTAGGGCACAACCGGGAATAACGCTAGGAGGTCATCCTGAGTCAGTAACAAGGAACTACACGTAAATAAGTACTAGCATAGTAGATCATAAATAATTAATTAAAAATAGGGGAACGGAAATAGTAGGTATATATAAAAATAATGATACCTAAGACAGTATAAATTTAACTAGCGACATCCCAAATAACTGCTATGTGAATATAATCTAATAAGTCACGGAAAAAGCCACATAGATAAGTATTATGTAAAACTATCTATATATTAATATGGGCGGGAAAGTCTAGTTACTCGTAATAGTCATTTATTTATTGCACTACCTAATGCTTCTATGCCAAATTGCCGTATTGTTGAATGACGATTTTATCGCATAAAGGCAACCTAACAAATTGCTTTACTAAATTATTCTCAACCTAAGTTAGGTATATAAAAAGGTTTTGAATAGTTGCAACCTCACTCGGGTTTCAAAGGGCGCTGCGTTAAGAAACCTTGCATTTACATCTACGGACAGTGTGTTAAAAATGCGATACGTAACAGTTTTCTGCTTAATATTTGCCTCGGAGTGTACCTGTGAAGTGGTGAGTATTTTTTTATGTTAGCTAGTCGCAATGTTATTACTTATTTAGTACATATTTAAGATTACAAAATTGGTCCTTTACGTATAAGATAATATAATAATGAATGTTCAAAATAGTTCATACGCCTCTAGGGATATCCTCACAAAAAGAAGTGGTAATTGACAATACCGAATTAATTTAACGTAAATGCCGTGACGCATTCTCTGGTATACTTATGCCATTTTTGAAATAAAGATCGTAAACATTCGCTATTTTGAATTTTTAGTAGGTAACTAATAAATTATTTATTTAATATTTATTGCACAAAAGAATAACTTATCGTACAAAAGGCGGACTTAATACCGTAAGCGTTCTCTACCAGTCAACATTTGGGCAAATCAGGCAAATTGTGGGCGGTGCAACTACAGATATAAACGCACAGTAACACATAAAGACATAAATAACAACAATAGACAAATAAATAAAAATACACAATTAAAATACATACAAATAAATAAATAATATAAATAAATATTAGTGGACAATCTTACACAAATCGACCTAGTCCCAAACTAAGCAAAGCTTGTACTATGGGTACTAGATGACGATAAACATACTTATATAGATAAATAAATACTTAAATATATAGAAAACATCCATGACTCAGGAACAAATATTCGTGCTCATCACACAAATAAATGCCCTTACCGGGATTCGAACCCAGCACCTCTTGCTTCGTAGGCAGGATCACTACCAACTAGGCTAAAGCGGTCGTCATATATAATTACCTATATACCATCATCGTATATAAATACCTACATATATACAGACGAAAATAGGGAACAGTAACACTAAGAATGTACGGCTCTGCTAGCAAACAACTTGCGTAAAGATCTTTTAAACGCGGATCTGGTCGAGACTGTTGGATTTTAAAATAATATCCTTCAGACATATCTTTATACATTTTTAACTAAATACATCTAAGCTCGAATACTACCACACAAACAAGTTATATATGGTGACTGATTTCCTCAATGATTTTAATAAATAGCTCACTAAGGTAAACTATACACATTGCTAGCAATTTGGCCAGTTTACGAATTCAGATAAAACTTCTGTAAGATATTCAAACCTATTTTTTGTTGCTTGAATTTAATTGAACAGAACCGTGGCTGGATTTTTTAATTATACTGCGAGGCCAGAATGTTAAGTCGTTCGTCAATATAGGTTACTTGGGACTGGGGGTTTTAACACGATTAAGTCATTAGTGATATTTAACGACTTAAATTTATCGAATTACTCCAAAAAAGTGTACATCTAAGGGTGATGTAATCATGTTTAGGATCTCTAGGTTTTATTAAATGGAAGAAAAAGAAGAAGCATTGCTGGCTAAAGAGCTTTCATACTTGTAAAGAAAGCTTTACACTCCCAAGTATTAAATTGACAATATACTATTTCTTGTTGTTATTCTATCCCGTGTCCCAGGTAAAACATTTCAGAGCTCTTAGAAAAATGTTACTACAAGGACGCGCTTAGAAGAAAAAATAATTCGAAATTAATTATCGTTTCATTTACTTTCTACGAGTACCTATATCTATTTTTGGAAAAAGTATTCATAATTAATGAGCTCTTCCACTAACTCTACCGATTATCCTAGCAATTCATCAATGTATCAGTACCATCATCAAGTTGCATTATAAATTGTAGGCTCAAAGTCACCCAAAGGGCAATGGAGAGGGCCATGTTGGGAGTTTCTCTGCGTGATCGCATCAGAAATGAGGCTATCCGCAGCAGAACCAAGGTAACCGATATAGCCCTCCGAATCGCTAAACTTAAGTGGCAGTGGGCAGGCCACATAGCACGTAGAACCGATTGCCGTTGGGGCGGAAAGGTTCTCGAGTGGCCACTACGCACCGGAAGGCGCGGCGTGGGTAGGCCCCCAAGGTGGACTGATGACCTGGTAAAGGTTGCGGGAGTCCGCTGGATGCGGATGGCGCGAGACCGGTCACTTTGGCACTCTTTAGGGGAGGCCTATATCCACCAGTGGACGTCTTTCGGCTGATATGATGATAATGATGATGATACAAACAACATAATACATTCCTTCTTTATTTTCAGGTTATACAACTGGCGCCTGATAAAGCAGCAAAAGTATTCGAAAGCGGCATCAAATGTACCTACTACCAAGCACGGTCTCGACCTTGATGTAGGCCCCCAAGGTGGACTGATGACCTGGTAAAGGTTGCGGGAGTCCGCTGGATGCGGATGGCGCGAGACCGGTCACTTTGGCACTCTTTAGGGGAGGCCTATATCCACCAGTGGACGTCTTTCGGCTGATATGATGATAATGATGATGATACAAACAACATAATACATTCCTTCTTTATTTTCAGGTTATACAACTGGCGCCTGATAAAGCAGCAAAAGTATTCGAAAGCGGCATCAAATGTACCTACTACCAAGCACGGTCTCGACCTTGATGTGTTGGAAAAACTTAGAAGCAAAGAGAGAACAAAAGATGAGAAGTTCTTGAAATTCCTTTACTGTACCCTTGAAGATCTTAAAGTGGTCAAGAAAAATGGATATTACATTGAAGAAGAAGCTTTGAAGTTTGTACCGAAACAACATAAAGCTATTATTAGGAAGGCGTTAGAAGAATGCAATAAGGAACCTGGTAAGGATCGTATCGATGTGTTATATAATGTCTTCAGGTGCTTAGAAGATAAAAGCAATGTACGCTTCACTATCTAACTTTACATAATAAATAACATATAAACACTCGATTTCATAATAAATACTTTATTTCTATTAGTTTTTCCCTTACACTACTCATACGTATCCTACAACTAATAAAAAGTCGCACTTAAGACACTACTACAGTAGTTACAGATGATATGAGACAGACATTTCTAATCGAAGACCCGTCTGCCCATTCCTATCGGATCGTAGCACTTTGTCCAACATGCCACATTCCCGAGATTACTACAATTATCAACAACGAGTATCCAAAACTTCAGGTTCTGATTCTGAAGACGTATCACTGCGCACTGACGAAAACACTGACATAGTATCATCACTAATTGAATGACTCGACGTTACACCAGTTAACTCTTCAGCATCGTCTTCTTCGATAGAGGATGCTACCTCGTAGACGCAATCGCTATTGGCCGAGTGTTGTCTTGTTTTATAAGCGGGAAGATCAGGCCCGTAGTCAGACTCTGACGAGGTGATGTTACGCGCACTGTAATGGCGGTTTCTGATGCTGACACATAAATCCTTTTTGATTAAGTCGTAGTTTTCATCCAAGGGCACAAAAAATGTTTTGATGTAGCCAGCTCCTTTGACGAATGTCTCGCCGCGATATATAGTTACAATTCCACATTCTTCTAAAATGTTGGCTGTGTTTTCGGTCACCTGTAAACAAAATAATGTTTAGTTAATGTAATCAGTGGATATATACTTTATTTGTCTACTTTATATATGGTCTACTTACTTGAATTTTGCCAGTTAAACCAGTAGAATCCATCCGCGAGGCCATATTGACTGCATGACCCCATATATCGTATAATGGTTTAATAGAACCAACTACGCCAGCTGCAACTTCTCCGTTAGACATACCTATAAGAATTATCAATTACAATATAGAGTTTGAAAATAAATGATACTTAAGTTACTAGTACTTACAACTGCCCGTTTCTGTTGAGGTTTGTCAAAAATGCTCACCTATGCGCAGATTGAGCCCCTCAAAACATTGGAATGATCCGCGGTTAAAGTTATGTAGTTGCATCATCATGGCAGCGGCAAACTCGACCATAGTGACAACTATCGCACGGTTGTAGGGAGTGTTTTCCCGCCGGTCGTGGTAAGAGTCGGAATCTATCGATTCTCTCCTGGTCGGATCTAAGCCGCAGGCAGCCATGTAAGTCCATCCAGCCATTTTGATCTTCTCCACTTTGTATACAGATGTACCAGTTAAAAGGAGTCTGTCGAAATCTGATATAACTTCATCCAATATGCTTAACATTAATTTGTCGTCAGAGTTTTCTTCGATACCCAGTTTATAGTCCGTTAAAGACGCGAACATTACTGCTACGTTGTCGTATTTTTCATAGTAAAGTTCGTCTATCGATCTGTTCAAGTCCAAGTATACCTGAACTAAAAACAACAGAAAATATTTATTATTTTTGCAGGATAGCCTATGAGCATCGCACACAAGTCATATTGAAATAAAGTACTACTAACCTACGTGGGCCGGCAGTATGTTTTCAAGAAGCATATTATTAACCTTTAACATAGTTTCTGCTTCTTGCTGTTCTTCTGTAAGCTGCAGCTGCCACAAGTGATCTAATCTGTTTCTATATTCAGTCGTTCTATCAACGAAATACAAGGTAATAGTTATGAAGACTACAGATAGCGTATGGGATACACGGGGATCCAACCCTACATTAAAAGTAGAGTCTTCTGCAAATAGTGAGGTTTTTATTTCCCAGACCACCCATAAGTAGAATATGGTCATCCCCCCAGCGACTATCCATTTGAAGATGAAGAAAACTCTGCTAAATAAAAAGTTTAGCAGCAAAGCTAATCCCCAACATTGTGTCACGTGCTGAAAGATAAACAATAAAGTAGATTACATGTTTCAACATGTATAAAAACAGTATTGATAGGAATAACAAATATGTTTACCCATGAAGAATAACAGTTGGATAGCACGGTGTCTACGTGGACATCAGGATCATTAGTCTCAACTTCTATGCATTCCATCACACTGACCATTGAAGCTGCGGCTAACGCGAAACTGATAAGCATGTAAATGGCTGTCCTCAATTTAGCAGACCTAGTGATACTCTCTGATACATCGTAAATTTTCCGCATGAAGTTGAGGTGAGGCTGGTCCAGTCCTTTGTACTTGTTCCAGAAAAATTGAAACCAGGTTAGAGGCTGCATGATTACAAGGCCCACAATTAGTAAAAATATGGAAATAAATGTGTACCAAAGGAAACAGCATTGCCTGCAACATATTTCAATAAACATTAGTATAATAATAGTATATGTATGTAAAATGGGGGGATTACTGTCCTGCCTTGTGCCCAGTCGGATCTAAATAGATTCATGATTGAAATAAGCAGATCCTGAGCCCCGAAGCAATAGTTATTTATTTGTGCAACAATAGAGCAAAGTTTGTTTTTGCTGCGAGTGCTGATTTGGAGTCTTGAGGAAGCGAAAGATTCTAAAAAAGCGTAGCCAGTGATTCAAAGTTTGAATCTTGAGCGCAGCGAGAGACTCAAAAGCACGAGATGAAAATACTATGCTCTCGAGTAACACACACAACTTTTCACCTCGGCGTGAGAACATATTCAACCCATTTGCTCAAAGGTTAACTGGAAGAGATCCCTCACAGGGATAAGTTCGCCTTTGTACCGATTTAACATTTTTTTTTCTGTATTTTTACCTGTGTCTCGTGTACAATAAAGTATTTACATACATACATACATACATACATATTCACATTAAAATATATATCACAGTCTCACGTACCTAATTCGTCTCGTGATTATTCAGGAAGAAAACTTAATAAGCGTTCGTTACTGCTTGTTTTAACTCCTCGGCGAAGGCCGCGCCGTTAGTAAATACTAGAAAGGCGAGACAAGGCGCCAGCGGCGCTACCACGAACTTCGAAAGTCGAAGTTCGTAATACATGCATCCCTATCACTCGAGTAAGGGAGTGCGATAGAGATGGAAATACCCGAACTTCGACTTTCGAAGTTCGTGGTAGCGCCGCAGAAACCAAAGGATATTTTAGTGTAGTATTTTTACTATATACGAGTCTTGCGTGCCACTAACACATCACTACAAACTAACCGTATTATTGTTAAAATTCACAGAATTAACTCATACTTTTGAGCTATTTTTGAAATATTTATCATCAATTTATATTGCGCTAGAAAGAGACAAAGGCACACATTAGCATATTACGTGTATCTCGCGTGCACACTAAAAACTAGCCGTTAAAATACTGTCTTCACTATATTTCCCAGATATTATATAGAGAATTTATTTACTGTTGTAGTTTTTATATTTAAAACTAATATAAATTACGCAAGAATGAAGAATAATATACCTAATAAAATCTGAAACCAATTAACAGCTCGCAATTTTTAAAAAGGGGTGGGACGCCACGCATTTGTGTGTTCGGAAACTGCATTGGTTCTACGTTCATAAAATTTAAGATTGTTAAAACTGGAATGATTTTAAGCTAGCGTAATAAAATTAATATTTACCTATTTATTATAAAAAATGGAGTTATTTCTGAGACGTTTTTATTTACTTATACAAGGTGTAAATCATATAACTGAAAACCTGAAAGTAGTTTGTTCAGAATCGAAAGCTGAATCGATTGCACCATCTTTTAAGGTAGGTTGTATTTTTTTTGAAAAATATTTTTTTATTGTGCCGGGTCTAAAAGTGATGTTTGTGTCGTCCGGCGAACTGTTAATCTGTGGGACCCTTTAGGCAGGGTGACTACGTCAGGATCTACGTCACTGACAAGTACTGATTAGTGATTACAAGTGTAGAGTTACGAATCAAGTAGATCTGCTTGATAAAGAAAACCAACGAATATCTTTTGAAATAATTAACGTATTTGTAAATGGACGTATTAATCTTATTAAGGATTAAAAAACTCAGTTGGGGTGTCTGAGGTTTTCAGTATAATAAAATACACCTTGTATATTTTTCAATTTAAAATTCCTTTGTATATGTCGGAGAGGAGAAGTTTCATGCAGCGCCCTCTATTACATTCATCGTGACTTCGGTCGTAATGTGCTCCACTGTCAATCTACAAATGTCATCATTGAAATACATGCGAACGAGGACATATTTGTCTGGGCAAACTCGGGAGCTCATTAGTTCCGCCGCGCGCCAACAGAGGGCTATGACGAGTATTATTTTGAATTAGAAACAGAACAACGGACGGGTGTGTTCGCTGTCATTGAGGAAAAAGCCTGACAGGAGGTGGTTGCTCTCTTGGATGGAGAATTAATCGTTTAGAGAATGGTGTGACGGAATACGAGAACCGAAATTGCCAGTTCACTGTATTTCACATGAATTTTGTAATTATGCTGTGGAGAAGTCCTTAGTAAAGTTTGTAATCATAGTAACATCGTTTCCTATCAATGCCCGAGAACCCAGGATACGCCCACACCTCGACATCAGAAGTGGTGCCAAATCGGGCTAAGGAAGAAACTTGAGAAAAAATATCTTTGAAGAAATTGTAATTTGATCCATGGAAATATTGACAGATGTCAGAAAAGATTTGAAGGAACAACTGGAAATAATTTGTCTACATTTCTGCTGGGAACTATTGGAATAAAGCGGCATTTACCTACTGCCGAGGCAGGAACCACCAGGCCCACAAGATCATAGTTCGTGACGCGGTAGAAATGCGAGCTATTTTGGAGCGTCGAGAGGACATGAGGTTCCCATGGGCGAGAGTCTGTCGTTAATCGAGTGAGTCGTTTTCATTTTGTTGGTTCTGAGTCTTTTGAAAATAACGTTGTTGAGGAAAATGTACAGGCAAATCTATAGAGAGTTAAGGAAGACCACAAGTAAAGTTGGGTACAATTCTAATATAAGATGTGCAGTTATCGAAGTCATTTATATCATAGTTGACTGATAAGTAATTTAATTCAATTTCCATATGAAAAATTCAAGTTGATGCTGGTATGTCTCTAAAATACCACACCATAAGCGTAAGAATGATTAATTCGTCCGTGATACGATGAAGTAAAATCTAATGATAACACAGCACAGTTCTGTTGCTATTTTGGGAAAAAATGTGGGAATGACGTACGTTTTGGTCAGATTTTTTTATTTTTATTTTTTTCATTATGGGATATAGAATTGAAATGGGTCAATCAGCTTTTTCTTGTTCTTGTTCTGGGCCAGTGAGCCGGGAGACAGCAGTGACAGAGTTTCTATGCTGAGGAGATATAACAGAATATAACAAAACACGTGTTTGTGATTAAAAGTCAATAAAATCATAGTTTTAATTAGTGACCCAGGAGACGTAACCATGGCAACGAACAACAAAAAATAGTTTATTGTGTCAAATACAACATACGGGTGACAGTTTGAATGCCAACGACACCTATACAAGTCGATCGATTTTTGTATTAATGGCTCCTGTCCAGAGGGACAATTATACCTATACTGGTCGTGAGCGGCTTTCATCAATGAGCGACTTAGACATTAGACTTGCCATCAGATAATATCTGACAATTTACAGTAAAATATACTGCCTATATGCCAATCTCCGTTGAGTAACTGATGTTTTTTTCTTTGTGTCCCTTAGAAGCTTTTATAACATTATCCACAGTTTAAGATGACTTCGACGCTCATTTTATTTGAGCCAGTTTCAATTTGGAAATAAGTGTTATATTTCCTGAGTGAGTTATTCAATTATATTGGAATAATAAGATTTTAAGGTGTAGAAAATGTATGTGTGTAATCTATGTTCTCTGTCGAGTTCGCAGTAAATGCTCGCAATGTTGTTTATAAGGTGTATTTTTGAAATACTTGTAGTCGAAAATGGCGCATTCAATAGGTTTTCAAAGATTATCGTTTCACCCTTGTTATTAAAACCTATTTTTAAACGTCAGCTGATTAGACGACTAAGCAACGTCAATATCAAAAGTGTGGCATATGACAAAAGTGTTAAGTCGAATATCAAAATATTTACCGAATAAAATACAAGAATGCGATATGCTTACTTAGTTAAATGTTCAGTTGAGGTATTTTACGTGTATTCGACGGCTTGAGAGTTCAGCCGATGGAAAATATATTCCATATTATAACATTTTTCGTAAGTAAATTGTTTACTATTCGCCTGTATAGAAAAATATGAAGCGTAGTAAAAATAACATTGCCTAGGAAAGTACATACTTGCCAGGGTTTTCGTGTAAGTCTTTCAAGAAACGTGACAACCTGTGTGTAGTTTACATTACTAAACAAAAATTGGGACTACAATCTGAATATTTAACAAAATTGTGTACGTGCCAAGAGTATTTTACCCGTTCAGTAATTAATTGTACGATTAGTCTTACCTAGTGATGCTAGTGCCTGAGCAAGTGAGCACATTAACTATGTGTGTCTACCTAAAACTTTTGTCGGAAAATAAGTATGATTTTGGAACATGATCATTTAAGAGTAAACACGAGCCTTTTCAGTAGTCTATTTATGACGTATGTATGATTGGTGAAGTCTTTTCATTACACATTATATAGCATAGTGTATAGATCTACAGTTTATACAGGGTGTTACAAAATACCCCTAAAGCCGCAAGGGGGTTGAGGGGTCCCTTGTGGGGAGTCTGTTAGCAGTATTTGAGAACCGTAGTCCACAAAAAGTGATTGACAAAAGGAGGTAATTTGGATGAATCATAGAAGAGTATGTAGCTAGTAAAGTGGTTTGCATTTTTGCCTGGTGTCATCTGAGAGGTACATGACAACAACCATGACCGAGTTAGGGTACATGTTCATGTTTCTCAATTTATGACGAATCGGCAACATGAACACGAAATAGTATTTTAGTTGTGAAATGTAAAAGTTGATAAAGATTTAGTGAGATGGCTTGTAATGGATACTTTTTTTTTTCTTATGTTATAAGTACTTAAAGCGGTTTGATTTCCTTTTATTGAGATTGCAAACCTATTTTTGTAATAATCGGTATAGTGGCTTATTTGCTTTTAAACTGGGTAAATATGATAAGCAATTGGTCTTTTGTTAAAGTAATCTATGAAAATTTGGTTTGATCGACGTACAGGTGGTTGGGGTTGGTACTTTTTTTCGGTTAAATAACGGGTTTCTTTTTCATGGGGAATTATGAAAAACGTTGTATATGGTTGGTCTAACGCCTCCGAAACAAAACTGCAGTAACTTACGCTAGACAAGTCAGATTTCTAAAGAAAAAGTTATTTTCACGTTTAAACTGTTTGGTGACGGTGGTTTGTCTTAGTAGCGGTACGAATATCTCATATGACCCCCGGGACCGAACAAAGAATGTACGGAGAATCCTCTAATTAAAGGAACCGATGTTTGTCAGCTAGAAAACTCAAATAGTGCCGCCCTGTTCTGCCGCCTAGCAATGATATTGGAATGCCGGCCGTGCGATTATGCCCGAACGAGTCACTGTCCGGCGGTGTGAGCCGCGTTCGTGTCAATTTACACCTCGGAGTTGTGCGAGAGCTGAGTTTGACTTATTTGATTGTACTTATGTGGACATTTCATGAGAGCAAGAATACGCGTTACTGCATACAAAACTGCAACAAAATAAGTTACTTAATGCAATTTAAATTTGTTATTGTCGGTCTTAGACGTGTACGTTTTCATCAGAAAAAATCATACCATAGTCGTCAGTTTCTCTATATTTGTTTTACTCGGCCAGGATATTTTTTTTTTCACTGCTTTCTATTGTATAGCTACTCCTATTGACTTTCATAAAGTGGAAGAACATACCTAATTAAATGGTACTTTGGCACAATCATGATCTTGCGAGGGACAGGCAACTTATTGATAAGTTGGTGCAATAAGTTTTGATATAGTTAGCTACCTACTTTGGGCGCTTTTGACATAAATATACCTACCTACACTACCGTACAAATTGATTCGAGTATGATTATGTCAGTTGTGTTGACTGGTATTTATACCTTTGAAAGTCAGTGGTTTATTAATCAATATTTTTATTTAGCAAAAATGATGATTCCTAAACTTGTAATGGTTGACGTTTCATTTGCGCTCCAAAATTGCAAGTATTGAGTTGGTAAATCTTTATTTTCTAGCGAATTGAGCGATCACGGAGGGTTTATGTGAACAGAGAATTTTGTTTTGCGTGGCATTCAGAGTTACTAACGATAATGAATTAGTTAATCAATTGGGAATCCATAACTTGAAATCGGATTCAAGATATTCTGCCAAAGGGTTTCTAAGAATTAAAGACGCTACGCTCGTCCAGGGTTATAATAAGTAAGAGAGATTAAGTGACATTTTCCAAATTGGCGCAATGGAGGTGCTCGTAACTTATCTGGGTACTATATTAACTGACTTATTAAAAGGCAGACAAGTTTGACGGTTGGAAATCAAGTGTTTGAGCTCTTGACGCCGACGTGCTTGATAGTAATGTGAAGTTTATTTTCGGTTCGAAAATAAGGGATGCCTTTCCGTATAAATTAAATTGCATTTGATGTCGGTGACGTTGGAGTGATATTTGCGTTGGAGGCGCTACATGAATCAGTGGTCGTAACCGCAACTCGGAGGGGTTGTGGACTGGGCGATGAGACTGATTATGTAGATGTCGGTGACGTTGGAGGCGCTACATGAATCAGTGGTCGTAACCGCAACTCGCAGGGGTTGTGGACTGGGCGATGAGACTGATTATGTAGTGGGGCCTTGGTGTTGACAGACTTGGTCTGGTTGGAGAATGAGTCTGTATGACTCTCGGTGATGTACTCATGGTAATGATGTTGATTTTCTGTCGTGGTTCTTTAAAAACAAGCACGTTTAATTTGAACGGATTGGCATTTATAGTGTGGCAATGTTGAGTAGGTGAAACACGGGATAGTATTTATTGGGTGTCAAGGAAGTCAAGTGTTATCATTGTCGTAGACTATTATTTACAAAAATCAAACGCTCAAGTTACAATTAGAGCAAAACATGATTGAAATGACTGAAGCCTCGCCTGGGTAGATATTGAAAACTACAGCAAGTACTGGCAGACATAATTTTGATTAGTTACTTGACAGCTGTACTTACTTTCGTTTAGATGGTTCTGAGCGTGCGTCTAAGTAATTTACGGTTATACATTAATTTTATTAAAGTTTTACGAACGTATATGGATGTTATTGTTCAACAATGCAACTGTTAGGCGTAATTAAATTGGTCAGAGAAAGGGCTCTTTTTGACGTATACAGCTTTTTTTATGTCAGGTAGGCCGAGCGATGGCTTTAGATACTCCAAACTTTTGTTTTTACAGGTGTACGCAGGGACGCGTACATTGTCAAGTTGGCCGTGTCGGAGAGGAGAAGTTTCATGCAGCGCCCTCTATTACATTCATCGTGACTTCGGTCGTAATGTGCTCCACTGTCAATCTACAAATGTCATCATTGAAATACATGCGAACGAGGACATATTTGTCTGGGCAAACTCGGGAGCTCATTAGTTCCGCCGCGCGCCAACAGAGGGCTATGACGAGTATTATTTTGAATTAGAAACAGAACAACGGACGGGTGTGTTCGCTGTCATTGAGGAAAAAGCCTGACAGGAGGTGGTTGCTCTCTTGGATGGAGAATTAATCGTTTAGAGAATGGTGTGACGGAATACGAGAACCGAAATTGCCAGTTCACTGTATTTCACATGAATTTTGTAATTATGCTGTGGAGAAGTCCTTAGTAAAGTTTGTAATCATAGTAACATCGTTTCCTATCAATGCCCGAGAACCCAGGATACGCCCACACCTCGACATATAATTATTTTGAAAATTTAAACTTGTTAGTTCGATAGTTTTCGAACGTGTTACTTGTATCGCGGTTTTTTGTGGGTCTACTTTGAAATTCGATGGTCGAACTATGGATCGACCTAAGAGCCTTATCACACTTGCGATTTGCGAGCGTATTTTCTATACAATTATCAGTCGCGGCGAACACGCTGCGTGATCGCCTTCATACAAAATACGCTTGGAAATCGCAAGTTTGATAAGGCTCTAAGATGTCTGCCATTTAATTTTTTCGTAATGAAATGAAAGGGACAGAGCTAATAAAGTTCAAATATTCTTTACTTGTAATAGAAATAATATACGATGAAATGTCAGTGCTCGGCATCAAAATTAAAAAGTTACTTTGTCTCACGGAGTGAGCTAAATCGCATTTTGCACGCTGTTTTCACGCAGCAAAATATGCTTGTTCGAGCTGCTGAGGTGAAAATAATAACCTATAAAAATCATTCCATGTAAAAAAGAGGCCAATTCTCTCTGGCCTCTTTTGTACACGGAATGTTTTTTATGGGATCTCACTTATTTTTGTACCTTATACCTTTCCTATGATTCAAATAAATAAATACAAATTATGAAAGCAACAATCAACTCATTCTTGCTTTTAAATTTTTTGTCCCATTCACTGCAATTGTAACTTTGTAATCCCATACATTTATATATTCAGTTGGTGTTTCTAGATAACTGCAGGACAGACATTGCGAAATGTTTTTATTAGTTATTCCTTGATTTATACACTAAACACTAATTTTATTCTAAATTTGAAGCTTCTATGTCTCCCCCCACAAGGTGGACTGATGACCTGATAAAGGTCGCGGGAGTCCGCTGGATGCGGGTGGCGCAGGACCGGTCATTGTGGCACTTTTTGGGGGAGGCCTATTTCCAGCAGTGGACGTCTTTCGGCTGATATGATGATGATGATGTCTGCAAAAAGTGCCGTAGAGTTTTGATGATCGGTCAGTCAGTCAGTGAGTGAGTGAGTGACAACTAATTGGAACTACGGGTTCAATTTGAATGAAATTTGAAATATACCGTGTTTATACAATGTCTGTTTGGTTACTGAAAAGTCAGGCTTCTAGTTTTATCCACAACGAAGTTATAGGGGGGTCGAAAATGGCCTGAACTGCTTCGAGAAAGGATGGTACGGCCGTGCCGCTGTTATACTCGACTTGGCGGGGGCACTGCTTAGCTCCCAGATTAATGGCTCAGATGAGAGAATATAGTGAGTACATCGAGTTAGTCGTCACTGGAACATCGACACTTACCAGTCAGTAGTCAAAGCATTTATACATGCTATCAGCAAGGATATGACGAGACAACACGTGATGTAGTACTTGAAAAGTGGATCAGGTAATAACAGAAATGTTTTTTCAAGATTATAGTTTTTGAACATCAATGTGAATCGGTTTAGCTGCGATTCTTTTTTGAAGTGCTCCCTGAAATGTGAAGAAAGTGTCATAAAAAAACTATAAAATTTTTCCTTATGCCAGAATGTTTTTTGGCATAACCTATTTTATAATATACCTACTTACTTAGGTAGCCGGTTAGGACAACGCACGAAAAAAAAACCTATCACGTCAGTGCACTAAAAAACTCTTTTCGTCCGCTTTATAAAAACATAATATATTATTATTAATTGTTGTTGTAATAATGTTTAAATGTAACATTATCATCCCGCGAGCTGTGTGCTTCAATTCTAAATTGTTCTCCGGCAATTGTAGTAGCTGTTCTAACTCTTCATGTTTAGGTTGTAATTGTTGTGTGCCAAATTTACTTCACACCTGTGACTGTCCACGGCCTGACGCTTCGACTAGTTGATTAGGTAAGATAAGCCAATTTCCTGCTGCAAAATGTATTAGAAGTATTTACCGTTGCGATTGTGTTTCCATGTCGCGCACTATCCCTTCACATTTAACTCATTCCGTTATTACCTACATATTTTGCATGTATTACATACCCATATAGCATAAGTATGCCTATACATATATATATATTAGAACTCGGGTATTTAACCTATTTTATAAAATTTCGACTCGTTCAAGTGGCTCGCATCTATATAAACTGTCTCGGATGGAGGGAGGTATCGGAACAATTCCTCATCCAAAATCTTGTACTTATATATTTTTTGTATTCTTATTACTTACTTGCCATTGGTCATGTCTTCGATTTCCTTGGCCATTTGAGCGTCGGCTGCTTTCAACATTTGTTGATATTCTACCAAATTTTCGTCCATAAAAGTTGTGGTTCTCCGATAATTTGATTGGTTTCTATTTTCCGACCGCTACTGGAAATACAGTATTAAGAGTTATTTCGCAAGTACTATAGGTTAGATAATATTTTAACCAAATAAAAAAAAAAAGGTTTTATGCGTACGCCCAAACATTGTTTTAAGCTACTTTAATGGTTGATTAATACTGATTAGTTGATAACTATATGTGTTCACTTACTCTTTTTTTAATCATTTTATTGAATCCAACGGATGCTCTTCGGTACGGCTTGTACTCTGTCATAGGCTGCAAATAAAATAATCTCAGACGCTGAACTTTCCATACTGTTACGATAAATCAACGTGAACTTTAGTAACGTAATGTTGTGAAACATAATATTCAATTTAGGCTACTTTTTCAAAGCTGTTTAAGGAAAAGTAGTACGTGCCGAAACGTTACTGATATTTTACGCTTATGGTTTATACCTACCTATGGTTTTGTTTTACCTATGATTTGCGCCTATAAGATAATACTAGATCCAAGAGGAACAACTTACCCTCTCCGGTCTAGACAGTAAAAAAGTTTCTAACTTATTTTCTATTATAAACGGATGATTTTGAGATTCAAAATTAGGTTCGATTATGTATTCTCTTGCATACTCTATTAATAACTCCAGGGTTTGTTTGGTCACGTGGACTTTTCTGAAATAAAAATAAATATTTTCAACACATTTAAACAATGCTAGATTTTATTTATTTATTTATATATTCAGTAGGAGAACCAACTGCTATATTCACACAATCAATATTGACAGTGGATACAAAGAGTCAACTCACATTGTATGACAAGGGGCTAAAATAAGCCAACCACGAGATGGTTAACTATTTTCCCGAGCCAAGTGAGGGAAAATTGTTCGGTGGGTAACATGGTTTAGATTAGACCAGAGTTATACACTCTACTTTTAACTTAGACTGCGAGAAAATAGTAAAAACAAAGATTAACCATTCACAATCAATAATAAATTCCACGGCGAAAAGATTGTTCAATTTGGCGGCATAATTTTTTTAACAAACTGTTTGGACACAGATCCAAAATATATTATAAATTATACAGACCGAAACCCAAACGGCCGAGCGCGGCGGACAGCATACCTACGTTGCATAAAATCAAGGGAGATAGACAGCTGTCTATCCTGCTCAATCTAATAGCTTATGCCATGTATGCAGTCAACCACGGTTGAACGTTTGGCCACGGCTATTGAATGTCAAAGGCGTTAATTTTTTTAAAATAGATAAATAAAAATGGTCATATTAAAATGTTTTAAAAATGATAAATAAGTAGGTATGTATAATTTCCCTTGGGCTACATGTATTATTTTAGCATGAGAAGTGAAAAAATATAAATAGGCACCCGACACCAGAATTACATTCCTGAGAAATGGAACAAATGAGAGTTTTAATCGTCTTGGCTAGTTAAAAATTAAAAATGAGAATAATTTACTCCTCGGTTAGTGTGTACAAAGTTGTATACATTGAATCTCCAATTAAGTCTTAATTTTAGATGGTCAAATAAGGTGTTTTCTTACCCTGCTTTCCCTGTGGATTCCATTTTATTCGCTATAGTGGCATCTTTCGACCATATATCAAATTGCCACTTTCTCATTCCTATCAATCCACTCAGAATTCGTCCAGAATGGACCCCGATCCTCATATCTATGTCCAAAGACCGCTTTTCCCTGAAATTATTACAATCATGCACATTTAGCATCATAACAGATGATGATAGCATTAAAGAATTTGCAGGTATATTGCTTGATATAAAGATAACAAGCCATCATTATCTATTGTATGAAGAACTTGAATAAAGCTAAAAAACTATGAACTAAATCGAGAAACGTATAGTCAGCAGTATATCCCATTAGATTTTAACGGACAAATTCGTCTACGTTTCTTTCGTTTATCTAGGATATCAAAGGGAAATATTTTACTAGTTTTACATACTCGTATTTCGATCATTAAGTGCTTTCCAAACATAAAAATACAGTTTTTTGCGTTTCAAAATGGTTTTCCTTAATTTCGACGCACCACGCTTGACGCACGATCTTTCTAATCTTTTATGAAATAGGGTATAGTCACGTTAACTATTGTGACAACATTTTTCATGCGACACTGAGATGAAGGCTTAGAAATGCTATAGTTATGGAAGCCAAATTTGTTATGTTCTGCATAACCAATTGTCATTAATTTACCTGACGTCTTTAATTATATGGATCATGTCTAGGCCTAAATCTACGCAGTTCTTGGCGTGCTGAGCAGTGGGTTTCGGGATGCCGCTAACGCAGTAGTAGCAATCACCTAAGAATTTGATTCGCAGGACGTCTAACTCCTGAAAAAAGTATCGGTTTAACTGAAATAAATTCATTCAGGGACCCATTGTATTTTTATATTCACAATAATCAAAAAAAGTCCTACAATTAATCTAAAAGAATATAAAATCTTCAAAAACTACCTTTTACCTTCCTCCCTTGTACATTTTAAATTGAATGTGCTATTCAAATTTTATCAGTTTTTATAGGTATTTTTCCATAAGTTGGTTACATCCATGATACACGGTGATTTTTAATCCGTGATCAGGAGACGATAAATATTGATAAACAGCCAAAACAGATTTCAATGGATGAGGTCTTATGCAATTAAATTACTGTTGAGTTAATTAAATCTAAGACTAATGTCCACTGAATGTTTGGTCATCCTACATTTCTTGAAGTTAAGTAGATACGTAATTCCTTCTTCAGTTTTATTCAGGAAAAAAGAACGATTGTTTCAGGTTACTTCGAGTTAATCGTGTTTGGTATCAATGACAGAATTAGAAAGATTTACTCCTGATCATGAATTAAAAATCGTCGTGTACCAAGAACGAGCGAGCGAAGCGAACGAAGTTCTCTGCTTGCGCCAAAAATTTTGTCTGGCTGTACAGGTCGCATGTCTCAACTGATTTTCATGAAATTTTGTGAGCAGTTTCAATCATTATATAGAATTTTATGGTCATTTCAGTTTTTCGGTTTTTTTTTAAACACAGTCTTACAAATTCTACAGCTCACAGAAACAATAATGGTCGGTAATGGTCTTTCCTAGGGCGGTAAACTATCCACGATATTTGACAAAATAGACAAACGGTTATTCGGTTTATAAAGACAAACCGAAAGTTAAAGTCCCCACTTCATCTATTCATATTGTCGATTGAATACCTGCTTTGATCTTAATAGACAACGACATGGTAGCCTTCATGACGAGCATGGTAGATCTATTTAGACAGATATAAATAAAAACGCTTCGAGCGAAAAGTATAAAATATACCTCAGTGTTGCTTTAGCTCTTTATTATTTATGTATATCTGTACGGAACAAAAACAATAATTTACCTCCGAAGCTTCATCGAATCGGCCAAATAACTCATTCAGAAGTTCCACCATTCGCAATGGAGATAGCGTGGTCGATATCATTGTGTAATTTACGACGTCTGCATAAAGAATGCTCACGTTATCATGCTCCTCTACGTACAATTGGCTGGAAAAATTAATAAAACCGTTAAAGATTATGTATAATTATCTGGTTAGTAAAAATCATAATGTAGGTCACTGTACTACTACCCACAGGGTGGCCTAATAAGAGGTACACTTTTTTCCGACGCAATAAAAAAAAAGACCGGGTTGCACTCCGGGAGTGCCGGCAGACGTGAAAACTCAATAACATTGTAACAGTTTTTCGATCAGGTCACGTGACATCTTACGGTGTCACCCTAAAAATGAATTTCACGCAAATTTATAAACAATTATCAATTATTTAGGCGGACGGGCCGCAGGCGCGTTGGGTGCGACGGGCGGCGGGAAACACTATACCAATTTGTTTTTGCCATTGCCAAATATTTTTCAAAGCTTTATCTCTTTAGGAATAACGTCTAAATTCGAACTATTCGAATTTGCAAGAACAGCAGACGGCGGTGGCGACCAAAATATCAATTTGTTTTTGCCGTTGGTAAATATTTTTCTAAGCTTTATCTCTTTAGGAATAACGCCCAAATTCGAACTATTCGAAGTTTCTCAATAGCAAAACGGTGAAGGACGCGTTGGTATTATTACAAATTTATTTGCAGAATATGCTATTGCAAAAAGTGTTTAACGGCTTTATACTCTTACGAATAGCGTTCAGTTTTGAATGAAGTCGAATCGGCTAGCAGCAAAAAGTGACCTCCTTCACATCTGACGTCACAAAACTCTGTCGCGTATTTAACAATTTTTCCCTATCCCAAAAAGTGCTCAGCGCCGCTAAAGAAGTCAGCGCCGCTTCAAAAAATAGAGATGTCCAAAATTATTATTGAACGTCTTAAGCTTGAGAAACGTGATGAGTCCCGAAATACAAGCGTTTGTATTCTCTTCAAGTGAAAAGAACGATTACAGGTCATCAAACGATGACATATGTTCACATTGATGAACCCTCTTCGACTTTTTTCTATAGGATTTGCTTGTAAAAAGTACACCCTCGGAATGCAAAAAGTGATGACAAACGTTATGAAAACGCCTCGCATTTTCCCACGTCGCTAGAGGTGAATAGTTGGCGCATATTTATTTCCATACATAATTGACAATTGAATAATTACAAAAATGTTAGGTTTTTTTTTTTACAATTATATCGATTCAAAGTTGAGTATACCTCTTATCTGCCTGCCCTGTACTTGTCCTTATATCTGTATAGTAAACGGATGTTATCGGTGATTCATGAATGTGAAGTATTAAGGGTTTTGCGAGCGACAGTATCTTTTACGTAGGAAGAGATTAAAGAAAGGACAAAGTAAACAAGTTCGCAATAGGGGAATTCCGATATCGAATTAAGTCCCTGTAACTTCATATGTAATATCTAATGTTAAGGAATGATTGTATATTTTTTTATACCATTAACGTTTATAACCCAAAATATATAAGTATCCAATTCGTGTCAATATGTTGAGGTAAAACAAGGTACAATGGTTGATGACCAGACCACTCTTGTGTTTCCGAACAACTTTAAACTCTCGCGCTTTATGCACATATTTATATTATTCGTGATTCGGAAACTGAAATCTCGGAATATATCTTTGGATCAGTGCGCGGATACTGTGAGTGTTGTGTGCCGTGACCTAGAGAATTTGTAAAATAAAGGCGGCCTTTTTTAAGGGCTAACCCCACATTATCGACTTTTGTAGGGTAGTGAAATATTGTGCACCCATATCTCCGTTAACAACTTGCTGGTACGACAGTCATCTGCGACCATGACCGGTGCAACCCGTGTCCAAACTTCAGACATAAAGGTAAGGTGTAAAATAATAATATGAATAAGCTTTTATAAGGTTACAAGTTTGTGTCGTTTTCTCCAGTTCGGAGTTGTTAAATCATGTTTTTTACCAGATCCAAGATTCAGAAACAAGTATTCATGGTCACCACACAAATATTTGCCCTTACCGGGATTCGAACCCAGGACCTTCCGGTACGTAGGCAGTGTCATTACCCACTAGGCTAAAGGGTCGTCAAATTGTCAGGGAATACAGACAACCGGGCAGAATTCGATGCTATTGTGTTACAGTAAATAAGCCAGTCTTACTTGAACGATCTCATGGTGTAGCTCAGAGTGTGAGATTGTATACCAAGGAACATGGTTCGGATATCTTGACGAACCCTTGATACTATGTGCTCTGGAATAATGCTCAACATGAGGCGCTCCTGAAAACATTTGAAAAAAAGAAACGTTATACAGGACACTACCTTGTTCACCTATTATGGATAACTTAAAAATATCGCAGCGTAGTCGACAAAAAAAGAACCTTGATTTGGTATTGAATTGATTTTGTTAATGTTAATAATAGGTAAGTATAAAAGGTCCTCCTAACGACGCTAACATATTATGGATTAGCACTATTATGAGCTCTCATATCAGCCTATGTCAAACTTCCTTATTGCATGGGTGCTAGTAGAATTTTAGGAAGTTAGGAAGAATTTATATACATGAAATGTAAAAATATTATACTGCATGTAATATGCCTAAATTGAAGAATAAATCACTTTGAATTGGCCAGTCATGAATGTCAAGAATTAAGGGTGACGCAAAGTATGACAAGAGAGGGCTAAACCCTCCTACATGTACATACGTATTACAAGACTATGATTAGTAACGATAAACTGCAACTTATCTGGCAAACCATTGCTTCATTTGGAAAGATGATGTTTTATTGTAAATACAGTTCTGATTGTTGTTGATCGAAATGTAATACATTATTTCTCTTTGATATCCAAGAACGCAGACACGTAGACGATTTTGTCCGTTAAAATTGTTAAGAACAGTGTTACATCAAGTTACAACAAGACACAAAGTTACATCAAAAATACAAAAAAAAACTTGATTCGAATGAAGATAAAAATTGATCTTATACGTCGATTAAACTACGCAAGATATTGCAACTGCTTTCTTATTCAAAACATATTAGGTAAGGTATCCGTCCCGTTTTTCTAATTCTGACAAAATTACATATAATTGCCTACCATCAAGTTTATATTTAAAATTATGCAGATTACCATTGAACTTTACACTACTTAAAAATGCTCGACATATTGCTGCTGTTTACTCTATTAAGGTAAACTTATAATTTTATTGATGCGAATTGGTCGTAACAGTGATTGGTATAACAACATTTGGTATAACGTAACGTTGATATAAAATAACCTCGACATAATTTTATTTCGAGAATACTGACTTTTTCCGATTATTATAAAATCGAACCTCACCTAAAAATAGAAAACAAACAGTTTATAGTTGCTGAATATATTTACATAATATCTAACCCCCATTCAAAAAACTTAAAATGCCTCTGCTAAATAAAATGTGCTTTGTCCCTTTCTTACGAACACAAATGTCAAAGTGACAGATAAAGTCAAACGAATTTTAACGGCATTTTAGTTAAAACAAGCTTGTAGAACGTTTATGAATACGGCCGTAAGTAACTATACATTGTGATACGTTTATATGAAATGTTATTATTCCTTAAATCCAAACAATTTCTTCAAATTCTGGTAGGGTATAATGACTAATGAGGGGTTCTCTCATGCTAGATTATTGTCCTCAATTTTGACTAAATCTCGACCACGGTCGGCCTTATCACACGATAAGTGACAGGATAGAGCGTCAGTCACTGGCTGACACCGTTCGATAGAACGAGACGACGCTCCTATCTTGTCACTTATCGCGTGATAAGGCCGACCATGATACGGGTGTGTGAATCTGATGAATACAATATCTGTACACGCTTTTATGACATTGACAATAAAGTTATGTACAAATATGTATGTCCTGATTAATGTACGTATATTAATACCCCTAACTGTACAATTATTTACCTCCTGCTCCTTCACGAATTTCAACCGCAGCGTACTTTCAACACAAGCCCGTCGGTCGAGGAACGACCGTCTGGTAACTATCTCGTTCATAAGCCTAAAGTATACGCCCATGAGGTTTACTCCGATAAGATACAGCATGTCCGAGGCTACCTGAAACGTGGGGAATTCCCTCATTAAATACAAGCCAGTATGCATAGATAGATTATTGAGTGGAATGTGGTGATTGCGAATCCTACTAATATTATAACTGCGAAAGTTTGGATGTTTGTTACTCAATCATGATTAAATGGCTCAACCGATTTGGATTACATTTTGGACGAAGATAGTTTATAGCCTGAATTAATATATAGGATAGTTTTTATGGAGGTGGACTGATGATCTGGCTCCTATTTCACCAACTTGACAGTAGTCACCTGACAACGACAATTCTCCGTATATTGCTGGTTCCACAAGTATCCTAGCGACCACCATAACTTCTAGAACAAGCAATGGATGTTGAATTGTCATTGTCAGGTGACAATTGTCAAGTTGGTGAAATAGGGGCCTGGTAAAGGTTGCGGGAGTCCGCTGCGCTGGATGCGGGTGGCGCGGGACCGGTCACTTTGGCACTCTATGGGGGAGGCCTATGTCCAGCAGTGGACGTCTTTCGGCTGATACGATGATGATGATGATAGTTTTTATCCCGGTTCCACGCATACGAAGTCGCGGGCGGAAGCTAATATTTTATAAACAAATCGTAAGAAGACGGTTTCATTTAGTGCGCTTTAAAAACATATACCATCTATTAAATCTATTTGATATGCTTTGTAAAGTTGTTTCAAGCACCATACTCTTTATTTTTGATTGGGTGGCGTACTATCAGAATTACCGTTGCTATACTAGAATACATGGGTACCTACCTACTGAAACTTTAATTTAGGGCAACTGAATATGTTTTGATCCGATCTCTCATGGCGTTTTTCGAGAGCAAATACATATATGAGGCACTATAGAAAAAAACAAACAAACTACGCATGCACACGAAAACTTGCAAAGAGCGATCGAAAACAGTTTTTTTACAAAACGGACCTTTATCCAAAGTAAAATTCATTATCCCGAAAAACAATCGAAATGTCACTAAAGTACCTATAGAAGCAGTAGCGAATTAAAAGTTGAAAACAGCCATATCTAAATATATGTTTTTATACTCGTCGACTATAATCTTTAAATTAGAACCTCGCAAACCATAACGCAATGGAATACTTTTATTCTGATGAAAAAGTTTATGCTCTATGGACAATCGAAATAATTATTTCGATACGCTCTAGACAACCAAAAAAAATTTGAAAATAGAACTTCGTATTTCAATAATGTGCTCTTGTTTAAGGAGACTCGATCCGATACAAGATTGCCAATCTATGGCGTTTCAGAACGTAGCAGCATCGCGTCATCTGTCAAAAATCTACTTGAACTTGCTGCTGTATCCAGGGCATAAAAATTAAAAAAAAACTACGCTTTGTGATTGGCTAGTATTTAGACAATCACAGCACAGTACTGCAACATTACGGACGCCGGTGGTGTGATGTGATAACTTTTCTTTTCAAAGTTAAAGTTAAAAAGTTAAAATAAAAACTAAGAAAATGAGTAGTGACAGTGACGAAAGATCTTTAACTCCTCAAGAAATAACTAATATGGCAGAGGAAGCCACACTTACCTTGCTACCTGAAAAGTCAAAGAGCCTTTAGAATCGTCGAACTAGACAATATAGTACCTACTTACGATATTTAGTTTTCTTATATACTCGTATTAATGACTTAAATTATTAGTTTTAATGAACTCGTACAAAAAGTATTGTTCACAATAGTGTCATAATCAAGCTTTTTAATCTCGTACCTTACTTAGGCCACTCAGCAAGCTTCGTGGCCTAAACACGGTACTCGACTAAAAAGCTCTCTATTATAACACGATTGTGAAAAATACTATTTAGTATGTACGTATACCTCTAGTGGCTACCGTAATAGCAGAATTATACGTACTTGACATCCGCACTAGGTTAGGCACGCCTAACCTAGGCTGTCAAATGGCGGTCGTGAGTTCGAATCCCGGCTCGTACCAATGAGTTTTTCGGAACTTATGTACAGAAAATCATTTAATATTTACCGTTAGCTTTTCGGTGAGGGGAAAACATCGTTAAGAAAATCTGCATACATCTGATTGTGAAAAGAAAGTAATCAATCGCCTAGACTATAAAATTTGTTGATTAGCCTCAAATATGAACAGAAATCGTACGTTTTCAGACAGGGACGGACGTACAGATAATTTTGAACTCAAAAGATATTTGCATTATCAAACTTAAATGTTCAAACTTAACGTTGGTACCTGTTTATGCACCTATTTCAATACACGTACCTATTCAAATTTATAATTACTTCTGAGGGGTAATCACGTAACGTTTTGAACGTGCGTTAGCACAGTCCGACTGTCAGATTTCCATACAAAAATTGACATTTAGATCTACCTAACGTTCGTACAAAGCGTTACGCGATTGACCTGCTGGTCGATTGCGTAAGGTTTCGTACGTACCTATCGTTCTTTTATTGGGGAAAATGACAGCTGAGATGTGCTAACATTTTCATAAATGTACGCAGTTACTTGCTCCTTTAGGGGCTCAATTTGAAATGTCATTGGAATATCCTCAGTTTCATGACTTCATATTTCGGTCATTCTCCAGACAGACATTTTTGTATGTCCTCGCATTTAAAAAATAGAAATCTATTGAATATAGCAGATTTTATATTTTTGGGTCGTAGAAGGTACTTGTACATGAATTTTCAAGTACATATTCAATACCCTTCTTGGACAAAAAAAATACCAATACCCCCTTCTCCTCATTACCGCGTCGTGTCCCACTTCCGAAATCACTTACATACTTATTTTCCCTGATGATATACCACAGTAAAGTATTTTTATTAAATAATAGATTAGATATCCTCTTTATATAAAAAAGTATTAAATATATTTAATAATTTATAATTAAGATATGAAAATCTAGAACTTTGTCCCGAGACCCGTCCTGATCCACGCGGCGCGTTCATTCTTGTTCGTACGAGGCCATTGAAGTAAGATACCTACGTCGCTAACACATTTCGCGTAAGCCGTCAGTCGTGTCGTGCCCAGACCTCCGTGGTGGATGTCAGTGTTGTGTGTGTCAGACTATGAACGTAAGTATCTGATTCCCGAGTTTTGGTTTTCGAGAATTCTGATTACCACGTTCTAGTTTTATAAATCAACCAATAACTCTAAAGCTCTGTGAATTATTGTATATGTCGGCGGCCGATCGTAAAATCCGCCAGATCACGAAATTCCTAGGCATATCGTGAAACGCCGCCATTTCATGATTTGGCTAAAGGACATCCGCCATATCGTTCAAAACTTAACGTTTAACGATTTGTCTAATGACGTTTAGGCAGATCATGAAATTCCTAGGCATATCATGAAACGCCGGCATTTCATGATTTGGCCAAGCCAGTGACGTTTAGGCTGATCATGAAATTCCTAGGCATATCATGAAACGCCGGCATATCGTTCAATACTCACCGTTATACGTAAGTAGGGTGTCCAAAATTGAATTAGGTAAATCAAAAAAAATAAGAAGTGCGGACTGATAATCTCCAGCGAGTCGACGCCACCCCGCTGCGCGGGGTGTCTATTTCTGGTCTGAGGGACACAAGTGAACCCTAACCTAACCGACCTAAGACAGAGTTCGCTTATGACAAACCATTTTTGTCCGCCCTGATTATTAGCCCCCAACAAAAACGGCCGCCATCGCATGTGCAGCGCCACCAGTGGCCAAGAAAGAAACTATTTTACGATGTGCCCGGTATAGAGCTAGGAATATCGACGAATGCGTTGCTCTAATCGATCTGCCGTATTGTTTATCAGGCACATCGTGATAAGCCTAGCCGACTTTTAGGCATATCATGAAATGGCGCCGTTTCACGATATGCCTAGGAATTTCGTGATCTGGCGTATTTAACGATCTGCCGCCGACATATACATTAAGAAACTCAGTATTTAACGGCTACTAGATCTTGCAGTTTATTACATTTACCTACAATGAGTTATATTTTTTTATCACATCCCTCATTGCCACGTCTCATTTCCGCGTCAAAAGTGAACGCGGTAATCAGAATATATCTAGAAAATATCAGTTTAAAAAGGTTTTTGATACATAATAGTAGTTTATATGCAAGTGATACATATCCCTTCAGCTGTGGTCATCCCTCTGTGGGCTTCATATTTTTTCCTGCAGGTTGGTGGAGCCCCCCTCGGAGGGGCGCATTGGCTGTGCTTACTTTCTTAGAAATAAAACCGCCATTCGTGTATTGATCTCGTTTTAATCCATTGAAAATGGCCATTGGAGGAAAATTTTGAATTTGATCGGTAGTCTAAAACTGCCACTGGCGCGTTAACCACGGTCGAGTTTCGCGAGTGAGTTTGAATGGTTTTAGTGCGAATTTTCGTTGCCAGAAGGAGATATCTTGGAGAAATGTAAATAATCCTTCGTTTTCTGTTAAAAAAATATAGTTTTTAATTGATTAACGATAATAAACTTGTGGCTAACACACCATACCTACTCATGGTCAAAATTTGCCTACAGGTTTTTTAGCGCTTTTCTACTAATTTAGAATTACTAACAGCTATTAATATTACCGCTGTTTATTGTAACATTATTTAAAATGTAGGAAATGGACTAACAATCGCCCGAAAGTAGATAAATAGATCGAAATTGGTAACGGTCATAACAGAGCCCTCAGAGGGATGGGAACCGTCAAGGAACTTCCCTCCGAGGGATGCTCACATGAGACCTCGTGACGTCACTTACTCAGCACACCAGCGCGATTTCATAATATGGATACGCCATGGATTGATTGTCTTGCAACGTTCGTAATTCGTATCTATTAACGGAAAAGTTGGATCTTGTGTCGTGCTCGCGATTTGTTGTTATTGTCTAGCTTTATGTCGGTGAATTAACATTAGATAAATACTTAGTGCTTATGTATGTGCCTAATGTGCTTATGAATATTAATATTAATAAATATTCAGGTGTGTCTTTAGTGCTCGTTCGGACTCTTCGGACTAATCAAGTGAGTGAGTGGCGCTTTCGATTGTAACGAATACGATGGTTCATGAGCTATCATAGTTTCAATAAGTGTTAACTGAGCTGTGTGCTGTGTTATTTAGGTGCTTGTACAATCTACGAAGAACCATCGTAAGTAAGAACTAATTTCTACACAGACGAGGGACCACTCAGAAATCATCACTATTCCTTCATGTTCATCAGGTTGTACCGCTACTACAAACTCATGGTGTGGGTAAGGGTATATCCATACTAAGCAAACCATTTTTTCTCGAAATGGTCTTGATTTTCATTGTTTTAATGTTCATGTTTTACGTGTTTTTTGTTTAACTGGTATTAATGTTGTAATTTAAATTGAAAGGATATTTAATCAAGATGCTTCCAACCAAATTTGTTTGGTTTAAAGCCCATGGTTGCTGTGATAATTGCAGTCGTTTGGAAGAGGTTATTTTGTGTCAAAGTAGACATACTTTTTTCATTTTACTCTCACATAAAACCTGCTCCACCTACAATAAAAAAAGCTTCGGTTACACCTAGTTGATGGCCCAAATGTATTGTTTAGGCATGAATTTGATTACATACAGTATAAAACACTTCAGATATAAACATGTAAATCGAAGCCCACACGAGCAACTTCTGAGTGTAGGCATTATATTGGTAGAATATTTCAAATGGTCTAGTGTAAAAAAAATACTCATGAGCCTCCCATTTTATGTTTTTCGAATAAGTATAACACTAATTTCTTCAAATTAAGCCCATTAAACACCCCAAATATCCAATTTATTATATTTAAAATGACCAAAATATGTCGTAAACTTCGGTGACCTGGTGACGAGGTCAGCTAGATAGCCTTAATACGACTTTAATGTAACGATGATATATCGTTGCAGTTAGATAATTTAATATAGATCGAGTTTCGTCCAAAATCCTGGCTGTGATTATGTAAAAAACTAAAGAAAATTTAATTTTACCAAATCACTTCACCCCACAAACCTTGGAGGTGGAGCGTCCCTCAGAGGGTGCCACAGACGTGGGTAAGCGGCCATGTTTTTTCGCCACAGCTGAAGGGATAATGAGAGGCATTAAAAACGAGTGCGGTTTTATAAAACGAGCCGAAGAAAAAAGCCAGAATTCTCATTACCGCGTCGACTTTCTGATTACCGCGTCACACAAATTTTAAAACCTGTATAGTTCACTATCCGCTAATAATAATTAAGTGCCACATAAACATTTAAGTTTGAATGGTTGATATATCACTACATTTGATATAAAATTTATCAAAAAGCAAGTGGAAAAAAAGCGACGCGGTAATTGAGACTGAGAACACCAACCTGGAGAATGACCGATTTAATTCGCGATATTTGAAAGCAGAAGACATGCCCCCACTTTGATATCTGTGCCATTTTGATATAGAAAGAGACAAGAAAGTGGGGTTACGTGCTCTCAACGACAGAGATATGAAAGAAAAACGATGCGATTGGTCGGTATTTGTCAAAAGTTAAATCAGCTTCGTTTTATGAAACGTCAAAAACGTTCCGTTAGTATGGATTTTGTACAATTACTTGCTTGTGATCACAATGTCAATCAAACTTGTGAGTACAATGGAACAAACCTGTTTAAGGTACAGTTAACGTCAAAGATAATGTAATGCATTCTTTGCCTTATCTCGAATTGATAAGGTGCAAAAAAATATAACGTTGACCGTACCATGTTTGTATATGTCCAGTCTACTTTCAACGGATTATATCAAATTAATCATATGTTTTATGTCTCAAGACTATTATAAATGACTAGCTGATGCCCGCGGCTTCGCCCGCGTGGTTATAGGAAAATGTAACATATTGAATTTTCCCGTGGGAATTAGATGTTTTCCCGCTGGAAAAAGTAGCCCATGTCATTCTCCAGCTTCTAAACTATCTCCATATACAAAAAATCACATCAATACGACGCTCCGTTGCGACGTGAAAGAAGGAAAAACATACACACACAAACACACACTTTCGCGTTTATAATATTAGTAAGGATTCTTATCGTTATATGATTGATAGTGGATTTATGTAACAAATGTCAGTATCTTGCTGCCGAATATAATCTGATTAAATAGCAAAACACGTAAAACTGTGATTGTTTTTGTGTCAGGATATCAGACAAATGTAAACATTTAAATACAGCACCATAAACACAAACTTACAAGGTGTCCCAAGCATGCTGCTACTTTAGCAAAGTCGCCACGCATGTGGATCTAAAAGAACATTTGTTGAAGTTCGCTTCGATTGAGAATCATATTTACCGGTATAGGAATGTAAAATTAAATAGACTAAGCTAAGTAATCGATGGATCATCTCAATGTGGCGGTGGCCAGTAAGGCCGCGTTTAAGCACAAGCGACTATGACCGAAGCGAGCGGCGAGTTGTCAGGCGACGATGGCGATTACGCCACTCGCTTCGGTCATAGTCGCTTGTGCATTGTTGCCTGACAACTCGCGTGGTGTGACGCGCGACACTAAGCTTGTGCGAAAACGCGACCTAACTGAATATCAGGGTCGTGCTATGTAGCTTCATTTCTACATGGACTGTAAAGCAGGTACCCTATTGTATTTTAAAATAGGCAAAGCAGGACTTGGAACTTTAAGTGTATAAATGAATTTAGAGACTGGTCTTGAAAGAATATAACCACTCACTTGCTTGTGACAACCACAGTTGCCAATTTCGCAGACTCCTAAACTGATGGTTGGCAACCACAATCGAAGTATGGGCTGCCTTGATAATGAAAAATTTGAAGCAGTTTAGGCTACCTTTTTTAAAATATGAAAGCAAGTGAGCGGCTATGTAATTTTATTTGAATGTGGGAGTACTAATTGTAATTACAAATGATTAGTATTTGACTAAAGATTATCCTTAAAGGTGAATTAGAAGTCATAATGAAGTATACTTATATCCTAGCCATTATATAGCACTACAATAAATACTGATAATGTACACTTACCACTAATTTTATCCGTGGATCCTCTATGTAGGTAACAAAGGCGAAGATAAGTACGTATATCACGCTGACTAACATGCCCAGAAGGATGGCCATGAAATTGTTCCTCATGGGCAGAAATATGTATATTGAGAGTAGGGCCATAGTGGCATACGCTGGTCGTAATGACATTCCTTCATAATCACTAAAAATTGGCACAGCTATATCTGGAATAATAAAAACAATAATGTCAATGCCACATTAATACTGAACTCATTCTAATTTACAAAACGTTTTAATTTTTCAAGGTCTTTATATGTTTAAAAGAACTGAAACAAAGAATCAAGTAGGTACCTTATATTTTACATTCATTACAGAAGAAAATAATACTATTTAAGAAATAAGCACCTATGTTCTCACCGTATTTATTGTTTACTCAAGCACTCACTTAATAATGGCATTTTCTTAGAAAAAGAAGAAATAGCAAGGCAACATAAATAAACAGTTTACCTTAAGCGCGGAAAGAAAAACAAAAGAGTTTTTGTATTTCTGCAGAATATATGAGACCTAGGGAGGGTGCGTCTCTATGATTAATGGTTTAACGTTATTGGAAACGCCACAAATAAGCACCATCTTTAGTTCTCACAACTGCCGCGTTCCGAGATAAAAATGTATCTTTTGACGAGTTTCATTTTAACATTTAAGCGAGATGATAGTGTTTTCTATACTTCCACATGCGTTTTTTCTACAACATTAAACACTTCACTACTTGGTTTTATCAGCGGACTTAACTATAAGCTACGCCATAATTAGTGACTCACGATTGATTCCTACTTTCGTATTTATACAAAAACAGACTTAAAATTCCACATTAATGATCTCAATTAATCACTTTCCTTACCGGTAAACACGAGGTCGAGCGTGATGACAAATGTTACAAAAATGGGTATCCAGAACCATCTTTGTTTCAACGGATTGTAGAAACATTTGCACAGGAACAGCATCGGTACCGCGATTCGTAATATGTACATCGCAAATGATAAGAACGTTGACTTCCATAAAACCTGCTAAACAAATGGGCAAAGCTTGATCTATTGTTTTCCCTGGGCCAGTATTTCTATGTGCGATATTTGACAGACTTCAATGTCTTTTGTCTTTCTGAATGGCGTTCATTACATGGTGAGTATTATCGTGATATTTTCCTGCTGTCCCTATCTATAAATGCAATAAGATAGAGACAGCTGTACTCACCGTGTAATGGCCGCCTATATGATACACAGAAACATGAAAATGGGGTTCCTTTCTGTCAAACCTCAGACCAAGAAAAAATATAGACAGAGCATCACGAATAACCTAGTGAAGCCGGTTTTCAACCAAGCCAAATAAGTTTAGCACACGCTCACACAAACATACACTAACAAAATTGCACAAAACTCTTCAGCACGTGTCGCAATACTTTCACGATCGTCTATTCAGAGCATTGGCATAGGCACTAGTTTAACGAAAGCGACTGCCATCTGAACTTCAAACCCAGAGAGTAAACTTGAACTTATTGGGATTAGACCGCGATGTTTTCCTTCACCAAAAGCTAACGGTAAATATTCCGTATACGTAAGTTCCGAAAAACTCATTGGTACGAGTACGAGCCGGGAATCGAACCCACGACCGAAATTAGCATAAACATATACAGGCAAATCATTAGAATGTTTATGACTACAATGACTATGTATGTGGCAAACTCTTTTGAAAGGGAATGTACCGCTTCACAAGATATCATCATTTGATTGGTACTTCAGATACTCTCTAGTGGTGCATCGGAAATCTGGTTCGGCTTGTTCTAACGAACGTTAATCTCATCTAGCATTCAATCATAAGAACTGCAAGTGTCCACTTACCTCTGAGTACGTGCTAACAATAACTAAACAAATGTGAATCGTCGAAAAAAATACTAACAACGATATGTAAATATAGATCAGCGATTCCCTTAATTTGTCGTCATATTTTCTATAGAGACCTTCCAAGTCTTTTTGGTCGAATTGATCCTGGAACAATGAAAATAGCACATTAAGGCATTGGAAATTATCGCATGCTTTGAAACGCCGTTCTGACTAGATTAAGAAAGAATAAGGTCTGATTTTCAGATATATGATTCTTGACTATATGATTGTTCATCTGATTTTATGGATACATGATTGCTTAAAATTTCTTCGATAGAAAAAAAATCCAAAGTTGGGTCTGTATTTTCCTTTTTTTGCTCAGCCTGCTCAAACGATGCATTATTTTACGACACAATCAAGTAAATAGTATAGTATTTTATCTCATCGAAAATCTCACTTTATGAAATTTTAATAAACCTTCACTAAGTTAGGTATTTATCGCAATTTGTCCAAAACAGCGTTACCCGAAGAGTGTTACATCTCTTTTTCTCGTGGGCGGAAGGCATCAGCGTGTCTCTGTCTAGGGGGCGTGTACGACTCAAATCAAGGCATCCCCTTAAGTAACTCACTCCATCCAGTTTAAGATCCCGGAGTCCTCCGCGTGACAGCGCAAATGGTGGCTGCTACTGAGTTTTTAATTGATAGGAATACCGCATAAATATATGTTATCGAAAAATCACGAAAAAAAATAGTTATAAATAAATAAATATTAGGGGACAATCTTACACAAATCGACCTAGTCCCATAGTAAGCTCAATTAATAATAAATAATTAATTAATTTATTAGGATTTAATTTAAAGTTTCACGATTACCATTGATCATGAAAACGTTAATAAGACTTTTATTTTTAAAGACTTAGGAATGTGACCTAAGAAAATCGAGGGATAAATAATGAACGAGCTAAGCGACATGGGTTGTTTGTTATACGTATAATATAACGAATATTACCTAAGCTCTAAGCATTACTGCTTAGAGGTTAGGTTAGGTTAGGTTAGTAGGGCGGGTAGTTCGTAACAGTACCATGGGCGCAAAATATTCACACCCGTCTTCCAAATCCCTCTTATTTCTTATAGAGGTGTTGTGATTGTGCAAAATGAAGCCTTGTTTTGGTATAATGTCGTATTAAGTCGTTACATTGGTCAAAATAAGAAGAATGAATTTATTAGAAGTCAATCTTACACAAATCAAACTAGTCCCATAGTAAGCTCAATAAAGCTTGTGTTATGGGTACTAGGACTAGGCGACGATATATTTAATAGATATAATACTTAAATACATATAAAACATTCAAGACTGAGATACAAATATTCAAGCTCATCTCACAAATATTAGCAAGGGCTAACACAAGGACCGGGATTCGAACCCAGGACCTTTAGCTTCGCAGGCAGCGTAACTATACCCACTAGCTAGGCTAACCGGTCGTCTAAAAGAAGACAGACCCACGAGTAATTAACCCATTCAGGGCCAAGAATCGCTACGCGCTACGCTCGTAGCCGATCCCGTGGTTTTCCTCGTATGTAGCGGAAAGCGATTACGGCGGCCTGACGCATATGTGTCGTCGTGGGCCCTGAATGTGGCTGTATTACAAAAATAGATTTGTTTTTTCCTTTAACATGAGTAAAATTTTATATTTTTTACAAACAAGCTGTCTAGAATAAGTAATTTATATTTTTAAATATTATATAACATTAGAAAACCAAATAGGACTATTACTTATACAATAATTGCACTGCAAAGCTATAAAGAGAACACGTGAGATTATTTCTGGTATTTCTGATATTTTATCAGAGTGCTAATCGACAACAATGATTAATTAACTCATGTCAAGCGTACCGTCTATCTGAAATGTAGGTGTGTAATGAATGAAGGAATGAAAAGTTTGTACAATCTGTCTTATTTGGTTATGGTCATAGCTAGAACAGGAGGAGGCAGACCCTCAGGATAATAATAATAATGATACTTTATTTGTAATTAACTTACAAAACGAAAATCATACCTAATACAATTTATCAGGCCAGCTAGTAGCAGTAGCCGATCTCGCTTACGTCGGACATATAGCACTCATCTCTTACTAGCAAGTTTGTATATAGTGTACGGTCGAGGAAATTGAATGTTTGGCACATGTCAACTCTATTAGAATGACGTTAAGGTCCAAAAGTGCTAAACATTCAATTTCCTCGACTGTACATAGACATACATATCACTACATAGTATAAACCAAAGTCGCTTCCCGCTGTCTGTCCCTATGTATGCTTAGATCTTTAAAACTACGTAACGGATTTAGATGCAGTTTTTTTCATAGATAGAGTGATTCAAGAGGAATGTTTATATGTATAATATAGTTCATATATACAGAGTGAATAAAATTCGTGGATCTAAATAGCTATTTTGATTTACGAATTTAATTTTACCCTGTATAGTAAAGTTACTCTCCTGACCCATTTCGGCCACGGCGACTGCTTCAACTCCGGCGTTGATGTCGTTTATGTGCTCTGGTGTGGCACTTAGTCGATCTTATTTATGAAGACCCTTTTACACAAGCAAGCAAGCATGTTTGTAAGTTAAACAGAGCCCTAGTATTTAACACATACTGAGAAGAATCGCCACGCGCTACGCTCGTAGCCGAGCCCGCGGTTTTCTCCGTATGTAGCGGCATGCGACTACACTACGGCGTAGGCACCCGCTAGGCGGGTTCCTGGCAGTGAAAATGTTAACCCATTCAGGGCCGAGAATCGCTACGCGCTACGCTCGTAGCCGATCCCGTGGTTTTCCTCGTATGTAGCGGAAAGCGACTACGGCGGTCTGACGCATCTAATACATAAAGGGGATAAAATTGCCAACTAAGCTTATAATATTTGAAAGCAATATCACGTTACACTTGTGGGTTTTAGTTTCTGATATTTTATACGTAGAGATTAATCTCCTTAAAAAAAGATAGATTGTTGTTTAAAGAGTGAATGCATTCATTATAGACCATGTACTTGTTAAACCACTTCATCTTTGTCAGTGCGCATAATCTTCGTCCGATAAGAAACATAAGATGGTATTTCCTGCTTTCCATAAAGTTTTCCTATTCCAATAAATTATCTACTCATTATCATAAAGGTTTAAAAAGATTACGTTATATTTAGTTTGTTCTTAACACTGTAATGTAGCGAAAGCAGAAACTATGTCTTTAAACCATTTTATCGTGGATTGAAATGAAATGGTACTTATATTTATCTGCTCCTGCGGACCACTCATGCACAAAAGAAGTACCTACCTAGGGCAGTACAACATATCACGGCGCAAAGAAACTGGAATTTTCTGGAGCCAACGGGCCTTAACGGTGAACTTAAAAAAATGACTGGCGTAGACACTAAATGAAATAAACAATAATGTCATATTTTCTCGAAAAAGGATAAAAAATGTAGTCAATGGAGAAAAAATCAACGCAAAATGTTAAATAATCACGAAGCTATAAGTGTCCAAAGTTTTAAGAAGGGGTATGTTCTGTCCCTTTTTCGCAACACGCAACTTCATATGAAACGATGACGCTGGAAGAATGTGACGTCACAGAAGACGGCAACACGTGCCGCGCCGCATCGCGGTCGGCGGGGCCGTCGACGCTGCCCTCATCCTGTAATGTGACGTCACATACCGTTTGCGTTTTCTCTCTCTAACAAGCAATATTAAAACGGTTGTAGCTTCGTAATTCATTGAGATATCTGAATGAGATTTTTGTCACTAGGCATATTTTTTTGCCTTCTTTCTTTTGGAGTAATAGTAGATTACTGCAGAGGCCGTGAAGTAAGGAATTGCTGGACGAGATTGGGGTAGACGGCCGAGTCGTAGACGAGGCCGAATACAACGAGTCCAGCAATCCCTGTTCCGGCCGAGGATTGTATAGTACTTTTCTCAAACGATGTGAGGAAATATTAAAATTAAAATAAATACTTGGTAATCAATTAAATAATAGGTCATTTGCGCATTTTTTATTTTTTAAACATGCCATTTGAACAAGCCGTTCGAGCACCATGTTTAACCGCACATAAAGTATAGTACCATAGATTATTTTTATTTTTTTTATGCTAACAGTGTCTAGTGGTGGTTGGCAGTATGTAAATTTTCCTTTGTCAGTTTAATAATAGTAAGCAAATTTAAAAAGTTAGAGTAGCGGACAATAATGGTTTTACTTAGGGTTTTCATACATTACTTCTTGGCCTAAGGCCAAGAAGTAATGTAGGGAGCCATAAGCAAGAAACTTCACGTCTTCATTTCGTGATATTAACGCGTACATTTCCGAGCATGTTTGAGAAATAATAATTTTCGAGTCCGCCCGTATTAGATCACTTGCTGGTGGAAGCGGCCCACAATCAACAATAATATACTTATTATACATATTTTCGGTAATAGTACATTACTATAGAGGCCGGGAAACGAAGGGTTGTAGATATAGACGGCCGAGCGTAGCGAGGCCGGATAGGGATACGCGGCCGGCAACCCCGTTTCTCGCCGAGATTTGTATAGTGCTTTTCTCAAACTTGCAATGAAATAAAAATAAAGAGTAGTTAATTTGTTGTTAGTTAAGTTAATTGTTTTATAAATAATACGTTTCTGAAGTGCACCGCCTGCACCGCCGCCGCCGCGCTGGCAGCTGGCCCGCGCCCCCCGCCGCGCCCCCCCGTTCAAAAACAAAAGAAGGTTACTTTACAGGCCTAGGTGTGTAAGGTTGTATGAAATTCCTTTACATATCATCTTCACTCATCGCACCGGATACGTAGTATTTCCGAACCTAATTTGAAGTAAGTTACGTCAACATTTCATTGCAAGTTTGAGAAATAGTACATTACTATAGAGGCCGGGAAACGAAGGGTTGCAGGCCAAGTAGATATAGACGGCCGAGCGTAGCGAGGCTGGATAGGGATACGCGGCCGGCAACCCCGTTTCTCGCCGACATTTGTATAGTGCTTTTCTCAAACTTAAAATAAAAAGTAGTCAATTTGTGTACTTCGTAGGTTAACACACTAAATAGTATATACGTTTCTGCACTGCACCGCCGCCGCCGCGCCGCTAGCTCCTGGCCCGGGCCCCCCACCGCGCCCCCACGTTTAAAAACAAAAGAAGGTTGCTTTACAGGCCTAGGTGTGTAAGGTGTATGAAATTCCTTTACATGTCATCTTCACTCATCGCACCGGATACGTAGTATTTCCGAACCTAATTTGAAGTAAGTTACGTCAACATTTCATTGCAAGTTTGAGAAAAGTACAATTAAAAATAAGTTTTGCAGTACTTTATTTTCCCGTAGCAAGTGTAAAGGTTGAGATTATGTTTAGAATTTCCCGAGAAACATTTGCAATGTTAATCGAGATATATTTAATTTGATCTAAAACAAACCACCAGTCTTTCATTATTCTAGAGTGATGTGCAAGTTGTGGAAAACATCCCAAAATCGTGAAAAAAACCTCGGAAATTTCAGGGGACTTTAACAAGAACTCAGGAAAAAATCTTATACTTATAGGATTTTTTTGAGAAATTACCAAGATCTTTCCGAAAGGAAATATTCGTAATTTTGGAAACTTTCCGTCAGCACGTCAGCATTATTGCGTGTAGGTATATCCTCGCACTCGCGGTTTGGATATTTTGCATATCTCCCGGAAACCTTGCATTTTTCCGGAACATAAAGTAAATAACTTTAATCCATACTAATATTATAAATGCGAAAGTGTGGCTGTCTGGCTGTCTGTTACCTCTTTATATACGCTTAAACTGCTGAACCGATTTAGATGAGGTCTGAGATATATATAGTTTGAGTCCCGGGGAAGGACATAGGATAGTTTTTATCCCGAAAATCATCCCCTTAAGGATTTTAAGGGGGGGTGAAAGTTTGTATTGAGCTAAGATTACAAACGAGTTCCACGCGGACGGAGTCACGGGCAGAAGCTGCTCTATAATGTATAAACCATCTATTTTCACAACTACTTGCACAAATGCTTGCTTATACATATTTTTTCCACCGTCGTTTATGGTGTGTAATATTATGTTTCGTATGTAGCTGTGTATTATGTAGGTACCTTAGATTTACCGGACTGAGGTCTCAATTATTGAATAGACTGCAATAAACAAAGCACAGGCTAGTGCGCAATGAAAAATAATCGGTCGAGTCCTCGTGGCGCGAGTGACTATAGATCAGGGATGCTGCGGATGCGTTTTTTTTGACATCCGCGGATGCGCAGGCGCATGCGGATATTTAGGGGCACACATCCGCGGATGCGGATTTTGGGGTCAAACACTCAAAAAAGTAAATAAACAACGTCCATTTTATGATATCACGCAATCATCAACTACGTTGAGACTAAATTACAATCGTAGCGAACAATTCAAAAACGGGTCTGCTCTTGGTCACAGAAACGACAAGGAGTTTTTTAGGGTTCCGTAGTCGACTATGAACCCTTATAGTTTCGCTTTGTCTGTCCGTCCGTCCGCGGATAATCTCAGTAACCTTTAGCACTAGAAAGCTGAAATTTGGTACGAATATGTATATCAATCACGCCGACAAAGTGGTAAAATAAAAAGTGATTTATTTTATTTTATTAGGATACCTCCCCTATACGTAACATGGGTGTTTTTTTTTTTCATTTCAACCCTAACGTGTGATATATTGTTAGATAGGTATTTAAAAATGAATAGGGGTTTGCTATAATAATTTTTTGATAATGTTAATATTTTCGGAGATAATCGCTCCAGAAGTAAAAAAAAATAGCCCCCTCTAACTTTTGAACCATAAGTTTTAAAAATATGAAAATTATCTCAAAAGTAGAACTTTTTAAAAACTTTCTAGGAAAATTATTTTAAACTTGATAGGTTGAATAGTTTAAAAAAAAATTTTCAAAAACTACGGAACCCTACACTGAGCGTGGCCCGACACGCTCTTGGCCGGTTTTTACTAATGGCGAAAATATCTAATACTCGCGCGGCAAGCGCCGCGTTGGCTTCTTTCTTGTCGTGAATTGCACTACATCGGCATCCGCAAATACTCCGCATCGATTTTGGCGAATGCAACATCCCTGCTATAGATGACTCTATTCATGCAACTCACCCTTAAATACTTCCAGTTCCATTGCTTGCCGCCGACCTGTTCGGCCTCCTGCACTCTGAACTCGTGCAGCGATGACAGCACGCTCGTCGCCCGCCCGTTGTTCATGGAGTACCTGGCTAGCAGCTCTAGGGCTCCCACCTGTAGCACTACGGAGCCTGTCGTCCGCGACATGGAACTTTCACCCTGGGGATGATGATTGTGACATACTTATTGTAATAGTATTAACTACACCAATATGATAAAGAGGAAAAGTGTAAGGATTGTAGCTTTGCAAGTTTGTATGTATGGAGTAATCTTAGAAACTACTCGTACGATTTTAACATTTTTTTCACCTGCATATAAAATGAATCTTTAGGACGTGATAGATAAGTAAATAATTATGTTGTGTCATACATTTATATTATAACATTTAGGTATAGGTATAGTGAAAAAACATTTTTCACTTCTCATGCTCGATAAGCATATTAGGCTTAGCAAGCGAGGCTAAAGTACATTTAAGGAAAAAATATATACAAATGTATGATTTTTAATACATTTTAATTTGACCAATCAAAACACTTCATCGTATTAAATCCATCAATTACACCTCTTAAAAAAATTGTTTGTATTTAACTAACCAGAATAGAGCTAGATATTAAAATCGACCAATCAGGCAACAGAATACATTTCAAACATTAAGCGTACCTACCTATTTCATTTCCGAATTCATAATCATTAAAAAAAATAAACGCCTCTGACCGTCTATAGCGGCGTCCCAACGTTCAAGCGTAGTTGACTGCAGCCATGTATGCTATAAGCTATATGAGATTGAGCGGGATAGACTGCTGTCTATCTCGCTTTAACTTATGCCCTGTTTGCTGTCCGCCGTTTAGAGGCAGCTATCGACGTTCAGAGGCGTTTTTTCGTGGTCTCAATATTTTATATCTGTGTCAAAGCAGTTTATTAAAAAAATCTTAGCGCCAAATTGAACAATATTGGGATTTACTTTTGATTGTGGATGGATATTTTTTGCCTTTACTATTTTCTCGCAGTAGAAGTGAAAAGTAGAGTGTATAACTCTGGTCTAAAAGCCATATTACCCCTTGAAATATTTCGCCATAATCGACTCGTGATAATATGGCTTATTTTAGACCCTTGTCATACAATCTACTATTGCACAGGCCAACACAGTTACCACTAGACGGCGTGCAAGTTGTGTCGCGGCCAGATAAACTATTCGTCTGTTTCTAATTAGAATACTTGGAAAAAGAGGGATAGCCCCTCGCGCCGTCTTGAGCTAACCGTGGTGCAGGTGAAGTTCTACTTTATGTCAATACCAGGAAGACTCAGAAACACTTTTTTCACTTTATACATTGTCACTATAATTTTATATGCCAAACACATATATTGAACTTAATTTTGGTTATTCTAATTCAGATTTGGATCCCTAATTGGTATTTTAGTCCGTTATCGAAATTCTAATTGGCCTCATAAAATTAAGTATCGTAGGACTAATTATTATGCAATAAAGTAGCTAGGCTACTCCTCATTTTCATAAAACAAATACAATTTAGCGTACCTATAATAAAACAAACAGATAGTATGCGCTCACAATTATGACCTTGTTATACACTATACTATTACCAAGATACTTGGCAAATTAGTTCCTAAAAGTGAACAGGCTACTAAGAACTTTCAAGTCCAATCGGTGTACCTAAGTGGGCAATTTTACTAAAAGTTATCGCCATAATGAGTGGTTAAGGGTCGTAAATCGAATAAAAATCGCATTTGCAACGACATAATATCTCCTGAAATTTAACTTTGTGTTAGGTCAATTACCAAACGTAGTATTACTTGTCACATCTCATTTAGATTCTAATCCAGTTATGATTTTTAGGTATCCACCTCTTCAGCAATTACACAGGGTAGGTAACTGCAGATTTTCGCACCGAGAATATTCTTCAATATTTCATTATTAATCTGAACGTTTCAATTTCAAGTAAGACACTAAAAGGCTAAGTTAAACTAAAAAATTGCTTAAGGTTCATATCTATACTTGTAATATTAACCGGTTCGTCGAAAAATATTGATTATATAGGTCTTATATAGCTTAAATCTTAAGGCTTCTTTCGAAATAATCATTCATTTTGTAATTTTTGTTTTATTCATTCCAATTAGTATTGAAAATATGCTTGTCTAGTTTTACATACCTACCTACTATAGAAAATATAAAAATATGAACCAGAGTAAAGCATTCATTGACAGAATTACAAATGAATGGGCAAAACCTGAACTTGAAAATGAATGATTTATGATCAGTTATCAAAAAAAACAAAACAGAAAATTGTTCGATAACAGGTATTTTCCTATGTTTCCACATGGGATACTTAGCTTACATTTTTATATGAAACGGGGCCCTGTACCTACACAAATAAAGTCGTAGTCCCGTAATAACAATAGGCACCGTGTATCCAGTATCCTTTTTGGTTGATTCTGAAGATTTGCATTGCGCATTCAGCAGTCAAAACTACAAACCGGATGTATCGAAACTTCTCATTGTTTAAAAGATACTGGTTGAATGCGATTAAAGGAAAATTCAATCTAATCGGACAGTAGTTAAATCGTTTATCGTGGTCAGACTCTGTATTTCTAATCGAATGATAACTATTTGCTAGATGTCGTTTTGTGACCGTCATGGTCTTCACTATCTTTACTTTTATACTGATATTCTAAAGAGTGAAAGTCAGTGAGGTTGTCAGTTTATGTATGTAGGTAATCTCTGGAACTCATCCACTTGCGCTCTCTGTCACACGCGTTACGCGTGCGGAGCCAGCCGCGCGGGCATCTACTATAGCATAAAATAAGAGTATGTAATTCACGTATTAAGATATGCGCTTGGCGAGAAAAGATTAATTAATATAAATCTTTTGTTACTAATGAAAATTAAAATGAAGTGGGTTGGTCTGCTTGTGGTTTTTGCTTGAAGTTCTTTGTGGCTTTGTACAAATTAAATACATTCCCGGCATAAAAATTGTAATTGGCTCTTTTGTAACATTTTAAATATAATAATACAAACAATATGCCACGGGTTCTTGCTACAAAGGACAAAATAACAAGATAGACAGAGAACTAACATGTTTTGTTTGCTTAGGTGTTATTATCATAATAATATGTTATGGCTACCACAAAATACGATAGGTAGTTAAGAATTCGGTTATTGAATCATTTAAAAACGGTACGTACCATTGTCAAAATGTTTTATACATTATAGCACTCACGAAACAGAAAAACAAACACATTTACAGCACTTTTGTAATGGTTCACAGTTGTTGCAGCGAGGAACGAGCAACTGTGAATGAGCTCCTGACATTTGGTATCGATGATTAAGCGCCACTTAAACAGATATTACTTGATAATTATTGATAATCATATTATACACCGTACGCGTAATGATATATTTCCAACTCAATAACTTACCTGTTATGAACGGATATGGTTTGGTTGAACAAAATTGATTAAAAACATACATAGATTGCAATGATTTCGAGATTATAATAGAATTTGTTATTCTTTTATCATAGGTTTGCAATCAAAAGAAGACTTCGCGATGCAGTAGTGGTAGTAACCGATTACGACGCGCCGGAGATATATTTTTAATAACGTTGTTGCGATAAGACTTCAATTATTTATTTCTTTCTCACATTTATGAAACTTGTGCGACAAATAACATTATTTTTATTGTGCAAGGGAATTTAAATACAATAAGGTTTTATAAGTCATTTCCCAATATGGATTCCAATATTTCAGTAGCGTTGGTCAGAACAAGAAGCTCCGAGATGCTAACCCATTTTAACACATTCATTGCCCAGAATCGCTACGCGCTACGCTCGTAGCCGATCCCGTGGTTTTCCTCGTATGTAGCGGAAAGCGACTACGGCGGTCTGACGCGTATGTATCGTCATGGGCCCTGAATGGGCCCTGACCCTTATTAATTAGGTTACTGTAGTGTTGTGTATACCTGTGGATAAATCTGACATTTACATTTCGCATTCCGATCGTACTCGGTTCCACGCGGCACTGGGCGCGTGCAACACTTTTTTATATTAAACTAGCTGCCCAGCCCGGCTTCGCACGGATTACCCGTTTTCCCGTAGGAATGAACCATTTTCCCGCAGTAAAAAGTCTATGTCACTCATGTAGTGAATGTAGCTTTCCAATGGTGAAAGAATTTTTAAATCGACGCAGTAGTTTTTGAATTTATTCATTATTTTTGAGTTAATTCATTACAAACATACACACACACAAAAACACAAATCTTTCCTCTTTATAATATTAGTATATGCAATTTGTTAGTACCTGATTGGGTCCCAGTTATTAAACTAGGTACTGTAACTGACGTCTGCAAAAACTTGGCAGAGACCAGAGACAACATTTTGACTCATCTTAGTTAACTCCAGTGTACCCGTGAGAACAACTAACGTCTTCACACATTATAGTGTCCCTCCTAATTGCCACTGCGGCTCATTTTCTTCGTTACCATTTATGTATTGTTTGTGTGAACTTTGTGTAAGGTCGCAGAGCGAGTAGGTAACTTATTACCGGAATCGCACTAATTTGTGAAGGTGGCAGTAAGCGACACTTTGAAAGCGTGGGAAAGGATCCCAAAATTAAACTATTTCGATGTATATTTGTCATAGACAGAATTTAAGTAAGTAAGTATTGGATCAAGCGAGTGGCTGTAAAACGGAGGTCTTAGGTTTTAATCTTGGACCGTTCCAATAAACTTTCCAGAACTTATGTAATTTGATAATTCATTGTAATTTGGTTTCTATTACCATTATTTTTAAGAAACATCTTGTTAAAACTTGCATACGTATGCGTAGAAATACAAAGTTGTGCCCAAATGTAGTCCCCAACCCGCACTGTCTCTGAAAAGTTAATAATGTTCGCCATTATTTAGGTTCCTACAGCCTACAATTACAATGAAATTGATAAACCAAAACAAAAGTGTCTGTAACGTCACAACTCTAAATTATTGAAAATAATAGCGATACTTAAATAATGAGAGATTTTTAAATATCATTGTAACTTAATAAGACAGTTGCTGAAATATGACACTTACTTTGCATCACTGGCAACGTCAAAAGTTTAGTCACAATCATTGATTTAATATTATACTAGATACACAATCCCGCACAAACATTTTGTTATAAACTGTCCCAAATGACATTGACGACGTCAATTTGACGTAATGGTAGATAATATTAAGTTATAGTAATATTATTTAGTTATTTTATTTACCTGCATGCAATAAATGCGCGCTGATTAAGGCAAGCATACCTACTAAATAAACATTGTGATTACCTTTTCTTGCGTAAATATTAATTATGTTTTCAAAAGATTATAGACCTCTATTGTCTATTTAAAAAGTTTATAATTAGCGTTTTTTAGCTCACTGAACTGTTGGCAGCTATATGTTTTTACTATCTAGGATTTTTAACGTACACTAGACTAGTAAATATTGTAAAACCTTTTATTATATTATATAAAGACATTTTAAAAACAAACAAACAAATGACATTGATAGCTGTATTCGGGTACATGCTAATATCGCTATTTTACCTTAAACATTCACGAACAGAAAACTCAATATACTAGCTGTCAAGTGTCAAATTTACAAACTAACGTTTCAAAATATTCAAAACTTTAGTGAAATCGCCATTAAGTATCATAATATTTACGACAAAAGTGAACATCGGACGAATGAAGTCGCATTTCTCATTTTTATATTGTATTCACTTTAACAAATTGACAAATTATAAAAAAAACATGAGATGTTTTATAAATGCTGTAATTGTATTAAATACAACTTAAGCTATATATACAATAATAATAATAAATAAAATTGTTATTAATATTTTAACAGTTTAGGTACCTATCCTTTGTACCCGAATGGATTCTAATGCCACACACATCTAAATCGGCTCAGGCGTTTAAAAGTTATGGTGCAATACAAAAATTGTACATACATACATGAACACTGAACACATTTACACTCCTTTACTCCAAACAAAACAAGATATCGTCCTAACTAGCTAAACGTAAAGTAAAACCAAAATTCCTAAGTTTTTGAAATAAGTTTAATCCATACTAATATTATAAATGCGAAAGTGTGTCTGTCTGTCTGTCTGTCTGTCTGTTACCTCTTCACGCTTAAACCGCTGAACCGATTGCGATGAAATTTGGTATGGAGATACTTTGAATCCCGGGGAAGGACATAGGATAGTTTTCATCCTGGATATCACCCCCTAAGGGGATGAAATGGGGGGTTGAAGTTTGTATGGAGCTGCGATATAAACGATTTCCACGCGGACGGAGTCGCGGGCAGAAGCTAGTTTATTATATAATTGTCGTTTAGACCTACATTTACTTAAGATACTTTCTTTTTTTGCAATGTAATGTAAACGGATGGTTAAATATATCGATCGGTAATAGATTTAATTAACAGAATTCTATGACTATCATTGTGGTCTTCTTCCATAGTCGCATTAAAAATACCTACTTGCATAAAAGTTTTTAGAACATTTGCTCCTATTTTAGTATGGTTCTGTGTTTCTCCCGTTCGTATGTTATTTCTAATGAAAGCTTCTGTTTTCTTGCACACAGCAAATACATCTTGAGATGCGTAAAAAAGCCCACCTAAGTTTTTGATGTCAATTAATTTATGAAAATCGTGCCTTTCCTTAGCTAAAATAGAATTTGTGCATAATTATGTTGTACTGAATTGATTGTATTAATTTCCGAACTACGTATCTGGCAATATATCCTATGACTTGTTTGACATAATGACATAATTTTGACATAATCACAACAGTTTCCAGACTCATCAAGATCTAAAGACAAAATGTCACAGTTTGCTTGAATAAAAACACTTTTTTTGTCATGAATGAAATTAAACCAACACGATTTATTAAAATTAAAAAAAGTAATAGCTGCTCCATATTTTTTTGTTCCGTGATAAGTCATAATTTGTATGTACAAAATAAATTCCTAAAAATCATGAAAGCAATATAATTTTAACTAGAATCTGTTTATAAATAAATAGAACTTGCGTAAAATAAGACATACTTACCATGCTTTTTATTTGTTTTTATTGTTATTATTTTTGCAATTTTTCACTGCACATTTCGTCATGATTGGCAACTGCCGCTGTCAGTGGTCGGAACAAGACTAATTGCCAAACTACTGGTCAAGTCGATTAGGCAGTAGTTTTGACTTGCCATTTTTTCCTGCTGATTGTGTATCTAGTACCTATAATATTAAATCACAATAGTCACAATAATACAAACATAATTTAACCGAAGAAACTAAAACGTTTCATTTTAGTTAACTAGATATCAAAGTTTCCACTTCTGTACAGTACGTAGAAAACGGGTAAATACTAAATAAATCTAAATGATGGTAATTCATTGTCTATGACTCTGAATACAGTGGACGCCTTATGTCTCAATTAACACTAAACTTGTCTTGCCATCACGCGCCGTCGCCATCTAGCGAAGGCATACGAAACTTAAAGGACTTCTGTAAGGTTCCGTATTCAGGAAAATGCCAATAGAGGGCGCACGGAACTGCCCAGTGAAAGGAAAATGTAAATATGGAAAGGGTATCAGTCCGGTCCGATTGAAGTTGCGAGGAGGGCACTCTAGAGCCTCTTTGTGCTTGTTAAGTAGCGTAATCCACTCCATGTGTCAACTTTAACATTTCCTTGCTAATAAAAGTGTTTTCTTTCACCGTGGAGTTGCCGTACGAAAATGTTTTCACCTTTAGACCTTCACGCATTGAAATAGAGGCGAAATATGACAAGCTTTTGCTTTTGTCGACTCCACATGTTTCCGCTCGATTGGTTGTTTACTTGACTTATAAATACGACCAAGACGCATCGAGTTAAATGCAAGAACTACCTCCCCGCAACTTCGTACGCATTAACGGGAAAGATTCCATTTTAGCGTGAAACATTTTAGAGGAAAACTAAACATTCCGATATCCTTACAGACTTACGCGTCCACGATGTTAATAACAGGTGAATTTAAATTTGAGCAATATTCAAATTGAAACATTCAATACCGATTTAATACAGATGTAATGTGGAATTATGTGAAATATTTATTCATAAGTCCACTCAGTAATAAATAAATGGTTGTATCATGTGACATAGAGACAACAATGATGTATTTAATCGGCTGTGCGTTAATTTAACTAAATTATAGCTTTTGTATCTGATTGCATATTTGTAGTTGTTTGGCCAAGTTATTGCATATAATAATATTTGTCCAGGATCAGAGGGATAATCACGTAACGTTCCGAACGCGCGTTAGGACAATTTAACTGTCATTGTTCCACATAAAAAGTGACATTTAGATCTACCTGACGCGCGTACAAAGCGTTACATGATCGTCCTGCAGGTTTAAAATAAGTATTCCTATACTGGACGAACGTAATAAGTAAAATATGTAAGTAAAATTTTGACGACCGCTTTAGCCTAGTTGGTAGTGACCCTGCTACGAAGCAAGAGGTCCTGGGTTCGAATCCCGGTAAGGGCATTTATTTGTGTGATGAGCACAAATATTTGTTCCTGAGTCATGGATGTTTTCTATGTATTTAAGTATTTATTTATCTATATAAGTATGTTTATCGTCGTCTAGTACCCATAGTACAAGCTTTGCTTAGTTTGGGACTAGGTTGATTTGTGTAAGATTGTCCCCTAATATTTATTTATTAATTTATTAAAAAAAAATGTGTATAATACAAGTTAGTAAGGTAGCGTCCTTGTCGCCTAATACTTGACACTTTCACGTAACGCATTGTACGCGCGTCAGGTATATTATAGACATTTAGATCTACATCTAAATATCAGTTTGTATATGGAAAAATTACAGTTAAATTGTTCTAACGCGCGTTCAAAACGTTACTTGATCTCAGGTGAACAAATCTCATCCCTCAGGTGAACAAATTGAACAATAGGTGTCAACAATTAGCTTATGGGGTCTGAGACGGGTACGTATTAGAAGATCGAAAATTGAAATATCGACAGTGAAAACATCGAAGTACAAAATATCGAAAATCAAAATATCGAACGATCGAAATATCTAATGTTATTATATCGACGTCTAATTGGTCTAAAATACAAATGCCGAACGGTTAAAATATCGAAAGTACAGAATATCGACCATTATGCAGGCGATATATTAAAATTTCGAATGACAATATATCGACCATTGAAATGGCGACGCCCAAATAATCGAAAAGTAAAACGTCGAACCATCAAAATAACTAACATCATATATTATGGTCTACTTGCATACCACTGGTAAAATTATTAAAATTATTAGTTGTACAGGTTGTACCTTTGTAGCTACCCTCTTATGCCCGTGAGAATTCGTTTGTTGTGCTAACATTTATTACTAATTTACTACCGTACCTAAACCTAACCTAACCGCCAGCGTTTCGACGTCACCCCGCTTCGCGGGGTGCCTATTTCCGCTCTAAGGGACACAAGCTAACCCTAACCTAACCTACAAATAATACCATCGTTAAAATTATGTTGTTTTTTTACTGCGGGGGGCGTTGCCCACCGAGCCTCCCCTTTTTCTAGCTGCCCTAGTCTAATCTTCTATATTACATACCAGTATCAACAGTAACAGTAGGTATAAAAGGTAGAAAAACTTTTCTCTAAAATCAAAAATGGCCGAGATATTTGACCTCAAAGTAGGAATTTGGAATCCAAAACAGAATCGGAGCACCCCACCATCCACGTGGTTTTGTCTGCCCTACCCCTAGAGTGTTTATAAAAGAGAACGGAGGAGTGGAGGGACAGCAGCCCTCGCCCGCCGTGACGGAGCGCGGGAACGAGTGAGGCGAGCGGCTGAGGCGGGTCGCCGAAGGCGACCAGTAAGCCGAAGCTGCGGAGCCGAGCGAAGTGACTGTGCTTCGTCACGCAAGGGCGGAAGGGCTGCTGTTCCCGCAGCGCCGGAGCTACGGGAAGTCACTATTGATCTAAATGTCTCCGCGCCTCCGTTCCGCAATCGACATTCTTGTTGACTTTCGATGTTTCTTATTATGTCGATAATAATATTTTCGACAATTAGGCAGTTGATCTTAAATCATTCGGTAACTAATACTTTCGACGTTTTAAACTATGGCATTATGAACTTTCGATGTTTTAAATTCGATGTTCTCATTTTCGATATATTTATTTCGGTATTTTAATCGGTCGGTAAATTAAACTTTCGATATTTTGAATTTAGACCATTCAACCGTTCGATATTTAGATTTTCGATATTTTGTACTTCGATGTTTTCATTTTCGATGTATGAATTTTCGATCTTCTAATACGTACCCTCTGAGACACGATGGGTCCATGACGCATTGAAATAATATGCGTGTCGTCTTGGTTAACGCGTACTCTTATGCGCTAGCTCATAGCCTAGTGCGGCATTTGCGCAACTTGGGTTCGCCGCGGCCGCTCGCCTGACAATTCGCGGGATGTGTAGCGAGGCTTGTCGCGCGTGGAGACGCGTGGGCGTCTAATGTAAAACTGATTCCTATATATATATAACCTATAAGGTATCTGGAATAGGAAAAATAATATGTTGGGCAGCTGTGGGAAATCTCTCTCATCAAAGGTTACCTATAAGTATTTATTTATCTAAGACAAGTGTGTAGGTATATCGTCACCTAGTCCCAAACTACGCAAAACTTATACCACGCAAAACTTAAACTATGGATATAAGTTTTGCGTAGTTTGGGACTAGGACACGTACTAAGATATGTAAGTACTTCGATTGATACTAAATAAAAATAATTCGTAGTAGATTTTAGTATTCAAGGGTAACGAATAAAATCGTTTTTCCCACACATCTTGAGGCGTCAGTTCAGTTGTAGGTACTCTTAAAAAATGTAATGATGTGGTTTATGACCGGGCCGATTTAGTTTTGTTGCGGTTAAATACTATAAAATTTACGCACCTGTCGGTCGGTCGGCATGGCGTATCTGCTTTTATTTCTTTTAACGCTTCGGATTTGAAATAAGTATACCCATAAAACGGCTTGCCAGGCCAGTTGTTTATATAAATTAAGTGCTAATCTTGTACAGTCAGCGTCATATAGTAAGTAGCAGCCAGACCCCGTATCATGGTCGGCCTTATCACACGATAAGTGTCAGGATAGAGCGTCCGTCACTGGCTGACACCGTTCGATAGAACGAGACGACGCTCCTATCTTGTCACTTATCGCGGCCGACCATGATAAGAGTAGCCAAATATTTCGTAACACACTTACAGTAATAAAGACGTGTACCGAAATATTTGGCTACCTTGGCTGCTACTAACTATATGACGCTGACTGTACCTATTGTATCGTCGTCTAATACCCTTAGTACAGTCAGCATCATATAGTTAGCAAAAGCCAAAGTAGCCAAAAATATCGTAACACTCCCTTACTTCTATAGTAATAAAGATGTGTTCCGATATATTTGGCTACTTTGGCTGCTACTAACTATATGATGCTGACTGTACAAGCTAAGCTTAGTTTTCAGTCGATTTGAGTAAGATTGTTTTCTCATAAGAGAAAACCTATGCTTAGCAGGTGGATTTACCTGAGATGACATGCCCAAAATATAACTTTATTAAAAAGATTTAAATGTTTTATTAAGCAGAAACGTCCGCTAACGAAATTAATTTTATTAAAAAGGTAAAGCACCTTTTGATTTTTATGTCTATATAAGTACCGTTTTAAACGTCGACGCTAATCGACACGATTACACAGTAAAAATAATGTGTGTAAATGGTAGAAGTTTAATTAAGCATTATTTGAATATAGTAAAGACAATTTTACGAATAAATAAATAAAAAAGATGCGTTATTATGCTCGGATATGTTCCCAGTCAATATTATTGCAAAAATACATAGGTACTTATCTGCTAGCTGCCCGGCCCCGGCTTCGCACGGATTACCCGTTTTCCCGTAGGAATGAAGCATTTTCCCGCGGTAAGGTAAGTAGCCTATATTCATCAGGGATAATGTCGGCTTCTACAAACAAACAAACAATCAAATCTTTTCTCTTTATAATATTAGTGTAGAAGTGTAGTTTACTTTACTATCATTCTATATATATATATATATTATCCTTTATTACGGCGGCCGGGAAAGTGTATAAAAAAACAGTACCTTTTCTCTTTTTTAATTAAAACTTTAGTGTTCCAATTTTCCAATGTCAAAGAAAGTTTTTAAAGTTACGTTATCGGTGACCATTAAATATTTTTCCTGACTGCAAACCGTGTTGCTTGCGTTAACGATCCTGCACACAGAAACAGCCAATTTAGTACGAATCTAATTCAAATTCAATCAGATTTCTAGTGCTTTGCGCTCTCGCACATTAGCGCGTAGTCAAGCGCGTGTGTGCAGTTAGGCCCTATGTATAGAGCCCCTGATTTAGAGTGTTGATCCTAAAGTATAGATAGTCCTAACTTTACAAACTCGTACTTTAGGGCCAAATTCAGACCCATTTTATCAAAATCCTTATAACCCTCTTTTTAATTATGTATCACAGTAGGTGGTATACCTGACACATTTTTGGGCGCTTTTATTTTATTTTTATTGCTATACAAGTATACATGTCAATAACGAGGCTCTCACGATTGTTTTCATTTCCCTAAAAAAAGGGTTACCTACTTATTGGTATTTAGGTATATAGGTACACTAGAGTTCATAAATGTACTTTCACAAAGGTTCTAAAACACAACCCTTGAGAATTAAGTTGTGTTCACATAATTGTGATCACTTTGTCCGTGCACGTATTTTCGAACTCGATGGGACCATCTCAAACTCCAGTAATAAATAAATAATATAAAAAAATATTGGGATCGATCTTACACAAATCGAACTTGTCTCATAGTAGGTATAGTCGAGGAATGAAAAGGTTGACCACTTTTCGGCCTTATTTCAAAGCTGTTAAGGTCCAAAAGTGGTCAACCTTTTCATTCCGCGACTGTACAAGCTAAATAGTCGACGATATTAGGTAGGTACAACGGAATATAATTATAAGGTCTAGGTTTAACTAGCGGACACTGCAGATTGTCATCGTTTGTATTGGCACCAACATTCGTTGAAGGTATCTAAATAAATTATTATTATTAACGTAAAATTAAGTATTTACTTTTGGATATAAATTACTACGTACCATGTTTGTCCTAGCTCCAAATAATTCAGAGCTATTTAAAGTTTTAATACCTAAATAAACTATACTACTGGAAAACAAATAAGTTCCTTTTGTATCTGAAAGTTAATACACCAGCACGGCTATTACAAGACGGCGCGCGAGTTTTCTCGATTTTTCTCGCACTATATCTCTCTTTCTAAGTGTTCTAATAAGAGAGAGACGGATAGTGCGAGAAAAATCGAGAGAGCTCGCGCGCCGTCTTGTGATAGCCTTGCAGAAGCCTACTTTTGATCTCGCGGCGGTCTCGTAGTTACATCACATCGTTGTATAGTCGGTGACAATATTGGTTGGTAGTAGACTGCTGAGAGATATTTTCTGCAACGAAATGAAACCATGGGACCATGCCACAGCAATACTGTATGTTTTATGTATTAAAAAAGAAGAATTCGTTCTATTTCTGAAAGGAATTAACAAGATAAATTACACCTTGACTGTCAATCCTAAATCATGTCATGTGAAAAAACCGGCATTACAGGTAATTCAATTACGCGGTAAACCCTAAGCGTTCCAGTGGGCTCCAGAAACAGCTTTTGACAGCGTGGCTTCGGAGCTTATGCGAAAATTTATGGAAAATTGCATGGAACACGCGTTGCGCCCGTAGGGTGCGCGCCGCGCGGGAACTGAGGGTGTATAATTCCACACGGCGCTAGCTGTGGAGTGGACCAGTCTTCGCCGAGCGCGCGTCGAGGGTGCACGCGTTCCTGTCTTCCCAACACTTCGCTCGCGCCGATCCCGATAATCAAACGAAATATAATTAACAAAGCTTCGTTACGTGTGTTCTGTGCCCCGAACTGGATTTGGACGTGACTGTGCCATTATTGAGAGACGTTTTTCTTTGCGTTATTAAGTTTTCAGTTGTAGTGGCTGTCGTTTTTTTACATTGAATGGACGTTAATTGATAAAGCTCATCAGTACATGAATAAAAGGTATGTTAATTTAATTGTTAATAAAGCATTATGTTTAATTTAAGTTTATCATTCAGTTTAATTTGATAAATATATCATGGACATGTAGATATGGATCGCATCGGTAGCTTTTGTTTATACAGGATGTTAACGGGGTCATGATCCGGAATGACAAAAAGCGAATAAGGTGATCATACTGAACAACCTTTCCCATGGGACCAACCACGAAATCGCAAAAAAAAACCAGGTATTCCATACATTAACTCTCAATTAAATCGCAGTTAACTCACAGTTAACTCTTAATTGGCTCTTTTTTTTTGCGATTTCGTGGTTGGTCCCATGGGAAAGGTTGTTCAGTATGATCATCTTATTCGCTTTTTGTCATTCCGGATCATGACCCCGTTAACATCCTGTATAATATATCGGCTACGACGAATAAAATTAACACAAGTGGCAATAATGATGTCCTGTCCATAGTAAGAAGTTGACGTATTACCAAATGTATGTACCTACGTACCTAGTTAAAATGTCACAAATTGTCTACGATCGATAAAAAGACACTTAAAGTTTTTTGTTTGTCTTATCACTTTCCGGCTACCCGGAAAGATTACTCGGCTTCAATGTTTATGTTGGACTTGCTAGTGAAGTAAGTTTGCTTAGAACTTATTAACAATGTAACTTTTTAACTCTAACCACTTCAGAAGTGTACATAAATTATAATTGACCGCCACGAAACGCGATACGAGTACGTTTATGGGCGGCACGTATTATTATTCAAATAAAGGGCTATGAATTGTGATTTTCCAACAAAAAGGCGGCGGGCGTTATGATTTGTATTCGTTAGCCATCGCGAATCATGTGACGGTTAAAATATTTATTGAGCATGTTTCTCGTGTAAGAGGAGACTGGGCGGTGGGCGAGTCGTGTCCGTTGAAACACGCGAGGAATTTCCACTAAACGAAACCTCGGTAAAATTTCCAGACGGCTCTTGACTAGATATTTCCGGAAAGGTAGTACCGGTCGCCGATTCCGTACTCTCGGCATATTGAAATAACTGGATACATAAGTTGGTACACACGTTATGCATACTCTGCATGTCGCCTTTCATGATTACGGTAATAATTGTTTCCGGACAGAGTAAACGAATGACGATCTAGGTATTTCTGCAGGTCGATCACGTAACGCATTGTACGTACGTTAGATTAGACCTAAATGCCAATTTGGAAAAATGACAGTTGGATCTACTTACCTAACGCGCGTTAAAAACGTTACGTGATTAGTTGATTACCCCTCTGGACAGAAATCAAGGACTGGATGGTTGGGTTGTTCTGTATTAGTTAAAACTTATTTTCTGTAAGAAGTCATACGAGCTTTCGCATTAAAGCTGCCCAAGAGGCCATATCAAATCGTAATTTTCCAGTACCTAACTATTAACTAATCTCTAAATACCTACAGGGTACTTGTAAAATTAATCTTTCGAGTAAATAACTGACCAATTGTCACCCAAAAATTATCTCTCGGGAATGCGGAAGTCTTATAAGAATTTCAGAAAACCTGGACAACTTGCCCGCAGATTACGAGATGTTTAAATATGCGTGTTCCGTGATCCATCCTCGTCCAATCTATCCGTACATTCCGGAGGGCGGCGCGTCTTGTTTTCTAAATTACCCACTACGCTAGCCGGTCCAATTTCACGAGGGTTTTCGAGCAAAAAACCTTAAGAAGTTCTATTAAGTTTACCGTTGATGCATGACTAATTTAAAACTAACCAGCATGATATAGGTATCTATATTGCGAGTTCTGTGTGTTTTTAGGGTTCCGTACTTCAAAAGGAAAAAACGGAACCCTTATAGGATCACTTTGTTGTCCGTCTGTCTGTCTGTCAAGACCATTTTTCTTAGGAACGCGTAGAGGTATCAAGCTGAAATTTTTATCAAATACTCAGGTCTATTGTTGCTTATAGCTGTGAAAAAATCAAACTTAAAAACCAACGCAATCAAAAGATACAGTCGTTTATGCTGCAAATTTTAGAGTTTTTCGACACTCGCAAAACCTACGGGGTACTTCCCGTGAACTCAGAAACTTGAAATTTGGCACGAAGCAACGTCATATAGCACAGACAAAGGAAAAATTACGAAAAGTAACTAAAAACTTTGTAAATAAACAACTTTGATAAAAGAAGTTTTGCCAGGCTGCTGCAAATCTAGTGTAGGTATTTCAGTTATATTATAAAATAAATGATGTGGTAATATTTTTTTTTTTTGGATTACTAAATTGATAGTGACCCTGTTTAAATGTATGCTCCCCCAGCTTTCCACATTGTAATGTTACGGATTCCATTTTAATTTAGTAATAAACATACTATAACTTTTGCTTTGTACGGAACCCTCGGTGCGCGAGTCCGACTCGCACTTGGCCGGTTTTTTATGGATCATATTTAATAAGGTTGACGTAGATAAGTTATGCCAGCCGTTTCACGAAAAGTTAATTGCTGTTGAAATAACGACTTCCGTTGTAGAATTAGCCAAAGAGCGCTACGCGATCAAGTCTTGTTTATTAAAATTAACCTGGGAAATGCGGATAAATGCCGTTCAGACATCGTTTTTGAGTAATAAATAAGCGGTAATTCGTTATTATCCGTTTAGCATGTTTATGATGATAACGCGAACTTTTCCGTTATTTGATATTTTTCTGGTAACATTTTTAGTAGAGCGAGTAATTAAAGTACAGGTCAGAGGTGAATTGAGCCAGTCGACGGGAGTTGATTTAATATAGTCGACGTGACCAAGTCTTGGCCCGTAACCTCTGGTGTTCAGTTTGTTGAAATTTGAACAGCGGTTAGATTAAGAGGGTCACACTACTAAAACATAAATGGCCTTTAAATTAACTAACGTACGAACGTTCATTCATTCCAGTCCGTTCATTTTATTAGTACGTTGAACTGTGAACACAACGTCATGTTTACTTAGTTATTAACAATTATATGTTCAATTCTTTGCCAAGTACTTACAGGAAATAAAGTATCGTTGATTACTGTCGACGTTTGCGTAATTAGCATAAAAAGTGGCATGGCCACCACAAGCGACGTTGTTTCTGTCATCTGTTTCTAGTTGCCTATTACGAAATTCTAACTTTTTACACTCGGATGCCATTTCTCTTTGCAAAAACAATTTCAACTAAAGCGCACGAGCAGATTTCGCAATGTTGCTCTCTTTCCTTATTCGTATTACTTGTTAGTATCTATTTGCCTTCAACTATTTGTGTTTTTATTTGACATGTCCATAAAACCCATTAAAATCGGGAAGAAATCAACTTAAGGTACAGGAGAGGAAAGGACGTTTTTGTGACACTGTTTATGAAGGTCTTTTTTTTTTCAGGTCCAAAGTTTTTGTTGCCATTTTCCACTAGCCACTACTTTTTACTCCGGACTCGTTGCGTTCAGCGTCGGATTTTGTTTGCAAACAAGAACAGAGCCAAGTATGTTAACTATGCAAATCTGCGTTTCAACTGCTATATTTAGTCACACAAAATGTTTAAATCCAACAGGCTAAGCAACTTCACTTTTACCAGGATCAGTTTTTTGCCGAGATCAAGACATTATCTATAATATGCGAAATTCCCACATTCCCAAGAGCCTTTTAAAACGCGTTTTTTACGTGATTTATAGGCCGTATTTTATATAGGACGCTAAGCCTATACTTCTAGTTGATTTACTGTTCCATCGATTCGGATGGCCTAAGTAAGGCAGCCAGGGAGGTCTCTCGGGCTGTGTTTACGCGGTACTATTACTACCAATTAGTGGGTCTGAGGCGGTTTTCTTTGATAGCCCGCGGTTGTAAACAGAAAATTGATCTGACCGGCCGCTGCCCGTCCCGGCCGGCCTATGTACCTATATCACCTTTCATTTGATCAATCCTACCCAACTGCCCGAAAGTAATCTGGTGGTTGAGGCCGAATTAACATATCAGATTTATGCGTTCACCCTCTTAATTAAGTGCATTTGTAGTGTTTTTTATCTTTAATACGATACTTACCTATACTAAATCGTCTAAATACACCTATATTTACAAATGCTTTTAACATACAATCGCAATTAAATCCCTTTATAAACGACATGCCTGCTACTTTGACATTTATAGATTCCTCTCTACAGAACTTCTATAATTCAATGTTTGTTATTGGGCTATATAATAGTCTGAGAAGGCTCGTGTAGGCTGACGGAGCGAGAAGCTAATCCTCCATTTGTCTCGGGGCTATATACATCGGTGGTTAAAATAAATAGCGCAATATATTTCAATAAACTGCTTTCGTTTCCAATTATTACGATTTTTAATGGCCTGTCAGGAGCCACGGTGATTGCTCTTGGTTTGTCTGTTATTATGAACCTATAAACCATTATGGTGGGCTAAATGCTTACGCAAACCTTGCGCGACTTTCGTTTGTTTTTCTTCGGCCGCTAGCCATTTACGCTTCCAATCATGGAATGTACAAACCGGCGGAAATAATAGAACGGCGTTGTTTTGTAATTCCTATTGCATGATCTATTTATAAAATGATATCTTGTTGTTTTACCAGCAGCCTTATTTTATTACAAATTCACATTCAAATATTGTTTCAAATGCACGTGTTCCGTCTTTCAACGTATTTATGTAACTACTGAAGTTTACCGAATTTATTCAAGTAGTTAATTGAAACCACAATCGTCAATCTACCAACCGACACCAAAATAAAACTAGTTGCTTAAAATGTTACTTACAATGTAACGCTAATGATTCTCAAAAACTCCAGCTGTCAAGTCACTGGTATGGAAAATTAGTAGGCGTTTCGGAGCTTAAGGCAGATGCAAAGTTGCGTGACCGCTGACAATTAAATGCAGCTGGAAACGAAAAGCTGCGCACACGCTCTCCTAGACCCTCGGTCGCAGATCGCTTAAGAACCACTATTACACTAATTGTCAATGGACAATAAATTTCAAATTACACACTCGTACAAGCAAATTAAGTTTATATCATTTTATACTACTTATTTTTTATTGTCTGGTGAGAAACAGAAATATCTTGTACCTATAATAAAGTATAACATTTAGTATTGATAGTGACTACATTATTAAACTCGAACGACTAAGGATTCAGTAAGTAGCCATCGCGACCTCTATTTGAATACCTATCATCTCGATAAAAGCATTAAAGGACCCTTACTTCATTAGGAATATCGTAGTACGATATTTGACGTTAAAAACAGATAAATTGTACCCTAATAACGACTTACGTGCAATCTAGATTTGTCATAAACATACAATGATACAGTTCCGTTCCCTTAGCGGTTTCCGTTAAGGTATTATTATCTGAGCTTCACCCAGGGTACGATATGAAAGTGCAAAATTGTATTGTTAAGCACCGACTTACCACCGTTGTGCAGTATGATCACGCACCCCGCTTTCATCTACAATTGCCTTCATCGGTGGTTTTGAATTACAGCGGTGTGAAAAATCCACAATTTTATTCCATTATCCGGTCTCAGCGGTTAACCTAACGCAGTTCCCGTGTAATCCGGGCTCCGCCAAGAGACGTTAAAAGTTCGCTCCCGAACACAAACTTTCTTACATTCATAAACATTTTACTTTGCAAGCGCGGTTAGGGAGACACTTGATATTTTACACTTAAAACCGAAATTCCGCGCTGACGGCTTAATATTTTATAGCTTCGCGGCACATTCGTAGGTACGGAGATGAAGAGTACTTTATCATCGTTAAGACGGTGTCGTCCTGGCGGACATAAAGGGATTACTACTGAATACAAAACGATTCGCTACGAAAACTTTATGTCTTGCCACGGCCGGGCAATACAGAGCGTCGTTACTGAATGTTAATCCTGAAGCGGACTTTATAGCGGTGCTCCCGATGGCAGGAACGACTGGGCAAACAATAACTCGATTGTGAGTTCAATGTATCATGGTGAACGAAGCATCCTCAAACAGAGATCATCCTACTGGGGGCAGTATTAGCACAAAAAGACTATGCAAGTTCGTCATTCTGAGCGTTTAAGGCTGCTGCCGATCGATCGATTTGATGACTATTTCTTCTAAACGATTTTTTACACTATTATTACGCCTTATTAAAAGCTTCGTACAATTTGGGGTTCTCTGACAAACATCTAACGACACAAATTAACTTAAAAACGGCGTTAAAAAGGGACTAAAATAATTATATACGAATACTTATCAAAATCTACTGACACATTTTTACCAATATAGGAAACAAAAGGGTTCGCACGCCCTATAAAATTATCACACAGTCCACGTTTGCGGAGCTATGGACTTCATGAATATGTCATTTGTGTATACTTTGACGTTTCGTTCGTTGCTACACTCCCTACATTCCAATATCGCATTGTAGTCACATTGGTACCTATGCCACTGGGCCAGAAAGAAGGGTTTTTTATTAAATTATTGTAAAATTTTAAACACAATAGTTTATAACCCGTATAGTTTATAGTAAATAAAATCCCGTGCGAGTCTTGTAAAAAGGTGATTTTGGAAGGCTCTGAAACTGAGCGAACAAATCCTTATCCTTACTAATCCTTATATATAATATAATATATATAAGGGGACAATCTTACACAAATCGACCTAGTCCCATAGTAAGCTCAGTAAGGCTTGTGTTATGGGTACTAGACGACGATATATATAATAGATATAAATACTTCAATACATAGAAACATCCATGACTCAGAAACAAATATTCATGCTCATCACACAAATATTTGCCCTTACCGGGATTCGAACCCAGGACCTTCAGCTTCGTAGGCAGCGTCACTACCCACTAGCTAGACTAACCGGTCGTCAATCCTTACTAAGATTATAAATGCGAAAGTGTATGTTTGTCCTTCTTTCACGTCGCAACGGAGCGTCGTATTGATGTGATTTTTTGTATGGAGATAGTTTAGAAGCTGGAGTGACATAGGCTACTTTTTCCAGCGGGAAAACATCTAATTCCCACGGGAAAATTCAATATGTTACATTTTCCTATAACCACGCAGGCGAAGCCGCGGGCATCAGCTAGTATTCTCATAAAATAAATCTTACAATTTAGTATGCCACTATCAATTTATTTAAGTACCTTAACATAAATAATATGACAATTAATATTTAAAAGAGGCTGTTTACAGATGTTCAATAAAATAAACTTGATTAATAATGTTATATTAGAATTTATCGTGTAGAGAGAATGGTGTTACGGAATACGAGAACCGAAATTGCCAGTTCACCGTATTTCACATGAATTTGTAACTATGCTGTAGAGAAGTCCTTAGTAAAGTTTGTAAACATGGTACCATCGTTTTCTATCAATGCCCGAGAACCCAGAATACGCCTACACCTCGACATATTATATTTGGAATTCCATAATGAGGTAAACAGCCTTTTCGTTGAAAACAGGTTGGATTTCAACTTGAAATTCGGTTTTTCTTCCAAATGACAAGAGTTGTATTTCGAGAAAAGATCCAAAATATATTCACCTATTAGATAATTGTTTAATTTTTGAAATAATGATCCGTTTCTGAAATCATCTATATTTTATTTTTATTTTATTTTATTAGTAAACCAACAACTTTAACATATGATGATATTCTTACAATTAATATATAACTGTTAAGCCAATAACAGGTCTCCCTAGATTATACAGAAATATTAACGGAGATGCTCAACTTATAACTAACTATCCTTTACATAATGTGTGTGTGTGTGTGTTGTGTGTGTGTGTGTATGTGGGTGTGTGGTGGTTATCATTGCCTCTTTATTTTACTTGCAATTGCATTTTTAAATGATTTTTTATTGTTATGCACAAACGGATCTATGGTACTGAAAGTACCATTGTATGTTTTCACTACTCTATGCATCACGGAATTCTTGCAATAGTTAGTGCGACTGTAGGGCACACTAAAAAGACGAGGGTCCCTTGTGTTTGTTTTAGGTGTAAAGTATTTGATTTCTGCCACAAGGTTTGGGCATTCCATATTACCCCTAATAATATCAAATAACAGGCCCATGTCAAGCATGACTCTTCTATCTTCTAATTGCATCATATTATGTCGTTGACAACTTGTATTATAATCTGTATTTGTATTTCTAGTTCCAAAATTATGGTATCGTAAAAACTTTTTTTGTAATTTCTCAATACGAGATTTATAAATTGCGTACTGCGGCGACCATTATATTACTTGCATATTCTAAAATGCTTCGCACATAAGCGAAATACACCACCTTTATGCAGTTAGGAATAAATTATTCCTAACTGCATAAAGGTGGTGTATTTCGCTTTCACAGATCCTAACTTAGCATTCACAGATCCTAACTTAGGATCTGTGAATGCTTTACAGATTCTCATTACAAATCCGAGGTTTTTATAGGCCTTGTTTATTATACTGTCTATGTGGTCAGAAAGTAACATTTTACTGTCCAACATAACACCCAAATTTCTTATTAATTTAACTCTTTCTATACTAATATTATTTATGGTGTAGTTACTAGTTAGCACAAATTGGTGTGGTTTTTTCTAGTAAAAGTTATAGTTTGGCATTTAGCTGCATTAACTGTGATCTTATTTCTACGGTAATAGTCTACTAAAGAATCTAGAGTCGTTTGCATAAGGCGGCAGTCAGATGTGTTGTTGACTTTAAGAAATATTTTTTTATCGTCTGCGTATAACAAGTGTTGAACTGGAGAAGTGAAACATGTGTATTCAAAAATGTATGCATTCCCCTAGCGTCCCCTAGCATCGGCCCTAGGTGCGATCCCTGTGGGACGCCAGATGGAGTCCTTATGAAATCGGATCTAAATCCACCAATAGGGATGCGGACTAAGATTTTTTTATGATGTCATTCGAACCAGTTTTTGGAGAGGAACAAATGTTTGTATGGGAGCAACTACAATTAAAGAACATAAATACCCATACATTTGAGACAAAGATTGACGTCGCTGGCGGCAGCGCAAAACGCTTCATACTGATAGACACCCACGTATGACGTCACTTGTACAAAGTAGTTGTATCGTTGTATGGAACATCCGGTAAATTGTTGTTTCGGTCGCGAAATACTGCGTTTAAGTACATAGTTGTCATACAATTTCGTTACTTAAAAGTGTAAGGATTCTATTGGTAGCTTTAAATTTACTCTTGGACAATAAAAAAAAATGCATATACTTAATTTCATAATTTTCAAGGTTCATATCTTTTTATGATTTTAATTATATTTTATAATTTATACTTTATAACGATAATTTGATGGTTTACTTATCCATTTAGCATCACTACGTTATCAATTTGTACATGAGGCCGCATGCCTAATTGTCACAAATTGTGACCTATTAACAAGATATGATTTGACCCACCGCAATAAGTTTCCATGTATACCTAATTGCCCCAACTTTGCTAGTAGGATGACGTGGTCCACTCTGTCAAAGGCTTTCTCAAAGTCAGTGTACACCACGTCAACCTGACCGCCGCATTCCATGTTAGAGAGGACAAAGTTAGAGAACTCCGCTAGGTTTGTAATTGTAGATCGGTGCTTGAGAAAACCATGTTGATTAGAACTGATATCATGAATTATAGTTGGATATATGTAAACATTTTTTTCGAAAATTTTGCTAAAAACATTTAGGATTGAAACTGGACGGTAATTTTCTATCACAGATTTAGATGTTTTTTTTATGTAAGTACTGGAACAATATTTGCTTCTTTCCATTGATCAGGAAATGTGCCATCTGTCAAAGACCGATTTATAATAAATGCCAACGGAGTACTGATAGATTTAGCTGTATGCGTAATAAAATAAGGGGGAATGTTGTCTGGACCGGCCGATTTGGAGGTATCTACGTTATTAAGTAGGGTTACAATAGATTCAGTTGATACTATGACGTTACCAATCGCGTGTACGTCTCCTATGTTAGGCATATTAAGACAGCTGAAATCATAATGAAGGTTAGGTTCGGATATTATATCGATTTCGGCAATTTTTCCGTGCGCGAGCGAAGACCACGGCATATCGAGCCAGGATTAGCGAGCAACCGAGACGACATCATGGGCTACAAAATGGCCTTAAATTCGCTTTCGCATGCGAGTATAATAATCCATACTAATATTATAAATGCGAAAGTGTATGCGTTTGTTTGTTTGTTTGTTTGTATGTTTGTCCGTCTTTCACCGCAAAACGGAGCGACGAATTGACGTGATTTTTTAAGTGGAGATAGTTGAAGGGATGGAGAGTAACATAGGATAGATTTTATCCCCGTAAGGGGGTGAAATGGGGGGGTAAAAGTTTGTATGGAGCTGCGATATAAACGAGTTCCACGCGGACGGAGTCGCGGGCTTCGCTAGTAATAAATAATAATAATAAATAATAGGGCACAATCTTACACGAATCGACCTAGTCCCATAGTAAGCTCATTAAGGCTTGCGTTATGGGTACTAGACGACGATATATATAATAGATATAAATACTTAAATACATAGAAAACTTCCATGACTCAGAAACAAATATTTCCCCTTACCGGGATTCGAACCCAGGACCTTCAGCTTCGTAGGCAGCACCACTACCCACTAGGCTAACGGGTTGTCATGTCACGTCATGAGTATGACTGTCGCCTGGTACGTATGAATAACGAATGTAATTTAAATAGGTAGCTACATGCCATTATGAATGTATTTAGTATTCAGTAAAGCAGGGACGCTTTCATTGTTCTACTTAGGTACTTGCCACTTATTTTTGACGACCGCTTTAGCCTAGTTGGTAGTGACCCTGCCTACGAAGCAAGAGATCCTGGGTTCGAATCCCGGTAAGGGCATTTATTTGTGATGAGCACAAATTTTTGTTCCTTAGTCATGGATGTTTTCTATGTATTTAAGTATTTATATCTTTATATAGCTTTGCTTAGTTTGGGACTAGGTCGATTTGTGTAAGATTGTCCGCAAATATTTATTATTATTTATTTATTTATTTATAGATCCCAACTGCAAGAATATTGCACATTTAATAGTACAGTGATCGTATTTCAGAATAGTTTACTCGTATTTCTTATTGTTAGTCAGTCGTACCAATATTTGTTTAGTTCACTGTTATTTTTTCTGTTTAATTCGTCGAAAAGCTTATAGCACAGTATGGCAGTATTCTCACAAACCTAAGAAGTAATACAAATATATATTTGATAATAATGATACCCAGTCTTGTCAAATGACCGTTTTTAGGGTTCCGTAGTCAATAAGGAACCCTTATAGTTTCGCCATGTCCGTCCGTCCGTCCGTCTTCGGCTTAGCTCAGTAACCCTTACTACTAGAAATCTGTAACTCGGCATGGGTATATAAATCAACCACGCCGACAAAACAATAGAATAAAATCTAGTAAAAATATGTTTTTTAGGGTAGCTCCCCTACAGGTAACTACGGAACCCTACACTGCGCGTGGCCTGACACACACTTGGCCGATTTTTTTCGAAGCCATCAGTAGCCAATTACCCCATCAAATATCTTTGTGTTTTTCGCCGAACACAATTGAATAATCGGCAAATATCCTTTTATCGTCCCTAGTGGCTGTAACGATCAGCGATACATCAGGGTTAAGGGTGTACGATCGATATTCAATATCCGGATGAAATTCGCCGCTTCCGACCGGATATACCCTCTACAGACTACTGTCCGGATTTACCGATACTTGCTAGGTTAAACTTACCACTCGTGTTTTGGCAAATTTAAAACCAATATGCCCGGTGATCATACATTTGCATTTAAGCAGGATAAACGTTACAACCACTGATGTTTTACAGTTCGCTACACCGACGGTTGGCTTTTATTTTTATTAATCTCTGTTATAATATAATTTAGTAAAGAAAGGTGCTTATATTTAACACCGATAGAAGGCACAATTAAAAACTACCTACCTAGTATTTATTTCCTTCTTCTTCTCCTATTTAAGAGCTAAGCTCTTGTCGGCCTCAATTTACTCTGATCCCACGCAATCTCTTTGATATCTCGATACGACCTAACATGAACTCTCTTTTTGAGTTGCTCTGATGTAGTTTATTTCTAGGTCTTGCTCTTCCTCGCTTGGCCTCTATTTTATGCCTTGTTTTTATTCATCGCACTTGCAATTAGTTTTGCATGCCCTGACAGTCTGTTTAAAGTTTACTTTTATTCTATTTGTTACCACAGAATAGATAATGATACAAGTACAGAAGGGACACTCATTTGATCTTTACAAAAGGCGCTTTGTTCTCAGCCAAAACATTAAGATTTATGGCCCTCTGACGTTCATCGCTACAAGTGGTGTACCCTTGTTTTGTCGACAACCTTTTCATCGAATTTTATTTCGTCGACAACGATTCATCGAAACTTCATTACTAGTAATATTGTTTGGCGTTATTTCATTTCAACTACTATTTATTTAAATTTATCTTACTACGTAGAAATACTATTGAACGAATATTACTTAATCACTGATTTGTTTCAAATTATCTTAATTGGCACAACTACAAAACATTGCAATTCATTTCTTCGACGTATTACTTTAATACAATTTTATATGACCTACTGCACATTTATACATTATTCAAATTATTTAGTTAATTGTGTGAAATACAAATATGTATAATAAGATTAAGAATCATTGGTGTCAGTTTATTACAATAAATATCAGGGCGGACAAAAATGGCTTGTCATAAGCGAACTCTGTTTTAGGTCGGTTAGGTTAGGGTTCACTTGTGTCCCTCAGACCAGAAATAGACACCCCGCGCAGCGGGGTGGCGTCGACACGCTGCACGGCAAAAATAGGTTAAACAACGTTAGAACAATGCAATAATATACACAAGTAATTAAATCACTTCATACGACCAACCATTCGTACAGATAAACAATTTCATAACTGAAACTACCCACATATCTATAATCTCGCAGAGCTTACTGACGTGAGTGCGTTTAGTTTCGACAACAAAATATTACCAATTGAAATAATTTTATGCGAAATAAATATTATTACAAGTAAAAAAAAATGAATAAAAAAAACTCGAAATGAAAAGCCATGACATGAATTTTATTGTAATAAGTCAACTACCAATTAAAAGACCTCGGTGCAAATTACCTAGTATCGAGTATTCGACGGAATAACTTGTCGATGAAATGAAAATACTTGAAACGTTGTCTTTGAAATAATATACGATGAAAAGTTTGTCGGCAATTCAATGGTAAACCCTACAAGTACATGCCGGGCCGGTTCCCCAACGTTGGGGCACCGACATGTACTTGTAGCGATGAACGTAAATCGCGGAGTGTCCCGCGCCTGCTGTTACTTTAGTTTTATTAACTAGTGCCCGTGACTTTGCTCAAGAACCAGTGTTAACACTTTTGTCTTTTAAATGCCGTAAAATAACATTGCACCTACATTCCATAAAATAATGCGTAAGTATATGTTAATGAATGTGCATATAATAAAATATATAAGTAACCGAATCCTACAACAGAGAAATAACTATTTTGGGTTCAGACATATATTTTATGTAAGTATTTTGGATTATCTATTGGGTTGGAGGACGGATTTAGGCCCTGCTGTGGCCACACAGGTTGACCGTGCATTAGGCAGGTTAATTTTAGATGCTTTGGCGACAGCATATATGCAAAGGTCAATTACTCATTAATGATGAACATTATTCATTATATACTAATAAGATCTTGTTTTGTTTCAGGTAATGGTTGTTCTCAGCATGTTGGTTACCATCTTACAAGTCAAATTGATTTGAATAGTAATTAGCAGGTAAGTAAAGTGTCTTGTGCAATGCTCATTTTGTACTTTGACCCAATTTTGTACCGGCATCAAAATAGAGGAGGTTCCCAATTCGGTTGTATTTTTATATCATTCGTTACTTCTTAGTTTTCCAATTATTTCCTAGTAGAAAATAGTGAAACATAAAAATCTTTAGTCGACTATGTTATTCAATCTTTTTACACAAGTATCGAATTTTCTATTGATATTCTCGTTTTTCCGTGTAAAGTACTCGTAATAAAATCAGTTTACATTTCTCACAGCTCTAAATTGCAAGAAAACAGCGTGTACATTCGATACGGCCTACAAATAGCAATCTTGTTGCTTGTAAACGGTCTAGTTTAACGAATTACACTATATCTGGCTAACATTATCACTACAGCGAGAGAAAAACATTAGATAAGTTCTGCTGAACGCAGTTCCATAAAACGTAACGAGCTCTCTGGCATCACGCACTCGACTTAGCCATAACACTACACTAAATGCTTCACCATTAATTGGAGGGGCTGTTGTCATTGTTTATTCTTAAGGTGCTTAAAAGATGATTCGTCATATTCATATTGTTATTTCCATCAGCTAGTTTGCTTAGCTTCAAATTGGAAAGATCTTGGGGTCGTTATACTTGTTTATTATTTCAAGGCAAACAATTAAGTAAAAAAAAAGTTTTATGTTAAAAGCAACAAACCCTTTTTTTGATATTGCATAGTTTTCAAGCTGTTTTTGCATTACTTTGCTGATATAACTATTTTCCTCTACATGCTGCAACTGAGGCTTGAACACACGATTTTGTTTTAATTTGCTAAGAAACTAGTTAATGATCCAAATAAAGTGGGTACTTCTTGTGATATTCTAGATAATCGAAAATACGTAGATGAATTTGTCCGTTAAAATTCTGATGTTATATTAATTTCACGAATTATTTAAAGAGAAATTAAAATGTAGGTACTTACTTAGTATTTTTTTTAATTTCAGCTCAATTCAAGGCGATTAAAAAGTTTATACTTACTGTTTAATGGTAGGTACAATTTTACGGTTAACGCAGTCCAAACTAATATAACTATGTTTCTCAGAACAATTTCAATTGCTGTTGCTCTGTTTTAGTTGGTTGACTGCAGTTTAATTTAACCTACGAACTGTTTTAATTCAACGCAAAAATGTTACAAATGTACAACCCATTGGTCAAAACTCAGATTGTCTTGTACCATTGTACCTAATAACAGTATACGAACTAACTTGAGTTCACAACAGTACACGATAAGTAACCGAGCAGGTAATTAACAGTTCGTGTTTTGAGATTACCGAGAATCTCGAGTGAATCGGTGCCGCGCGATTTCGCTATCTAAACGATCTTGAATGTAGAGCGTCTTATAGAAATGTTCTTATCCCGCTCGCATTTCCTCACATATCACCTGTTAATTTATGTAGCATGGCCACAAAGTTATGGGGACGGCATTATCTGGAGATACGGGTAGGTACCGCGGCGCGGGAAGGTTCGATGTCCTTCGATCGCATCTCGCTCGACCACGCCACCGGCTCCGCGTCCGCAGGTGTACGCGCTGCACCTGTCCCGCCAACTTACCATAAAATGCGATTCAACCCACCTCGCGTGAAACAAACCTCCGTCTCGCTCCAACCCCTACACCGGACAGGGACGCAGGCACAATCACGACCCGCATTAACTCAATGTACGGACAGAATGCGGCCGAACGGAATATCAGTTTTTACCGCCGCAAAAACTATCGGAATTTCAAGTCTGGGTTAGCTGTGGAGCCGTAATCGCCCGGGACTTATTTTTAAAACAATATCTTCCCTTTATGTTTGATGGAAGCAGGTGTAATTTATTGGGATATTCTAGCTCCTTTGTTCCTTTTGAGTTTTGATTTTTCACTTGCCCTCGCCCCGGCGGATTGATCGCAGCGAGAGTTTTTGTTTTTCTTCTGTCTACTGTCTTGAGGATCCGCGGTGTTTGCTTGTGAGTTTAGATTGGATTTTGCTTTCTCTTTTTAACATTCTTTTATCAGAACGAGCCGGAACAAACTCGATGTTGTTATGGTTCGATCTCGGTCGAACGGTTAACCTTTCAGTCGGTGTTACAAATAAAAAATCAATTACAAATAACAACAAAGAGAACAAGATGGAAAACCGTGACGTAGCATCAGTTGTAGCATTGTTGAAGAATTAATAGGCGCAGTCTAACAGCGCGATATCACTACACGAAATCAATAAGGGAGCGTGCTCGCTATATCTACCATTCAAAAATTAACGGTACGTGGTTTATTTATTTATCACTTTAAGCCTTACTCCAATTATCAGATCAGTGTATTTCCTGTCTTATTCCACGTATTATCATATTATATCGACTGCTAATCATTACTAATTTCAACATCGTTTATTCCAAAACTGCTACTACTAAGAACGTAGCAGCTCAAGTTATTATTCCAGTTTGTTCAAATCTAGCCTATATTACTTATTTAAGTTTATAAATCAGACTGCATATAAGAATTTATTCTGGTTTTATGTTAGGACCCTACAATAAACTAAAGTCAAGCCTTGACATTATGCTTGAACGCGTAGATCTGTATATATCATATTGTTCTTCTGAGTGTCCTAATGAATTAAATTTAGTATCTTCCAATCTGATAGTTTGCAAAGTTGCTAAATCCAATCCTGATGATACACAATAAATTCTACAGCAACTACACTTCTCATTCGAATAAAAAAATGTGACAATCGTAAAAAACTAACGCAATCCATGCCATATGCATAAACCAGTTTGGTTAATCATGATTTATTTTTATCCCTGCAAGTCTATCACAAAGTAGGCAGCGAGCAGGTGCAACTCGACATGATACAAATAAGTATTCGTTTTAATAAAACAAAAAAGAAATAAATGTTGGCACAGGAGCTGTGGCGGTTCAGCCACGCATGCCAGACTAGAAAAAATATTATCTCTCGTGACACACGAACTAGCGTAGTCACGCGCGTAGCTGGCATTCGAATATACGAAAAATTAAGTAATAACGAATCTAGCTCTTATGAAATTAGGCAACAATCCAGCAAAGGAAGCTAGGTTAAAGTTTCATAAATCAAGCACCAAAATTACGTTAGTTGTTACGGCAGAATCAAATTTTATTTGTGTGAATATTGGTAGCATTCGTTAGTGTTGCCGTAACGAATTATTTATGGCACAATTATATCCACTAGATATTGTGATGGGATTGGTAGAGAATTTACCGCCACGGAACACGCTAACAATAGGCCGGCCCTGCGGCGGCGCATAGCATCTCCCCGCTCAACTGCATTCGTTTTGCTCCCACCGCGTTCCTACAGTCTAGACGTAACATTTCTCATAGAAACAATAATACAAAACTATCTCAGAATACTCCAGATACTTAATCTTAAACCGATTTGACCGCAGCGAAACCCTTTTATACCCATCAACTTTGAAACCAATTTATTGAGCAAATACATTTAAGCAAAACACGCAATGGACAAACGCAAGTCCAATTTCGATTCTGCCGAACTTCCAAATTCAAAGTCAACTTTGCCTTTTGCCGTTGCCGTTGGAACCCTAAATCGTTGTACAACTGAAACTTGTTTGGCCTGGAGAACAAATCAAATAAAACCTTTTACTTTGTAGGCAAATATGTGAGTTTATTAAAACAAAACATCACCGCACTCATTTCCAATTCCAGCATGATTGTAGGCGCCCCGCGCCGCGCCGTGCAGAGGCCGCGCGGTAGGTGTATTTAATGTGAATTATTCCTAACTGACTGACAGAATGTCTAAGCGACACTCACAAAAAACAACAGCATAAAAAGAAGAACTTTCGAATAAAGAAGGCCTTGTTTCGTGAGGAATATAAAACTGGCTTAGCGGTCGCAGCGGGCGCGTGGGTCTCAGAATTCGCTTGACTCACTCCTGATTAAAAAGAAGCGATTTTTGACAGGATGACTGCCGTTTCGTGATTCTGTACGTTAATGTTGGTTATTAAAATATGAGCGGAAATTCAAAATGCGTGATAGGAAGGGCGCGGCACGGTCGGTGCATTTAAATTAGGGTGTGCATTTAAAAACGAATAAACTGGCAGTTTAGTCGTCATATAGTGCTCCATTGTAATTTATAGGCAAATTAAGGCCGGGTAAGCGTAGTGAATAAGTGGGCCGTTGGACAAAATATTGCGAAACAAGTTCCATTCCGTCTGGAGGAGTCTCGATAAATTTCTCAAGCCCACGTTTGCTGGGAGCGTAATTATCTCGAATTAAGCGAGTCATTACAGGAGCGGCGGCTAACGAAGTCCCTACACAACATACGTACGAAAATCAGGACTTTGACATTGTATAAGATCCTTCTACCTGATGCACATAAATTATCACTATAGCCCGTTGGGTCCATACCCCGTACATCAACTCTTTGATGATGAAGAATAAATCGAACCTTTTACGCTACGCTGTACACAGCGCACTGCGTCAATGAGCGACCAAAGAGCCTATGTAAGTAGAAGGCGATACATAATTTAAGTTCCTTCCTATAGTTTATCTATTCGAAGTCCTAGTACTGTGTTAACATAGTAGTACTCTGATCCCGTCCTGCAAAGACGCCTCATAACCGGAAGGTTCAGTTTCGCCCCCGAACACGCCGCAATCATTAACGCAGCGCTGTCGTTAACAGAAGACAACTTTGGTGGCTTCATTTGTACTCTTGCTTAATGATCATCGCTGTACATTTCAGATAACGTACTAATTTAGTGCGTGCTGGTAAATACTTTTTTCGGCTGTGGTCAGTGATAGGCGTTATAGTTATTAGCTATAAGACATACTTATGCTCGTATAAGACGAAGATTAATTAGACTTACACGTAAGAAGTGAATCGTGAACGACGCGTTAGTACATTTAAAGTTTTGGTGTGAACGATCCTCCACACGTAAGTGCAAAGTATTCATACGGTATTCCAAAAATCGATTCCATGCGACTATTTCAAAGCGTTTGAATGTTTCCAAAGAAACAATAAGAGGACTGGCCAACAAGCTGCATGTAACCAGTCCCGCCTACTGCACTAACGTGTTTATGTTTCCAATAAGCATGCATTAAAGCAGCGCGTGTGGTTGACACCTTGCGCCGTCACTAATCCAGTCCAGTCGGTGTAATTTTAGACGGGAGATGAACCTCTGCAGTGCCGACTACCCCGCGACAACTTTGCGGTTGTACCTACTCGTACGTACAGAAGTTTATAGATCTCCAAAAGGCCATATTTGGCGAGCGAAATTCGACTAAGTTTGCACCAAGCATAGCTCTGCCCTGATAATTGTAAGTACAGTAATCGCAAAATGGCGGTTTCGAGATAAACGCGGTAAACATATTTATTGATATCTATACAACAAATCTATGTTACCTATATAATGTATGAAGTGTTCTTAAAAATAGTAAAAAAATTCAAGCTTTCTATTGACATATTTTTTTCTCTACTCTACTGCCTTATTTTCATAAAATGCGCTATCTGCACTATCTGGGCTTGTTGGCATTACAGTATTACTAAGGCTAAATGCAGTATTTGTGTTTATTACTGCAAAATCACCTAGCACGTGTTCAATACCGCGTTTCTAGTTTGCAATCATCCCTTATTTTTATGTTTGGTACTAGTTAAGTGTTGTTATGGTTAACTTGTAGCAAATATGTACTGTAGAATTCTGCGTTTAGTTATAGCATCGCAAGAGCAGCTGTTTGTTATTCTCGCTACACTCAATGCAGTAATGTTGAACACTGCGTTTAGTTTTAGCATCGCAAGAGCAGCCGTTTGTTATTCTCGCTACACTCAAATGCAGTAATGTTGAACACTGCGTTTGGCTTTAGTGAATATTCGTTGCAAAAACGTTTATGCCTAATGAATCTGCAGCAAACGTAGCAAGTACTGCACAAACTTCTAGCACATGCTGATTGCTGCAGATCTTGTTAGCAAAAGTTATATTTTTGTGCAAGTACTGCGTTTCTGGTTAGATAAAAAACATGTTTATAATATTAATTTTTTTTTTTTTATAGACGTCATTTTTGCAAAAAAGTGAAAATCCCAAAAATGTCGATTACTGCACTTACAATTATCAGGGCAGAGCTTGTACAATGGGTAGGTACCTAACTACCTACTAGAGGACGATAATGTAATACTTACAAAGAAAACAACCAAAACTTTGGAACAAATATTCGTGTCCATCACGCAAATAAATGTCCTTACAGCTTACAGCATTAAAACCCTGGGACCGCCGGCTTCATAGACTGGGTCATTACCAACTACAAATTTTAATCATCTAGACACACAAACATGTGATCGTGAACTTCATCCGCGGGTAGCGTGATATGTCGAAAGCGTCTGTCTTCCCTTTATGTATTAATACAAGGGCGTTTTGCTTCACGTTGTTGGCTATAAGATTTCCAAGATGTTTACATAAACAGAGGCGTCTGCTCCCGCCTATAAAATCGTCACGCATTGTGATCTGAGCAACGACGACGTAATTTTTCCCGCCCCCGACAAAGACATCTGACACATTTATCTTTCTTAGCATTAACGTGCTAAAATCGCGTCGCTCCTGTCGCCATAAATCATTATCATCAAACAGCCCCGTCGCCTGACGTCGGCTTTCATCGGACGTTTTCAATCTGACTTCCTTTATCATTACAATAAAGTAATTCACTCGCCTTCCATTCAGTCACTTTTCGGTAAACATTCCCCGAAATTGGCAATAAATTCCCTCTTCGAACGCAACCTTTCGTGACAATGGACCGAGTGAGATGTAGTTTTATGAAGATGTTCACTTGGACGTTTTGTTAGGCGTAACAATAGTTTTATTTAGCCGTGAGCCCACACTGCCCACGCCCGCGTTAATGGCCAGGATTGTATGAAGAAGTAAAAATGAATGGCTGGGCTTATAAAGGCTAATAATAAGTTCTCATGCGGCTGCTATCGGCCCATTGTTGGGTTTTTTTTCTCCCGGGGCATCGTTGGCCGATGTATCTTTATAATGGGGTAGGTGTCAATCGTGGCCGGCCGGGCAGGTGTAGGCCGAGAATAAAAATGCTCATAATTTCAATCTGCAGCTGCCCGTCAAGCGAGCATCGATTCACCGCTCGTCCTTTCCGAGCCGGATTCCATCTCAAATTGTACGTCATAGTGATTATTATTAATTTGGACGCTCAAGGTGCGTATCCGACGCAAAGGTTAATTGTGAAAGGATTTAATTGAATTAACCATGCGTTGTAATTTAAAGTTAACTAGAAATTTTAACGGACTTCTACGAAACAGTATTTTATAGAATATTGTTATCCTCAGCGGTTTTACGCTATAAGCTGTTTGAAAGTGTTGTAGAAACTATGCAGTGTAAAATATACTAGTCTAATAATTCACTAAAATCACTCCATAAAGTAATTTCAGAACAATGGATGGCATTAATAGACGCAAAAGTTCCATTAAATATTTTGAAAAGTTTTTAAACGTGATAGAGTCTGTACACGATAGCTTAAGGGTCCAAAGGTGAAACCGATGAAAGTCACATTGTATTATGTGCGACCCCAAAGGTTATCGCTTTATCTTGTTTGATTCCATGCATTGCGTGTCTATGACGGCTTTTACTTATAATGTATGCGGGAATGCAACCAAAAACAATTTTCAAATTATTACAAAATACTCTTATCGAAATAAATCACCATTCTGACCGATTTCCTAAAAAGGTATTCGACATATACTTATATAACTTATAGTACATCATTATAGCTATTATTCAGCCTATTTTCTATTTGGCGAACTAAATATTCTCCTTGCTTTCACTATAATAACGGCAATTACAATTTCATGTCGTGTCATGGAAAGTTGATATTTTCTATAGATGACCTTGTACGTGGTATGCGTTTAGCCCTTATTGTTGAATATGGTGGTACATGGATTTAACATACATTATTAGACTTACAATTTAAATAATAAATGTGTTACGCAGATTCGGTGTTGCTCTAGTGCTATTCATATTTTATTATGAATAATCTGATAATAACATTTTCGAGCCCCTCAAGTTAATGTCGAATTGGCAGTTAAATCGGCGCCACCTTAAATATCCCGTTGCATTTATTTCTACATTTTCATATTGAATAGTTTTGAATAGTTAAGAAAAATCCTGCGAGGCACGCGGCCCGGCCCACTGCTAATCTCCTCTGAATAAAACATAAGATGCTCGATAACGTACTATTAGGGTTAAGGCACATTTAATACGGCTTTCCATTACCGTGCAATATGGGGCGAGCCTCCTCGCCTCGGCTTCGGCGTAATCTCGACGCACGCTCCTAATGTTCCAAGCTTCCGCCTAGCACTTAATTAAATACTTATAAATATATATATGCTTATACATAATATTGTGTATACTAAGAATTAGTACGCTATATTTTACGGCGTATCTCAATATTTTACGGCAACGTTTGCTGTGCAAACGCTCACGGCATCGGATTTTGATGAGATTGATGTTAAGGCAAATCCAGTAAATTTACGTTCGGTCGCAGCTAGTTAAGGATGATTATATTTATTTTGCAGCTTTACGCTATCCTAATATGTTTGAGACTATATTTGGTGGTACCTGTTACTGGTTTTCGTCTGCTTGAACAAGTACCGGATTATATAGGAAATATGGAAGTTTTGTTATGTTTGTTTTAGTGTCAATATGAGCAATGAATGTAATTATACAATAAAGAGCGACAATAATAACCATAACATAGCGGTTTGAAGCATTTAGTCTCTGCCTATTGTTGACAGAGACTAGACTGGCATTTGACATCAAGTATGCTAAGCTGTGTCGAGTTGTAATTGTCATTTAAATCCCTATTACTATTAGCATTAATTCGGTTAATTGTTTCATCTGGGTCGCTCAAACCCCCCATCAAATCTGTAACCGGAGAATGAAGTCTTTGGGAACACGTGTACATATTTATCAGTTCTGGTTATGCGAAGCGGCCATAAAGTAGGTGGTATCCGAAGCATTTCATTGTACTAATAGCCTGCGTTGCGCTCGTTTATCTAAAGAATTATGCATTAGTGTTCGGAACGGGGACGTTAAATATTAATATATGTGAGGCGTCGTTCGCACAATCTCATCCTATCAATTAAACCCGCCCACGTATCTCGTAAACCATCCTAAACTCTAGCCTATCCCCGATCAATTTGTTTTATCTGTGGATAGCTGTTATCGCCGAATAAAATATTTACAGCACAATAAAAGGCGTCCCGGAATAAAGCTAATAACAACGATAATGAAAGTTGGAGACGCCAGAGCAGTGGTACTTGTTGGTTCCATTGTCAGGCTATGTTTTTATGTGTTGGCAACCGCAGCTTCGGCTCATACAGATATCATTCTGAGAATTATGTGCGGTGTCAGTAAACTGTTATATTTGTTCACAACTTCGAAGCCGTGCGCGCGTCGTTTAAATATTTTTCCAGGATGTTGCATTCGCTGAAAGTACAACAACCGACATTTTTCTTGTGTAACTGTTGAGAAATTAAGGCGAAACTATTATTAAAATGAGAACCTTTGAAAACATATCTCATACTCAGTTCTCTCATAAGTTTAATGCATATTATCTTATACCTGGCAGAGTGCAGCTCGGCGTTTTTCATGAAAAAGAGTTTCCCAAAAAAAGAGTTTTATCGGAAAAATTACTACTAAGTACTAGATATTATTTTTGCATCATTAGGGTGAATATCCATATATCGCATAGTTGACAGCTAGGTTTAAATTATATGAAATACAGCTTCGCACATCTCTGATGAATATTCACCCTAAAACCCTCTATTGTAATCTCATCACCATCGTTAGAACCGTTTTCGAGAACCCATTTGCAAACAAATAAAAACATACAGACATTACTCGTCGTTAAATCTTTATAAAAAGCGGTAATTCTTTAAGCTTACGAGTTATATTATTTTTGTGTTTATTGCTTCTAATTCGGATGCTTCCATCAGTCAGCTACTTATAACATTGTTAGCTATACTTACAAGAACAGTTTATAGGTATTTTGCGACATATTGTCTCTTCATGTTATATCTCTAAACAGTATTATACTTAATATCTACAAATAATAATAAAATTGAGCAGACACAAATGAATGTGTTTATGAGTATCAAAATAATAAATCACAATGAGACGATAATTTGTATTTTTTGAGTTAAACTGCAGACAAGAACTTGTATCAACATTATTATGATAATAATGTTGTTTGCTTTCCGAAAGAAATATATTTATTATTTCGAAAAGTAAACAAAATTATTATTTTTTTACCGACCGGGAAATTATATACAAGCTGTAGTTTAATTCGTGATACAAAATAGCAAAATGTGAAACTATCCATGATTCTGAACAATTAAATTACACCCTGTATAAGAACTGCAACATCATTCGATGAAAGACATTTTTACTGAAAATATGAACCGTTAGGTAGTGTTATAGTCAATTTGAAATATCAGAAATATATAGTGTTATAGTCAATTATACCTATTTCAAACCACCTGTTATTAATTATATCACTAGCTTTTGTCCGCGACTCCGTCCGCGTGGAACTCGTTTATATCGCAGCTCCATACAAACTTTTACCCCCCCCATTTCACCCCCTTAGGGGATGATTACGGGGATAAAAACTATCCTATGTTACTCTCCATCTCTTCAACTACCTATCTCCACTTAAAAATCATGTCAATTCGTCGCTCCGTTTTGCCGTGAAAGACGGACAAACAAACAAACACACACATACACTTTCGCATTTATAATATTAGTATGGATTGTTAATTAACCCTTAGCCAGGCCTAGCGATTTATCTACTTTTGAATACTGATTATGGTTAATAACAGCGTGGAAAAAAAAAACTTGTTTTTTTTTATTATTACTATTTTCAAAAAAAAGCCTGTGGTCCACATATGCCCACTGCCCGTTACCGAGAATGCATGTGGTCCATATGTGGCCTCTGCCCTGCTAGCAATATGCACGACTATTAAGGTTAAGCTACGTCTTTACAATAATTTGTTGGCATAATAAAACAACATAAAAAAATATTTTTCTATGACACTGTTTTATTATAAGCAAAAATAATGGCTACAGTTCGTATATATTGTCTTAAATTTGTATGGCTAAAACAAACTTTGTGTAAAAAAAAATATGGAATCTGAAAAAAAGTGCTCCATTTAATCCACAAAAGACAACACGGTATCTTGTCAACAGAAAAATAAAGAAGTGAAACCAAAGATAGGTACCCATTAAAAGCAAACATTTTAAAACAGTCCGGGGATTGAGACAAATATTTCAAAATCGAAAAAGGAAAATCTCTTCATTTAATGCATAATTGCATATTATGCATAAAACTGATATGGACGCTAATGTTTCATTTAAACACACTTCACAAAGTTCAGAATAATCGGCAAAATAGGCGAAATATCATATACGGGCTCTTAGCGGTTCATTTAAAACAATAGTCTTGCCCTTAAAAGTCGTGTAAATACTCTGCAGGGCCGTGGCCATATACGGACCACATGTACTGTGTTCAAACGGGCGGAGGTCATATTGGGACCACATACGTATAACGCGAATGACTAAAAAAGAAGCAATAACTGTAATAAATCATCAGTATCATCACACACGCATTAACTTATACACTACCCAAAAATCACAGGACAGTACTTACCGTATTTATTTTCGGCATAATTCCATTTATAAACACAGAAACTGTCAAACCCGCAAGTTCCCACTCACTTGACAAAGGGGGGACAACTGTTACTCGCGTCCGCAGGAGGTAGGTAGCTCCTGCACACACACAACCTGCACGTGTCCCCTGGGTGGTACTAAAGAGTGACAAACTTTAAAGGCCTAAATAATGTATGCCATACAATTAAATAAAATAGACGATACAATAATGACATTTTGTGTTCCTTATATTACATCAACTCGTCTAGAAAAAAAAAATTGCTATGTGGTCGCTATGTGATCACCGCCTGGCTAAGGGTTAAATAAATCCTCTAGTCGAGGAACTGGAAGTTAATTATGAAACTACATACTTCCCGTTTCCCAGCGAAGCGAAACATGCATCGACGCCGCTAATTTCGCGGTAAAACGGAATATAAGATGCGAGTTTAATTTGTATGCAAATTTAATGAGCTGATACTAAACAGCGAAGAGTACTCATATAAATAAAATCTCAAACACAGTCAGAATTATTTTGATTATTCACATATTTTATTGTTTGGAAATTCCACGAGCAGCCAGCTGCCTGTAATATCATTTGATGTAATCCATATTATCCTTTTAAAAAGCTTGCCGAACATTTAGACAATTATGATCAGTAGAAAAGGGATATTTCAATGAAGTACCAAGACAAATGAATACTATTTACTTACATTCTAGATAATATGATAACCAAACTTACTCGAAGATAAAAAACGAAAGGGCCACCATTTCATCCGCGATACTTGACAGAAAAGGACATGTCTGCCATGCTGGTCGATTACGTTACAAGACTTATGTAAGTTAGATTTAAATGTTTTTCTTTCTATGGGATAATGACGATTGATTTGTCTGACGCTCGTTCGAAAAGTCATCATAACCCGTCTCATTTTCATGTCTCCATGAGACATCAAAGCGGGGACAAGTCCCCCTCTGTGATTTATCGTGGATGGAATACTGGTCCAGAATATTTATTTATTTAGTACTACGAAAGTAGTAAACTGCACATCTTTAATCAAAGCGTCGCCAACAGGAATCTATTTCTTTCCGCTCCTATTGATATTCTCGAAGCGGTGCGTGAGTTTGAGCGAGTGGGTATCGCACTCAGTCCCCAGTGGCGGCGGGAACGCAACTTTGTTGCATCGGAAAATGAGACGGCGAAGCATTTCTTTATGTTTATATTTTTCCGCGATAGTTCAAAGGAGCTTGCTGGAATCCTGTGCGATTGCGAAAGGAAATTGAATAGAGATAGAAACATTTGTGCAACAATGTAACGAATCGATTCATGCTAATAGAATAAGCTTTTACAGTTGAAGAAATAGAACCAACATTGGACAGAGAAAAAGCGGCCAAGTGCGTGTCGGACCACGCAAAACTAAGGGTTCCGTGCCTATTAAAAAGGTCGTATCGTTACTGAAATCTTATGGCACTTACGTCCTTTTCTTTAAGGAAGGCAGTTTTTTAGAAAATGTTTACGATTTTTTTCATATTTTTAAAATACACGGTTCAAAAATTAGAGGGGACTTTCGGGGCGATTATCTCCGACTCTATTCACTTAATCAAAAAAATTGCTGAGAAACCTTATATTTATTTTGAAAGGCCTATCGATTGATGTGCCACACGTGGGCTTGAAATATAAAAAAAAAAATTGTCTTGCAGTTTTATGTATGGAGTGCAACACAATTTTTTTTTTTTTTGTAATTTAATTACAAAACTATGTAGCGGCTAACAAGTTACACCTATCCTCAAAATTTTATTCAAATACACCTTATAGTTTTCGAGTAAAATGCCTGTGACATACGGACGGACAGACAGACAGACATGACGAATCCATAAGGGTTCCGTTTTTGCCATTTGGCTATGGAACCCTAAAAAGTGGGTTGAAATTGTCAAGCCCTTGAGATGTTAATTGTTAAATTGTAATTATGGTTAATAAGTCGGTGTGCATGCAGGGATTATGAATGTATGTTAAGTTAATGTATCTTTCTTTCTTTCTTTCTTTATCCAAGCCTAACATCCACGTAGCCACCATCACCATCACCACTATCTACAAATTTAAATGCCAAAATAAATGCAAACAACTGAACTGATACATACAATTATCAGTTGTATTCAAGATATGTATGCACTTTCCGCCTTACTAGAAAGTAATAAGTTGCATTGCAAAACTGTAAGCATATCTGCGACGCCGATCCACGCGTCAAACCGGAAGGATGCACTCCCGCCATTGGCTCCACCGCAGCAACTGACGGAAATCCAGGCCGCCTAACTCAGGGTCAAAACAAAATGCGACAAACATTATTCAACTGCGTGTGCTCCTAACCGATCTTGTTGTAATTGTTTCCTTTTTAACCCCCGACGCAAAGATAGTGTTATAAGTTTAACGTGTCTGTGTATCTGTCTGTGGTATCGTAGCTCCCAAACGGATGGACCGATTTTAATGCGGTTTTTTTTGTGTCATAGATAATTTTATCCTGAGTGTTCTTAGCCATGTTTCATGAACATTTGTTTAGCCGTTTTTGAGATATTGGACTTTGAAATGAAAATGTCGGGGGGTTTTCAACTTTTCCAAGTTGTAGTTATTATTCACTCCCTACTGCACAGTTCGGTCCGCAGTACAGTAATGAGTGGTCCGCTATATGAGTATAGCCAGAACAGTATGGCCGGGCTATAACGTTGTATGTTATTGTATCCCGTAAATGAGGAGATAAAAGATACATTTTCTTAAAATACGGTCCTCGTGCACTTAGCGTATGACCCGTAAAGTTAGCGACGCGTTGGTTAAACGTTGTCCCAAATGATTGTATTGTTTATCCCACTATATCATCATACTAATATGTTGGATGTTTGATGTTTGTATGTTTCGATGTTTATATGTTTGGATGTTTGTAACTCAATCACGCTTAAACGGCTCAACCGATTTGGATGAAATTTTACACGAAGTTTATAGCCTAGATTAAAATATAGGATAGTTTTTATCCCGGGTCCACGCAGACGAAATCGCGGGCGGAAGCTAGTCTATAATACTCGTACGTGCTTGCAAAGTTTCGAACCGATACGACTAACGAAAGTGTTTAAAAATCGGCTTGCAAGATTTGATTAGATTGAATAATATATTTAATTTAAAAAAGGTGTCGCGGGCAGTTTGCGCTAGGATTACAGGGACGAGTCGTGTATACATTTAATATGTATAAGATAAAGTTAATATTCGTCCCGGTTCTCTCGAACCGCGGCCACACAGGCGAGGGCAGGCCGCGTCACGACACCGTGGGCGCGGAACCCCACACTGGGGTGGCCCACAATTCACTAAATGCGCTTTGTTTGCTCCACGTTTCCTGCTCGCAGAAACCAGTTGACATATTAATTCTGTAAAGTGTCCCTATTGAATAAGTTATTGTTTTACGATTGTTATTTGCAGTTATGGTTTCTGAAGGTTTCATTTTGTGAGGATGCAATTTTTGCACTTTCAAGATTTAAAGCTAAATATATTAATAAAAATAATTAGCCTAGTTGTAGTATCACGCAGGAAGTCTTTATTCGTTCTGTAAGTTTTAGTTGAAGTTTAGCCTAGTTGTGGACCCTGCCTGCGAATCTAGATGTCCTGGGTTCGAATCCCGGTAAGGGTATTTATTTGTGTGATGAGCACGAATATTTGCTGCTGAGTCATGGATGTTTTCTGTGTATTTATTTATATATCTAAGTATGTTTATCTTTGTCTAGTAGGTACTCATAAAAGCACAAGCTTCAGTTTGGGACTAGGTCGATTTGTGTAAGATTGTCGGCAAATATTTATTTATTTATTTATTCTACTTTCACTGACAGATCACCTTGTTTTACAATAAATGTTGTATTACAATTCGATTTGATGGAGGTACAAAACCAGTCGGTCGTACCGCTGAGTTCATTGCCACAAAAAATTGTAAATGGCTTAATCCCTTACAAATACGGCGCAATGTGCGGTTGATTCGTTTATGAAACCGATCACACCGGCTTTAATGCTGAGAGGCAGTTATCGACTGTAGGTATGTCTTAGGAAATTGTATGTAAATACGGGGACACCTGCTGAATATATTTGTATAAGCGTCAGTCCACAAGACGCGTTTGAGGCTCGGCCGAGTGCACTCCACTATGTAAACCTATTAATATGGACGCAGTATTATGCGTTGATGTGTTATGTAAATCGCTAACTTGACAACTTATGGGGACTTAGGCGATTGTCATTAAAATAACTCCGCCCACAGATGATTCTCTATTTTGATAGGCGAGGGTATAGTATTTAATTCCGAGACTGGAAGACTTCTATTATCAATCAATCAAATCGGCCCACATTATAAGCACTGCTGATGGTAACAGACGACGCGCAGGCCTCTTCAAGTTCAGTGTAACAAAATGTATTTTATAACGTTAATGGGTAGGTAAAGCTAAAGGCTTATGAACGATTATTGCAATCTAAATGAGTTTCTCAATCTGAGGACTAAGATAGAATGGCTTCTCTACGCTAGTAAATTCGCCGGTTGTCTCGCCCTAACACCGCTACGCTTAATGATCCGGACCACCACAAGGTCTTAATTGCTTTGAAAGTGTGCCTATGGCTATTTTGTCTATAATCAATATCAACTTCTAAACTTACTTTCTGTAAAAGTATCTACTTATCGTTCTAAAATACCCTAACGTATGTTTAGCAGTCTTGTTTGCATGCTCTAAATTACGATTGGAACCATTTCTCGCATGCAACTCGACCGATACCGCAGCTTGCTCGACGCGTAATTAAACAAGCCTGCCCGGGATACCAGTACCAGCATCGTGTATTTTCAGCTGCATCCACACAAAAACCTTTAGTGCCTACATATTACAATCATTAACCGGATAAGAAGCCCACAATCTCGTTAAGTAAGTCCATTTTTGATAGACGTAATAACGATATTGACAAGTTTTTTATCGTAACTACGCGTCCATCTACGGCACTGGCCGCGCTGCGATTATCGTGCGTACAAGAAAAAAGTTTTAAGTTATCGTTGCTGTCAGTAACACTAATCTTGCATCTCACGGAATGCCCGTGCGTTTCGAAATCGTCACCAGACGAATTATTAGCCGTTAATGCTGTCGTAACGTTTTAGTGGTTTACAACCGAGCCATTAAGGACTAAAGCTCAAATTACGTTTACTAAATCCTATTATACGCCTATTTTTAATCTTATCGGGGCTATGAAATATAGCATTCGTATGGACCGTTACATTGAGCTTACAAACATAAATAAAACCTAGTTTAAGGCAGAACCATTGCAGCTTTATAATTAATTATAAGTAAATAACTATCCCGTGGCAGTTAGTTACTCAAAATTTTAAACTACGTTATAATTATAATTAAGTTACTTACTTTAGGTTCAAATTAAACACTATTACCTATAGCGTAGAACATCTTAACTATTGTCAATCCGTGCTCGCAAAGTAGTATTTTAATTACTTAATGGATTATAATATTTATAATAGGCCAGTTTCTAAAATAATACCCGTATAACTGATTTATAAAGCCAATCTGTCATAAATGGAAACGACTAGTCTCTCAGCTCACCGCCGCATTCCAAATTCGAGTGACGGGAGATACAATTTGTTACCGATATCAGTGAACCGACAAAATGAGCGGGATTACCGTTACCAGATTCAGTTGATGACCAGATAGAAATCTATTAATAACATTCGTCCAGTGCCGACGGACAGATCTATAAATGATGAGTTTCATTCCAGATAAGATCATATCGGGTATCTCGGATGATTGATGGACCCCTTTCGATATTACTTAGGAATTCTATTACCTATCCTCTGTATTGTTTTCTGGTATATTAAAGCCACATTACCATTTTTCCGTTACATACTTTTAGGTACTTTCTCTTGACTTGACCCTCAAGGAATCGGATAAACCTAAGCAAATAAAATGAATGTACTTACCTACTTTTTATTTGCTTAGTATGTAGTGGCATCATTTGAGGATTGAACTTATATCTCAAATATGAATGATTATAGTTTTTCATGACTGATTATGTGCGCACTATCAATATTATAATCAACATTTACACAAAGGATAAATTTACATATATGCATACGAGTATAAACGATCTAATGTCTGCTCGCGAGATTATCTAATTGAAAACCCTTTTTAATATGAAATGGAAGTCGTAAGAATATATTGTAATACATACGTATTATTATGACTCAGTCAAGAATGACGCTGCTTATTTCTCGAGCCGTATTAATTCTAAACCAACATTTAACGTTCGTCAGTCCACCAGGTGGGTAAAAGAATGGTATGAATAAACAAAAGCCAGATAATGCAACAGATCCGCTGTTTCTGCCAAGTCATTACGATGCATAATGTATAAAGTTCTTTATTGTACCTACTCGCTGTGACGAACAATTTATTTAGGGCTGTACTCATTTTAATTTTGTACGTTGTATATTTTCTGCGACGAGTATAAACCGAAATTCATTAAATAGGCCGTCGTCGGGTCCCAATTTAAAACCATTTAGTGTAATTAACTCTTGATAATTTTCATAATAAGTGTTCTGGACATACGAGAGGCTCTCCCAGTAAGCCACACTTTCTTACAACACCGCTTTAATAATTCTCATTTGGATACTAGCTGTTAATTAATTAAAACTCTCGAATATTCCTTCCTAATGATCCCAACGACCAAAATGGCTTACAAGCGTGTAGCCCATTAATTGATAGGGATAAAATCGTTTATTCAAAAGAAAAGGAAAATAAAATGGAAGAATATCAAGTCTGTTGAGACCACACACCCGCTCGTCGCGACATCTCTTGTTAGTGTAATGATATGCACATTTATTTGAAACATTGTGTATTTGCTGTTGAGATTTACATGTCGCTGTGATTGTACATATAACGTCTAGATTTTTATTTTAACACGGTTCAAATCTTGAGTGTAAGTTTTCTGAGAAATGTTTAACAGCCAATTTGTTTGTGACATTGAATTTATTTTGTTACGTTATGTAACAAAATCAACAAAGCAATATGTGTATGAGCTACGCTCGTCGTTTTAGCATAACACGTGTAAAGCAGTAATTCTCTCTCTCTGTTCCACCATTGTATTATTTATTATTGACGTGTAAATTGGTTTTATAAATAAATTATTATGATTATGATTATATCTTTAAGGTTCTAGTTCTAAATATTATATTGACATTCCATACAATGTTATTATAGAGCCGTGCATATCGCTCGCATTAGGTACACACGAATTGAACAATAATAATTTCTCCGCGGATCAGAACGCTCGGTCAGCGTATCCGTTCACTAATCTGCATATTAGATGTACCGACAACTTAACATGTACGCCCGTCAAAACAACACCGCATTGAAATCTGCCCTTTATGAATTATGTTAATAAGTATCAACCATCTAGAATAATTAAGTGCTCGAGCAGCAAACCGTTCTTGTCTCACGTCCTCGCTTTGTTCGTATTCTCTTCATTACAAACAGTCCTAAAGCGTACTCACATTTATAAATAAAGATACGCATTGTAATTTATGTCTAAACATTATTCAGTCGTTAAAAGATATTATCTCGTTTTGAATCAAAAAGCCTCTATTGTGTAAAAGGTTGACAAGTCAATGTAGCTTATTTATTGACATGCTCGATTTTAGCTATTGCCCTACAATGTTTGCAAATATAAAGTCGTATAGAAATTGTATTCTATCAGTTTTTCCTAGAAGCAATAATAACAGACTATAATTTCTCGTTATGGGGCATGATGGATGGGTTACCGTTCCAGGTAAACGGATGCTTATTATTAACTTTTTTTGATGCGAGGTGAAAAAAAAGCTACCTAAACATAAACACTTCTATTATTATGAATACAATGATCGTCCTGAACTGGCGGGCCGAATTTCAATCAGTCACGGCAGTTTAACACTCTTAATCGGTACTTTTATTTTCTGAATCCATTGTCATTGACTATTTCGCCTCATTAATAGGCAACGAAGCAGTGGAAGGCACGAGTCCTCTTCGTTATTTAATTCAATACGCAGCTCCCATAAATAATAATTAAAATTTTATTCCCTTTAAATGCATCAGCAACCACCAATCGAATCTATGTAGGTACATATGTAACGGTCGAATTAACTTTAATTGTAATTAAAAAGTAGGTACCTATATAGTATCCGACCCAAACTACCACATTCGAAACAAAGATTCCAATTTTTTTAACTGATGTTTTAAATTCAAAGCCTCAATCAGGCTCTCCATTCTTAGAAGGAACCTTACATAAAGGAGCCTCGGAATGACTTGATTATTTTAGCTTAACTAAGTTCTTTGTACTGGCGAAGCGCCTACACAAATACCTATTCTTTTAAATGGCTCCCATCCATTGCATTCATCGTTTTATAAATTGCTGAGACGTGTTTGTAGGGGACGTCCCGGTTTTATGCACCGATCTGTCAAAATAATAGTCCTGACATGAAAATTTGATGAAATAATATTGGGCCCCATCCTAACAATTCAACAGACCACAAATTCCTAACCCAATTCATGGCGTTTGGTTCACAATGGATAACGTTAATTTATTTCGACATCGATTTGCAGAGGGTACAGAGTACAGACCCGCCGCACAAAAATTAAGTAATTCATTGGAGTTGAAAGGGTAGACGGTTTGTGTCTGACGTAGAAAAAAGCCTGGTATAGAGCCATCACTCCAAACGGGTGCGCTTGGCTGCTCCCAACGGGCGGGCTCCGTCAGCCACTCCCGTCCGTTGCATTCTTATTCCGATGCTTAGATAAACATTAATAAGTCCCTACGGTATCCCTTAGCGTCCAAAATAGCGCGCGCTAAGTTAAATAAATTGTTTCCGGATGAGCATTCCAACAGTTGAAGTCCGCACGACGTAAATGATTGTGTTTTCACTAAGCGTGACCGCCTGTTTATGTTCGGTTAAATACGTGTCAATTTGTTGCGCATGGTGCGCACCGTGCATTATTTACGTAGGCCTATATTATTATAATAAACTCGTATACATTCTGGCCTTAAACTTGGACATTTATTTATAATCATAATCGGAATTCAAGTCGAGTTGTCTGAATAGAAGAATGGTAATGAGGTTTCCCAGGTAGTCCCTTGACGGAGCCATGAGTGCTGAGCAAGCAGGTCAAGCTCGCGGCTGGCCGGTAATGAAGATATGCGAGTGTTCTCGAGCATGTAAACAAGCGCCCCAGAGGCACTGTTTCTGTTTGCTCCCGCGGGATTAGTAATTTAAAAGTCAATGCGGACACTCGAAAGGGTCAATCGCATCGCGCGCCCTGTATATTGAAAACAGATACCCTTTTCTGTATTCCGGTGGCAGCCCATGAAAGTTATAAGGGCTGAGTTGTTGAACTATGTAATTGACTTGGTTCTGCGGTCAGAGGCTTTGTTCTCTGGAGGGCGGATAATCGAAAACGCCTCTGGTTAGCCCCGAATGATGGGAGAAACAATGCGAAGTTGATATGTGGATTCGCTAGACGGTCCCTTGTTTGATTTGCAAAGAGCTATTTGCTCGCCGAAGACTGCGGCCGGAGCAGGAAATTGGACCTCGCCGCCGGTTTCTACATGGCTAACGTAGCCAACACTTGTCCAATTACTTCCTTTGGGGCTGCCTAACAGCTAAGTACCTATCTAGACAAAAGAGACACTCGTTTAAATAAAACATCGCCACCGTTTAGTTAATGCGCCACAATTTGTGACAGCAATATCCGGCTGACACGAATACTTGTCAGAGCGCTAATAACGCTACACGCAGAAATGAAAACAAAAGAAAACCGGAGCGAGCCGTGACGCCAGTCATAAAATAGACAAAAGTGTAACTGCAACACGAATACTGTGCTATTTAAGTCTAGAGCGGGCCCTGCACCATCAATTTTATTTTCTCGCACAAAACATGTCGGCTGTCGCTACGCATTATGCCGGGAGCGCCACACGCAACATTCGAACAGTGTTTTATTTCGGGCAAACGTGGACGTTTCCCAATGATTGACTTATCCGGGGGTAATTTGAGAGGCTCTCGCAACCTGCCGGGCTGTCAGGCGCGCCGTACGTCGCCCGGCGCTGCCCGTCGCCGTCACCGCTGCACTCCTGCTACGAGTCACCTCAGTAACCCTACACCGATTGCTCCCACTACCGACCACTTTAAAGTGGCGTGACCAACTCCTAAATGCCAGATCTCCTCCGAAATATCCAAATTTCCTATCCCCTGACGAAACAAGTATAAATCAGTCGAACTTTTCAACTTCTACATTATGAAAAGCATAAACACCTCAATGTCGACTTTTAGGCGTCAAGAAGCCGTTATTCGGTTGAACAAAGTTGAAACTTGATTGTTTCAAACTTTGGTGTCATTTATTCGCGACTGAATGCCGTATTTCCCTCAACTTATTCGAATGGTTGCCATCGCACGCAATGAAAAGACACCAATACTGTTTCAGTATCGGCAAGGCATCATTTCATAGATATATTGTGTTGTGTTGCAAACGGCTCCACTGGATAAGAGGCTGGGTAGTGATACTGTAATCATGAGATGCTGTCTCCTGTGGCGCAGTTGGCCGTCATTCTGATTCAAATTAACCTTTAATAAGATTTCGTTGGAACATTTACATAAACAATATCTATTAAAGAAACTTTTTTCCATTTGATTTTCTGAAATCCTCCCAGCATTTCAAAATTTACTATACCATCCAAACAGTTCACAAACCTAAAAGAGTAATGTGTAATTGAATCTTGTAAATCCACGTTAAATGTCAAGTTTACTTTTTCAAGTCCCTGGCTCCTTTTAAAACGAAACACGGACAAATGGCTTTGTTTTACTTGGAAAGGAAATATTGACGGTCCCATGTGATTTCGTTCCATGTTTTAAAAGAAAACCAATACGGATGCACCATCTGCGTGTTGTCTTTTTCAAATAGCCGTGAGTACTATATGTAACTTAATACGCGCCTCGTTCGAGGGATAGCGGAATAAGAAATGTTCTTAGTGGCTCCCAATAATACAAAGACGTGACTTCGAAGAAAACATAAGAGAGTAATGATACAAATGCAAAGAGCAGGCTTAGCGCGAAATGAAAAGAAAATAAAAACGCTGGAATCCAGCGGCGTTCGCTGGCTTAACGCATCACCATAATTCAATCGTGGATGGCCCGTTCTTTTGCTACTAAAAGGAGCAACGAATTTATTACAAAGCTCGTATGGTTTGGAACCCCTACCTATTATTTATGGCACTGAGTTGGTCTGTCACAAAAAACGGACGGGTGTTTCGAATATCGCAGCGGGCGACTTGGAAACATAAGCTGCAATAACACGCATTTCCTCTGCGCTTAGAAAAAAAATTGAGCTGAATCCCGGTTGCACGTTCATATCCTACATTTTAAAATGACTCGTATTCAACATCAGTATGAATACTACAAACGACTAGTAATCCGGATTTATCGCAAACAGGCTGGCGTACAAAAGACGAATATCAATTCTAGCCATATGGTGGAAAATGTGGGAACACAGCCAAGATGTTGTCGTCCTAATGACTTCGTTACTTCATTGTCGTAATTTTACGAGTAGGTATTAGGAACACGCAATGATAATTTCTAACAAGCACTTTTTACTTTATCAAGTTGTCTAATTTTAAGGAATAATTAACATATGTAGATAAATAAAAAATAGTCACCCATTTATACGGATTTAATACTTTTGCCTCTTTCTCGAAGCACCACTTATTGCGTATATTGAGCAATTTCTATGCTTAGGTAGATACTTGTAGGCACTCGTTATTTCATTTTATGCTATTCAATTTACCCCCAGGTGGGGTTCCACGTTGAATCGATCGTTTCATTTTAAATCCGTGATATTTCGAGTACTTTTTTACCAACCGGATATGAATTTAGAAAACATTAGCTCCTTTAAATGCAATATAAAAGCGTCGTTGAAAGTCTTTAGAATTAACTAAAGATCCTTTAATTCTTTACGAGACCGACTAAATCCCCTTTTGTCATTCAAGAACACTCGAAAAGCAAAGCCATTATAAACTGGGTCTAAATATGTATACACGGAGCTACTCGTACGGGACCGAGAGCCTTAAACCAACTACGTTATTTACTGTAAAGGCAGATTCAACAAACGGAAGACATTGCCGTTCGCAGTGATCACTTATAATCCTCGAAGTGAGACAAATATCACGAACCGGGTCAACGGCTATCTTCTCACGTTTGTTGACGACTTAAAGTGTGATAATATATATTAAATGGATCACTAGAAGCGACCGACGACGATAAATAAACTCTTAAAACCATTACGTGTCACGCGAGATTTACTATGTATGGTAACGACGATTTTTTTCGTCTCAACCGACAACATTGTAGTTTGTAGTTCTAGGAATGTTCACATTTCGTCCGCGATGCTATCATGTTATTTTACATGTAATTAGTGTTTATTATCAACCGGTTTTGGTACGCTCGGGGCTTATAATGAAGTCTGGGCGATCTTTCGTGTGAAAGCGGGCTTAACGTGAATTATGTGGTTACGGGACGCTAGAGTTAAGCAATTAAAGCCGTTTTTATGTGTTCAACACTAACTCCTTAGATGCGGCACGCGATTATCATACAATTTATAGCCACTACTCACTCCTGACGAAGATTCGTATAATAAAACCATTTGAATGCCTCAATCAAATGGGTATAAACTTTTGACATTCCACATGTATTCGATCAGAAGGTTTTCTAGATATATTTAGCATCGTCCGGATGCCAGTGCTGAGGTTGCGGCCCACACAAATCGGTAGCGTGTTAACAAGACGTTTCTCAGCAAAAAAAATGTGCTACCGTCCTGTGAGAATTGGCTTGCCATCTGGTGGAAAGGCGATCCGGCGTTGAAATTAATGCGATAGTTAACGCTTAAATAAACTGGTGAGTCTCGCCCGTCTCACCCCGCGCCTATCCGACCGTTCTTTCGGAATAAATCATAATGATAATTGAATCATATGCTGCATGTCAAAAGTAATTAACAGACGCTGCGATACGCATCTCGGGCACATGTGTTTTTTTAATAACATCGCCTCCAGTTTCCTCTCGCACACGCGACTCACGCTCGAGATAGCATCGACATAGAATTTCTTTCACTCATATGGAGTTATTACTCTATCCGGCAGTGAATGAGTTTATTAAAGTCATTGTGAGAGTAAATTGATCCGTGAGCCCTCGCTGAGCGCGGGCGCAAACGCTATCAGGCTGGTGAAATGATGACATCTCGCTTCGATTACGGCACGCTTAATCACTGGCGTGTGTTGAAATATTTTTGATAAGGTCACAATGTGTCCGTCATAATACTTTCAGAGCAACGTTTTATTACGTCTGTATCAACTTAATAACACTTATAGCGCTCCTTGTTCCTTATAAAAGTTATCGTGGTTGACCTTTCGCTTTATATATAAAAATACAAGCCAACAAAATTCCCTCGCCGTAAAAGATCGCACATTTTGGAACGCACTTAATTTGAATGTATGTGCATTGGGCAGTTTGTTGTTCTATAAATCTTGAGAGCCAATTTATCCGTAGGATACTTAAATTCGTTCCATTAACATCGTATCCCGTATTAAATTTGGCCGGCGGCGAAGACTGACAATGATTGGCCTAGCGCAGCCCCAAACGATCGCTGCGATGGGCTATAAAGGTGTTTCGCAGCCGTACACCAATTACCTTAATGTAACTACCATCAAAACAACCTTTTTAGCGAATCGCTTTCCCGCTCTTTCCCACGGAACGTTTGCTCCTAATGAAATTAAAGATAAATATATTATCCAACAAAAAAAACGGTCTGAAGAGCGTCGCGATGGACGTTTTATGAAAATGAGAGTGCTCCTGCGAGATTTGTGTAACGCTTGCAGTAGCTGTTACGGAGAGTAGAGTTTTTTTCGCGCCCTTGTTAAAGATGAAGTATTAGAGGTGTCGCTGCCTGCCCCGCCTGTAATCACACCCACAGGAATACGAAGCAATATCTTAATACATACCTTGGCCCGGGGTGACAAATACACGGAATTTACACGGAAACGGTAAATAATTTATAACCACCCCCCTCTACATTTCCAACACGGTGCTGACAAGCCGGGAGATAACACGAAGATGCTTCTACAAAATATACCGCCGTTAAGTAAAATTATTGCTGAGGAGGCAGTCAAGGTACACCTCGTTATGGGTTTAGTAATTTCGCCACGCAGACACTTCAAAGCTTCACTACTGGGGCAAACAAATTCCGCTAAAGGCATTAAACAAACTAACGCCTCACTTGTCAAGCATTTAATTTATGATATTACCTGCGCTGCGATATCATATCATACACCACTATCGAGAAGATCAAAGGTAATTTGAAGTCGTACAGTTATTCAGACGAGTAACTTCAAAGAACAATCGACGGCTAGCGTAAGATCTACAAATTACCCGCATACGTTCATTTTATAATGCTACCGCCTTGCTACCCTCGACTTAAGTACTGAGAGTTGAATATGAAAGGGTTCATAAAATGGCCATAAAACTGAGGAGTGGAGAGCGTGCGCTCGGAGTGCTCGAGCACATTGATTTGTGTAGAGCAGCTGTCCTGAAGCGTTAATAACTTAATTCGTCAGAGACGACGGCACGGGAAGAGGGTTTTTAAATGTCGCTACATGTGCGCAGGCGCCGAGGAAATGTTACAGTTAATGCGCGACCGTGTCGAGGATGAAGACGTCAATCCCGACGTGCGACGCGACGCCGGAGTGCTCCCGCTGAGCGATTTGTGCCTACCGGCATCTTTACAAGCCCTTTTAATCGGCTGCTAAACGCGATCACAATTCATCAAACTGCTGTCCAACCGTACATCAAGACTTTATAGCTCGAAGCCCATTCATTTGACAGGATATTTATTCGGTATTTGGTTCTATGCTAAACTGTGTCGCAGACGACTCGGAATTTTATATCATCGTGTGACGCGTGAATTGAGTGACACATTATTAATTCGAAGTTTGAAATTCCGAAGTCCCTCGTCGCCTCATCTTCGAGGGTGCTTCAGTCGTTCCGGTGAGAACTGTCCTCATAATTATTTGTACACATCCACAGTGACGCGGCCTCGAGTGCGGTGAGAGATGTTCGTGTCAAAACACTACTTCAAATTTAGATACAGACTGTCAAGCCCCTCTCGTAATAATTCATATCCCAGCGCGCTCCGCCGATGTGGAAGCCACTTCACTACGTTGTTAAGTGTCACTAAGACTCACCTTAGCACTTTTATAACACTAGTAACTAAAAATATCCAGAAGGGCGTAGAGGCCCCAAGTGAAACCTTGTCTTTGTATATTCTTAGATGTTACCTTTAATTGGAGACATGCTTACAGTTTCAACTCGCAATCGATAAGTCGTGTTTGATTGTACGTCGGTGGAATACTCAACGAGGCGCTTTGCTATGTGTCGGTGGTTTCTGCTCTATAAACATTTTCCACTACCGGCAAAAGGAATAATCATAAAAGTATGCGCTTATTCCATTTCCATTTGCAAAATGGATTGTAATCTTTTCAGTCCAGGTTGGTTGTGACTGTTAGAAAACACTTGTTAATAAAGTTGTGACTCACTGTTCGGGAATCGTGTTTGAGGGTCAAAGAATGGTAACTCCATTAAAAGTTACCTTGTTTTCAAAGTAAACGCAGCGTTTCGTCTCAAAGGAAGCCCTTAAAAATTAATGGAGACATCCTGATTACTTTAAAGATCCGTGGCATGCATTAAGTTTGGGACACTTCAGTATGTCTATTTTCGTGACCAAAGACAAGTTTACGGGCTTTATCTGCTTAGTGACTTTGAATTTCTTCCTTAAGCAAAGGACATAAATTCTGGTAAATATAGTGTTAATCCGGGAGCGTATAAATATCACACTGCGGGCGTGACAGCGAGTAAAGAATTGGATAAAGAAAACGCATGCGGGTAATATTGTGACTGTCGGCGCCATTGTACTGTTAATATTCGAACCGCCCCGGGGAGAATATAGTTCCGATTCCAAAAACGAACACGACTATAGTGTGCGCACCGCGCGTCAGATTATAGGCATAAATTATTGGACACTTTTGTTCAAGTGAAAGAGCTGACTGGGGCCATTCAATTACTCGGCTCAGCCTTACAAGGAGTACCGAGACTTTTTCAGATGTTTGTGTAAGGGATTAGTTGGGGATATCTGTGCCGGTATCTTCGTGAGATAAGTACGAATATACGTCAACGTCGGACGACTAAGCCGATTATTTTAAATGTATTCACTTCCTTAATGGACGTCGTTTTTCACGTTGCGCTCCGTGACTGTGCTCACTGACTTACTGAAGATTTTCGGTTATGATCCGGTCAATGACTGGTGGGATTAAAACTCACTTGTATCTGACGTTTATTAAATTGTCGAATCACTACCAAGTACTGTCGCTGATTATAAACTTAGGTACTTAATTATGGGCTTACGCTACATTGAGCCTGGGTAATTTTTAAGTGACATACATTGAGCCTGGGTATTTTTTAAGTGACATACACCTAAATATGCAGAAAGGTAACAAAAAGGTAGGTACTTAACTATAGCGAACAACAACGCGTTTATCATCCGAATATGTGGCTATTAAACGAGACCACACATAACGTGTTCAGGTTGGAAAAATAAACAACACGGTCTCCAGACGTGCATACGTTAGTAGCCAGAATGATTATTGAAATGAGCCAAAAAATAAAGTAATAACAAGGATCATAGCTACCGCCCACCTGCGCTGGAAGGCATTGACAAATGTTGCTCTCGGCGCTCCCGTGGTGCTCGCTCCGAGGCCCAAATAATATACATATTATTATTCTACCCTACTTACTCATAAATATTACTTACAAATTTGCCTATCCCATGCGATGTAGGAGCCATTTTTTATCGGGCCAATCTTGAAAAAAGGTAAAGTGACGGCCGCTGACGTGACTAGGTCGAGGCAGTTTTACAATGATGTTCAAATTGAAGTGCATTATGTTCACAAGTAGACTTGCAAATTAGATTCAAACACTAAGAGCTTCCATGTAAAACTATATATCTTTGACTTTTCCAAATAAACATTGCGACCCCTGGATTACATTATGACATCACATGACCAGACAGTCCTGACGTGCACGACCGAGTCTATAATTTCATAATTAACGAACTGGTTGAAGCAGTTTTATTTCAACTCTGTACACAACACCACAGTTTTACACGGGGTGTTTTGCTAGGCAGGTGGTCTAATTAATTAGTAGGGTTCCCCCTTACCAATCTTACCATCAGAGGGTTGAAATTAAATGTGTATTTTGCATTTTTTCACCCCCACGACCCCGCGTGCCGGTGCCCTCGCGCGTTATAATTAATAATAATCTAAAATACCGACCCTAGTGTCGTGGAATGTTGCGAACGGAACTGCTTTAAACATGGCGCCGAATTCGTTTGCGTACATTTGTTAAAGGATACAACTTCTAGCAGTGTAGTACAGATATTAGTCATTGGTCCGTTTATATACAAATTCTAATATTTTAATTAAAAACATAAATGTGTTCTACTCACTGGCTCACTTTCATTCAAAGCATATTCGTACCTGTGCTTGTTTGCCATAGATGTGGTAAGAAAATCCCTTGAAACGTCAAAGTTTCACAAATTATATCACAAAAACATTTCTGAGCACAGAGCTATTCAACAGACAAGTTCCAATCTTAACATACCTTTTCTAAAACGTATTAAATTCAGCGCCGCTTAACACTTGTGTGTTGCACGGTACTTGTCACCCGTCGCGTCGCGTGCTACCTGCGAGGGTGGGGACGTTAATATCACTTGTCTACATCACATTACTACGTTATTACCGCCCTACATGTTGCGTAGGGTAGTAAAGGTTAACGCACATCCCTTAGCTTTTTATGGCAACCCTGAGATGACGGTTTATAATTACTTTCCCTTAAATGTGACCTGTACATCTGCGAATTATTAGAGTTGGCATTTAAGTATGCCAAAGGTCGCCTTTGTTGCTTTCATCACTGAAAGGTTAAGTGATAATTCTAAAGATGTGAGGTAAACGTTCCTATATGTAACAACTCAATTTCATATTTATTGGTGAGAATTAAGATTGATTGATTACTACCCTGTGCGCGCTGGCCGACAGGTGGGACTCACCGTGGCTGAAGCACTGGGTGCAACTGCATGCACCCTTATGTTTTAATGTGTATTAATATAATATTAACCCTAGATTTAAGTAAAATGTTACTAACACGTTATGGACTTTGTTCGAAATAAAATCATTGAATTGAATTGAATTGAAGGCATAATTTATTGCGGCAGTGACGGGCACTCGGACCTAATCTTATTGCAAAAAGACGCAAGGATGTTTTCATACATTTGAAACGTAGCTGTAGCTGGAGCTACGTTTCAAATGTATGAAAACATAGCATAGCATGGCACAGCACACCTCTGGTGGAAAGGCACCCTAAACATTATATTGAAACTTTAACAGTGTATATAACCAACGTTGACGAGAAGATACCTCTCTCTGATTTTCTCTGATCTCTGATCTTCCAGTTGCATCCTCAGCTATTTACTACTAAGGTCCGTTGACCAGTAGGTGCCTACCAAATATAATGATACCTATATCTATACTATTATAATATTATAAAGAGTGTGAGGTTGTAAGTCAGTAAAATTTAAAGTTCGTATGTAGCGATTTCCGGAACTACTCATCCGATTTTTATAATACCTACCCACCCACCAGTAATTGACCTTTAGGATGGACATAGGGCGGCTCCGTCTGGGTTCTCAGACGCCTCCACACAACGAACGCGGGTCGTGCGCGGCGCGGGTCGGGCGTTATCTCTATCTCTTTCGCACAGTAGCGCGGCGTCTCTATCGCACAGTAGCGCGGGCCCGTCGCGGTAGCAACGCGGGCCCGCGCCACTGTGTGATAGAGATAGTGATAGAGATATTAAATGCGTTGGTAGCGAGAGAGATACCTACCGACCGCGCCGCGCACGACCCGCGCCGCGTCCGACCCGCGCCCGCCCCTCGCCGCGCACGACCCGCGTTCGGTGTGTGGAGGCCTTTACACGCGCAGCTACTGTGAAAATAAAAATTGTGTCCATGTTCGGTGTAAAGAAATAAACATCGATGGTGCGCATTGTTCGTAATTGTATGCAAATAAATTAAATAAATATTAACTTCACAATACAAATGCATTCACTACTCATACACATAAAATTACAAATATGCATTTTCATTTTCATTATCATTTCATTTTAATTTTCATGCGATCTAGTTACTAGTTGGATGGGTGGAGAGTATAGATGGGAAACGTTATCACATAATTATTATACGAATGAAACAAATAATACCTCATGTAAAATGAACGAGGCAAACATTACAACGTTCCACATATTGGTAAATGAACATGCTTTGTAATATGTAGTCGGCGCAAATAGTTACTGTGTTTTACATTCAATTAGTGAATAAGTAATCATGATTTATGTAATTTGCTCTGAACAATTACTGAAATTGTAGTTAAAGGCATTTGAATGCTCAAGTGCCTATCTCGAGCTATGTAGGGGATTATTCAGCGAGTTTTACGTTACCTCTATAGAGCCGCCAGGACGTTTGACTCTCCATTAGAGATGTACCTACCGACTAGTCGCCGACTAGTCGGGAAAGCCGACTATCCGGCCTCATTTGTAGTCGGCGACTAGTCGGCGACTAGTCGGCTAAATGTGCCGATTAGTCGGCACTTTATGGATCACAGGAAAACGAGACATAGAATAAGTAGACTGCCATTTTTTACCACTCGTTTTATATTTTACTCAAATACAGATTTTTTATCACATTTGGTACTTTGAACGCATGCAGACAGCGCAACGGCATAGCGAAACGAAGTTTCCCGATTGCACCCGAACTTAGCCGAAGTCCACGATCGGCCTAGCCGACTAGTCGGCCGACTAGTCGACCTTCTAGGCGTAGTCGGCCAAACCCATAGTCGGCCCATCTCTACTCTCCATACATAAGTTTGGTTTTAAAAGGACACCGACATGCTAGAATAACATGCAACTTAGTATACACAACCCATTGTGTCGAATCCCAATCCGCCATATCTAAGTTGAAGAAATGCTAGAAATTTAAATAGATAAAAAAACCAAATGCCAAGGCCAAATGCGTGTCGCGCAGTGTAAGGTTCCGTAGTTGCCTGTCTGTATTCGTTACATCGACAGGCACGAGCCAAGTAAATGGTGCGGTTGCGTCGGCCGAATTTCTTTCTACTAAAGTTGGCCTTTTCAAGTACATTTTCAGTTGGTCGACTATTACTCGGTAACTATAGTATTGCCTACTTATCCGTGATAGTTTTTCTTTTATATTCATTATATGTACTGTCACGAATTCTTTCACATTCCCAGTAGCAGCCATTTATTTAGCCGGCAGGGGGTGGAGACATTTGACTCGACAAAAAATTGGGCTTTAAAACCCTATATCACACAAATGGACCGTTAAGTTGAGAAATAGTTTGTAAAAACCCATAATGTTTTTGAACAAGCTATCCAACGATACTCCTAACTATGGGTTTAACGAGAAAAAAAATTACATCCCCTCTTTACGAGATTGATTTATATACCCATGTCGAATTACAGCTTTCTAGTGGTAAGGGTCACTGAGCTAAGCCGCAAACGGACAGACGGACATGGCGAAGGGTTCCTTTTTGACTACGGAATCCTAAAAATGAAGCGAGTATAACGCCGTTTTGCATATAAAGTCTAACTAGTTTCTGACCTGAATATGGCGGAGCCAATTGCGTATAAAAAGTTTCATGTTAGTCCAGCATGCAGCAACATGCCGTTTTGGAGAGCCGACTTGAGTTGAGTGTGCTGGGAACTCTTAAGTATACGTAGGTATAATACGAGTACCACGTGTTTTTGACAATTTCCGTTAATTGCAAGGGGCATCCTTGCAATTAAATCGCAATTAAGTTTAGATCAAATAAAGTTAATTTCTCCATGACCTCTTCTTTCTTCTTTCTTAACCTCTTACTGTTATCAAGATATTCAATATTTTAATTTAATCAGTTTTGCAGATGTAACCAGTGTAAATGGCTCTTAACTGTGACGTCATAACAGCTTTTTAAGTTTTGTAAGGTTCTCTTATACACTACAAGAAGGTTTACAAAGTGAGTTCGTTCGATATTAGGCACGAACTGACTCGGAGGTACATACTTTTTGTTATATGTGTTTCAAGACCCGTTGTACAAGACAATAACCGTTACTTCTACATTAAATTATTTTATAAAACAAAAAAAAATTAAAGAAATAATTATGCTAATTAGTTTCTGTGAATGTACTCTGCAATATGGCGAAGTTAACGGAAATTCCCGGGAACACCGTGTTTTCTTTTGTTCACACTCACAGTATTTTTGTAACCTAGGTAAACTTTTTTCCATTAAAGATTTGACTTCGATTAGTGTTTTATGGTTCTAACAAAGTTTGTTAGGTGCACCGAGACTGCTCGAACTGACTGACAGATATGACTACTACATCACCTTTGATTTATCGATCACGGTTCTTCAATAGTCAATCTTGTTCCACTAGTTTGAATGCATCGCCGAACCAAAGTTGCAAACCACGCAAAGATTCAAGAATATAGACTAAGCAAAGATAATGCTTGGCCCAACTCGGAGTAAGAGTGATTCTAATATAAAGTTATTGAAGGCCACCAGAGTGGAATGACCCTCAAGTTGGCAGCCGTCAAGGGTTCTTGGAACTTCAGAAGAGTACAACTCTGATACCGCACTCTGCCGCACCAAGATTATACTTTAGTTAAACAAACTAATCTTATTTGCTGTTTATATTTTAATTGGGGGGTTATTGAGACAACACTTTGTTTAATAACCTATGTAGGTAACCTACAATTGTTAGACCAACCAAACTAATTACCTGGGTCGATATATCGAATATAAATAGGAATTACTTTGGACTTTTAAGTCCAATATGTTTTAACATATTCATTTATCCTTTTCATTATTTGCTGTGAACTCTATGCGTTAATTAGTTACAATTGAGATCAGTTATTAGTCAAATGTCTCTGCTAATCCGAAACTTGTGCTTACGTGAAATGTGACTATTTGATTAAGTCATTTAAAGTTAAACATCACCACATAAACATTGAATTTATCACTTGCCTTTCTCTTTAATTCGGACCACCATAAACTGCGGGTCGCCGCGATAAAATCTATGAAAAACTACCTGTTCGGTAAAGAAAATGCTCTGCATTCGGCCGAGTCGTTGCTAGTAAACCACGTGAATGGGCATATACGCCCACTTGGACTATTACTTACATGCCTACGTCTTTATGTGTATACCATTCAGTTGAATGATTGCGCATATCTCGAATATCAGTTCCGTTCATTGAGAGGCGCGTTGCCGTTCACGCCACAAATGGAAAAGGTTGATGGCTCGTGTTACAATGACATTCGTGAACATGGCTTTATGACCCAGATCTCAAATAAATCAAGTTCTCCTTCAGACTAAAATTATCGCGCTTATAAATTGATGTGTGGTGGCGTTAGCACTAAATTATTCATTTTGAACATTGGTAATTTAAATGTCGACAACATCAAGAGACTGTTCTCAATGTCAAATGTAAATGTCGAAGTAATTAGAGTGAAAAAATATGATTATTTTCAGACTCAACTCATATCAACGTTGCATACTAAAAATCGAGGAAATTGCCACTCCAGTTATAAATTTTTTGTCTGAAAATCTACTGAATCAGGGGTTATAACGAAGTTAAACGTTAAAATTCACTCTCCTCTGCCAGCTTCTTATAGTTTCTCTTAAGCATTTCTAATTCGTAAAAGTTAAAAGCTATGCAATATTTAAAGAGTGTTCAAAGAAAATTAAGAAACCGTCCGCGACGGTGTGGATTCGAAAAGCGCTCTTCCAAACTCGCTGCAACGCAACTTTGTTAGGCACGGCGAGTTACCTCGTTACCAGCGCAGTAAAAATTACACAAGTTTAACTGGAATTAATCTGCGATGGATTTTTTCCAGTTATGCAGTGCAAAATTTTCTGTACTAATGAGCTAGATTGTTAGCTCGCGCCTGCCGCTGCCTTTGTGGCAGGTGTTTCTGTTTAGCTTTGCGCTGGAAACTTCATTAATATTAAAAGTACGAGGATTTCAGCATATAACAAGTTTGTCATGAATAAAAACTGGTAACAAATACCGTACTCGACTCGCGAAAACCGCATTTGAGTTAGTTCGGCGATAATTAGTGCAAAGTTGTATAATAACTAAAGCTGCTCTAGTCCAGGTATAACTCAGCTTGTTACCTAGTACTACTCAAATTAGGTGCCAAACTAATAATAAATCGTGCGATAAACTTTTAATACACAAATTAACCATTTACCAGAACGGAGGTAGATCGTAAGAGCCAACGATTGTTTAATAATGCACGTACCTACCCCCCTCCAGTTTATGGATACGACTGTTATTGAGCAATAAAAATATAAAAGGTACATTATAAGGCCCCACGGTGGGCTGGTTCCCCAAACAAGCGCTTATCTAACGACGATCGATCCTACAGTTGTAACAACCGCCACACATTATCCTAACGCAATTAAACGTGTAACTTATGGGGGTAGTCACTGAAATTTAAACCTTTGTTAATGTGGGGAAACAGTCGACAGGCGCGTATCCGACCGATCCTTGAAGTCCATCTAATACCATCCGTGGCAATAGATCTCCCGTTTACTTCCATTTAGGCTGCAGGCTTAAACTGAAAACAACTATAACTGGCACGGCTCTGCCGCCGCAGTCTAACAGGGTCGCCATTTACATGTATCATACTCAAACGCAGCGAAGCGGAATTGGCCTATCCACTTTTTAGTTTCGTACACAGGTCCGACGTGCCCCTTTCAACTATAGCACCCGTATTAAAATAGATGCCCGCCGGCCGCTCCGCTACGATACACGGCTTTAGATAAATTTCCCTCCATTTTTCTCGCGCTCACGAGCCGTCGCCGTATAAATGGTTCGAGTGTCTTTTTTTGTACGAGCAACCGGAGGAATTACTACATTAATCAGCCGAAATGAACCTTTTAGCGAAATGTCAAAAGGTTTACGAAGATCTTCGCGGTAACGAGGCGCGGTTATCCGTAATGAAAACAAAAGAATGCTCACTCTGTTATCCGGACATCGACGCGCGTTTTGCGCGGACGGGCCGCGGCTGGCCGCGCTCGCCGGTCCGCCGCTTTCTCTTAGATAAGCCGAGTGCTCAGGCTCTTTGTTTAAAACACTACATTAATTTGATCCTGTGATGTAACCCCGTGGCATTGTTAAATTGATTGTAAGAGTATTTATGCTCGGTTAATTCTCCGCGATATCGCTTTTTTTATCAACTCTGATAAACCGCTGCCTTTTGTAGTGAAATGGCTTTTACGTTTTATAAAATTAGATTTGTCAAATAGGTTTCGTAACAACTGAATGAATATGGAGTCGATTTAGAGTTATCGCGGAGGTTGGCAGCATTTTGATGTGGTGGGTTGGTTCGGTCAGCTGGCGCTGGGTCCACGTTTCCGCTTGATTAGAGGGCGCTAGTTTCCCGCACACCTGTGCCGTCTGTGACCTGACTTTTCTGCACGTTTTGTTTCGGAATTCGAGACGTTTACCGGAGTTTTATCGTTAGTTTGGAGCTATGCGGGCGTCCGAGCCCGCTCCTACGGAATCGGGAATAGCAGGAATCACAATTTTATTCGTTTCCTAGACAATTCTGTATTTTACAATTGTATTATTACAAAACAGTGTTTTGTAAATCTCTATTTGTGTGTTTACTCATCGTACTTGCGAGGAAATGAGAACAAAAACGAATTACGAGGATGTATAAAAGAGATATTGCTTGTTTATGAAGGTCTGCTTTTATAGGCCCCTAAGGGAGAATCTCCTTTATCGATGCTTTATAATGGTAGTAACTGTTACCCAAAGAGATAATAAAGTTTGTGAGTTAAATGCATTACAAATGTAAAGAAATTTTGTTTAAGTCATTGTCATTGTTATGCAGTATTGTGTGAAAGAAAGATTTTAATGTTGGGGACCCGATTATTTTCTGGCATGAAACCATAAACTCTTCGGAATTTTCGTTTTGATTGATTGTCATGTGCGTGATTTTGTATCTTTTTACTTATCTAGTGTTTTTTGTTTTTTAGGACATGCGCTGGAGAGAATTTGTTAGCGTCTTGCACTCATGATTCGACGTAACGGCACGTCATAACAACAAGCTGAGCTACATACCCTTAGGTGAGTCACATTTTTATTATCTTCATTCTAATGGATCTTTATTTGAATGAATGAATGGACTCGGCGCAAGACCAGCGCTGGCAGTTAAAGCCAGCATCATGCTGAGCCAGGTCCATTTCGTGAGACGTCCGTATATATGTCGCAGGCATATTGTATAATCCGCCGTTTTACATAACAGCTAGCTGTTTCACAAAACAGCGCAGTTTTGTCTGCATGAGGAGCAGCCTGAAAACTGAAAATCATTGCAAATAAAGAAAATACCAAGACTCTGGAGATAAAAATAAATCTCCTATCAAACCTTCGTATTTTTACCAGTAAGATTATCTTCCAATTAGAATTCCAAGAACGCCAGGTCTAGTTAGCCAGAATATAAAACTCCTTACATAGCGTTTATAATGCCTGGCTCAGTCCTATTTACCTTAACAAGGATCAACCCCCCTTGGGATGACCCAAAGAAAGAGGTAATTTGTATCTTTTTTCAATAAACCAACACCTGTGCCCGCATGATTTGTTTCACCATTCTAAGCTAAGTCTTGTAAATGTTGGCCCATTTGCAGTGAGATTGAAAAACTGTTTCGTATACCGACTGCAACAGTTTGTTGGATTCACTGCTCCTAATACATCACCTGGAACGGGAGGTTTACTACACACGGAGACAAAGTTTTGTTGTGACGGGAAGTGTGACAGTCTTGTTAAACCAATATGTTCGTGTGTAACTGTTTGTAAAATAGCAAAGCGGTAAAAAAACGCAAATATCAAAAATAATATGTCCAGAAAGTGATATGGCATTGGCTTCTAGTTTATATAAAGCTGAAAACCTATCTGATCTAATAAAACAGATGACAGCGGTACGTACCACTCGACCGCGCGGTGAAATATGACCAATCATTTTTCAATGACACCCCCTTCGGACACATATGACAGATTTAAAGCGGTTGGCATGAGTGATGCGTATACCCAATGCGTCAATCACAGGAGATGCCAAATGATCATGCAGGGCTTACATGCGATCTACATGTCGAAGCCAGTCGACATTTTTAAGGGTGAGCGAATCGAATAATGCTTAATTGACACTTTGTGTCGTCGAAGTGATTTCGACAGTAACGGCTTTTATGGATGACTTTGCTCTTTGCAAAGTAAAATAATGAAATTATCTATTATGTTGCGTTTGCTTGTGTATTAAAAATGTATTGACCTTGTTTGCGTTTTATAAAAGAGATTTACAAAAATAACATGTTATGAGGAATGTAGATTCTTAATATGTTTCTTATACCTTGATGAAAAGTGATACTGTCTAATCTAATTATAGCTTTTGAGAATTAATTCGACAGATCACGGACATTTTAGTGTAATTTAGTAACATTTTTACGTTCATCATTAGATAATATTATCTTTATTCATCAAAGTTCTTGGTAGTTTCGGATATCGTGCTACCGGAGAGAGGATTAATCTATAAATTGGCCGTTAAAGTACCAGTATTACCGTTAAGTGTATTAACATATCGCCATTGAGCATATACAGAATCAACGCATCTCTACATATATGGTAACTATAGCTTGGTTACATAATATAATAAACCAGCTATAGTATTATGAGATGCATGCCTCACAGCACTAAGGATGTGACACATAAAAGCAACGTAACATAATTAACCAATTAACGGCGTTAACCCTAAACAGTTATGGAGTGTCGTTATTTTTTCCGCGAAGTAAACCCATTACGTAAGGTTGTTTAACGACAGAAAATCACCGTGGAAGCTCGCTAGCGTGGTGCCCAGTTTCATTATCATACAAATTTTAGCTGGGCTCTATTACTAAGCAATTTCCCTGATTAAGGGTATCGGTGTGTGCGGTGGCGACAGCCCGGCAAATAGGGCGATTGTTCCCCCACAATGAATAGCTACCTTTATTTATACACATACACAATTTGCTAACAATTTCGATGTGGTCTACGGGTCCTGTTTGTGTATGGATAAACAAAAGCTTCTTATAGGTGAACACGTTTAGACAGATTTAAAAATTCATGCATTCGATTAAGTCGCTCACTTGATTTTATTTTCGCGAAACAATGTTTTGCTGGTAAAACAACGTAGTATTTGAACTTTTAGCGAAAACTTCAAACATTTCACGTTTAGTCTGCGTTTGCATTCAGAAAAATAATTATTTTGTGAGAGAAAAATAATTTGTACCGGGTTAAGCTCTCGCAAATAATGTTCAGGGCTGGCAGGGGCAATGGTTATGTCCTATAACGCTTGCGGGCGATCGGCCGGTTCGTTGTTCTACGACCTGATCTGTCGATAGGCTCATGCGGGCTCTAAATTGAGGCTCGACGGCCGGACAGACATTATGTTCCTCTATCGACGTGCTTTTGTCAGGGCGATTCAAAGGTGGTTATCCGAAAGTGGGTCAACGGGGATTTCTGAACGTTCTGTTATGTATTTAGACTCCAGCACTAGTGGCCCTTTGTTCTCATGTTTAGGTTTCGAACAACTATTTGGAATAGGTGTTGTATCCGCTTTGTTAAAAGCCAACGGTTATCTGTTGCAGTTGATTCAGGAATGCGAACAAAGGACGTTACGGGAAGCGACGCCGGTAATTTGCGTAAAATCAAACGTTACAAACGTTTGATTAAACTGGGGAGCATTTGGATCATGAATGGCAGTTATTGAAGTAAAATAGTTTATAATTGACCTCTTCAAATTGTTTTTACAATTTTTTCTATCGTATCAATGTATATTAGGAATAATTATTTTTGTTACAATAATTTAAAGGAGATAGAAACGGTCTTCATCGCAGAAAATCAGCCGCCCCCTGTCCAAAATAGATAACTAATCAACCAAAAAGGGCCGGCGAGAAATCCGAAGTGCTCACGGAATACGCGCCGTAAAGCATTTTCGTTGTGGAAACCTTTAGAAATAGCCCGTCAAAATGAATGGGGGTGAAAAATTCGTTGTATATAAACAAAGGCTTGTTTGGTGGCTGGCTCATTTCGACAGGCGGATAAGTGTCGGAGTAATCCGTGCCACGGTCGTGTAAATGCAAATCGTGCCATAAAGCCATTGACCTTCCCAGTTCACTTAATGAACAGGAGATCCTCGGACGTGGATCCGTCGTCTCAACAGCGGTTACGTGGCTTGTAGGTGGACGAAATTAGAGACGACCTAAATTGCTTATGCTGCAACGCTTTGGCCATAATGAATTTTGGGGCTTTGTTGCAGCCCGGTTGCATGGTTGCATTAATTAGGTTATAACTTAATTTGGATACATGCAGTAGCGTAATGGAATAACGATGATACAGAGGATAATGGACATAACTATACTTATAAGGAAGATAACAGTGTACCTAATTAAACTAACTTCCTTTGTTAAGCTTTGGCTATAAAATATCTAGTTACAACAAATGTAACTTCATAAATAACGTTTCCAGTGTGTGAAAAAATTGTTTAGACGGCAATGACAAATAAGTATCTGGAATGTTTGATACTAAATTCATTGCAGTTGTAAAAAAGAAGAAGACAGAATTAAACAGGAAAACTTGTCCATAAAAAAAATTACTGTAGTAGATATCTTACGATGTATTTTTGTACCGTCTCAGCAACTGTAACTTTCTTGACTGTACATGTGTGCACTCGAGCGGCTGTAGGTGAAACAACACGTACACGACTCTTAGAACTCAGGGCTGTCAACGGTACAAAATATTTAATATTAAGGTTTGGCACTTCATGCAATCGTTCTGAATGTCATTGTTGGTCCCATTCCGTTGGAGTAAAATTATCATAATTTGTATTTTCATAAACATTTAGGCAATATTTCGAATTCAAACACTACACAAGAAGTATTAGTAATTTTACTATGAGTTATGAAGAGCCCTACTGTAAAATTATGCTAAGACAGTTGTCTACTGCATTAATATTCAAATTAATCCTCGTACAATCCCTATTAAAGTTCAAAGACGTCTTCATTTTATAAAGCATCTGTAGGTAAACGAGGCGAAGTACGTAGTGTCACTTTATCAAGCATGGCTGAAAGTAGCTGGTTCCCTGAGGACTAGAGAACCCCGACCGCGAGCCAGCCCTGTCGGAGACTCCGTGTTGAATTACAAATACGTCGACTTGACGTGAATTCGAATAGGGCGGGGTATTTGTAGCCCAGTCTCACACAGGATATAGTTTCTTTGTTATATTGTTATGTCTCTATTTAGGTACGATATCAATGAATATAATAAAGCCTCCTTACTTCGGCTCGTTTGAAGTGTTTTAGAATGTACGAAATACGCATCAATACCGTTAACAAATTAGAAGCGCTTGCTTCTGCTAATAATGGTATCATTAATCATTGCTTTGAGCAATCATAAATATAACGTCCATGCTCAGAGTAAAACCGGTTTGTAATTAATATCTATAGCCGGTATCAATGCATGGAGATTTTAGATTCTGTTTACCATCATCGAAACGTGCGAGCCGAATATTTTGATCTGTTATGAAGCATTCACAATAGTTTTTACTACTCGTAATAATAGCGTAATATCATCTAGGGCCATGACGAATGCTGGGATGTGGAGTATCAATCACGGGCGTAATTAAAATGATTGTATTGGTTCACAAGAAAAATAATTAAAGCTTTATGAAAGAGCTTATACTCGAGAGCGCTGGAGCGAAGCGGTGAGAACGTTTTGAATTTGGTTTAGTCTAAATTTGATATTGAACGGAACTCTCAGTGGTTTGAGACCGCAACATTAGTGCATTCTTATTAGTTTTTTTACGTAAAAGTGCTTGGTAATCCACTTTTCTGTTTACCGGTTGCGGTTTGAGCCTTTATTCAACAGCAAAAATGTTTGTACAATCGCTTGTTCAAAAGCAATAACCCGGTATTTTAACCAATATGAAACGAATTAATAATGGTAGGTTTTATTTCGGTACTTTGCCTCCATAAAACATCTAACTAGAGTATAAGAAGTATGTAAATAAAGCTGCCACTATACATCGGATTTCTTAATTGGATTGGTCTTTGAACGTTTTACAGCCAAAATGTTCCTTTTAATTATGACTTAAAATTATTAGGTAGCGGCGTTCTTTTATCTATGTTCATATGCCGATAGAGGTTGGCTGCGGTTTTCGGTCGATAGGACTGTGTCAATTCAGTATTTTAAAGCGTCAACGACAGTTCGACACTCGATATTCACCGCCACATGTTTCGGTAACTTTCTGTAACTAAAACTTCGTATGGTATCATTATTGTATCAAAGATTCAGATCATTGGATAACGGAGCGTGGCCACTGCAGTAGGCGTTCGTGGGAAACTATAGATATATTTTGTACTCGAGTTTCTACCATGGTAATTATATTGGTTTGGAGATATCAAAGTTTTACTAGCAGTAGTCACGTAACAAAGCGAAACTGATTTGACGTGAGAAGCTGTTTTGAATAGTACAGCTTTAACGAGCGGTGTTGTTTACAAGCTTTTAACAGTTACGTGCTAATTTTCTTTTGTGATTATTTGTTCCTATAAAGTTTATTTTGATTTAGAAGATATTTCCCATGACAATTTTTAAACGTGATTGCAACGTAATTACTTACTTACTCATATTACAATTATTATGTTACCATCAGCTAACAAGAGAATGTTTCGAATTGCAATTAAATCTTTCTTTGTTTATTAAGAACGTCAGCTGAAAATAAGTATGTTTTTATCGCAATCAAACCTTTATTTGTTTATCTATCTCTCAGATATGAATTCTTAATTCCATTTCTTTTAATACCCATGACGTCACTTCCAGAAACAGTTTTTCTTGTCACATAATTTCTAATGCGGATTTCATTCGGACCGCACCTGCCGCCGGCTCTCGGGTGGAGACTGTAAAAAGTAGTTTGCGCTGGCGCAAGTACCGTAACTCGCGCGAAGTTACGACCCGTCGGTTTGACAGCTGCTTCCGCCTGACCACTGGTCTGTTTGCGAATAGAAACTTTTTTTTATAAAGTGTCAAAAGACAGTTATGGCATAATTTCATATGCGTAGCTTAAAGAAAACCAAAAATGTTTAAATATGTAAGTTAGGCTATATCGTCTAGTGGCATAACATAACTCTAGAGGTTATAAAAATATGTGCATAATAATCTGAACCGGATAATTGGACTGGAATGAAAATGATAAAATAAATAATGAAGCTTCTAATTTCAAGATTCATAATCACTCTTTTTATAAGTGGCGGAAGTTAGACTATACGAAAGGTGTTGTCTAAATAGGTGTTAATTAATTAAACTTGGAACCCCTAGCGCAATATCCTCCAAAGTACAATAAATTCCATGTGCGAAATTAAGCATCCTTTCAGGACACGCTCGCCAAAGCGTTGAGATTAGCACGTAGACTGAAACTTCCTTGTTACGTGTTCTTGATTATTTGCCGAGGCAACGGAACAGCCGTCGTAATCAAACGCTCAGTCCGAGCAAATCGAGTTAAGACCCTGGCCTTTGAGAGGCATTCATTACTTAGGCATTAAGACATAAAGCTTACCGTCCTATTCCATTTCTCTAATTATTTTGTTGCTAAAAATCTCAATTTGGATATTTATCTTTACAAACTGTGCAGAGTAGTAGGTATGTTTTTTAATTCTGAGACTTAAGTATGGACATCCAACTTCCAACTCTGAAAATCTGGTTCGTGTTTCTGGATACTGTCTTTAAGCTTTAGCCGGCTTTTATATCGAGAACGGTCTACAATATTTACACATAGAGCTCTTACTTTACGGTAAATATGAGTGGTAAAGCCACGATCGTCCTATATACCAGGTGACGGCGAATACTATTCCATTTTCCCGTTAAGTATCATAAACTTATCTAGTTCAGCACTAAATTTTATACACATCGTAAAACTTCAGTCGAGTCAATGCGCAGCGACAAGCGCAAAATTTCAATACCTTAAACTCGTATTACGAGCGAAAATTTTATTTTCACACTCGGAATCTAATATATCAAATATCACACCAACGGCAAATAGTACCGCGAATTCAAAATAGCGCGCAGCGAGAAGAATGCTCTGGGTTTCGTTTCGTTGGTCGAGCGCGCTTTAGATCAAACCAATGGTTAGTTGGAAGTGAAATCCTCCCATTCATTCGTTCATTCATTCATAAAACGCATTACCGTTGCCGCCGCACCCTAACCCCGTCTCGGCTTGGACGCAGAAATACGTTGCCGGGAATCCCTCGCGCGTTGCACCTTCCGATGGAAACTGAAACGTAGGATTTTGTTGCAAGTTACGCTCAAGGAGTGCGGGCGGGCTTAGCTCGTGCGAGTGTGCTTTAGCTTTGTAACAGCCGAGACTAGCTAGGCATGAGGCCGTTTTGTATTCGCCTGTAATAAAACCAAGAGGAAGCAAATGAATATTTCAGTTTAAAGGAAACATGAGAGGATTTTGTAGCTAACGTGCGTTTATTTTTTTATGCCATGTCTGGGTGTAATCATATTACAAGCCAAAATTCGTGGAGCTTGCGTATCTTAACTTAGATCAGACAAACTTTTAAATTATATTGATCATGCGTTAAGAAGAGCGGTGAAGCAATTAGGGGAAGGTCCGTCTCCGTCTTTAATTGTAATGGTTTTCGTTATTATCTGCAACGTCATTAAACTCGTCAAATAGATTTTTAATTTCCTATTCCATTAACAAATTGAGAACTTGGTCAAATCAATCCTCTTCAAGTTCAATTTTGTAGCGGTTGTATAGACATTCATTTATTTGCTATCAATACGTTGCTTCAGACTTAGTTCAATTCGAAAACTCCATTACCATTGTTCCATTTCCATTGGTATAAACAAAAACAACAGGCTGAACGTTGAAAACTATTTTAGTTTCGGGCTCCTTATTGGCAAACCGCCATATGAGCGCGTGGATGAGAACTCCACCCGGCCCGCCCGCAATGAAGACAAAGTGTGAACTACCCTAATTTATTTTATAGGCGTTCTTATTTACCAAAAACACGGATTTGTTCGGCCAAAGGGAGAGCAGATATATTTCCCAGCTCATTTCCCTAAAACCCACTCCATTTAATAACCCTAAAAGAGCCGGCAGATACCTCATACGGAATCCGTGGGATTTTCGCTTCGGCTCGGTCTCGGATCGCGTTCCAATGGCCCCCAAGTGTCGATAGCGCCTATCCACCGCTTCAATGAGCTATTTCATTATTCAGCCTCACCGACTTTGCTAGAGATGGCAGCGATAGGATTGACTAATTTTGCAGTAGGTATTCCTTAAGACTAGCTCGGCGGCGCGCGTCTTCATTTGGGCCGAGCCCATTTTGCGGGCTTAGCGCGCGATCCGCTCGATATCACCAACGTAAGCACGTCATTTGCAACTCCCACCACCCTTAAACAGTCTTCAGCCTCTTACACCATCCACCCAAACTTAAAGTTATGATTATGCAAACGGTAACTTTTTAATTTTGTTACCGACTCCATTTCTCAAAGGAAAAGTTTTAATAACAGGCAAACAATTCATGGCAGTTGTTCGTTTTTTCCTCAAGTTACAATCGGAAGTTTGGAAATGTGTTAGCAATAAGAATCGTACAGGCTGGCGGTCGAAATACTCTTGAAAGCGTTCGAGGTCCCAACATGTCTAACTTATAACTTGCAGTGTAAAAGAGTTTACTATATGATTTTTTTATACCTTGCATTCCTCTACTAATACTGCGATACTATTCATGTACAATTCGTAATGTAGATTAGTAATGGTTGATTTATATTTATTTCTTAGGTCCACTTTAAAGCAGTTTGACGGCGATAGATTCAACGTATCGAGATAAATGACATAGCTATCAGGCCATTCAATGAGCGACTAAAAGCCACGCAATCAGCACGACGATCTATTAGAACGTTAGCAAATCGTAAACTGAACTTGCTTTAAATTTGTGTGCTAGCTGCATTGGCCTGAATTCGTTCATTGACTATTCAGCCGTAGGCCGCATCCAATTGGGCCGAGGCACCTAATCCTCGGTCGGCAATGAAAGTCAAAGCGAAAGCAAGTTGGTGTTCCCTAAAAGCCCTCTAGCTTGGCAAGGAGGCGCGGCTGGCGGCGCGGGCGTCCTACGACTCGGCGGCAGGGCGAGCTATTACGCTGGCAAGTGGCAAGTTTTGTGCTCGCCTCATGGGCGATTCATCGGCGCTTCTCGTTAGGGCGCACGGCTGAATGCCGCCTTGGCACTCCTCATTATTGCGTTTATAAAGGCGCCCATAGAGAAGCTTGATTCACTAGACCCGCTATGTTGCTCTGAAAGAGAAAATGGTATTGTGTAGACGCTTTGTTCGGTACCTCTTTTTTATTTCATCCGCTGTAAACCTCGCTCGAAAGATATTTGTGGCAACATTTTGTATTGTGCACCTATAACGATGCGCTGTGTCGCCTTTGCTCTAGGTATCTTTAATACGTTTAAGTAACGAGAGCATTAACTGGTTTCTCATTGTGATTCGAAACCGTGAGATCGAGCTAGCGTATGGACTGATATTGCTAAGCATGGTAATTTAATTTTTATTGCCAAGATATATTACTACATATCAAACTAAACCATGTCAGCATTTCCAACCACATAATAAATTACTAAAGCTGCTTATATTATGACTTGTATCCGACCCAGCTAATCAGTAACTCACGCCTCTCTTTAACATATGTAAATAGACAATGAAACGTTAGCCAAAATTAACATTTAACTTGCAGCTAATTTATGACTACTGCTTCGAGGCTATGCGAGACTACAATGACTTATTTATTGCAATGTGTGTGTCGAAAAAAACATTTTAAGGTAAGAGTAAATAAACTGTGAGCGCCAGGTAAACATTGGCTTTGCAGGATGACTCGAAATGGAAACCCATTTCGGAGACCCTATAGCAAATAATAAATTGATTTTCAACATCGGAAAACTATCATCGGTTTCATGTTGACTTTGTTGTTACAAAATAAAAAAAAACACGGACGCCAATATTGTATTTCAAGTCCAACAGCTTTAAACTATCAGTCAGCCAGATTTTAACTATAGTTAAAATTTGTACCACCAATTGGAATAACTAATTATTATACCACCGGTGGGCGGGGCAAATAGCACGTAGAACCGATGGCCGTTGGGGCGGAAAGGTTCTCGAGTGGCGACCACGCACCGGAAGGCGCGGCATGGGTAGGCCGTAGTCCAAGGTGTACTGATGACCTGGTAAAGGTCGCGCGAGTCCGCTGGATGCGGGTGGCGCAGGACCGGTCACTTTGGCACTCTTTGAGGGAGGCCTATGTCTAGCAGTGGACGTCTTTCGGCTGATATGATGATGATGATGCCACCGGTACCAGTAATTAGTTATTCTAATTAACCTAAACTTTTCTTACATTTTCGTTATTACCATAACGAGTAGGTACCATCCTGTAGAAAACGGACTGATTTATTTTATCTCGTTATTGATGGATGTCATCTTGATGCATACTTTACTTTATATACTCCCCGTGTGCTGTCTAGTTAGAATTTCACCACCCCCTTTCTTACCGTGGCTGTCGTAAAAGTCGACTAAGGGAGCAGGGTTGAAGTGTGTTGAGGGCGACGGGCCAGCAACCTATCACTGCGATATCACATTTTGTCGATCTTTTATAGCCCATCCCACATTTATGCTAAAAGTGACACTGAAACATAAGTTTCATGTGCTCTACCTACCCCTCTTGGAAATAAAGACGTGAATGGCCAATAAACACTGTTCAAATTCTTACCGGTAATTAAATTTAATAATATTCACAGGAAGCTCTAATCCGTCTGTGAAAATCAATATCGGCTGCGCAACTAATATTGGTAGCTTTTCCCCGGTGATATCAAAATTTGCTGGTCGTAGCTAAGCCGGGAAACCGCCGGCGAGATTTGTTTCTAAAACTAAAAGCAAAAAGATTTTCTAGCGTTCACCAAGTAAAAACAGGAATAAAAACGAAACGGGGTTCATTCGTCAGGATCACTCAGGCAAAATTATATGGCTTTAAAACAGTATGTATTTTAAGTTAACAACACTAGTAAAAGTCATTTTAAACGTCTCCAAGTGTCTACTTAATTATTATCAGTTCGCACTCGGAGCTCGACAGCTTAGGTACCGAACACGCATGCTCCATTATACTTTATTATTTCGAAGTCCACTTAATTAAAATGGTTGCAGCTGCGCCATTTATCGACGTCGGCGAAAAGTTCGATGAATTATCTTTGATTTTTCTTCGGTTGAGAGTCTTTTTCATAACACTATAGCGTACCTATTTAGTAAAGTGTTCGCACATGTCACAGGACACGGCTACTTACTTACCAAGATTTACTTATATATAATTTAATCAAAATGCAATGTTTCCGTTATGGTCTTTACGAAAGAAAATATACACTTTCATTGATAAACGAAGCAAGCGTAACCGACATTCTTTAGTTATTATTTCCACTTAGACAGCGGAAAAACTTGTAACATTTGTTAGTAGAAGTGAGCGTAAAGTTTCAATCGAATCACCGCTAGTCGCTCCGCTTGGTTTTTGCCACGCTCTCGGCAACTATTGAAGCGGCAGACTCCTCACCAACCGACCAAGTTTTCTCATTATGCCCGTTAGTGCCCGCCACCACTCCGACTACTCACAGATTCACCAACCACTGACGAATCACGGAGCACGTACGCACTAAGATCGACGTTCCAAAATCGCATTCAAAATCAAAAGAATAGTCTTAAGACATCTCTCAGTCTATAATTACATTAATATGTTGGTTCAAATGTAGGGAATAGGGATGCTTTCCAAAAAAAGTTAGGTCTGTTTTAAATAAACTGGTGGTACTTACCTACGTCTTAGGCGAATCATAAAGTAAGCAGGAGGGACATTCTATCGAAGAGGGAGAGCGGTTAGCCGACTTTTACACTGGTTTTATTGTCTCAGCACCCCTCGTAAACCGTCTTTGTGCCAGTAACGTCTCAAGTTGTATTAACACCATGATAACTTTAGTGGAACCGTTCGGCATGGGGAGCGGTTGCCCTCCCGCAATTAGGTCGAACTCTATAGTTTCCGCCATTTAAACGGTACCGATGCGATGACATTCAGTGTTATAAATACGATTGTAACCCACCCTTGGATATTGAATTTGGAACGAATTATGAACAACCCTCTCCTCTGAACTATGTTACGCTTACGATGTTATGACATAATTAGGATGATCGCCAAATTCGTTACATCAACACGGCCTATGATTCCCAGAAATCGTCTCACTAAAATACATGATGTATTTTCTACAGCTACTGCATAAGTTATATCAAATCCTAACGTAATCGATCATGCATGACAAACACGACGTTGAAATTGTAGAGTACCAAGTCCTTGAATGCTCGAAGGCACTTTATGATCAATAGTTATAATAAACTACCTAACTTATGCTGATCCCATATTGGTACCTTTAATCTTTAAGAACGAACAATCAACATTGTCAAACTTGGGCTATTTGAGTCAAAGCATATAATATAAAAGCATTTATACGGAAGAAAACCAAATAGACAAATCTCTAATTAGGTCAGGAAATAACGAAGGTAAATTGAATATAAAGTTATGCATGAAATTTGTCTTCCATTATACAAAAAAAAAATGTCTAACCAATTCTCGTAACACAAGTCCGCTACATTTTATTGAAATCCCGTATTGAAATTCTATAACGGGCCACCAGAACTTTTCAATAAGGGAATATTTAATTTCCATTTTAAGAGCATCAGCACAAACAAAACGAAAACTTCTAAACACATATTTGCAAAAGGAAAACGAAGAGCCTCAGTTAATTCCGCTAGGGCTGATTCGAGAGTTGATTTGGGCGACACAAATTTTCCAACGAATTTAGCGGTTTCAATCGATGACGTCGTAATGGAAAAGTTCAATAAGCAACAACAAAGGCTGATACAAGTTAACGAAGCACACGAAAGCGAAATTCACGATGGCATCGCCGCACTTCGACGGACAGGAAATTAAAAGACAAAAGAGTGCCGGCCGGAGCTGTTTCGGCTCGGAAGTGAGGGCGTGCCCTCCCTTTTGATCGCACTTACCCATGGCTCACTTTCTACTAATGCTAAATGATGACAGCTGCCAGCCAAGTTATCATAACCGATACAATACGATTGCTTTATGAAATAATCCGAAATAATTTAGCAAACTTGTCTATCGGAGGTTAGGAATGGTTAATGCATGGGAAAATGACAGTTGAGTTGTCCTAATGATCGTCGGAAAAGTTACGCAGTTACCCCTTAGAACTGATCGTAAGTGAGCGATAAGAGCTGATCATAAAACTACCTATATTTTTTTGTTTACGTATTTGAAATAAAAACAAAGAATACCTTTTTAATATTATCTCAGTGTATCTTCAGTAACTTTTTATATTACATATTTTATATTATATACATGTGCCACCCTTCAAAATAATCTATGAGGATTATGTTAAGGCCTACCAGCAACACAAAAAGTGGCTTGCTCATCCTAACGATATTATGATTAAATTCGCAATATTTTCGGTTCACATGCGTTAGAATACATTTGTAACGTTACAGAATTAATCCCTTCTTATACGGGAGCTCTAAATGTGTATCGGGTGTGTGTCTGTGTATGGTTTCTGTAATTCGGGCGAGCTGGGTTAATCCGTTCCTCGGCATATCTAGTTACCGAGGGAGACTTGATGCTGTCTTCTCGGGATACATGAAAACGTTTTATACTTACCCTGACATAAGTAATTAAAACAGTAATAACATTAACCTAGAGACATTGTTAATTATTGTTAAACGTTTGCCGCAGTATAGCTACCGACGGCTGACAAAGTGTTGGATCAAGCTCAGCACTCCCAAGTTTGTTTCCTAATTTAATTTGCATTTGGAATCAAAAACTTTCCGTGACACTGTTTTGCATTATTAATACTTTAGTATAGCCTGATCTCTCGGGAGGCGCACCAGAACCCATAAATTGAATTCCAACCTTCGCAATTAGTTATTCCCGCGCGTGAAAACTTTCGAGATCGTTCGCCTTCGTTAACAGATGTTACGCTGCTATTCATTATACATTCCGTCGAATTGTAAAGCCGAACATTTAATTTAAAGTACCAAACGCTCCTTTGTTAAATCGTCGAACATTTTGGAAGGTATTGTAGAGGATCGTTCGGGCGGGAGGATTAGCGGCGCGGTAGCTCGCCGCTAGTTTCTGTTTACGGCGAACATTCGTCTTCGCCGAAACGCGTCCCAGTAAATAATGCGACGCCATGACAAAATGCTTCCTTAATTGTCGAACACTACGTATAGATGCCGAGTATTTACATAGGCTACAAAGATCCATACTTAAAGATATCCATCGAATATCAAGTTTGATAAAACATACCTATTGAAAACCTCATAAAGCAGTAAACGCATTAAACCACACATGCGCTTGTCTACAGGGAAAATGACAAGCGTTCCGAACATATTGTCCGCGCCACGTGTCATATGGCGGTATATTGAATAACAAATCATGGACATGAATAATGTCCGTCCTCAAGACTCCGTGCAATCTGCCCGCCTGCCGTACTACTTATGTCGTTCTTTTTCACGGCACAACAAAAGACAAGGAAAAAACTTTTTGCCGTCGTAGCATGACTCTTATCTGCCTAATTTGGATCAAACAATTTCACTCCCCTAACGCAACTTGCGTACAAACACTTTGTTATCTGCAGTTTTTGGCAGAAATTATATTAAGATTTTGTCAAGCGATAGCGATAAAGCTGTATATTCTTACTCTGCTCTGTGGCATTGGGGGGCGATATACCCACGGGGAGTGACGCGTTTGCGCGATAACAATAATTTAGGAAAAATGATGTTGGTAGATTTTCATCTACGCTGATGGAATGGGTCGCAGGCTCACTAAAAAAAGCATTCATATAACGTTTATGAAAAGCCAAACGCATTGCATATTTAATATGTTTGATCTTATGAATCAACTTTTCTTTCTATCTTTACAGGTTCCCGGTGGTGTACGCATGAGATGTTATGGGCCCGCGCGGCCTAGCGAAGTGGCGTTGGTGGGTGGTGGTGGTGGCATGGGCGTGGGGCGCGGCGGCGCGTACGCTGTGCCCGGCGCGCTGCGCCTGCGACGATGCGCTGCGCACCGCCTCCTGCGCCAACGCCAGCCTCGAGATCGTCCCCATACAGCTCAACCCCGAGGCCACCCACATCAACCTCACGCACAACTCCATCGACAACCTCCTATACACCTTCAACTTTTACACACAAATAACCATCCTAGATATATCTTACAACAGATTACAGGACTTAGGTAGTAAGAATTTCGAAAGCAATATGGAGATGACACAACTGAATGTGAGCCATAATAGACTGAAGCGCCTAGAGAGAGATACTTTCGTCGGCTTGAAGAAGCTGATCGACTTGAACTTGTCAGATAATGAAATACGTAATGTACACGCACAAACCTTTAAAGATTTATCTATGTTGGAGAGACTCGATTTGTCAAACAACGGACTAGAGAGCTTTGAGCCGGACACTTTTGAACCCCTGTCGTCGTTGAAGATCTTATCACTCAAAAATAATTCCATATTAGACATACCATCTATCAATTTGTTCTACGTGGTTAAGTTGCAATATTTAGATTTGTCGGAGAACCTTATTCAACAGGTGTCGAAGCACGGTATGCCTTATTTGAAAGAATTGAGTCACTTAGATTTAAACAGTAACATAATTGGCAACGTGGATTCATTGGGCTTCCACAACTTACCTGCACTTCGCCACTTGGACCTGAGCGACAACAACATGACGACGATTCCCACATCCGCTCTCTCCAAACTAGTAAACTTGTCGCACTTGTACCTTAGTGGAAACTTTTTCCAAAGCGTTCCACCCTTATCTTTCCAAAGCCTTTTCCATCTGAAACACTTACATTTGAGCAGGCTTTATGAACTGAAAACGATTGATTCGAGAGCATTTGTTGACAATATAAATCTGCAGAAAATTTGGATGAATGAAAACTTGAAGATGAGCGAAGTCCCACCCAGATTGTTTCACGGTAATCCAAAACTCACGCATGTCTACACGAGGAACAATGCCCTAGAAACGCTAGAAGCGTCACATTTTCCAATTGACAGGCTTCAAGAATTAGAAATATCAGGAAATCCGTTTATTTGTAATTGTTCATTGTTGTGGTTGTGGAAACTGGGGACGGAGTGCGAAGTAACCAGCAAAAGGTCGGGGAACACAAGTGCTGCGCTTACGCTTGATTACGAGGACATCAAATGCGCAGGCCCTGAACCTTTGAAGGGCGTTTTATTTGTACAAATTCCTGAATCTGAATTTGGGTGCTCAAGCGGATGGGTGATAGTGGCAGTTGTGGTGCTGATTGTGAGTATCATTATAAGCGTCGCGGGAGGTGTTTTATACTTTTTGGGACCTTTGAAAAAGTGCAAAGGGGATAAGTCGAAGCAAGTTATGACGAGTGTTATGTTGAACGGTGATGTGTCGAAGTTGAGTAACGGACTGGGCTATTCAACAAGGAGTAGGGAACAAGAAAATAAGAGGGACGCTGATCGGTATCTGATGATCGGTTCCTCTGTTACTAATAACTTCCATTCATTGAATCCACCGTGGCATAGTGTGGATAAAAATCCATATTTTCAAGAAGACAGTGAGGAGCATATTTACCAGCAGTTTGCTTACGAGACAATTCCCCACCACAGGACCCCAGAGAAACCACATATAGTGTACGTCTAACAAAAGTTCCGTGCAAAGGACAATATTATCACCAAAATATTTTCTTTGCTACGTCGAAAAGTCATTGACACTGTATTATCGTCACGCAGACGAGAGACAATGAATTTGCAATATTGTAAATAGTGATACGACTAAAATTGTAAGATGTGATAGCTTTGTAAATAGACGTGTAAATAGTTAATTTAGCAGTGCAGATAAAGACATTACCCTCGTTTTTGTACTTAACTCATTTAGTCATGTTATTCCTAAATCCCATTTAACTATACCCCTCGCCTATAGAGTAAACTCTATGCACTTGTTTTGTTTTGTATGGATAGTTCCTCAGGAATGGGTACTCGATTCATTGTTAAGTGCATTGCAAATTGTTTGAGATTATCAATGCTAAATAAATATTTACTCATATGTAATTGTAAAGTATATTAATAATAGTTATATTTTCTGAATAGAACACCAATAGGTACTTGAAACTTTGTACAAAGACGAGCAATATAGAGTAATAATAATTTCAAATAATATCAGAATAGGAATAAATTTGTTAATTTATCATGCGACATTGTTATAGCGTTGTATTTAGTTGTAATATAGATCGACATCGTTCGAGTCATCCATGTGCTTAACACATACGTAAATAGCCTAAACAGGTATACATAATACATGAACAGGTATACATAATACATGAACAGTATTCAACCAACCAGCTGCTCTGATGCAAACGGGTACAAAGTAAAGATACATTTTATTGGCTATTTTTGTAAATTGATTTCATAAGACTTATTTAGTGCATTTATTTTCTCTTAATAGGTCTTGAATTAATATTTTTGTACTTAGTGAATATGTAAAATGATCTAGTTGAAAGTAATATCTTTGCATTTTCATAATGATACAAGTTATTCTATGAATTTTACAAATATTATAAACTTCATAACCGAGAAACAAAATACCTATTCAATCGATAATACCTACAGTCATAAATATAGAATAAGGCTATTTATACATACATACTGATTACATAAAACTTTTGTTATGAAACTTATTTAAATATTATAAACAAACGGAAAATAAAAACATAAATAAATAACTTTGTTTTTTTGCACCTTGTCTCTGATCTGACCAGCCAATCGAGTTGGACAAAATAAGTACGAAGCAAAGTATTTTTTTTCAATCCCAAGTCTATTTCATTGAAATTGTCGTTGTTTTCTTGTGAGATGATTGGCTGGCCAGACTATAGGTACCAACCGGAATAGCATCGATCCGCTTCGATTTCAGACCAAGGTATTATACGGGTATAGACTCGAAAATTATTATTACTCCAAAAGAAAGAAGACAAAAAAACATGCCTAGACGTTAATCCCATCCAGATATCTCAAATAATTACGAAGCTACATCCGTTTTAATATTGCTTCTTAGAGAGAGAAAACGCAAACAGTGTGTGACGTCACAATATGCGAGGCTGCCGCAGAGCGAGCCGCGCACGCGCCAGGCCGCGTCGATGGCGGCGTCGAACGCCGTCTTCTAGTGACGTCACAAGCTGCGAACGTCATCGTTTGATTTTTTCTCCATTTGACTACATTTTTAATCCCTTTTCGAGAAAATATTGATTTTTTTATTTAGTGTCTACTCCCCTATTGTGAAAGTACACACACATTCTCACTTAAGATTGCGATGTTTCCTTGTTTAAAATCATCAAACATTATATAGTCCAGTCAATGAACTGACAACTCGTATGGAAAAAAAGGCAATTTTGGAAATAATTTATAATAGCTTAGTTTTAATGTGAAACGGATATATTATCAATTAAATAGTTACCCAGCGACAAAATCCGACAAAATTTCAGATATCTAAAAAACGATAAACTAACTAGCTTCTGAAAAGTCAGAAAAAATATTAATAAATATTTTTGTCTTTATTTTGGTTCATTTACATTTGCTCTATAATATTCAAGATAAATCATACAAAAAAAGACAATGCATGCTTCATTTAAATCTACATAATTACTTCCGGGTGGAAAGTTTGTCGGATTCTTGAATTAATCATCTTAGAATATCATTTTAAAATGAAATCAACAAAAAAAACGCTATTATAAATTAATGTTTTTCAAAACCGTATTTTGCCACATTTATGACACAAGTCTGGTAAAGCAAAGACAACGAAAACAAGGTAACAAAAACAAAACTCACCAGCAGGTCGATCACGTAACGCATTGTACAGTCAGCATCATATAGTTAGTAGCAGCCAAAGTAGCCAAATATATCGGAACACGTCTTTATTAAAGGAAGGAATAAGGAAGTGTTACGATATATTTGGCTACTTTGGCTGCTACTAACTATGTGATGCTGACTGTACGCACGTTAGGTAGATGTAAATGTCAAATATACGGAAAAATTACAGATAAACTGTCCTATTGACGCGCGTACGAAACGTTACGTGATTACCCCTCTGAAATGAATATATATTATATTCCATGTTTTTTACCTTCTCAGGCCTACAGAGCAATATGCTATTCGAGTACTGACTGGGACTGGGCAGTTTTAGGAACCTAACCGGGAGGAAGGTTTTCTCAGTACCTAATATAAACATCAATTCAGATCAAGGTAACGCTTAGTTCAAAGTATAACTAGCTTGCTTAATTTCACACTGCCAAGAATCGCTACACGCTGCGCTCGTAGCCGATCCCGTGGTTTTCCTCGTATGTAGCGGAAAGCGACTACGACGTAGCAAGGCGGGTTCCTGGAAGCGAAAGTATTAAGACAAACTTGCCACGTTTATACGATAGTAGTTTAGACTCCAGACTGATTTCTGCAACTATACCTAATATTCACTCAAGAGCTTGTTGCTTTTCAGTAAAATAGATGCATATGGTACGAGAATAGGATATGTATAAAGTGTATCCATTTTCATTGCTATAGACTATTAACGCGATTTGCATTAGCAGCCACCAAAGTTAGTTTGTTTTGAACTGCTGTATTAAATACACTGGTAACCACTGGGAATATTTTACGTATAAAAATTCCCAATAGTAACGCTCCCTCTACCACGCTCTTTAAGAACTGGGAATATCCACTCTCTTTTAAATCTTGGAATAGCACAATACGTCAGGTCCCTGCGCCATAATTATCACACACAAATGGAAAATGTAAACTTGTCATATATCATATAGCCTGCCTGGTGGTAAGATCACACTGTAGCTTACACATGCTTGCGTCTCCAGAGAAGTAAAAACCGGCCAAGTGCGTGTCGGGGCACGCGCAGTGTAGGGTTCCGTAGTTGCTTATCTTAGTTACATCGACGTGCGGTGCGGTTGCGTCGGCCGAATTTGTACAATTGGGCTTTCCAAGTACACATTAAGTTCGTCGACTATTACTCGGTAACTACTTATGCCTTCTTGTCCGTGATAGTTTTCCTTTTAAATTCATTATATGTACTACTACCACGATTTTTTTCACATCCCCAGTAGTAGCCATTTAGCCGGCAGGGGGGGGACACATGACTCGAACAAAATTTAGGGCTTTAAAGCCCAATATCTCGCAAACAAATCACTGATTTCAAAAATGGTTCTAGGAAACCCACAATAGTTTTGAACGAGCTATCCAACGACACTATGGTTTTAACGAGAAAAAAAATTACATCTCCGCTTTAAGTGTAGGGGAAGGGGAGGTACCCCAAAAAAAAGTTTTTTTTCAAGATTTTATTGTACTGTTTTGTCGGCGTGATTGATTTATATACCCATGCCGAATTAAAGTTTTCTAGTTGTAATGGTTACTGAGCTAAGCCGAAGACGGACAGACAGAGAGACGTACGGACATGGCGAAACTATAAGGGTTCCTTGTTGACTACGGAACCCTAAAAAGCGCGTTGCCGATTCTTTATTCAAATCAATAAATAATGGGCAACGCGCTTTTTACTTCGTTTGTGTTAGTTGTATTGACAGCTTGAGACAAATGCTTACTCTCAAAACAAACAATACCCATACTTATATACAAGTGGCCATTATTAAGGCTGAAATCTTCTGTAAGGTGAAAAAACTTAGGTTGTACGAGAGCCGTAAGCCCGTAACGAAGAGGTAGAGCACATCTCAATGTCATTACAACAAACAATCAACAATTAGTTGTTGCGCTTTGGGCTGCACCAAATATGAGCGATTCGAGTCTTTTCGCGTACCAGTTTGATTTAAATGTGTTTCGCACGCTCATTCTGATACGTTAGCTCTGGGCGCAGGAAAGCGCAGTGCACGAAACACATTCTCATCACTATATAACATGGAAAAATTACACCTACCTATATAAAAATTGCGTTTCGTTTCAAGCGTGTACGCAGCATTTCACCTTCCTAAGCATTCCTTTACGGGATACGTTAAACTCTCCTCAACAAAAGTCAGAAAAGTGTAATAAGCGCTTTACCCAGAAAAACTAACATGATATGTATTTCATCGATTCCAAAAAAAAGCCTCGCTTACCCACGTGGAGCTTTCCAGCCTAGATGCGATTGCTGAAGTTGGGTTTGTGATGTGTGAAATAATCCGTATTCCTTTCCTTCAGAGATAAAGTTGATATCTGATTTGCGGTGACTTGGAGAGAAGTGTCTTTGTTTTTTTTATTCATGTTTCTTATGTTATTTAGATGGATAGCCATAAGCGTCCTTTATTAGTGAAGGACGTTAAAGCCAGAATCAAACTGACGCGGCCTGCGGTGGCCTAGTGAGTACCACCGCCACCGCAGGCCGCGCCAGCTTAGTCTGAGAGGATTTATGAATAGGTAGTACGAGGAGTTTGTTATCAGTGCTTCTTACTTAGCAATATATTATATAGCAAATGTAGAGTATGTGAAATCAAATCACGTAAAAGCGAAATTAGTTACCAATTAAAGATGCAGCTTGTAAATATCAGTAGAAGCCGAATTGTGAATTTAATTATACAATATATTCGGTATTTCGTGTACAAACGAACACTTTCATGCTACTACAGCCTAGTTAATTAATCCCGAAAATTCAGTAGGCTGGACGCTAGACCACACAGCACTCAAGATTTAATCGTTAATCATTATAATTATCATTGATTCGAGCACCCACACCGCGTTTGGCCATCTCGGCATTTAAACATGAAAATAAATAGCAATTAAGTTAGTTAAATTACAGTATTTCGGGTAAAATGAAATACGGTAATGCGTTTCCGGTAATGAATTTCAGTTCTGCCAGGCAACAAGTTGGTTACGATAAAGTAATTTGTACGGTCGATATCGGCTGCTGTCCATTAATGTTGGCATCCGATACAGATGGGATGCTGTCCGTTTGACAAGTAGCACGATTATGCAGGAGTAAAGTTGATTAAATAGCTGATAGCATTTGAGATAAGTTCTGCGAATGATATAAGCGGCGTAAACGGGTAAAAAAGTATCTTGGACCGGTTACACTTGATTATTTAAGAACCTCATTTGTAATTTACAAGCCTTTTCTTTTTATAAAAGTACCTACCTGTACTTTTCAGGCAAAGATTTCTACATAAATGTTTTTTTTAAACGGTAAGCCATATTTGAAGTTTACAGCAAGCAAAGATACTTACCGAAACCGGAAGCGTTGTAATATGATATAATACGTAGATCGGACAATCGGAAAAATTACGGGTCAAAAGCCGATACCAACCATAAAACCGAGGGGCTGTACTCTCAATAAAATTGATAAACGTTTTATTTATCTATATCCTGCATGGTGTTCGGTTTGACATTAACAAGGGGATGTAAAAAGCCCGTGGGCACAGATAAGTTATAGATCAGTTAACCCACACGAGGGAACAACAGCGATACAAAGTGCACCCTACGCCCTGTAATTTTAAACTTTGATACATTGACGTCGGTCATTTGCAACACCAATATCACACGCAGAAAATATACGCAATCGGTCACAATCTAGTCGGAGGAAAGTCAATCCAAATTTGTGTGTTCACTGTAATCTTGAAAATTGTTAAGTAGACATTTCAGACTAGATAATCACTGTGGTACCTAAGTTTTAAACACGGTTTAAGTGCTAGTTTTGGAGTAAATTGACTTTTAGTTTAAGCTTTATTTAAGTAATGGAATGGGTCTAGTATGCTGGTATTTAAAGATATTCATTCGTCCTATTTAAATCGATCTCAGTTTTTTGTTGAGAGACATCGTAGTAGAAAGTGGTCAAGAGCGTGGTCCGACACGCACTTGGCCACTTTTGTTATATTACATCATTGAGGAACGCAGTGTAATCACTTTTGAAATTTCCGCATCTTCATTTCGTCGAATAGTGAGGGGGCAATCGTCACGGGAGCCGTTCCTGCGTCCCGAGCACGGGCTACCTTCACAGACCTATAATGGAGATAAATGAATGTCAAAGTACTCAAATTGCCGCTGCCTGGGTTCAAAAGTAAAATTGCACGGGTTACTCGCTGGTAATGGAGTAAACGTGTAGGGCATTTATTTCGCAATTAGCCTTCGTTTAAATGTACCATTTGTTAGCCCGTTGTAATTGGCACCGCGATGGTGAATGCTGTTTACAGTGCCGTTGACTTGGTTTGTTTTCAAAATTTGAATTCGTAGACCAAATTATGTTTGCTATGAACTTTTGTATTGAGTAAGAATGATAAATAGAGTTAAAACGATGTACTTGCAATAAGAACAAGTTATCTCAGGTTTTTATTTAGGTGCTCTTTCATGATTAGGTAGCGAGGTGAAATGTTTAAGCGATATCTTATAATTTACTATAAGAACGTATAACAAGAGTGTACCCCCTTACACATAGACTGCAATGACATATTGGATGCACCTTAATCTTTCTGATTACTAAATCATCGTCACGTGCGGATTCCCAACGGGTCTATTCTGAGGCGGGCCTATTTGACTTTGTCCATGCACATTTATTACTCGCCACGTGATTAGAATTGCCAAAAGATCCATAAAGTTTCCTCGTACTTGGCCCGTGAAAAATATACCCGTGGCACGCTCGCGGTCGAGGGCGGGAAATCGAGAGTGATAAATGTTTTTTAGATTCGTGACCGTCGACCGTTTGGTTTAAATCTGCAAACGGATAGATGGACAGTTTTAATGGACTCGGTAAGGGAGTGAAACTGCGGCATAAATTTGGAAACCTTCTGTACATAGCGGGCAATTCCATTCTTTTTTCAAAAGCCGATTCGATGTGCCAATAGACGCAAGCATTTAATTTATTTGTCTGCCCAATTCGCGTTTCCGTGTTCGGTTTGTTTGACTCTTTTTGACATTTTATTCAATAAAATACTCGTTTCTATACAGTTTCATTCTTTTGAATTGATAATACCAATTATTTTTCATAAAAAAAAGCGCGTGAGGGGAGAACGTTTAATATAAATGAATAAACATTTGGGGACTATCTTACACAAATCGACCTAGCCCCAAACTAAACAAAGCTTGTACTATGGGTTCTAGAAGACGATATACATATACTAAATATAGATAAATAAATACTTAAATACATAGAAAACATCCATGACTCAGGAACAAATATTCATGCTCATCACACAAAGAAATGCCCTTACTGGGATTAGAACCCGGGACCTCCGGCTTCGTAGGCAGGGTCACTACCAACTAGGCTACAGAGGACGTCTTAGTCGTCTTAGAGGTCGTCTTATATAACAGAATGATTGTACAATCATAAGTTTTTTTGTATTTTTTTAAATGCTTACCGTCGAAACACTATTTTTCCCTAACTAAAATATGATCGTAAAATGTAAAGTAACTTTGAAAAAACAAAATTCAATCCCTTAATAGCCTTCAATATTTAACGCTCAGTAAACTCAAACCAATCAAAACACATCGAACATAAAGGGGATTCGCGGGAAAAAATAAAAGACCATTTATCCTCATCCTGAAAGGAGGCTGAAACGACCCGGTACAGTTGGGGTGCGAGATTTATTTCACGACACTGCTCGTTATAGGACCGAAGGGATGGTCGCAGGGAATGCAGCCTGCAGACAGTAGAGCCTGAAGCTACAGTAGACCAGGATCTCCCTTGGTACCGTCATCATAAATTAAAACGTCAAGCTCTTTTCTGCGAAGTAGGTAATCGCCATTCCGTTCCCTTCTCTGGCTTTGCTTTGACCTCCTGATACATTCAATTGACATTACCGTTCGACGCACGCCCTTGTCATCTGCCTTTCCTCCTGTCTATCTTCTGTTCAATTATGATTGAACGAGCCAGCGTAGCGAACGAAGCTATCTTTCAGCTTGGGTAAAAATTCACTGGCTTTTATGTAGGTAATTGCCATATCATTTCAAGTGCCCCAACATTCCGTCCCCTGTTGTTTACAATCCAACTACTGTTGTTGTTGTGTTTACTGTTGTTGTTGTTCATTCGTCCAATAGCCTCTTCTCACCTAGTAAACCCAAATTACTTAATTTGTTTTTCTTTAGGTCAAGATTATCTCCCAACGAAACAGTATGTAAGCAAAAAATATATTTAGATGCGCGGTTTGTTCTCAATTCACTCTACCTAAATTGTATTAATGCGAATTGAAGGAATCTAGTCTAGCACAACACAACCTACTGCCAAGTCGCATCGGGCTCGTTTCAGTGACTCCTGTCTCACTCGCACTGTGCAAATTAGAAAGAGGAAGGTACATTCTCTCGTCTCGTCTCGCGTCATGGCGTTAGTAGTGCTAGCCCGGCTGGTTGACAAGCCTTATTGCTCCTCGCCAATTAAATATAAAGTTAATCCTGAGACCTGAGATGTCCATAACTTATATGACTTTCCTGGAAGTATTGAAATAACAGATTTCAAGATGGGTTTGTTATCTGCCAGGGCCTTATTCAGATAGTTATTATGTTTTTGGAACCTGCGCATATTTTGCAAACATGATATTGTTTCTTTTTCATAAAAAATCAACAAGACATGTGTGAAGAGAAACCTTCTGTAACCTCTTCCACTGTTCCACAGAAGGCACTGGGGCATATACCTATATTACCTATAGTGTAACCGCAGATCAACAGATTATACGTATCCTGTGGAGTTGTATGTGGGAATTGGGAACCTACCATGTTCCTTCTGTTCTTAATTAAATTCGATGTTTGAAAACGGCAATTTGTCATTGTAGAATAATTACGAGGAGTGGGGAAGTTCGCAGAACGCTCCACTAATCGGAAGTAAACTTTATCTCCTTGGTGGCTGATTAACATATTGGTTTTGCATATTTCATTTGCATTTCTCTGGTTGTGGTAAAATTGGAAGAGGCGTGTTCGAGTTCTACTGCCGATACTAAGGGAAACGTCCAAATGCCTTAATGCCTATAGGTAATTTCATTGAGTGACACCTATGTTTTACCTTTATTTAACGTGCAAGCGACGTGAACGAAGTTCTCTGTTTCATTCTTTGGTATGTCCGGCTGTCCAGCTGTTTATCGCCTCCACAGGTCACATTTCGCAGCCGATTTTCGTGAAATTTTAGGCACTATTGGATACGAATTCCGATGAAAATGGCTGAAAGACGCGTCATACTCAAGTTTACATGGACGACAAGTAAATTCATTAGTGCTCAGCGGAATTCACACGAGAGACCACACTTACACCATATTGTTTTTCTGTAATATTTTTGATATTGTACTACTTTAATAATGTAAGTAGAATACTTTAGTAATTAATATTGTTTTGAAATAATTTTTATTTATTATTTATTTATTTAATTATGAAACAAACGGAAATACAAAACATATTGATACAATTTCTTCTCTTAATCTAGACCTATAGTTTCCATTTTTATTAAACATATCTTTATATAAGCACGAAAAAGTACCTATCCTGGATCAGGTTAAGCTAATTAGTAAAAGGTTACACAGAATTTTTAGAAACAGTTTCACAGAAAACCTAGTGAACGGAAACATGTTCTACGTATTTAGCAACTTTTTGAATAAGTATCGACAATAAACATGATGAAATATATTAATACTTTTATATATTAATATACGTTAATATACGTTAAGATTTACATACTACTAGTCCTGAATTTGACTAATTTGACTTGTAAAAGTGTCCGTGGAAGTAATTTATTCGTCGTGTATTTATGAATACAACTAAACTTGGCGTGCAACTTTGTAAAAACAAACATTTGTGGCACATAATGCGGTTTCTTATTTTAAATGGCGTTTGATTTTTTTTACCCAGTTTCTAAGTATAAGTAGTGTTCAGCGGAATCGATATGAGAGACTTAAATGAAATAGATATGAGAGAATTAACTTAAATTAATTTAAATTTTGAGTCACAGCCATATTTTATACTTCTCTGGGGATACCTCTCAGTTAAAAATATTTTAATTTTGACGCTTGGTGACCTTATATTTCTAAGAATTATGGATAGTTCATTTTTCTCTTATTTTTAGGGTTCCGTAACTCAACAGGTTTTTTTTTTACATAAGTAGAGGTTGGTAATGTAGTTAATTTTCTTTTGGGTGATGTATTATGTGACGACCTCTGTAGCCTAGTTGGTAGTGACCTGCCTTCGAAGTCAGATATCCCGGGTTCGAATCCCGGTGAGGGCATTTATTTGTGTGAATAGCACGAATATTGGTTCCTGAGGATGTTTTCTATGTATTTAAGTATTTATTTATCTATATTACATGTTTTGTGTTATATTTCGTTAGCGGACGTTTCTGCTCAATAAAACATTTAATGTTATATTACATGTATTTCGTCGTCTAGTACCCATAGTATAAGGTTTGCTTAGTTTGGGACTAGGCCGATTTGTGTAAGATTATCCCTAAACATTACATACATATTATATACATTTTGACTTGTAAAAGTGCCCTTGTGGCCTATTTGCAGAATAAATATTTTTTATCGAGTGTCCCACAAATTGACCATAAGGTAAACCACAATATTAGGGTTCCTTTATTCCCTTAGAGGTGCGGACCCCTTAAAAGATACAAGTCAACATATATATTATGTTGACTTTTATCTTTTTAAACTACACATTATAAGGTGTAGTTTTTTGAATGAGTCGAAAAGTCAACGATACCTACTACCTCATCAGGCAACAAACAATTTCAACGATCGATTTTCACACAGATGCAAATAATAATACAATTAGTTTTGCAATATGTTCGTTGTGCGAGTATACGAATAAAACATGTAATATCAGGTTGAGACAAACAGAGAACACGGGTCACTCGACGAAGTCGGGCTAAATACTTTCCCCATTGCCAGTAACTCCACATTCAATCAAACGATCGTCATCTCATCATGCAATAAGTACCCATTTCTAAGTTTGCAGTGCACATTGCGTCCCTATAATATACTACTGGATGTGTAAATAAATTTTATAGTCCCAGATAAAACCCATTACGACTGCTTTACGAGTAGCACTCCCCTAATGATGTGCAGGGGTTGTTGGTTAAAGAAATGTTCCACGTTGTATTTTAAAAAGTTGTTGATTTATACAGAAGAGTTCCCGCCGTTACAAAATGTATTGTGCTATTTTTCTTTAGTGTTGAGTTGTATGCCACTGTGTGGCCTTTCGAGGACATTATTTTTGATTGATACTAACAAACGATGTACCCAAATGAAAAAAAAAACGATAAGAATTTTTAAAAACCCCTGATTGACTGTAAAGGCATTAAAAATATTTATCAATAATTATTGATTTGCTGAAGATGCTACGGTAGCCCAATGGTACAGTTATATTTGTAAATAGTTTTTAATGCCATAGCTGCCTATAATACCTGGCAGCTTAGAAGAATAATGTAGTTTTTACTGTCTATGAAAAAACAGTTGAAGTTGAAAAAAAGGTGTTGAGTTTGATAGTTGAAGTGAGTTGCAGTTCTTATAATAATAAATAATTTAATGAGTTAAAAGTGAGTGGTTTTCTGTTCCTGAATACCGTAGAAGGCGGAAAGATTATTCGCAACAGAAAATTGGCTGTCAAGCGGCGGCCGTGGCTTCGAATCCCGCCTCGAACGTATGAGTTTTTCTAAACTTACGTACGGAATATTTACCGTTAGCTTTTCGGTAAAGGATAACATCTTGAGGAAACCGTTCTAATCCCAATAAGGTCTAATTTTCCCTCTGGGTTGGAAGGTCAGATGGCAGTCGCTTTCGTAAAACTAGTGCCTATGCCAAATCTTGGGATTAGGTGTCAAAGCAGACCCCAGGCTCCTATAGGGGCACAACCGGGAATGACTAGGAGGATGATGAATGATTGATTGGTTGCGAGGTGTAATTACAAATGCATAAAACCCCCACAAAATTGCCGTAAACGTAAATCATACAAATGAAAAAAAATGTACGTCACTGGTGTGTTACAAATACGAAAAATAATCGTAATCTAATTATTTTGACTTATGTAAGTAGATTAAAATGATAAAATGTGCTTAAAATATAATTATATCAATCGGTAAATGTTAAAGACAATAATAGCACCTTAGTTCCCCAATAAAATCGCATCAATTGTATGCTCCAACAACAAAATTATCTTTTTTTACGATCAGCATACTAATGATTGCGGCCCTCCGAGTCTATCCTCCGGGGTGGCCTTCGCATCAATAAAATTAACATTGTTATCCACTTAGACCAACGAAAAATTACAAAAACACCTTCAACTCAGAGCACGGTTAGGTATTTTGTGAAACTGCTGAATTTTCTAGAAGCAAAATTCTTAGGAAATACGCCTTTTAATTTTATTTACAGTGTAGGTACTTATTTGATTGAAAAGTTTTGTAAATTGATGATCGTTCAAAAGTTACGGAATTTAATTGTATTACTTTGTAGTAGAGAGTAACTCTAGAGACGTGTTTATTTACAGATTCCAGGTTTGTAACGGAAAGTAGGATTGACTTGTTAAATATAACAATACCCCTGAATAGCGATTATTTTTAAATGAATGCAGAGTAATGATTTTTTTTTTTAATTAAGATATGACGGCAACGTGGTTGCACCAAAATCCTATTAGGTTCATCTCGCTCATAACTGCTAAAGTGATATGTGTGTGTCATAAAATGCATTTCACTAATTTGAATTAGATGTTCGGTAGGTCTAACGTCAGTTGCAATAATGCAGGAAACTTTCATAATGAGATTCACCTCAACTGAGACCACAAATTGGATTATAATGTTAATAACATGATTCTCAGTGTGCGCGCTCTGCGGGGAACAATTCGGAGCTTCTTAGGGCAGCTGGGCGTCTATTATCCTCATTTCAATAAGAAATAAATTACGATTTCTTATTACGTTTTCCATTATGGGGGAAAATTCATCAAGTTTCATTCAGTGGCGCGTGTTATCAAAGATTTTAATGAATATTTTTATGATAAATGTATTCCTATTCAAGCTGTTATACTATTATTACGTGTTTCTTAATCTGACACGCTGAAGGGCTCGTATTCAAAATATTTAAAGAAGCCAATATTATCATTTCTTTATTTCTGAAACGGATATTATTAGTCGATATTATTTATTTATCTGCTTAATCTTATAAAATAAGTTTATTTCTGACTTTATTTGAATGCATACAACCTTTTCCTGATTTAGATTTAGATTTATTTATTTCGACATAAAAATTACAATATAGATTCGCATACAATGTCAAAATTATAAGAATCCTTATCACTATCGTCAATAATAAGAAATAAAAATTTAATAATATTCAAAATGTCAATACAGAAATCTTGTCATTTAACAACTAGTGGATAATTAATTTTAAACACACATAAACATGAAATCTAAATTACTGCAGTCGGGTGATTGACTACCTACTTAAGAATGTTTTTTCTTGTACTTTAAATATATACATAAGTATGTACAAACAATATTAACAAATCAAATGGTTACGATTTTCAAAAATGCACTTTGTTCAATCACTTTCGCGTCGTAATTTGACGACCGGTTAGCCTAGTGGGTAGTGACGCTGCCTACGAAGCTGAAGGTCCTGGGTTCGAATCCCGGTAAGGGCAAATATTTGTGTGATGAGCATGAATATTTGTTTCTGAGTCATGGAAGTTTTCAATGTATTTAAGTATTTATATCCATTATATATATCGTCGTCTAGTACCCATAACACAAGCCTTAATGAGCTTACTATGGGACTAGGTCGATTTGTGTAAGATTGTCCCCTAATATTTATTTATTTATTTATTTAATTTGCATTTTAATTTATTCACCCTGTAGTGCAGCTTTTTGTCTTTCCACCGTGTCTATGAAAAGTTTATCAGTATCCTGGTTAGATATAATTATTAATTACTGACTTTGGCACTAGTAATTCGTTTATAGTTTTCTTATCTGAATCGCGTGATAGATTTATTGTCGAGGATTCCGGTAAAATTTCAAGGAAATATACAAAAAAATAAGGATCAGGTTTGATCCGTTAAAAACCAAACTTTTTTTGATATAATTAAACCCCGACAAAAACGAGGCATATTAAAACTGCCTATTTATATAGTCTAGATAACTGTTATCTATATATATAAAAGAAGAAGTCCTGAATGACTGACTCATCAACGCACAGCCAAAACTACTAATGTTAGAGAGTTGATTTTTGCACTGTAGGTTACTTTTATAACGTGGGCTAGGGATAACAAAGGATTTTTGGAAATACCTCCCCTAAGGGGGTTAAATAGACGTGCAAAGTTTGTATGGGGGAAACTTTTTTTTTGAGCTAGAGACCTGAAACTTTGTAGAAAGATTACTTATTAAGATACAAAAAAAGTAATTTCAGCGTTTTGAAATTTTTTATCTCTAGGGGGTTAAAAAGGGGTTGCAAAGTTTGTATGGGGGAAACTTTTTTTTCAACTAGAGACTTGAAACTTTGTAGAAAGATTACTTATTAAGATACAAAAAAGCGATTTCAGCGTTTTAGACAATTCCACCCCTAAAAGGGTTAAATAGGGGTGCAAAGTTTGTATGGAGGGAACTTGATTTTTTGAGCTAGAAACTTAAAACTTTATAGAAAGATTACTTATTAGAATACAAAAAAAGTAATTTCAGCGTTTGGGAAAATTTCATCACTAAGGGAGTTAAAAAGGGGTGCAAAGTTTGTATGGGGGAAACTTTTTTTTTTAACTAGAGACTTGAGACTGTATAAAGATAACTTATTAAAATACAAAAAAGTGATTTCAGCGTTTAAGAAAATTATATCCCAACGGGGGTTAAAAAAGGGTTTTGTACGTGGACACTGGATTTTTTAGCTAAAGACTTGAAACTTTGTACAGATTACTTATTAGAATACAAATAAAGTACTTTTATCTACGCACATATCATTAGTGCTCTAAAATGCGTTCAGAAATCGTAGGAAATGACCAGCATTATTACAACCAATTTTACTATAAGAACTTTCTTGTCTGTGGTAATAGGTAAAATCTGTACTGTAATGTTATTACAGTACAGATTTTTGTAAGGTTATGAGTTTAAATTTGGAACAGCTATCAAAACTCAAATGGGTCTCTATTCTAATATCCATAGATATTACAACAGTTATCGATGCGAAACGTCAATTTAGTATGTTTTTTAATATAAACCGCACGACATTTGATCAAGAGTGACATGAGAATAGGGACTTTCATTCGTTTGTCTATGATTTAAAAAAACATTCGTCTTGACGTAGGATCGAATTTCCGCCATTACTGTTGTCATTTCTTTGTTGGTTTTTGCTGTTACGAAAGTAGAATTGTGAAATGTTTATAATTCACATTTTAGTTGAAAATATGAGTAGTAGTGACTCCGAAAACGATATGCACACTCCGCCGGATATCGTAAATGCAACCACGATTGCAACAAAGATATTTTACAGGTAGCACTATAGTAGCAATGCGGGTCATTTTCCTACGGCTTCCGAACCCAGTACTTATGATATGTGTGTAGATAAAGTAGTGTATGCAACTGTACATAATTTAGCCTTAAAACACTCGTGTGATCCTATTATGAAACTCGCTGGCGCTCGTTTCATAAAACCACACTCGTATTTTAAGGACTCTGATTATGTATCAGTTGCATAAACTACTATTAACGTTTTAGAAAATTCCACCCCTAAGAAGTTTAAAAAGGAGTGCAAGGTTTGTATGGGGGAAACTTTATTCTTAGCTAGAGACTTTGTAGAATTATTAAAACTATGTACAGATTACTTATTAGAATACAAATAAAGTGATTTCAGCGTTTTAGAAAATTCCACCCATAAAGGGGTTAAAAAGGAGTGCAAGTTTTGTATGGGTGAAACTTTTATTTTCTTAGCTAGAGACTTGGAACTTTGTAGAAAGATTACTTATTTAAAAAATCCCTAAGGGGGTAAAAAGGGGTGCAAGGATTCTATGGAGGAAACTTTATTTTTTTAGCTAGAGACTTAAAACTTTGTAGAAAGATTACTTATTAGAATTTAAAAAAACCAGCGATTTAGAAAATTCTACTCCTAACAGGGTTAAATTTTTATCCCTTAAGCAAGCAAAATAAGGGTTGATTATACCTTTCGCTATTCGTCAGCAGGTGGCGTTAGTGTAGCAAATGAATTTAATTATTCCTTAAGAGATTTGCCACACTGGACGCGTTCTGCGGTCTGCGGTCAGGTCTCCCATACAAAATTGTAGGGAAGACCTGACCGCAGACCGCAGACCACGTCCAGGAATTGCATATCAGTCTCTGCCACTGTTTGAAATGTAATATAGACCATTTTAACTAAGAATAAAATTCACTTAAGTACCTATTTTAATATCTTTGTCATCATCAAAAATCTACGCGGACGAAGTCGCGGGCGGCCGCTAGTATCAAATAAAGTGTAAAATTACGCAGTCAAACTACGCATTACTAAAAACTCAACCAAAACACCATTAGTTCTGTAGCGAAAAGTTGTAAATGAGTTTGCAGATGTCGTACATTTAGCCCATAGAAGCGAGTACACGACAGCGGGCGAGATTTATAATCTGTAGTTAATGTCCGCCAACAATGAGATACAATTTAGCTTCCCTGCAATGAAACGATATTTACAAAGCACCAGGATATAGCTTGTTTTTTGGCTAAGCTCTCGAAACTTCTATATCTACCTACTATAGAAAAATCTTTTTTGTGGACTGCCCTGGCTTAATAACTTTATTGCTGCTAGGAACGCCGTCCGTATTTTAAAATTTATAAAATAGAAATTCCGGTCGACGCGACCCAATTTTAAAAACGCTTGTTTTACGACTGGACTGGTATTCGGGGAAATAAGTATATTATTAAGTCCGATTACGATTCTTTGTCGATTGAGCCAAATTATATTTCTTTCATTGATGACTATTTCAATCCCATTTTATTCAAAATATATTTGAATTAATTAGGTAAGTGATCCATTTACCAATTTATTCATTCAATTCTAAAAAATCTTGCGAGTCCTTCAATACACTTTTTCTTAGTGAGGTTTAAAATATGAGAGCAACGCCACATGCCTGTTTAAAAGAAATATACCAGGTATTTATCGAATTGAAAGTCCCTTAAAGCAAATCGTTTTTTACTATTAATGCATTTTTTTAATTCCAATACATTTCACGCAAAGTTCAGTTTTTTTTTACATCAAAGTTCCATTCATCTAAAATGTACACAGGGTAAACAATGCAAATGGGCCAGTGAGGGTGAATTAAAGAACCGCGACAACCACCGCCACCACCACCACCTAGCTTTATTCCCGGTTGTGTCCCTAAAGGAGCCCGGGGTCCGCTTTGACACCTTATCCCATGATTTGGCATAGACACTAGTTTTACGAAAGCGACTGCCATCTGACCTTCCAACTCAGAGGGAAAACTAGACCTTATTGGGATTAGACCGCTTTCCTCACGATGTGTTCCTTCTACGAAAAGCCAGCGGTAAATATTCGGTACATAAGTTCTGAAAAACTCATTCGTACGGTCCGGGATTCGAACCCACGACCGCCGCTTGACAGCTGCATGCCTGAACCACTCACTAGGCTACCGTATCTTTTAAAGAACCACAACAACCATTTTACAATAATAAAAAACTGCATTTATTTAGATGTATCTAGACATGTGATGTATGTATAACATAGATATGTTAAAAAAATATCCACGGGGCATGCCATCATGTGTCCGAAGTAACCACTTAAGAATTTTCAATCACTAATTGTCATCGTCATTATCAAATGATGGCATTCCTTTTCATTTCGTTTCATTTTAAGTTAAATCTGTATTATTATTTGCAGTCTAGGGTCAAAAAGACTTCAATTACAGAATTTAATATTAACCCGTCTAAAGCTTTAAGTAACAAGATTGAGAGATTAAGAATCTATTCGTCAGGACAAAGAATATTAATTGAATTGCCTTAGAAAGAAGGTATTATCTGGGGACTCTGCCCTTTTGGCAGAGCAGCTAAGATTGGCTATTGTAATATTTTAGAGGTAATAAAAGTGGTCGAAATATTTAAAATGAATACAGTAACCAAAGCAAAAAAATCATTTGTATGTGATTAGAAAATGATCAAAGATAATCTTGTAAATGCTTGTTTCATTTAGAATCGGCCAGTAAAGTGTATTTTTGTAAATTGGTCACCTTTATTAAATTGGTCGAACGGACCCATAACCAACTTCATAGCTACAGCACTTTAAAATAAATAACGCCACATAATAAATGGCGCTTATGGGCTGAAATAGGAGCATACCTATCCTATAAAGATTTATCACCATTTTAAAACACAACCAGCGAACACCGGTGTGACCGGTAAACGGATACCATCAAATCGTATTCGAATGGAAAACCTAATAAATTCGTTTCATTTCCATTCGAAAGAAGTAAATTTAAAAAAGGCTACCACAGATAAGCCGCCATGTCAAGTCAGATGCGATGCAAATAAAACCATTTTTACTCAGCTGTCCGTTCGGATAAAAACGCGTGTTTGTGTATATTGTTTAAGATAGACAAGATTAGAGCAGGTGGTGGTGGTAGAAATCAATTTTACTAATTTCGATAATGTGAAATTATTTAATCAAATTTATTCTACATACTTAGCCACGATTGAAGTACCTAAGTTTCAGTGGAATTGGTCCACTGAAAATACCTAGCGTAGGATCGAGCAGTCAAAATAGCATGCCAGGTACGACCACGGTCCGGATGGCCCGCTCAGGTATCACTGGAATGGCGCTGCGGTGCGGAGGCGGATGTTCGTCAGATTTCGGCAGAATTTGGTAAAAAACGAAAATTTGGTAGGGTTTGGTAAACTTGCGAGTTCTTGTTTTGAAATTCAATACCATACCCTAGATCGCTATCTAATGAATTGTTGGATAAACTATAGTTTTACTTGAACAAATAGAGTCTAGTACATTAGTTATTTACAATACCTACTTTCTTTTCTAGATCCAAATTAACTAATTTTTGATCTTACCGGGCCGATGGTCGCTATCCAACGAACCTACCTCAATATCACTATCAGATAATATAAAGGTAATCGTTCTGGCTGAGGGAAACACAATTTTTTATGTAGTAAATGAGAAAAAAGCTAAATAGTTAACTTTCCAAAAAATGCGCATATACCTAGATCAATGATATATAATAAAAGAATGCCAGTACTTAAGATATGTCTTAATTATTTAAGGGAAAAGCATCCTACAGCTAGTATATAAATACCTAGTATATAAATAACATTTGAGAATGATGACATGTAATATGTATAATGTTATTAATAAATGATGAGTGATGATTAACAGTAGGTACCTGCTTTTATTTTTTTGTATTTATTAATATTTTATAAGTACCTGAACAATTTTATTGCAATAGTATAGCGTTGCTATTAATGGCTTTTAATTAGCCTTTTTAACGTTATACAGGGTGTGGCCTGGAATAGGAGCTAAAAATTAAACGGTAGACTATTCAGCTTGTGAGCAATTACTTCCAGGTGGTTTTAATTGAAAAAAAAAAAAAAAAATTCTTTTTTTTTCTTTAAAGTAAGTTCACGTGTATTTTTTACTCTTCTGGGGTTGACACAAGTAGTTTTTTTTATTTTAAAAACACACATGCAAAAACTATTATGACTCATTACATGATGTTACCTCAAAATCTGCATTGACTGCTGTGCTATGATCTCGTGGTGCCAAGATACATTACGAAGGTTATAACTTTAGATCAACATTACTCCGAATTAAAAAAAGAACTTGAAAAATTGGACACAAGGGGTTGGTGTAGAGTACCAAGAGATGCTCTAAGGAAGCGTCCTTTTAAATATTTGCCCCTGTTACAGGCCACACACTGTATAACATGATATTATATAATGGGTATAAAGGTAAAACGGCTTATTAAAAGCAGCTAATTATATGTTACCCATATGTTAGCTTCGAGTAACACCGCCATATTAATATGGCTTATTAAACGTATTTTACTAGCCGACTAAACTCACACTGGCGCTCTTTGAAAATTAATCAGAATTTTGGCAAGATAATGTTGTGGACATCATCGTCACGAGCAAGCGTTACATTTTAGTTAATATCACAACAACTTCACATGCTCGCAAAGTCAAAGGCTATTCGAATAAGCCGCTTGAGGTGAAATTTGCCGAATTTCGGCGATCGCCTAGTCATTATAACATAAATGTTAATGGAATTTCGCTGTCACGCTTTCAATACCTAGGCTAAGTAGGCCGAATAATTACCATACCAAATTAACAGTGATAACATTGCAAATCATGTTGTTTGAATTTTAGTTAAACAGTAAGTAATTAAATATTTATCTGATAAAATTCAAAGCATTTGTTACTAAAATTGAAGTTAAAATCTCTGAAATTACGAGGTACTTACTTAATAAAAGCCCAGATGACTAAACTGACAATAAAAAGGTTTATATCATAGAGTGAACGTAGAAATGACTATAGATTAAACTAAATATGTTTTGCCTTATCACATCTTTTTTCTTTCTCTGACAATAGATTAGGTGATAAGTCTTTTGGTATTCAAAATTATAGATATCAGTCAGTAATTGATTTTTAGTTTAAACATAATCCGTGTTCAATCTGTTGTTTTGCGATTAAAAATTGGACTTTTAGATCAATTAATGTTATCGTTTGAAAGACCTTTTAATGTTAAATTTCAAAAGGATAGTTAAACCAATGGCGTTTTTAAATTGTACTTGGACTAAATGTTGTCTAATCAGTAAATAAAGGTAGGTAACAAGTGTGAAAGTCTTAAATTCTCTTCAAGAATTACAGTTTTAAACTATTTTATTACTCATTGCTCACTCAAGTGTAAATCGAACCCACGTATTACGAAAAATATCCAAATGTAACCCACGCAATTACTAAACGATACTTCATCGAGTTTATTTATTTAATCGTATTTTTTGTTTAAATCAATATTTCAAATCGAAACTAGGCTAAACCCATATAGTTTTCAGCGGACGTCAAAAATATTTTTTGCCACATTATAATGAAATAAGATGCAAAAATGTGCACATATTATGTTGACTGTGCCTTCCTATTACGTTCAGTCAGAGTTGAGCATACGTCAATGTCAATATTTAGCGTGTGTCTTGGAAGGTAGTTTGGTATCGTTGAAAAGCCGCGTACTTAAAACAATATGGAGGACTTATAAGCATACAATAGTTAGAATTAATTAAAACACTCGCAGACATTCCCCACTCTGCTACTCGAGTTGTCGCGAAGCTGAAGTGGTATCAATTTGCATGCCCTCCAGTCGAGGGGCTTCGAGTGCTGTCCCTTTGAACAATCGTTTTTGCCGTTTCAGTTTATTTGAATAGGACAACATATTGAAAAACTAGCCGTCGTTTGATGGGATTATAATACTTTAAAACATTAAACTCATTCGACGCCTTAGACGCGACGTGCGTCAAAGCGCTACCGGCGCTTTTCGCTACATATGGAGTTTTAGCTGCTACGGACTACGGTGTAGCGCTACGAGCGTATTGTGGCGGTGAATGAATTAAACTGAAGCGTACAAAATTAATGCAAACAGCTGAGAAAGAATTTGAGAACATTAATCTCAAAATATAGACCTATAGTCACAAACTAAACAAAGTTTAAGTTTCGATTATCATCCAAGTTGTAGACGGTAGAGTGGCAAGTCAAGAGCACCTGTAATTGTGTTTACTTTTAAACACTATGGGTATTGCGATTAGGTGTCAAAGCAGACCCCGGGCTCCTTTAGGGCACAACCGGGAATAACGCTAGGAGGATGATTCAATTCAATTCAATTTCAATTCAATTATTTATTTCAATTCATTACGATCCATATAGATTAGTAAGTACAAATAAAATTAAATCTTATCACTAGCTCGGGTTAGTGACACAATGAAAACACATAGCACATGAACAAAAATAAATAATATAAGATAAAAAAATTAAAATAAAACAAATAAAACTAGGCAATTTAGATGCACCACTTCTCAACATCTGTTGCTGCCACATGTAGACCATTCCAGTGATTGAGTAGTGGTGCATCCATCTTACCTGCCAACGTTTTCAGGATATTGTTGTTACTGCCCGACAGTCTCCGCATCAGTGATGCCGATCTGCTGCGCGTAATCGCAAAGAAGTCATACGATGTGCGCCTGCGCGAACATACCGGATGCACTACAGTGACGTGGCACTCGTGGCAGTCCCATCAGCATCCTGAAAACGTTGTTGTACTGTATTCGTAGCGCACTGTACGCTCGCTGAGTATCGCTGACTATAGGCTGCAGGTATAAAAAGATTGGCAGTATGCCTTAAGCAGTGTCTTTTTCACGTCTTTATTACACCTAGCTAACCTACGCGCCAGCATATTTCCGCGAACGGCCAATGCTCCCAATGGCCAATGCTCGCCAATGATGAAGCACTATGGTTATTAAAGTCGTGCAGACAGTACTTTTATGGAATATTTTTAATAATCATAGTCCAACCACACATTTTTTAAGTAATATGAAAAACATGGTATTCAATTGTTTCCTAAACCGCGGCTAATTTACTAGTAGCATCCCCGTCATGCACTTTACTTTCCGTATGGAATGCAATCTGGCGAGGAATGTTGCCCACCAGAATTAAATTCTAGCAATTAACTCAGCCACAAGCCGTCTTTAGAATTAAATACAGCCCCATTTGCTCTCTTTGTCGAATTAAGCTTTTTATGCGGAATACTTTGTTCCTAAAAAGTAAATATTTAATGTCATTTTTGTTTCGTACTTTATGTTCAAAAGCGCGTTCAATAATATCAACTGTCATAATCTGAGGCAGCATAGAAATTAGAAAGAAAGAAAGAAATAAAGAAGACATTTATTCACTACGCAAAAGACACACAGAGACAAAGGGAGTACAAATACAATACAATTTACACATAATGTGTGTGTCTTCGCGGCAGTGAATCGGTCGCTGTCTCAGCATTATGCCGAGGTGTCAGACAGACACCTACAGCGCTGATTTTCAGACAAATTAATCTTTTTCATTGTTAAATATAAATAAATAGTTATTTGTTATGCAAGGCTGCTGTCGCGACGCCCTATTTATAATGGAATGTTACACATTAATGATATATTATAAACTCTTGTATAATATAATTAGACTGCGTTAAGCTTCAGGACGCCACGATAGGTTTAAACATGATTTAAGGAGAGGAAATTTGAATCCTACCTTAAAATCATCCCACGCAGTCCATGTATATATCTGCTTCGCTTCTGACGGCTTGTCCCACCTGTGGGTTGAGTGTTATATGAAAACACGGTCACTTAAGGTGGTTTTCCACCGGATGAGCGCGGATTGAATTGATTTTTTATTTGCACGCTAAATTGAAACGTATTGCCGTACTATTAGAATGCACATTACACTGAAGAAATTTTCCCGCGATGTCAAGCGCTTGAAAATAATCTTCAGTGTGATTTGCACTCTAACAGTACAGCAGTACGGTTCAATTTAGCGTGCAAATAAAAAATCAATTGAATCCTCGCTCATCCGGTGGAAAACCACCTTTAGAGCCTTAGAACTTGGTACACGTTAGTTCTAACTACTAAACAACGGGAGATGCTTTCCTCCTTGTAGCTATATTAATGGTCGTCGTAACACTCATCTCAATTACATACTGCCAGTTTCTTATACTATGAACGGTTAGCCACATAAGGTGTGTGCACTGTATATTACTGTCCAGGTTCTCGCCTATCGGCCGAGCAACCCTGAGACTCCACATTCTATTATACTGTGTCCATCTCATGTTCTCGCCAACCGGCCGAGCAACCATGACAACACCTCATCTCTAGACTGTCTCTTGTCTCCTTTATATCTAGATAGGAAAGGTCTCATTCATGTCGTACTGGTATCCAAGGATATTGCATTATCCGGGTTATTCTAACTAACAGTTGTCATGTCCTACTGTATGTCTGTCTTTAGTCCACGAGCCTCATCTCTCAACCAATAACTCCTTATTAACAACATCCTAAGGGTGATTTTAACTATCCACACATTTCGTCTGTGTAGATAGCACGCGGCTGATACTCAATACCGATAACGGCCATGCCGGTCCCATAGCATGTTTGACCACACGGGGTGTTCACTCTCAGACCACACAGGGTATCCACTCTCAGACCTCACAGGGTCGTCCGTCCTTGCCCTATCACGGTGTTAGTGCAAGGAGGACAGTTCTGGGACACAAAGCTCACGCACACGCATACGGTCTTGCTCATATTGGAACCTTGTCCGCTATGGCTCACGTATGGTACGATCTTGCTACCTGGACCAGGCTTTACATCAGGGTACCCTGCAGCCACACACCTGAGCCCCCATCCGGCACGCGGACGGGCGGTCCCTATAGCTCGTATAAAAGAGGACACAAAGTCGACACCTAACACGTGTCGACGCTCAACTAGATTTATCAGGACGGTCATACGATCACTCAAATCAGTAACTGTATTCCTAGGTTACTGGTAGCATGTTATCATGATGGTTAATTGTCATTACGTTACACAGGAATCAGAAATACTACTTAGTATAAAACCTCTCGCATATGTACTCGGGTTATGATCACAATAATAGCAGAACAATAAATCGAATAGAACAAAGAATGAACCAAGAAACTAAGACACTTAGCTTTCAATAGGGACTAGCCGTGTAGTCCCCAATTCCTCGTTGAGATTACTTCAGCTTACACCGACACTCGCCACTGCACAATGGTAGACAATAAAAGAGGTCTCTTCAGGCGTTATTCGTTTAAATACGCAAAAGACTACAACTCTTAGTTTACCCTCAGTTACAAATATAACACAACCTTGCCAGAGTAAATAATCTCATAAGGCGATATTACACGCTCCGACCATGAATTAGTCCTCGCGATAGCATCAACTGACATGATTCGCGACAGCTGCAAAGTTGTTGTTTAGCGCAAGTGCTTGTATTGAAAGCCGATCTAGCGAAGGATTGCAAGTTTCAAAAGTACAATCATGAGCATAGCGAGGCTTTCAAGGCACGAGACGCCAAACAACTTTGCTGCCGAACGCAACACACAACTTTTCATCTCACCACCGCCGCGAGGAAAATTATAAATGTAATAAATTTAATTTGGACCTTTTACAAATTTTCAATAAGGGTACACACATCTCATCAAGATCAAAGCATTTTATAATGATTAAATGTAACATAAACATTCTTACATTTTTAAATAACTCCACGCTTACTTACATTAAATAGTCAAAGTATTGTTGGGTACTCACGGGTAAACTAAGGCTCAAATACGCATATTTTACTTTTTCCGCTAACTTACACCATACGTTTCTGAACGCAGGATAATGACCTCTTATTCTGTATAGAAAAAAGTTGAATCTCGCGATAGAGCGTCGCGTTCCAAATTCAAAAACTCTTTCCACACTAGGGGATATAATGGACTTTTGGGCGCAGATTTTGAGTGATAAAGTAAGCCTTTACGAGCTGGTGAGGTGAAAAATACCTTCTCTGTATCCTTACGCCTACATTTTATGGAATTAGAAAACATAAAAATCGATAACAGACAAAAAAATCCGTTTTAGCCCGTGAAATTAAAAACTTTTATCAATTAATGTGAACATTATTACCATTTTTTTTCTTAACCAAATACCCTCTACAGACCTAGGACAGAAATTTGCTATCATCGGTATTTAGGAAACTTGCCCTCCATGTCCGCATTGTCCGTTCGTCACTCTTCTATTTTTTAACACAGTCTGCCAAGAATTGGTACGCGCTACGCTCGTAGCTGATGCCGTGGGTTTCCCGCTAAAGAGACAAAGCGTAGGCGCCCGTTAAGGGTATAATTGGGAATGCCTTTGACCTCTGTCCATTTTTTTTCTATTTAAAGAAAATTTATTCAGTCTTTAATGTAAGTATAACGTTATGTTGTTATATTGATAGTAAACCATCAAATTATTAGAATAAAATGTAAATACCCAAAATTCATTGGTATAACAAAAGACATACATTATCAAAAACTTTATAAAAACGAAGACGCAAATTTATGTCTTGAAATGTAAGGCAAGTTGTTGGTTGATATATAAATGTTTGATTCTATGAAGGAAGGAAGTACTGGTGTATTACCTATAATTTAAGTAACCTTTACCTTAGAAATAGATGGGTACTCGTAACACAAAAAGGAACATTTCCTGAGTTTCTAAAATTCACTGAAAACGTTGCCTAAAGTACTAAATAAAACATTTTCCTCCACCCTTCACTAATTCTATTACCCGCAGTTCCGTTGAACAAATCCAAATAGGAAAAGAGGCTTACAAACCATAATCCCACAACCTTATACGTACACACTTGAAGTTTCTTCAAGTTAGCTTCTTGCTTTGATCACTACATAAATTCATTAAAGCACTCCAGTGTTATTAAGAATGATTATAACGACGGAAGAGGTCTGGGGGTGGCGGAGACGACCGAGGCGGCGGCAGTTTCATTTCCCCTATTTGCAATTCTAAAATCCACTCTGCCTTCTAGCTCATTCATCTATCTTCTACCTTACACGTCTCCCTTTCGCACTTTTAACAAAACCATAAATCTATCCTTCTCCACCACCACTACTTTTTGTTGCAAACATTTTGCAACTCCGCCAGACACTTTCTTGCAATAGTCATGCGTAGAAATTCCAACGGACACCGCTCCGAGCAGTTTATTTCGGAAGGATTAGCCATAAATAGTTCTTTCTCATTACATTTTCATGAAGGCTCCTTCTACTTGTGGATTTATGGCGAGAAAAGTTTGAGTTTTCCTGAATAAAAGATATCTATTTGGAAGTAGTACTGGCGTTCCGCCAGAGGACACTTCATGGTTGGTTGGAAGTAGAAAACGTGTCAATTAAAACATTAGGGATCCTCGCGTGTATTTAAGTTAGGTACGTACTCTGAGTGAACTTTTATGTTGGCGGTAACTTAGTTTTAAACTATTTTGTTTTCATCACTTTGCGAACGTGATGTGAGGCATTAAAAGCGTTAAGTATTAAATATTTAATTTTTACAAGCTTTTATGTCTGCTTGTTTCGACTCACAAACACTTAAATTATCCTAATGATAATCTGGGATTACATTATGGAAAAATAATACATATAATCAAATCCTTAGATCTATGTTTCTGTTTGCTTACCTTAGGGATTGTGTATATGGCGCTCTTATTCAGCGAGATAATTATCGTCCCCATACAATATAATTTGTAAGCATACAGCAAACGCAACCTCGCCTGAGGCCGTTTCCCTCACTAGGGTTTTTGCTCGAAGAACTCCTACACAAACGCTTATCTTATTTATGATAACTGCTGTACGGATGACATACTCTTTGGGGAAAACTTCGGGTATTTGTTATGAATGTAATGTTGCAAACATTCGGGTCGCCTGAGCGATAATTAAGCCGGATTATTCTGCATGGAATCTGAATTTCACATTTCCTTGTTTTAAATGAGATTGTAATGGTATTAACATCTTTTATGGCACATTTACATAACGCATTTTAATTCATCCCCTACGTACCACTTGCTGGATGTAATTGAATCATTAGGTTATGGCGCTTTTCGATTTCTGTTCGTTTTACATGTATATTTTATAGTCTTTTCTGGTGATAAAGTTTTTACTATTTCATCTGCTATTGATGCAAATTCATCGTAACTAGAAATATAAACGGTGAGCAGTATAAATAGTGAAGTATGAGATAGATTTTATTACAATTTCGTTATAATTCATATTCTTTTATAATGGCGATTGTGATTAAATGAAGTAGAAAATAATTGGGACAAGTATACTCTGTAAGATTTTCGGTTAGTGAAATGAAGTTTTAATTGAACTCTGGGAGTGTTTTACCCCATCCTATTGTCTACATGAAAGGAAAACGATAACAAATTTCTTTCCGTGTTCATTTATTATGCTACTCTTTGCCTTTATATTGTTGTTACTCGTAGTTGGGGGCAATACGACGTTACTTAGACTAGTCCCAAAATCACAGGCCTGAATTTAAGGTTTAGGAGGTAAACCTAAATGGTAATTTTACCATACGGTTGCAAATAATAAAAACATCAAAAAAATACTACTGTTACACAAAGGTGCGACAAAAATTGAATAGCGCTTCTCACAAGGCATACATCTTCTAAGGTAACAAAAGTTTTTGGGGAAAAGGTTACATTATGATATTATAACATTGCTTAACCATGTCAACCGGCTATAATTCCTCAAAAGTTCTGATTTATACAACGTAGCTCAATAATATTTTTATTCCAGGGTTGGTATTAACAAAAACCCTTCATTTTGTAATTTTCTAAAAGTAGGGAGCGGTGTTATTGAAAAGGCTTTTATAAAAAATACCAATGAAATCAGGCATCACGCTCCAAGTTTCAAGAAAAATATAAGTGAGAATTTACAAAAATCTTTTTCGTAGAATCGTGCGGTAAATGGTGATATCGTTTGTATGTCTAAGGTTTAGACACAATAACTTGTATAAGCTATTACAATATTAATAAAATAACTGAATGTTTATGACACGCCTCCAAGAACTTAAATTAGATTTTAGCAAAAATATTGCAGATTTTATTTTGTTTAAAATAAGATTATAGAGTCCATGAACGACGTTGACGCATGTGCAATATTATCGTATCTGTATGATCCATTGTAAATACGTGACTGGCGAATTTGCCAGTACTTTTTATATATTTTACCTTCGTATAAAATTGTGAATCCGCGCCAACTTACATCGGACAGTCCGTAACATAGTCATAGTCACCAACTGGATGATTTAAATTGATGCCATACGTTTTAAATTGGAACACTGTGAGTACAAACTGTAAGGTAAATGCGACTGTGATGCCACCAATACCGTGGCAACCGCTCAGCCCCGCTAAACTTCCATAACTTGTTTTTACCTCATCTTACCGTTCACCCAAAAGTATATCTTGACGCTGTGATTCGTAGTAACTAGGCGTAATCAGAGGTCTAGTTTCGTTAGGCGCGACGGGCGAGTTGAGGTGCATTACGTGTTCCGAATAACAGCACAGGCATTTATCCCGTCGTGAATAATGTGCCCACAGATATAGGAAATAAGGAGATCGGACATGCCGCGGGATTTGTATTGAATATGCCTGTCGCAAGTTCTTGAATTCGTGCGTTTTTTTGAAATAAATAGTATTTGTAGTATTTACCTGTGATCCCATTGTTGTGGATATTAATCAAATCACTGCGACGTTTGTAAGTAATTATTGCACAACTCGGCATTTTGGAAAAAAGCGGAACTTTCTCGGTGGACAACGGACGGTGAAGTATCGGCGGAGTATGCTCAATGAGCTAACATGTGCGACACAGCCGCCGGCGGCTTGTCCGCTCTATAGTATTATATGCTCTGAGAATATACCCATTAGTGGATCTACAATATGTACATAATGAAGCGAGAGTTCATCATAGTATTAAAGCTGTCTTGTGCTATACGTAGATCTGTATCTTCGTTTGATGACAATGTTGATTATATCATACAGTTGAAACATTTGATGAAATTGAAGAGGCCAGAAAAGCGTAAGATTATCGACCGTCACGGCAAGTCGTGCTTTCTTGCTCCTGCAAGTCGATCACGAACGTTGGTAACGCATTGTACGAACGTTAGGTAGATCTAAATGTCAAAAAAATACAGTTGCATTGACCTAACGCGCGTTCGAAATGTTACGTGAGTACCCCTCAGATGTGTAGTCACCAATTGAGAATATTGTTTTGAAACTACCTTAGTATTATATTTTACTAGCGGCCGCCCGCGACTTCGTCCGCGTAGATTTTTGATGATGACCTATATATTAACATAGGTAAGTGAATTTTATTCTTAGTTAAAATGGTCTAGACATATTACATTTCAAACAGTGGCAAACACTGATATGCAAGTCCTGGACGTGTTCTGCGGTCTGCGGTCAGGTCTTCCCTACAATTTTGTATGGGAGACCTGACCGCAGACCGCAGAACGCGTCCAGTGTGGCAAATCCCTTAAGGAATAATTAAATTCATTTGCTACACTAACACCACCTGCTGACGAAGAGCGAAATGTATAATCAACCCTTATTTTGCTTGCTTAAGAGATGACAATTTAACCCTGTTAGGGGTAGATTTTTTTCTAATTAGGGGTAGAATTTCCGAAATCGCTTTTTTTTTTAGTTTTAATAAGTAATCTTTCTACAAAGTTTAAAGTCTAGCTAAAAAATAAAGTTTCCTCCATAGAAACCTTGCACCCCTTTTTACCCCCTTAGGGGTTTTTCAAATAACTAATCTTTCTACAAAGTTTCAAGTCTCTAGCTAAGAAAATAAAGTTTCCCCCATACAAACCTTGCGCTCCTTTTTAACCCCTTTAGGGGTGGAATTTTTTAAAACGCTGAAATTACTTTATTTGTATTCTAATAAGTAATCTGTACAAACTCTGGCTCTGGGATCTCCTACGGCCCCGCACCAGTGCCGCCCTAGCGTCAAGCCTCTGTGAAGAAGTTTTTTTAACGATTGCAGCCCTTAACTTTTTCCGTGCACTACCCTGATGACCCCTTTTAGTTGCCTTATACAACAGGCAGGGGATACCGAAGCCGTATTATAATGCCCGGGCTACAGGGCGCACACTGTAGGCACCTAGAACATCGGCGAAAAGTCCTAGGAGTAAAAAAAATTTACGAAAACAAAAAAACCTTTCCAGCTTTGAGCGACGTAAACATTTTCCCTCCATACAAAAATGCTTACCAAAGGCAACACTAAATAAAGGTTATAAAATCATACCTACATGACGCGACCTCTTACCGAGCTAGCACTGAGTGGTAAAGTGCTCCGGAATTCCGATGTTTTAATACATGGCGCCTTAATTAAATAACGTGCGTGCTAAGAAACCGCAAACGAGCGCCGGTGGGAAAGTGATTAGTTTCTTCGTGCAAATTAGAAAATGTTGATTACTTCTGTAAATTTAAGAGCAGACTTCATGATAAACTTTTAATCCACTGATAGGGAAATCTCAATTTGAGATATCACCGTAAAATTGTACGAACTGTTAGATCTATGTAGTGAAATAGTTTTAACTGAAGATGACGGTTTAAATACTTAGTTTATGTTTACGCGGAAGATTTTGATACATATCGATATAAATATATATATCGCTAAACAATCAATGTAGTATTAAATGCAACGGTAAATCTGTCTGTTGATTTAACTATATCATACCAGGCTTAAACTTCTGGACTAATTTAGATAAAGTTTCGTATAAAGATTTCAGTCCCGTGGATATAAATTAACTTTACTACTTTTTAGGCCTAAAATCTTGCCGTAAGGGGCGGAAATGGGCTATCTTTCACTTTTTTATGGAAATGCGATAATCCTGAATGACATGCAAAATGCTGAAACGTTTACTGCGTATATTAAAAATAGAATATTTTAATTTGTTTTGTTTATATATAAATATAACTGTCTTTTACAACCCACCAACACGATTAATTACTACACCTTTTGTTACGGAAACGAAAAGATAACAATAGCCATGTTTTAAAACCACCCCATGGCCTAATTGAGTCGTTCCATAAGAAACACGCCCTCCCTTTCAGGTTTCAATGACAAAAAAAAACGCCTGCAAAGCCGGAATGTAACAAGACTGTTGAGCGCAGTGACCGTGCAGAATCGACCCCCGAACGTTCTCGACCGAAATCATGGAAATAATGGACACTGGAGTAAGCGATCACGCCGCCAATAACTCACACACAATCGAATTAATTAATCATGGGAAGCGAGTTCCAGTGAAGTTAAAAAACTTGTCGGGAGTTGCCGAGGAAGTTTTAAGGAGAAGCCAGGCCGTCTCAGGAGCGAGCGCACCAGACAAGAATAGCTGCAATTTAAAAGTCGATTAGAATTTGAACATAGCCGCGGCGCCGTAATTAAAATCTTGGTAGGGGTCGCGGATTGAGGATTTTGATTCCATAAACAGTACGGTAAAGTTATGCTTTCGGTTAACACTATTGCCGGTTTGTATGTTGTCAAGGAAGTTGTTATAACTTTTGAAAGTTTCAACATTTAGTTCACTGAGATACTTTACTCATTTAGTTCATGAAACTTGAAGTATAAATATAACGCAATTTACACATGATAGAAATTGCATGCAAGTTTTATTACATTGCGAATTTCCGAGGTATATAGTGTTCAATTAGTCTATGAAACTCCGCAATGTAGTTAAACTTGCAGGCAATTTCTTGTTTATGTAAATTGCGCTGGATTGGATAAAAATATTTTTTTTCAAGTAGATATCGATACGCTTACTTGTTGTTAAATATTTTGATGAGATAGTATTTTATACAGATATTTTATCTCTGACGAGATAGTATTTTTACAGACAAATAATGATACTAAAAAGCTTGTTACCAACAAATCTGAGACATCAACGCTCTCATTGTCTGAACGATTGTAGTTGGAACACTTGGAACAAAACGTTTTATGTTCTGCATATAAACGAGGTATTGGAAATTCACGTTAGCGTAAAACCTTATTTACCATAAACTGTCAAACGAGAGTGGCAGAAGTTGCCATCCTTTACGGGCTATAAAGTAAATCGAGTCAGCACGCGTAGCGTACGAACTTACTTCGCTTGTTGACTGATATGGTTTCGTTTTTCCTTCTTGACATGTTTATTTATGTGCGATTTCACATTTTTGCCCTTTATTCTACAAAGCATGGAATGAAAACGATGTCTTTAAAATCTCAAAATGTGTGATATCTAGAAATAGGTAGGTAGTTACTAACGCTTGGTTACTGTTTAGAGATAAATATAGTTTTGCAAAAATAAACACACAACTAAAATAGATGTACCTATACAATAAAAGAAAAGACCGGGTTGCACTCCGGGAGTGCCAGCAGAAGTGAAAACTCAATAACATTGTAACAGTTTTTCGATCAGGTCACGTGACATGGTGTCACCCTGAAAATGAATTTGACGCAAATTTATAAACAATTATCGATTATTTAGGCGGACGGGCCGCGGGCGCGTTGGGTGCGAGGGCCGCCGGCTCGCCCGTCGGCGCGCCGACGGGCGGCTGCAAACACAATACCAATTTGTTTTTGCAATTGCCAAATATTTTTCAAAGCTTTGTCTTTAGGAATAACGTCTAAATTCGAACTATTCGAATTTGCAAGAACAGCAGACGGCGGTGGCGACCATAATATCAATTTGTTTTTACCGTTGGTAAATATTTTCCCAAGCTTTATCTCTTTAGGAATAACGCCCAAATTCGAACTATTCGAATTTTCTCAATAGCAAAACGGTGAAGGACGCGTTGGTATTATTACAAATTTATTTGCAGAATATGCTATTGCAAAAAGTGTTTAACGGCTTTATACTCTTACGAATAGCGTTCAGTTTTGAATGAAGTCGAATCGGCTAGCAGCAAAAAATGACCTCCTTCACATCTGACGTCACAAAACTCTGTCGCGTATTTAACAATTTTTCCCATCCCAAAAAGTGCTCAGCGCCGCTAAAGAAGTTTTCACTTCAAAAACATAAAATCCAAACATGAAATTGGCAAATACCGGTGACCTGCTCCAAACAAAACAATTGGGTCACATAACAACAGAACAATTAAGAAATATAGCTGCGAATGGAACGAAATATTGAATTATTACTTATTTGACAATCAACTAACAGCGAGCAATATGGCGGCTGCTGTACGGCGCCAATCAAAATTGCAAATTTGTGCAACACAGCTTCGTTAACACGAGTGGGATATTAACAGACTATTGCAGCATTAAAAAGAGTTGAACACAAACCCTTCATTGGCTTTATCTTCGACGTTTCTGTCTGAAGCATTGATCATGGAAGCGCCAGTGAAAATATTGCAGGTTATTAAGCATGTCGATACTTTTACGTACATTCAACAAAGTTGGTCGGTATACACCCCTGCAAAGAAACTTTTCTCTGCACCTGACTGTACAGCAAATTAGGCAAAGCATGATCATCCTCCTTGGCGTAGGCACTAGTTTTACGAAAGCGACTGCGATCTGACATTCCGATCCAGAGGGAACACTAGACCTACAATAAATCGAGAATATTGTTAGTAAATCTAAACACGAACGGCCGTATTCATAAACGTCCTACAAGCCTGTTGTAACTAAAATGGCGTTAAAATTCGTTTGTCCTTATCTGTCACTTTGACATTTGTGTTCGTAAGAAAGGGACAAAGCACATTTTATTTAGCAGAGGCATTTTAAGTTTTATGAATAAGGAGGGAAGTGTTTAGTAAATTCAGTAAATAGATAGGCCGGTGAAGGAAAACATCGTGATTCGGTGAAGGAAAAACTCGTGAGGAAACCCGTCCAATCCTAATAAGGTCTAGTTTTCCATCTGTGTTGGAAGGTGAGATGGCAGTCGCTTTCGTAAAACCAGTGCCTATTACAAATCCCGGGATTACGTATCCAAGTGGACCCCGGGCTCCTTTAGGGCATAACTGAGAATAACGCAACGAGGATGAGTAAATAGATATAATATATTTAATCTGCAGAATCATACATTATTAATTTTACTACAATTTGTATTTCGTTTAAATTTCGTTTAAATATCAATTGGATCTCACTTAAGCACTAAATAACCTACATTACTTATCATACAAAATGATAATAATCTATTTAGCACATAAAATGGTAAAATTAGTAAGTATATGAAAGTTACAAAGTCTATGTCGACCGCCATGCATAAATATATCTTCTTTCGTATAGTATTAACTATTATGCATGGACATGGCATGCAAAGACACTACATGCACCTGATATGTTAAATTACAACAGGGCATTTAGCTAGGTAGCCTGGAGGTATATCGTACGAGGGCGGATGATGTAGGAGTAATGTAAAAACAACAATGTCTATAGTCTAATGTTGCATTACCTATATAAAATAAAAATATATGTCTATAGTACGAGCCAGAATTCAGTCGTTTGAGAGTCGCATATTGGAACCACTAGGCTACCGAGGCCTAGTGGTTCAAGCAAACAGCTGCGGGTATGCAGGGTGTACCGAAAATGGGGCGTAAACCGATCAAGCGCATATTCGGTAGCACATTGCGATCCCGACGGATTTTTGTTTTTTTTTTCACACGCAAGCAATCTAAAAAATAACAAAAATTCAATATTAACACGTACAAAATTTTCAATGTGAACAAAAACAAAACAATAATAAAAATAATAAAAAAACATTTTTGGAATCGCAATACGCTGTCGAACATGGCCACTTTATGCAGAGTCGTTTGAGAGTCGCATATTGGAATCACTAGGCTACCGTGGCCTAGTGGTTCAAGCGAACAGCTAGCTAGGGTATACAGGGGTGTACCTAGAATGGGGTGTGAACCGATCAAGGGCATATTCGGTAGCACATTGCGATTCCAAATATGCATTTGTGTATGTTTTTTTAAAATTATTTTGCTCTCATTGCAGTTTTTGTTTTTGTTGACTTGTGTATGACAACATTCCCCCGCGAAGGTGAAGGATGGGAGGTTTATTTAATTTTCAAGCGCTGCCCGCACGGCTGTGTTATGAAAACAAATGTGTTGTGTAAGTTTTTTTGATAGACAAGCAATGTAAAAAAGAACATTAATTTTAACATGAACTATAATTTCAATGTACTTAAACAAAAACAAAAATATAATAAAATATAATAAACATTTTTGGAATCGCAATACGCTGCCGAACATGGCCTTGACCGGTTCCCACCCCATTTTCGTTACAAGCTGTATAGGTAGTATGACACAGATAAGAAATCAATAATGATATCTAAAATAAAAAAAGGAATCCTCTTTAGTCAATAAACATAATGCACCGCAAACACCGGTAATGCATAACTAAGTAATTTGTCAAACTAATAATTAACACTGTTAACATTCTCTGCAATTGCGCACTGTGTTGGCCTGCAGCCATCCTGCAGTCTATCTCCCCGATCTATTTTCACCACGTGTAAATTATCCGTGATAAATATCGTAATTAATTTTATGCAACGTTGCTTTTTTTCTAGCCATAAACCCTCTTAACGACTTAATACAACACGCGGTGGTCAGTTTATGTCGCTGTTTATAATGAATAATGATCAATAAAATCCAACCGAACCCCGCCGCGAGTGGTCCGACGGCTTTAATAGTCCCGCAAAACGCGTCACGTGTGAACACTAATCTAATTTAATTTTACTTAATGTGAGTGCACTAAACAACATACAGACACACATCTATTTCTTTTTGAGTTCTACTGGAATTCCTAAGACTTACATACGTTTTAACAGTTCTATGACTGTTAAGTACATAGTAAAAAAAATCAGGTGCCGAGATCCATGTAAAAAAAAAGGGTAACAGACATTTATTTAGCTACAATGTCTTGGACCTTCTTAATTGGCTGCAAAAGGTATACAATTTTTAGGCTGATATTCATTAAAAACGCTTTCTTTTTGTAACACTTTCTTTGTTGTATGTCTCTCCAAGCAATTTAAGACCAATCTCTCTGCTGTGTATATTTTCAAAAATATTAGAGAAAATTGTCAACACTAAGTTGGTGCATTTCAAAACACCACCTTATTGCTGACAATCAATTTGGCTTTAGAGCAGGGATGTCGACGGAAGACGCGGCAATATTACTGACCAATCAGATTTCTGGTCACTTGGACCGTGGCAATAACTGTATTGGTATATTTTTAGACTTGGCCAAAGCTTTTGACACGGTCTCTCGGTGACCATACTTCTAAAGAAGTTAGAGTACATGGGCATTCTAGGCACGGCTTTGGACTGGTTTGAAAGTTACCTAAACGACCGTAGCCAGATGGTAAAAATAGGTCAGCACGTAAGTGACCGGCTTCCGGTAGGCTTTGGTGTCCCCCAGGGGAGCGTACTTGGTCCGACACTTTTCACATTATATATAAATGATGTTCTAAACATTAACATCCCTAACGTCAAGCTGATCTGCTACGCAGACGATACTGTACTAATTGTAAACGGGAAATCATGGGAGGAAACATACTGTCGGGCTGAGGTTGCACTTGCGGCAGTAGCCTCGTGGCTGAAGAGTGACCTACTCACACTTAATGTTGGAAAGACGAATTTCGTAGCCTTCTCAAAGACGATAGCCTCATCCCCGCCTGTAAATAGAACTATTAAATTCCTCTCCTGTGTGTGCTATAGTTCTGCTTTTAGGCCCTTGAGCAGCTGCTCCTCTCAAGAAATTGAAAGACGCCACTGCGTAAAATACTTAGGTATTCTTTTTGGCCAACATCTCGCCTTCAAGCAACGCCTGTCCGCGCTTGCCGCCAGAGTTAGGAAGCTGATTTACGTGATGAAGCGAATTCGTGACTGCGCTGACCTTGTTGTCCTCCGCCTTGTATATCATGCCATCTGGGGCAGTGCTGTCAAGTGCTACATGCTCGAGGTGGAGCGTGCTCAGAGAGCGGTTATAGGTTATTCTGAAAAAACCGTTTCGATACCCCACAGACACGCTGTACTGCGAATGTAAA